>CM062568.1:35797957-37019145 GCA_031468815.1 Morus bassanus | reverse complement strand
TTGGAAAATGCCTCAAAGATTTGAAAAGTAGAAGGTAGCAATAGAAACAAAATCCTGAAATGCAAGCAACAAATAAAGTGTCAATGGCTGAGGTAACAAACTGAAGACAAACATTTGAGTGACAAGAATGGTTGAAACAGAGGGGTGAGTGGAAAACGTAAAGGGCAAAGAGCACTGTGGAGTGTATTATATAAGTAAGAACATAAAAGGCACAGCACTGATCATCAGACTGTGTATGATAAATAAAGGATGAGGAGATGGGAGAAACAGATTTTTAAAGAATATTTAGGCAAATGCTAAGGAAACAAAATATTAAGAGCAAAGGTGAGAGCTGAAGAGGTGGAACACCAAAATCATAAGATTGCATATGAGAGAAAAAATTAAGTAAAGCATATGAAAGTTAAGACAAAAGTTCAGGAGGGAAAACAGTAAACACAGAAACAAAAGGGAATGAGAACCACATATGGGGATGAATGTGAAAATAATAAGACCTGATTCCTTTCAATAAAATAGGGAAAAAAAAGACTATAAAATACGAATATGTTGAATATAACCTCTACACCATCTATGATTGGATTTAGGACATTCACCTTTACATCCAGAAGTAGAGTCTCTGGTCATTTCTTTTGCTTGAAGTCTCGTACCCTGAGCTATCAGATGGCATTTGGTAGATAGGATCTGGTAAAGATGTTTCTCATCATTGTCTCCAATTTCTGTTTTGTCTTTCTCAACAAATTGGTTGATCTAGTTTGTAAAGAGGAATTTGGCACAACTGTCTGAGCTTCTTGTTCTCTTTCTTCAATCAGATTGGCTCTTTCCTTCTACTACTCATGAAACTGCAAATCATCAAAGCCTTTGTCTGAACATAAACACTTTATACTTTCTTCTGGGTTAGTTCTTCTCCCATTCCCCTAGCCCTGGATAACTTCCTTCTTTAGAGAAGAAGATCCCATAATCATTGCTAATCTTTTTGCAACTTAGTATGTAAAAAAAGTTTTCTGTACACCCAATATCTCATATATAGACTCTTCTGTTTCATCTTTCCCTCATGTTTTATACAACTTTATAATAAATAGACTAATTAGAGCAAATTAAAAGAACAAACCTAGCTTTCAAACACCAGGCCATTCGTTACTGCTGACGGAAGTTTCTTCAAACTGTTTTTAAAGACCCCCAGTGAGGAAAATTCCACAACTTCCACAGGTACGTTCAGATTAAATTTAGCATCTGAACGTGAAAGTAAATTGGCTGAAGAACTGTATTTTGGGATTGTCTGCCCTCAGCAGCTTTAGACAACTCTGCTACTTGTTACAATAGTGATTTTCGTATGTAAACTTTTAGATGCCAAATTTGCAAGCCTTAATGGTTTCAAAGTTTTAAGAAATACATGCATAGCACAATGAAAACCTAAGGCTCCCTTAAAACATCTGAATTCTGGCACACAGAACTGAAACATTCAAAATTGCTGGTTTATATAACCTCAACATTTTCCAGCTGCATGTGAAGAAGGAGTATCACTATTTAGCATGGTAAAGTTTGTGTCTAACTAAACTCTTTCTTGCAGCAATTTTAACCTTTATCTGCTTTTCTTAAATCGTACACTTGAAAAACAGATTATTCCCTTCCTTTCCAAGTCAGCTTTCTATGAACATGAATATGGTTTATCATGTCCTTCCACAGTTTTCCAGGTAAAATTATGGCTGTTCTTTCCATCTTTTTTGTACCTCGTATTTACTAGATCATTCCTGTACTTTCTCTTGGGATTGTCCTCTCTTCATATATTTGTTAAAATGTAATGCTCAAAATGTTTATGTTTGACTTGATAAATCACTGTTCATACATCCTAATAGATGCCTTAGAATGTTTGCCTATTTCTGCTAACTACCTAATCAATAGTCTAGTATCTGAATAGATAATTATTCTGTCTAAGCTTATGAAAATGCACTTGACCTTACTTAATTTTATCCTTGTTTTCCAGTCCATTTCTCCAATTTATGGAAATAATTTGTAATTCTAATCCTGTCTATCAGCATTCTAACTGTCCATCCCTGTTTCATGCCATCTGCAATAATAATCATGCTGTCTATTTCATCAAAGAGGTCATTATTGAAACATTGGGTGCTCTGGTTTGATGTTTGATAGGGTATCATTATTTATCATTATTTTGAAACTAGGGAGGAAATTCTTTATTACTATTGCTATGACTTGCCTGCCAAACTACTTCAGACAATGTACACAGAAAAAGCACATACTTGATGTGGATTTACAAATTGGAAAAAGATAGATACACATCTGAAAGCTATCAAGTTTCCTCCTGTCACCTGAAGCATCTGATGTTCTTCAAAGACCAAAAAACATGTAGTAATATAATAAGTTTTCGATATTCTCAGGGGAAAAAAAAAGTAAAATATATAATGATGATACTATAACACATAATAGTTAGCTAAAGAAGAGCTTTTGTTACAAGTCTGTTACACTGAACAGTTTGAAAATGTGCCTGGAAATTTCCTAAAGCATTTTCTATATTTAATGCTTTGTTTTACTAGAACATTAAAAAAGAAAAGTAAAATTTAAATAATTAAACAAAAATCCTTTGGGTGAGACAGATTAATAAAAGATAGGGGTTGACAATCAGTTTCTCTCACTGAATCTTTACAAGTGGGACCTTTCCCAGCAGGTTTTTTTTTTTCCTCTAATAGAAATATGTGGATGTTTCAAGCAACAAACTCTACACTATCTTCTCTTTGTGTCTGAGAAAATAGTTTTGTCACATCAGATTTGACAGTATATCTGCTTTCTTCTATTCTTAGGCATCTTTTAGACTGGTAGTCGTATCACCTAATAGTATGTATCTATAAAGTCCTGTATATATCTCAGTTAGTCACCCTAAGATCTATATTCAGTCAATGGAAAGAAACAGATGCTTATAGAGTGATTCATAAAACTATTTTGATGTCTACCTTAGGGCATTCTGATTAATTTATTTCCTTTGACTGTAAAAGGAATCTTCATTATTAGTTCTATATCACAGATATCTGCATTTAAGATGAAACCCTTTCCTCTATTTTTTCATAATTTCCTATTTGCAACCCCTCTCTCCCTCTTTTTCCTCCTCTCTCCACCCTTGTACCTATCCTGCCCTCAAGTCCAGAACCACCTCCTGGCTGAGCACATGCAGATGCCATTGGAGAAGGAATAATTTCTTCTCTCTTCTGGCATTCCACATGATCCAGAGTGAATCTGTTAGGACAAACAACCAGATGTCTTTTTTCTTGTCACCTTTTTACTAACATTTGGAGAATCCATACAGTACACTTACAGCAAATAAATAAAACAGATAGATACTGTGCCATGGTGCTCTTGACTAAAATGACTACTACAATTTTTTGCACATTTTATTTCCAATTGAAATATGAGAACTAGTGGGAACAAAATAAGACACATTCATAAATCCATTTATTTTAACTAAAATAATGAAACTGGAGGAGAGCAGGTAGTAACAAGTCATGATAGTGACTTTATAGGCATAAGAAGCAACTTCTGCAACACAGTAAGTGCTTTAATGCCTTTGAGTTTGGATGCTGACAAGAACACTCATGAAGATTTCACTGGTTTCCATAATGTATCACCTATGGTGGAGAAGTTCCTTTTGTTGGCAGTTACAGAATTTAAACTAGTCTCACTAATTTTATGATGATCACTTACGCATGACTAGTTTGTGTCAGATATAGCAACTAGATTGTAACAATATGAATAAAAAGTGTCATATTTTTTTCCTCTGGCTATGCTTTATACAGTGTCTTTAAAAATATAATAATCTAAGAGGTAGCTTACAATTATTAAATAAAAAATTCAAAATAATAAATAATAAAATAAAAAAAATCTATAAAATTTATATTTTTAAAAAATATAATAAAGAAAAACCAGCCCCACTCAGACTGTGTGAGCTGTAAGGTGTAGTTCTAGAAATATAAAGTTTAACTTATCTTTTGTTGCTAAATCATGTGGAAAGATTGACACAGGAAAGACAAGTAGTTTTCAAACCTTTTCAATCTGCAGACCAAGCATACTTCGCAATGCAGACATAGCTCACCCTAAGCTAATGAAAGTCTATTGGAAATGGGTTTGTTTTAAAAAAATAATAATAATTGCAGTCTGTGGCCCCTTAGAATCAGTCCAGAGCCCATGCTTTGCAGAAATGACTAGAATAATCGGTAACACCAGAAGTTGGGTGCTTCAGCAATATAAACACTGTCCAGGAAATGCTATTCACTCAGTCCCCCAAAACAATAAAACCTGAACTCCTGAGGTAAACTGATCACAAGGAAGGTAATGCTGAAATGTACATAGTCCAGAGGAAGAGATGTTCTCAAAAAAATGCAAATGAAAATAGTTGAACAGCTTCCATTATCAAAAAGAAAATGTTATATCTCCTTCAATGTAATTGATCATACAAAGTTCAGCATTCAATCAAGATTTGAGAAGTCTCTCTAAAATTATGCAAAATCTTAACATACTTATAGCTCCAAACATATCTGAAATACAAGTTCAAGATGTGCTTCAGGTGTATAGCTCCTATTTCAAACATGAGTGGCTGATTACTCAGCTTCATTCATTGCAAGCCAGCTGTCAAAAAGAAAGATTGTTGAAGTCAGTTCAGAAATATCTTAGTTCTTTCAGCCAGATTGAATGTCAGCTGTTTTCCAAAGCAATGAAATTAATAAAAATTATTCCATGGTAGAGGCAAGCAATTGCAGTAAGCTTGGATGTCTTCTTGTTCACTAATCACTCAGTGTCAAAGAGACAAATAAAGGTCTGCTTCATTGGGCGCCTGCGTTCCAGCTGATCGCCCTTGCATAACCTGTACTTACCTAGCTTGGATGGTTGGTTCCCAGAAGCTCATTAGAAAACTTTGTGCAGGAGACAGTTCCCAACATGTTAGTTCTTGGTAAAGCTAGCCATAATAAATTAACAATAAACACTGTTTTTTACTGAGCTTAATTACATTCAATTATTAAATTAAATTAAGTTATTAAATTTAATGTCAGTCTAGCATCTGAAGTAAATAGCAATGTTCAATTTATTCTGGAATTTGCTTATGCTGCTAGATGCGTTGTGTGAAAGATTAATGCAATTTTCAGCCTTTGACAGAAACACCACTAGTTCTGATTCTACTATTTCTTTTCTTGGATATATCAGTGGAAAAATTAGTTTTGAAATTAATTTCATAGCACATCACTGTTAGACCCCATTAAATTTCTTGTTTCCAGATTTCTTGTAAAAACTATGATTGCCTCTGATACCTTAGTACTCTTGTTTTTTCTTTCTGGGACAACCGGATTGGACACAAATTTCCTTGTATAGTTCACAACCCAAAGCATCCTTACATTTCTTCTCTGTTTTTTCAAGCAGACTTTTTTGGCAGCTGCAGTTTACTGTTTTGTATCTGTAGGTTTGTTCAATTAATTTCTATTCCTTTTACATTATTTCAGTTTTCCATAATTTACATTTTTGTTTCTTTTGCTTTGTGTTTTTTTCGTTTCATTCGAAAGCTGCTTAGAGTCTCTGGTCATGCTCTTTTACTGTCTTTTCCACAGATCAAAATGTCATCTGTGTAGATCTCAGTAACCTCTATGACATCAAAAATGTATTGCATTTTTTGGTAAAACACCTTGTGTACTGAACACAGACCAAATGGCAGTTTGAGAAACAGTGTTTCCCAAAGGGGTTGTTGAATGTGCACAAATATATCCCGTGTTTTTCTAAGGGCAGCTAACATAACCCTGGTGATGTATGAAGCATAATATATATATTTATATTTGGCACCAGCCATCACCTCCTGAACATCTCCCCTTTGAAAGCAGAAGAAAATCTTAACAAACATACTTAATTCTTCTGGGTTTTCTTTACAAGCTGACTTTCTGGCAAAAATCTGTCAATTCTGACAATTTTTCCTACAACAGCCAACAACTATATGCATTGTAGTAGTTTGATACACAGTGATTTCCAGAGCAATATTCTCATTCTGACCTTACACAGGAGAACTGTGGCAAGGTTATGAAATGGGAGACATTTAACCTTCTTCACAACTCCTCTATATTGCCGTATTTGGTAATCTTTGGAAGACCTATTCAGACAGTTCCTCAGGTGTGACATTACCTGATTCTTTGCAGATTCTTGATTAGGCACAGGATATGAAACATTTGCATTTCAATAAAATATCTTCTAATATGGAAAACCATCCAATACTGGCACATTGTAATTTGTACGCATACATTTGCTCATATGTGTGATTCATATATTCCTTTAATGAAATTGTTAGTTCTGATTTTTTCCTTTTTTTTTTCTTTTTTTTCCCTCAATTTATCTATCACTGGTGGTTCACAGACTCATTTTTCCCTTGGATTTCCACCTTAAAAGTAAAAATGTTTTATTTACTTTCTGGTCAGTAGCACATCCATCTTCTGCCTGTAGTATTGTTCTTTGTTCTAATGAAAAATTCCTCTAAGCTAATTGGACTGCTATGTTATGAGCTTGCTAGTATTTGCAAAGGTCTCAAAATAATCTAATAAATTCTCATGCTTATACTGTGTTTTACAATGCTTGTATTTTATTTCTAAATAATGACTATTATCATATCTGGGGTGATTGCTTCAGTATTTGTAATTTCTTAGTATTTTTGAGCTCTTTTGTAGACTTTGCTTGCTTGACAGTCTTTCTTTCTCACGTTGCTTTCTCTCCTATTTCAAATTAATCCATTTTATCAAAGCTAGAGTGCAACTTTTGGGTTAGAATGAGTGATCTTTTCTGCTTGGGAAAATATTATTGCCCTCTGTAGCACATTTCTCCTTCTCTTTCTCACCGAATTTACCTGTCATAGACAGATTCATAGCTTGGTCTCAAATTTTGAAAAAGCTGCAAATTGCATTTTTAAGCAAACTTTTTTCTGTGATTTAATAATATTAATTTACCCTTCCAATACACTCCTGTGGTTGTCACTGCCCACTGCTGACATATATTGCATAAAATCTTCTTCAGAGTCCTCTTTGTTTCTCGAGTTTCAAAACTCATGGAGATTGTAGTTGCCCTAGATTTTCAGTAAAGCTGTTTTCCTAATTTCTCCTCTATAACTGTGCTCAAAATCAAGGAATAACAGAGCATTGCTTCAGTTAATGTTTGACTTTTACCTTAACACTACTGCAAAATCTTAGCTATTGCAGTGCAGAGAACACATTTCCATCTAGCTTGTGCTAGAGGTGAGAATATCAAAAAGGTGCCACAAATCTTTTCCCTTCTTTTTATTATATTTAAATGTTGGTCTGATGCTAACAGGCCAAAAACTTCCAAATGAGCCATTATTTTACACATGCAACATGCTGCTATAACATAGGAGGTAATTTTAAGGAATTCACGTGAATACTACTCTCAAATATGTGAATTTTGTTTAGATTTACAAGCAATGTTTATATTGCAATTAAAGCCAAAGGGATTTTGTTTGTTTGTTTTCTGTAAATACAGAAATACAGTGTCAAAGTCTTTTAGTTTATTAAGTTGATCAAGCATGACTTCCCCTTGGTAAATCCATGCTGACTACTCCTGACAATTTTCTCATCAGGTTTCCAGGATTAGCTGCTCCACCAGTTTCACAGGTTTTTGCCTCCTCAGTATCTTCTCTCAAACACTATCAACTTTGTCATCTTTACTCTGGTTTGAGGACCCTTATAGCTTAAGGACATAATAAGTACCCTGCTACACACCCTACATGCCAATGGTCTTTCCCCTCCAGTATCCTATCTTCAGCACTGGCAAAAGGAGAGGTGACTTAGGGTGGCCTCACAACCCTGATGACTGTCTCCACTGCACTCACTATATAGGACCCCAGGCTCCAGAATTGCCTTATTAGGGATAGTAGAGCATTCTTCCTTGCTTAGTTCATTTAGTACCCATGTAAAAACTACATTTAATTTTGGTTTTCCATCTTTTTGGCAGCTTCCCAAATGTTTTCTGGAGTTGAAATAAAAAAGCCATTCAAACACTAATTGTATCTTCATGATGAAACTCTGTTGCTACAACTAAATGACAGAAAATATTGGCTGCTAGATATGTAAGATGGAGTTAGGATTTTTCTGATGGCTTCCAGCTATACAAAGAGTCAATACAGCATGAAAACTACCCACAAATAAAAGTTTCTCTAAAATAATGATATAAAGATCAATCTATGGTTTAGGATTAGTTTCTCTATGTGTGGGAGAGACAGTATCATACTAAAAGCCAACGTATCAGCTTAATACTAGTATGACAACATTTTTGGCTATCAGGGAGGGAGATTTCCTGGAATTTCAAGTAATTCAAATACAAAAGAAAATTAAGTTTGTGGATTAAGTGCAAAATGTGAAGATTTCATACATCTGGGGCTTTTTATTTTATCTATTTTTTAAACACCCTTGTTTTCATTTTCTTGCATGCTATTCATCGTCTCTGCTTTCTTTCATACTGTTTTTTTTTTTTTCTTTCATTACTAAGTTCAAGGATAGCATGTAATAAGAACATTAATCTCTTATATGTAGAGTCACTGGGCCAAAATGGTCAATTCACTTTCCACTAACATAAACTCAGCATTTAACTATCAATTTAAGCATGTGAGATTTCTTCATCCTTACATCCCAGATCAGGGAAGAATTCAGTCTAATATATTATTTCTTTTTATTTTACCACAATTAATTTACTCAATATTTTTTCCATAATCCAAATAAAAAAGAATATTTAAAAAAATGTAAAATATTGTAAAAAAGGGCAAACACTGTATTTGAAATGGTAGTCCCTTCCTGAAACATTAATCGCAATTGGGGAGTGAGTCAATAAATTAGTACACCCATTGAATGGTGACTCAATAATGGAGCCAGAAAGACAATCTTTATCAAATGAAAACTAAAAAATAATAACTTAAAATCTTCTATTCAGCAATTTACAATTAATATGATAATGCTAATTGTATCTGGCAGCGCAGTTGTGATTAAAAAAGCTTTTTCATGTAGTCATTTATCTATAAGTTTTCATCAAATTATGTTTTGAACTAATTTACTCTCTTTTAGAGACAAAAACAAAACATTGATTAGTTATGTACAATTTTCCTCCTTACATTAGAAAATAATTTATTTTCCATATTCTATTACATTACTTCATTGCAAAAGGTGTGTTTTTTTAAAATTATTTTTGGGATAATTTGGAAACATTTCTAGCAAAAATGTGGGGTAATCTTTTTGAGATATTTCTATAAAATGTTAATGGATATTCTACTGGTCAGCTGCTGAAGATTTAAGTCACATGATCAATAACTTAAGTGATGTGTTTATTTCCTTTGAATTGCATATGGCTCATGCTGTTGGCTATACACTGATTGCAGAGAAATGATGAGGACTTTTAGCACTCTGGCTAATGGTAAACAGCCTGTGAAATCTGCCAAGGATCCCTGGCAGAACGGGGTATCTTGGATGATTAGGTTGTAAGTGTCTTCAAGGAAGAACAAGAACTCTTATTTTCTTATGACAATATGCCATTTTCTCAGACCAACAGATATATCAGCCTTTTTCATTCTTTCATACAGTGGAAAGAAGATTATTTTTTTAAGATTTACATGGTTGTTTGAAAGTATCCCTACTTCCTGATGGGACCTATTGTTTCTAAGTGTCATGATCAACAGACTAATTGTCTATTTAAATCTTCTCTAAGTGTTCCCTGAAGGTTTTAAGGCCAGAAGTCGTATGACTGCTGTGTAAATGCATCCGATCATGAATAAGGCCACAGATCTTGGTGTATCAGCCAGGACACCTCAGCAGATTTAGACTGGACGGCAAGAGTTCACTGAGCAGGGCTTTGAATCATAATGGAAAGTAGGCTTATCTGAACAGCAAAACTTGATTATTTCAAGATAGAAATGTGAAAAAACTCGCCAGATTCAGCAGCCCATAAGCAAAGGTAACAGCCACATCCTACAGAGCCTCATGATATTGTATGTTAGCATGCTCTAGGGGAGACTGAGAATGAGGTCTGTGTGATAGAGATAGGGTGGAGAAGAGGTTATCTATGAGTAGGATAAGCATTGCAGAAAGGAACTGAGATGGATAACTTAAAAAAAAATGAGGTTATGACTATCAAAATTTTCACAGAAACTACTGCTTGGATATCAAGGAGCCTGGGGAGACTGGGATTAAAATGAGAAATGTCTCCAGAAATTTTGCATTTATTTATGTGTATTAAAATCCATATTTTTTTCCAAAATTTTTGCAAAATTATTTTAGCTATTATGTATTTGTGAAAAGAAAATTTTAAATCTTTTCTCAGAACACATGTAGAAATTTTAGCTGACTTGGTATATACATGCATAAACACACACACAGAAAATCATAGAATCATAGAATCATTTAGGTTGGAAAAGACCTTTAAGATCAACGAGTCCAACCCAAAGTGCAAGACTGCCAAGTCCACTACTAAACCATGACCCTAAACATAATATCCAGACATCTTTTAAATACCTCCATGGAAGGTGACTCAACTATTTCCCTGGGCAGCCTGTTCCAATACTTGACAACCCCTTCAGTGAAGAAATTTTTCCTAATATCCAATCTAAACCTCCCCTGGTGCAACTTGAGGCCATTTCCACTCATTCTATTGCTTGTTACTTGGGAGAAGAGACCAACACCCACCTCACTACAATCTCCTTTCAAGTAGTTGTAGAGAGCAGTAAGGTCTCTCCCCAGTCTCCTTTTCTCCAGGCTAAACAATCCCAGTTCCCTCACCCACTCCTCACAAGACTTGTGCTTGAGACCCTTCATCAGCTTCGTTACCCTTCTCTGGACCTCCTCCAGCACCGCAATAACTTTCTTGTACTGAGGAGCCCAAAACCGAACACAGTATTCAAGGTGTGGCCTCACCAATGCCAAGTACAGGGGCACGATGACTTTCCTAGTCCTGCTGGCCACTATTTCTGATACAAGCCAGGATGCTGTTGGCCTTCTTGGCCACCTGGACACACTGCTGGCTCATGTTCAGCCGGCTGTCAACCAGCAGCCTCAGGTCCTTTTCCAACGGGCAGTTTTCCAGACACTCTTCCCCAAGCCTGTAGCATTGGATGGGGGTTATTGTGACCCAAGTGCAGGACCTGACACTTGGCCTTGTTGAGCCTCATACAATTAACCTTGGCCCATCAATCCAGCCTGTCCAGATCCCTCTGTAGAGCCTTCCTACCCTCAAGCAGATCAACACTCCTGCCCAACTTGGTGTCTTCAGCAAACTTACTGAGGGTCCACTCAATCCCCTCCAGAATCTTTGCTGCTATGTGGATCTCCATTTCCTACCTCCACTGAGATTGCTAGGGTGCTGCGCGCCTTTGTACAGGGACATTTCAAATGTGCTCCAGTGTACTCAGCACATCAGGGAGCAGACCAAAGGACCTTGCTAGCACACCATCTCTCAAACATTGGCATGCTACCCCCAGCCTTATCTCTAGTGAGCCTGGTTTTATCCCTTTCCCCCTTCAAACCTAGTTTAAAGCTCTTTCAATGAACCCTGCTAACTCCTGTGCAAAGATCCTTTTCCCCCTTTGAGACAGGTGTACCCCATCTGTCCCCAACAGGCTTGGTGTCGTGTAGACTGACCCATGATCAAAAAAAGCCAAAATTCTGCTGGTGGCACCAGGCTCAGAGCCAGGTATTGATCTACTTGCTCTTCCTGTTTCTTCCCTCATCATGCCCTGCAACTGGAAGGATAGAGGAGAACACTGCTTGTGCTCCTGATCCCTTAACCAATCATTCCAAGGCCTTGAAGTCTCTCTTGATTGCCACTGGATTTCTTATTACAACTTCATTGCTGCCTACATGAGAAAGCAGTAATGGATAGTAGTCTGAGGACCATACCAGAATCAGAAGTTTCCTCATCGCATCTTTAAGTTGGGTTCTAGGGAAGCTTCCCTAAGACTTCCCTAAGTGGGTCCACTCAGCAAATTGGACCTCCTGTTCCCTTCAGAAGAGAGCTTCCTATGACAATAACTCATCTTTTTTTCTTTATGGACGCAGTTTTTGATGCAGGGCATAGACTGACTTAGCCTTGGTGACATCTCTAAGCTAGTTGAACCATCATCCTCATTGTTGTTTGGTTCCACTTGCAGAGCCTCATATCTATTATGCAAGAACACCTGGGAAGGTGGGGTAGTCACAGAAGAGATGCACCTGCTGTGCTGGGCAGGAACTTGTTACCATTGCCCCCTATCCCTTAAGTCACTGCTTTCTGTTGGATGGAGAGAGAATAAGGCATCCTCTGTATCATGCGTCCTGTCTGCCTGTTGGGTCTGTCCCAGGGAAGGTATGATACAGTTCCAGTAATCTATCTGGCTCTCAGACTCCCTGATACTCCTCAACATACTCACCTCCTCCCGGAGCTCTGTCACTAAGCAGAGCAGTTCCTGTACCTGGGCACACCTCCCACAGGTGTGCTCAGTACTGCTGTCTGGTACTGGCATAAGAGCAGGGCACACCCTGCAGGCGAACACCTGGGTGGAAGCATGTTCCCATTGGAGCTCTGTCTGGGAAGCTGTGTCAGTTGTGGCAGGTGCAGAGTTTACAGAGAACACAGCCTTCTGCTGGGTTGATACCACTGCTACCTGGTCAAGTTGGCTGAGTTTCAGCACCCTTCCTGTACACCCTTCCACGCGAACTGCTGCACAAACTGCTGCACCACAACCTTGCTTACACAGTGTGTCCTGTTTGCCTGCCCTGTTCGCGGTGCTCCTGGTCGCTACTGCTCCCTAAGGATTTCTTTTATACGTGGTGGGGGGGAGGGGTGGTTTTGGCTGCTGTTGCTCCTGGGCCCACCCAGGTCTCCTCAGCCACTGTCGCATGAGCTGCAGGCTCCTGGTGGCTCTCTCAGCTCCCCTGAGTTTCCCCAGTTCAAGAAGCCCTCCCTGTGCATTGCATTAGAGCACTTTGCTGCTGCTCACCTGAGCGACTGAGTGACATACACACACACCCCCCTTAAAATACCTAGGTCATGATCATATAAAATCATTGAATGTTTTGGGTTGGAAGGGACCTTTAAAGATCATCTAGTTCCAACCCCTCCACAATGACCAGCGACACCTTTCACTAGATAAGGTTGCTCAAAACCCCATCCAACCTGACCTTGAACACCTCCACTGATCCACAACTTCTCTGGACAACCTGTTCCAGTTTTCTCACCACCCTCATCATAAATTTTTTTTCCTTATATTTAAACTAAATCTACCCTCTTTCAGTTTAAAACCATTACCCCTTGTCATGTCACTACAGGCCCTGGCAAAAAGTCTCACTCTATCTTTCTTATAAGCCCTCTTTAAATACTGAAGGGCCGCAATAAGGTCTCCCTGGAGCCTTCTCTTCTCCAGGCTGAATAACCCCAACTCTCTCAGCCTTTCTTCACAGGAGAGGTGTTCCAGCGCTCTGATCATTTTTGTGGCCCTCCTCTGGGCCGCATTTGGAATTGGGGGAAGCCTTCTTATTTTCTTAGACACTTTTGAACTATTAGTACAGAATGTGGAACATTTGCTCTGTACAAACAAACACTGATAACCAGAAATAGGCTGCTGATAGTGCAGATAACTTCAGAGAGATTACTAGAGTGTTTATTCTTAAGGAGAAGAAATAGTCCAGGATTTTTTCACATATATCAGCATGTGGTTCTTGATTTTGTTTCACTATGTACTATGTAGAGAGATTACTGTTTAAGATTAGCTGTAGACAGCTGAAGACATCCTAACACTCATCTTTTTTTTTTTTAATTATTTTTTTATTATGCACCAGTATCATATGAACAGTGAAACATGATCTTTAAATGTACCTTGTACATAGTATGTAAGTGCAGAATTGAGACTCAAGCAAGTGAATTGAATTAAATTATATGGCAATAATGTTAAATTTCTTACATAAACTTGGTAATAGCCATTTGAATTCAAACCAAGGCTGTGCGGTTCACCAGACCTTGTGGCTTGCAGTACTGTTGCATACTCAAAATATCACCACACTTGAATAGGTAAGATACCTTTATATTAGAAATGATCTCTACAGAAAATATGGTAAAATATTAGTTTGCTTGGGTTCTTATTAAGTTCTTTTTGTCTGTTTGGTTGGGGGTTTTTTAATATTATGATTATATCTATAGCACATAACTTTCATGTTGAGACATATAATCTTTTTTTTCCATGTAAATGCATTTGATACTGAGCTTTCAGAGAACAACTTTATGCAATTAAGTGGCAGCATAAAATAAAAATCTCATTAGCTATTATCCTTAGTGAGACACTGAAGGATGTTTATTCTACAGTTAAGATAAACAATAAGTTAACATTTATCATGATTTCCCCGTGTTTTACACTATTTGTAACGCTCAGGATGAATTAATATTGTGATGTAAGTGGTTCCAGAAAATGAAGTAATTTACACTGAAAATGAGAAGCACAGAAGAAAAAGTTTTTTAAGCTGAATGAGTTTGGTGTTTAAAATAATTACACTGACAGCTACGGATTTAGGCATCCTAATTCTAGGTTTAATTGTATTTATTTTTTTATTAGACTTATTCATTAAATGTATAATACATACCTAAAAACCCCCTGTGTTCAACTCAAATATTAGTAGCCTTGAAAATATATTTAATATGTTGACAACTTGCTGAAGTAACTTTTAAATTTTTGTCTCAGCCAGAATTAAATATTTGATTTTTGGCTCCAGAATGTATACAATATACATAAAACATTCCAGTTACACTAAATCCAGATTTAAGAGTTGAGTTATCTGAAAACATTTACAATTTTTTTACTTCTTGGGTTTATTTCTCAGTCAACCAAACAGAAAACCCTGAGTAACTGTCCACTGTTCAGTAAATACTTCTGTAATTATTTGCTTAGTTGACATATAGGGAAATAAAGTCTGATATTGATGTCCCTGTCTATAATGTCAAGATCTGACTTGTGTTTCAGTAAAGAGACAGTAGTTCCTATTAGGAGTGATTAAATAGTCTACAGGAATAACACAGTCAAAGATTAAGACTTATATTTAGATGTCTCTACATAAGTGTCTACTTTTAAGCTAAATATCTAAACTTCTGCTATAAAGCACAGGTCTACTATAAACATCTATAATCCTGTGACATATCTGCCAGCCTGTTGAGAATATTTGAGAAATACCCTATGGCATCTGAAATAGCAGTAAAAGCCTAAGTTCAAACAACTGAACTGAGCCTGTGGTCAGTCCAGACAATGCAACTCAGGAAGAATTCAACTCATCCTAAACTAGATAGCTAGAGCCTTAACATAAGTGTCTAGTGTAATTTTAGACTCTTGAGGGTGTTTGACACATCCATAGAGTTAGGAAATACGACAGGAGATATCTACAGAACTCATGCCTTTCTGGAGTAGCAGCTGGAAGCCAAGTGAGAAACCCCAAGGCATCCCAAGTAGTGCTTATCTGTGTGTGTAGCTATACTGAGCCATACATAGATCTCCACTGTGTTTAGATGTTTAGTTTATTGGTAACTCATGTATGTAATTGCATACGTCTAGCTTACCTGTTTACTCCTACATGTAGGCCCTTCCATTTATGTGTCCTGATCCTGAACTGAACCTTTCTCTAAGTTTCTTCACTTCATGAAAGAAACAGTGAAGGAAGAGCCATAAATTACACTCAAGTGAATAAAGAATGCTTTTTCTCAAAACACAGGAACCAGAGTTCATCAAATAAAAATTTTAAGATGGTAAATCCCAAACAAATAAGTGATGTGGTTTTTAACACATTACTTAATTAAACCACATATTCATTGTCAGAGTATTTTTCTTTGAAAATCTGATTGAAGGAATGCATAGAAAAAAGGTTTATGAAAAGCATTTAAACATATTAATACTGATATATCTTCCATCTCTAAACCATGGATTGTAGATGGTGAAGAAGTACACATGGAAGTAATGTGCTGCAGTTGCCTTTATCTTATACTTCAGTAGCTTATGCTTGTCAACAACTTGGACCTCTACTGTAACTCAGAGTGCCTGTTGTTAAGTTCCCATATCATGTTGCAATACCCAAGCCATCACGCTGTCCTATTGGAATATATATATAAAAAAATGTTATGCTAATGAGAATGATCAGCTAATTTTGTATGTCAGTGGTTAGGAGAGTGGGCATTTTGGTAGGACCACCACCATTTAATTGTTTCTCAGTATGTTTGTTCATTTGTACAGAGTGCAACTGTTCCAACAGACACCAGTGGGAGAGTCCTGGCTAGAGATACCCAACGGTGCTAGAACAGTTACTTCTAAAGCAGGACATTGAAACTTGAGCCCTTTTATGAATCAATAAGGTTAAGAGGCTGAGTCTAACAAATATTCACAACCTTTTAACAACCCTAGTCTGCTTTCCATAGTTTTCTGGGTTTTTACTGGAATCTGTACTATGATTTTGGAAAACACTTTAATGGAATACCTTCCTATCAAAACAGAATATTTCCTCAACAAAAAGAAAGAACAAACTTAAATAATCCTGAAATATTCTATTCTATCCTAAATAATTCACGTTTGCAAAAGAGCATTCTTTGCAAAACATTCCTAAATAACATTTACACAAGAACCTAATTTGTCATGAAACTTCAGGCAATGATGTGATTCAAAGATTAGGTGTCATACTTGTGCCATATATTTGCCTCATACAAGAAACTATACTTTCTTGCTTGTTGGTACAAGAAAAGTGAGTCCTGGAAAAGAGTTAGGCATGATTCAGTTACTTAGGCATAGGCATATGCATAGGCATCTAGTACCATTTCAAACACCCTTGATGCCTCAGATATTTATTCATATGGGTCTGTCAAGCCTTAGAGGAACTCCACATCCAGAGCAGATTTTGGAGGCCAGACCTCGAGGTGAGTCAAATGACATCAATGTCTGTGTGTAGCTTCCAGATTCAAGATGTGTTTGCAGGGTATGTCAGAATTAAAGCATGTCCTTCTTATAGAATCACCTTCAGCACCACTGCAATGACTGTTGTCAACATGCAAGAGCAGATGTCTTCAAAGATGATGACTCTTTGCTTTTTCAATTCTTAGCATGTATGCCCTTTTCTTTTTCTAGCTGTGTGTGAGGACAAAACTAAGTTTTCCAGAGAGCAGGAATTATTTGCATCCCTGTAGTATTTTTCTCCATCCTGCATCTTCCTCCCTGTACCTGGAAAGTGTGTAGTCTTTTTACTCTTTCTGCTGTACAAGGCAATGCAAGACCAGAGCCCCAGTGAATAAAATTCTACAAAATCTTAAACGTTGGCATGTGTAATCTACAAGAACTTCATTGTTTCCTTACATCTGTTTTTGCAGGCATGTTGCTTTATGCAGGGGAGAAAGCTTATTAAAAGGATATACAAGAAAGTAAACAAGACAAGAAAATAAATATTTACCAATGGGGGTGGGGAACAGTACAATCCTTACTAATTGGTTATGATTGAAGTTTAATAAGCCATTGAAATGACTACATGCCTTGGATTTGCCTTGTCAGTTGAGCTCTAGAAGTTGAGTGGCTGTTCAATTCCCAGGATGGACTAATGCTTAAAATGCAGTAGAATTGCTTGAAAATTTATAAACTTTATTATTGGAATATAAGTACAACATGGCAGATGAGCTATTACAAAGTACATTGAATGTATGGATTGATTATAGTTATTTTAGCATTTAAAAAACACCATGCAAATGCTCAGCCAGCCCTTTAAATAGCCGGAGTGAAATAACTATGTCTGTGCACTAAAGCTTCTTAACGCTCTACAATAATGCTCTCACTCATCTATTTAGCCTGAGACTTAGTAAGTGAGAACATGAATGATAGTACCAAGAAATGGGAGAAGATATGTTTCATTTTTTCTGGCTTCATAAACTGTAAGGTCTCTCTGAGTCAGCATGTGTCCTGTACACAGTTTTACTTTTCAATATGCACAAAATATATTGTCTCACTGCCTTCTATGAGTTTATGGAATCTCAAATTAGGCACCCTTACCGGCAGAGAGGTTTTCTAGCTTAGTGAAATGTAACAACATTGTTCATAAACACCTCACTATGCTAGCCAAGATTTTTAAAAATAACATACTAGAACTGATGCTCCTAAATCCATTTATCGAGTCATGATGCATATTGTAAAGGTGGTATTGTTTATTACTGCTGTGAAAAAAAAACAACCAATTAACAGGATATCAAAGTTTTTGTGTCTGTATGCAGTTTTGAAGATTCGGGTTTGTAGATTGTGGACGTCTACCTGTGGGTGTTAAGAAGCAGAAGGATTCCAGCCAGAGCTTCCCCTGTGCTGCAGAGAGCAGAATTATTACCACCATAATGTCTTACACATGAAATACTGCCTTAATATATTCCAGAATTAGGGTGCCTCTTTTTTTTTTCCACATTGCTGACTCGTAGCTGGTTTCAAATCCATTATAAGGCCAAGATCCATGTTTGGTTTTTTGTTTGGTTTCTTTTTTTTTTTAAATGATGTTGCCTAGCCAGTTACCCCTCATTTTTAATTTGCACCTTAGGTTTTAGGATAACCATTACATTTCTCTGTGTTCTCTGATTGAAATTCACTGAATTTCGATTCAGTCGTAGCAGGCAGTGAGACAATTTATTTTGTCCATATTGAAAAGTAAATTGAAATTTGAAATTCTCTGAATTTCAGTTTGTTAAATTTTGTAGAATTTCTCAAAATCACCTTATAGTCTTAACCTGTTCTTGAAAATGACCGCCACTTCTTCTAATGTAATGTTATACATTTACATATTTCATCCATTCCAACTATTAATGAAAATATTAAATATAACTAGGTCCAGGGCAGATCCATGAGGAATGACACTTGAAACATTCTGCTAGGATATAGGTAAACCATTAATAACTACTTCTTCAGAGTAAGTTTTAAATGGGTGATTATACCTTAGCTGCATTTTCTTAGCTTGCTTATAAGAATGTCATGCATGGCAGTGTCAAAAAATTTAATAAAGTCAAGCTGTACCAAACCTACTGCTTCTCCTTTATTCACTTGGTCTGTTAGCCTGTCAGAGAAAGAAATTAGATTAGTTTGAAATGTTCAGTTCTTGACAAACTCATGCTGTCCATTTTTATCACCTTATTATCTTTGATGTACTTATAAATTGATTTCTTAATAATTTTTTACAGAATCTTGCCAGAAAGTGGAGTTAGACTAACATGGCTTTAATGCTCTAGGTTCGTTTTTCTGTTTTTTCAGCTTCTTTTTTGAGCTTAGATATTAAGCTTATTCCTGTTAGAACTCTGGATCCCATAACTTCATAAAAATAATTTTCCAGGGGTCTAGACATCTTGTAAAATTAATTCCTTATGTAAAAAGATTAATTTAGCCAAGCTGCACAACTTGAATTTGCCCACCCTACTTTATAAAAAGATACACTATAGTGTGTTCTTTCTGTATTAGTTCTATACTCCATAACACTTCATAAAGTTTATTTCTTTATATACATAGTTAAAACAAGGTTGGGGGGGGGTTTGGTTATTTGTTTTTTAAAGCAGGGAAGGTAACATTTGTCTCAATATTTACCTAATCCAATGTTTGTTTTGAATCTTTGTTTCTTTTTTCTCTTATTTCTAATTTCCTTCTAGCGTTTTTCTGTTCCTTGCTAATGGAAACCCATTTTGCACCTTAGTCTCTTGGATTTTAGCCCAATATGGTTTTCTCTCCTGCAGGGGCATTCTTAGACATCTACCTTTGTTTCTATTCTTCATTCATTTATCTAATATTTATTTTCATGTCTTTGAAGAGTTTCTGATCCTGTATTGCTCTCTTAATATGCTTCCTATCTTTCCTGTGCAATGGATAATCTGTCATTATGAATATAATCTCACATTTTCTGATACTGCCAGTTCTCTGACATTTCTTCATACCTTAAACTCTCTCTGAAGCACCTCGTCTCTTAGTTCCCTGAGTTGTCCATGTTGACTTTTCTGAATTGTATTATCTTTACTCTTATTCTTTTCTTCTACCATTAATTCCTTCGAAAAGTCATCGTTATTCACTTTTAAGTGATTTTTATGCAACTCATTTTATACCTGTAGATTCTCAGTCAGTATTTCTATATGGGTTAGAACAAATTCTAAAATAGTATTTTCCCTACCAGCCCCTTTGCTTAATAAAGCAAAAAATAGTTTTAGTAGAATCTGTTGTGACCAAGAAATCTAAAACCATTAGTGCTGTCTTTTGCGGTAGTACATTTGTTCCCTGTTCATTAGTAACTGCCTGAGCCTAAACTTTCAGCTGAGACATGTGAGAGCTGCCAGGCACTGATATTCCTTCCGTTATTACCCAAAGTGTTATGACATCTTCTGATCTGACCATGGCAGTACATGGCGCATTGCCAGTACCCACATGGAAAAACAGCAGGAAAACTGTCAGGCGTTTGGGTGAGAATCTCACACCTTAATGTAAACCCAGATTTTGTTCCTGGAGAGGTATCAGTGTGGATTAATACTTCTTTATAAGAAATCTTCCAACAGCCAAGACACTTTGTGTTCTGTCCTCGGAATATGAGTTATTACGTTTCCTAGCCTGGGATTCAAGTAACCTTTTTTCAGCATCAATTTTGCTATAACAATTGCCATGCAGAACCTATTAGCAAAAAGGCAAAATTTCATCATTAGTCTGATTTGGTTCTATCTTGGATCCAAAAGCAGATGACGCTTTTTCAGTTTCTATTTCTAAAAAATTTGGTGCTTGTCATATGGTGGTAAAATCTGATTAAAGAAGCTTGGCATCAGTGAACCACAAATGGTAATATAAACCCCATTTAGATCTAAGCACTGCCTCCTCACCCATCTTTAATATGTAAGCGTAGTTAACATGTGAGCAAGCTAGTTTGCTATGACATTTCCTAATGTTATATTCCAAAAGAATAATTTCCTAAGTTCATATGGTGATCTCAATGAGTCAGCTCGGATTTGTACTTTTGAATGAACACACAGCTATTATCTCGCAGATGTCTGTGGTAAAATTTTAAAAAATTACAGATGCAACTGGAATAAGCAGGGAATCAATTATGAGCCACAGAAATTCTTTCAGTGTCTGACTCTAATTATAATAATTATGAACAAATGCAAGATGTAAAAAATGCCATTTCCAATAATCAAATAAGGCCATCTATTTTTTTTTTTTGGAAAAAGAATGTTAAGCATGTATAGTTTTTAGGCAGTTAATTATGAAGTCAGAGCTCAAACACATGTTACACTTGGTGACTACTGCACAATTTTACTTGTTTCTTCATTATTTATAGCTATATTATTTTATTCAGTGCAACCAAATTTTTTACGAGGAACTATTTCAACTTAATACAAACACAACAATGTGGCTGCCTGTATCCCTAGCCTGGTTAGGGTTTCCATTTAGGTCTATCAGCTTATAGATTTTAGTGAACTTAATAGTATGAACCTTGCTTTCAAATTATAAATAAGAGATTAATGACTCCAAAGCACTACTTATTATTAGACATGTCCACAAAGACAAGCTTTCCCAAAAGACAGCCCTTATGAGAGAGCATAGAAAGAATAGACTTCCAAGAAAAAAATAACGTGAAAAAAGCCCTTAGTTCTGAGGTGAAGACGACCATATCAAATACTTGCCTCAAGTATCTAGGCCTGGATTTCACACCCATATTCTCACAAGTCTATATTCTCGTACTTTTATGTTAATTTTAAATAATGTGACAGAAACTCTATGCACTTTTATTGTAAAGAGAAGATGATCCACAGAATGTTCTTAGTCTACTCAGTAATATAAGTTTATAAGCATATAAATGTGCATATAAGATTTATGCAAAATGGTTTAATGAATCTTGCTCAAGCATTTATCTGAAATACCTGAAATACAATTAACATTGTATTTTTTGGCTGTAACATGCAAACAGTTTGTGATTTTACACTGTGGGTGATTTAGATCAGGTGATTTTGCAAAGCTTATTTATATTGCCTAATAAAAGTAAAAAATCTTTTCACTCACAATATGGTTAACACTAATATACGGAGAGAAAAATTCTTTACACTGAAAAGCAGTTATAACTGGGAGAGTCTTTGGGCTTCAAAACTGTTCAGTTCATATAAATTCTTATGTCTACAAAGTATAAAATATTGAAAATAATGAAGAATTTCAGGTGCCATTTAAAATATTCGTCCTTAGTTACTTTATAACTTAGCTAATGGAAAAAAAAAATAATCCCCCCAAGCCCCCAACTAATAGAAAATAATATTTGTTATATAAAAATTGTGTTATATATATTGTGTATATATACATGTTCATTTATACATATCTACGTGTATGTGTGTTTCTTAAAGGCATACATCAGCAAGTAACCTGTAAGGGAATCTTTCTATGGAAGCAGGATTTCATGTTAAGACAGGCACAGATGTGCTGACCCAGATTTTCTTTCTGTGCAAATACCTTCATGACAGATAAAATCCATAAAACAAAACAAACAAAAAGCTTAAAATATTTACATTTGTTTTGGTTACAATTTGGTTGGGGTTTTTTTTCAGTAGGATTTTCCCAGGCAGGAAGCTATGTCAGCAGTGTAGTGGGACTCCAAGATAAGTGAGCCAATAACATGGTCTGCTGGCTCTGGCAGAATTATGGTGCTGTGCTTTGGATTTGTGTCAAGGCTTTCTCTTTTTCTCACTCTGACCCCACCACGAAGCCGGTAGGCTGGGGGTGCACAAGAAGTTGTGAGGGGACACAGACAGGGCAGCAGACCCCAGCTGACCAAAGGGATATCCCACGGCATATGATGCTGTGCTCAGCAATAAAAGCCCAGGTAAAGGAGGAGGAAGGGGGAATGTTTGTGGTTACAGCATTTGTCTTCCCAACTAACTGCTATGCCTGCTGAGGCCATGATTTCCTACAAGCAGCTAAACATCTGCCTGCTGATGGGAAGTAGTGAATGAATTCCTTATTTTGCTTTGCTTGCCTGTGCAACTTTGCTTCACCTATTAAGTTGTCTTAATCTCAACCCATGAGTTTTCAGCTTTTGCTCTTCCATTCCTCTCCCCCATCCCACTCAGGGGCAGGGGAGTGAGAGAGCGACTGGATGGGTGCTTAGCTGCTGGTTGGCCATAACCTACCACAAATAGATAGGGAAAATACCTAGGGAGAGAGAATAAAAACTTTTTTTTTTTTAATTATTTGCTCCAGGAATTATATGCTTCAGGACACAATCTATCAGCAAATTGAAAATCATTAAGAAGATGTTTGAGCAATTAATTTGTAATAATATATCATAAAGCTCCCAATGCATGGTTCTAAAGAATTTGTGAGAAGTTACTCTTGGAAAGAGACTGCTGAGGTACCTGCAGGTATGTGTTCATTTTACTCTCAGTTTAAACACTCTTAACATATATGTTACATTGAGTAATAGTTGTGAAACTACAGACAGTATGAGACAGTATGAGACTAAATAATTTTTGGATAAGGAGAAGATAATCCCAGCAAACAAGTTTTCCCACCTGTTTCTAGATATGGATCACAGTCACCATGTTATCTAGGCATTGCTGTTTTCTTTCCTATAACCCTCCAGATTAATAATACAGATTCTCACTCAAGAAGAAACCAGCGAAGGCAAATTCCACCATTGTTAATTATCGTAAATCTGTTTTAATGTTTTTGTCTTACCAGAGTGAAGATGGAGAAGAGCATAAGCAACATTCAAATACATACAAAACACATCAATAGGAGGTGATTCTTAAAGGAATAAAGGGAATTGAAAACATCTTGGTGTAGTAACATTCTGCAATGCAGCCATATGACAGATTGATAGTGTTCCCATTCCTTGTACTTTAGGCAGTCCACAGACATAAACCCATTATTTCTGGAATAGCAAAGTCTTTCAGTAGCTCTCTGTTGTACAGATTTTGGATACCTCCTATCATCAGCTGTCTCAGAGTGACAATACCACATATATGAATTATACAGTTGTATATTTCACTCTTCCAGTCTTAGGAAAAACATTTCTAGCATGGCTACAGAAACGTATCTCTATAGAAAAAACAAGAAGTTACATGGGATTGTGAGGTGATATATTTTGAATATCTTAGTTTCTCAAGATCAAATCTCTTAATTTTGAAAGTCAATACCTTGTATCCAAATATAAAAAAAAAAAAAAAAAATTAGGAAAAACTCACTATTACTGATTTAAAAAAAAATTAAAAGGAGGTGTGGGATTTTAAAACTATGTAAGATTGCATGAATTAAAATTACTTGCTTTTCAAATTAAATTTGACAGGCAATTATTCTATAAGAATGACAACTACTGTAATTGCTTTTACTGTTTTGGAAAAAGAAAAAAAAAAGGAACTAATGAGTTATTTCATTTTAAAGAAGGTACTGGACATGAATTGAGTATTATAATCACCAAAACTTCTCTGTGAAATTCAATATTTGGATTTGCTTCAGGAAAGTATGTACCTTTGCAGCGGTTGTTGCTATGGACTAATGTGTCAACATTCACGTTGAGATACATTAGTAATCAGCATTTCACATCAATGTATTGTCTCAACTGTTAATGGTTTAGTAGGTAATTTATTCTCAATAGTAAGAAAGCATGACTCCATAGATTATATATTCCTGATATCATCGACACAACTGAATTTAATTGCACAGTGCAAATATCCTATTGCTAAAGATCTTTTACAGTGGGCTGCACCAAAAAAACCCATGGCAGGAGTCAAGGATCTATGTGTTAAATATACATTTTCTTATCATGCTTAGGAAGAAGGAACTGAAACACTTCGAGGACATATAAAAAGATGGCTGCAATAAACTCTACCACTGAGTCTGCAATACACAGAATAAACACTATGTATCAAGAAATTGACATAAAAAGACCATAAATGCCACACAGGGCTATTAAATCCTCAGGGTCAAAATCATTGGCAGTATACACTATGGAAGTCCAAGAAGAGCTTTTTACAGTACACTCAGTAAAAACAAAATCCTGCAGTTCATCCTGTGACAGAATTAGTATTGACGTCTTACCATGCAATTTTGATTTTGGCCCAGAATTTAGAAGTTCTTTAACATTTCTTCAGATTAATACACAGGATCATGGACCAGTAAAAAACTTTATTTGAATACTGATGAATTTGTGAATATTTTGACTTCTTGCAATAACGGATGCAATAATTCAATATAATAATAATAATTATAAATACAATTTTATAATGTAATCATACTCACATTAACTCTAATTATATAATATACAATCTAATTATAATTATTAATGTTTTATACAATTATACATAATTACATATATGCATAATTATAAAGATTTCACATAATAACAGTAATATATAGTATTGTATTTATACACCAGTACAAATATACTATAATATATAAATACATATATTGTATTTATACATCCCTATATGGAAATATGTTCCTTTGGTTTACTTTATTGCATGCTTTACAATACTCTGTTCTTAATTAAGCTGTCATCTAGGCCTCTAGGATCACTTTTCCCTATTCAAATTATAAAGCCAAAGATAAGAGCAGGACTAAATCCCTCCTTTTACAGCTGCTTTGTCAAATGGCAAGAAGTCTGCAGGAAATTTAGGTGAGCCTGAGGTTTCATAAATTTGCCCCAAGTGTCAGAGAAATTTGCTTTTATGTCATTTCTAGGGCCAGTTGCTAGCATAGGAGGCTTCAGTGCTCTGATGAACCTTCTTATTTTATAAAATAATATGAAACAAACAAATAAGCAAAACCCAAAGTCAAACAAATTAAAAGCCCTTCATTACAAACATATTGTTAAAGTTCAGTAAATCAACTTTTGCTAACAAGTGGGTGCTCCATTTCTTCCTCCGCTTCATGTATTTTACAAGCAAGTCAGCAAATAAGCCAACCCTGAACCAAGGAGTTCCTTTTCAGAATCTAAAACAGAGTTCTGTGGGATTATAGGTGAAAAGGTCTAATTAGGAGTCACTTCCACAGTCAAGATTACAAAAGTTTTATCAGCTAACTTCATGTAAGCCAAAGATAGTGCTGTTCAGAGGCTCCAAATCTGGTTGAAAAACAGTAAAACTTTTCAGATCGGACCTAAGATTAGCCCTGCTCCAGTTGACCTGCTCAAGTATTACTTCTGTGACCACAGCTAGGGTATACAAGTGTGCCGAATCTAACATTGGAAAACCAGTCTCTATGGTATCACAGCACTAGTATTTCTTGTGTTGGATTTCCATTAACCTGAGGATCTTCATAACTTGTTTTGCACAATATAGATGCATTCTTAGTGAGTAACATACTTTAAGTTAGCTGCTATGCCTTCAGAAAAGTGATATTGGAGTCCATGTAGATGTGAAATGATGTATATGCACTGCGGATCATCCTCCAAAATTGATAACTTTCTGCTCAGCAGAGATAAAACAAAGCAAAAAGAATATCAGAAGTATTAGTAAAGGGTTTTGGAACAACTTGAAAACTTCACTGTACTACAGTATAAATCCAAATCTTGAATACTGCATTCTTTTCTGATCATCCCAACTCAAATGTACTTAGCTGGATTACAAAAGTCTCAGAGACAGGCAGTCTTCCAGAATCCATGAATCATAGAATCATAGAATCACTTAGTTTGGAAAAAACCTTTAAGACCATCAAGTCCAACCGTCAACCCAACACCACCATGGTTCCTAAACCATGTCCCGAAGTGCCTCATCTACATGTTTTTTGAACTCCTCCAGGGATGGTGACTCAACCATTTCCCTGGGCAGCCAGTTCCAATGCCTGACCACTCTTTCAGTAAAGAAATTTTTCCTAATATCCAATCTAAACCTCCCTCGGTGCAACTTGAGGCCATTTCCTCTCGTCCTATTGCTTGTTAGTTGGGAGAAGAGACCAACACCCACCTCACTACAACCTCCTTTCAGGTAGTTGTAGAGAGCAATAAGGTTTTCCCTCAGCCTCCTCTTCTCCAGACCAAACTCCTCATAAGACTTGTGCTCTAGACCCTTCACCAGCTTCATTGCTCTTCTTTGGATGTGTTTCAGTGCCTCAATGTCTTTCTTGTAGTGAGGAGCCCAAAACCGAACACAGTATTCAAGGTGTGGCCTCACCAGTGCCAAGTACAGGGGCACGATGACTTTCCTAGTCCTGCTGGCCACACTATTCCTGATATAAGCCAGGATGCTGTTGGCCTTCTTGGCCACCTGGACACACTGCTGGCTCATGTTCAGCCGGCTGTCAACCAGCACCCCCAGGTCCTTTTCCTTTCAATCCACTCTTCCCCAAGCCTGTAGCGTTGCATGGGGTTGTTGTGACCCAAGTGCAGGACCTGACACTTGGCCTTGTTAAACCTCATACAGTTAACCTCAGCCCATCGATCCATCCTGTCCAGATCCTCTGTAGAGCCTTCCTACCCTCGAGCAGATCAACACTCCCGCCCAACTTGGTGTCTTCAGCAAACTTACTGAGGGTGCACTCGATCCCCTCATCCAGATCATTGATAAAGATATTAAACAGAACTGGACCCATTACTGAGCCCTGGAGAACACCACTTGTGACCAGCCACCAACTGGATTTAGCTCCATTCACCACAAGTCTTTGGGCTCAGCCATCCAGCCAGTTTTTTACCCAGTGAAGTGTATGCCTGTCTAAGCAATGAGCCACCAGCTTCTCCAGGAAAATGCTGTGGGAGACAGTGTCAAAGGCTTTGCTAATGTCCAGGTGGATAACATCCATAGCCTTTCCCTCACTTTGTTATAGAATGGGATTAGGTTAGTCAAACAGGACCTGCCTTTCATGAAGCCATGCTGGCTGGCCCTGATCCCCTAGTTGTCCTGCATATGCCTGGGCAGCACAGTCAAGATGAATCGCTCCATAATCTTCCCCAGTACCAAGGTCAGGCTGACAGGCCTGTAGTTCCCTGGATCCTCCTTCCGGCCCTTCTTGTATATGGGCATCACATTGGCAAGCCTCCGGTCATCTGGGACCTCCCCTGTTAACGATTGGAGGCTTGCCAATGTGAAGCCCATGAATGTTGTGATCTCTGTGTAGTTCTTTGCAATAAGGTCTTTCCTCCCATTGAGAGCAGCTTTATGTTAGTTCTAATTACATTCTTTACTTAAAGCATGAATGATATCTATCCTGTTCTCTGTCTCCCTATTTTTGGATGTTGGTCTCCATATGAAGAAGGAGTAAACTACCTAGGAACTCTTCAGTTTGAACAAGGTACGACTAAAGGGAGCTATGAGAAAGGCCTACAAAATCATGATTGGCATGGTATAGATAATGAATAAGGGATGATTATTCAGTATTTGTCATAGCAAAAAAAAATAGAGCATATCCAGTCACAGGTATATTCAAAAGGTTTGAAACAATGTATAATTAAATTATGACCCCATTGCCAGAGTATTGCAGTGTTTAAGATTAATAAATTTGAAAAGAAAATTAATAGAAAACAGTTCTGACAATGGCTGTTAAATATGGTGATCCCAACCCAATGTCCCAGAGACATGGTGAACAAATACGTTTTTAATGTTATGCTCAGATATGCCTAAATATGATCTCTACTGTAGCCTGTTTATGAACAGTGTATTTCCCAAGGGTGTTTCAGCTAAATGTAATACAGAATAAGTTAAATTTAAAAGGAATCAACCCATCACAAACTCCAATATAAAAACGGATATACGAAACCACATGCTCAATTTAATTTTCAAAGAAGTACAATATCTCTAGGTTTTAAATGGGAAAGAGATTCCATTTTTTTTTGGTAGAACACATTGCCTTTGCTTTGCACTGTTCTCCCTGTAAAGCATTTTAAGTTTGCCGTCCTTCCTATTAATAGTAATGAAGATTTTCTGTTACATTCAATGGTTTTGGATCAAGAACTTGGTATGAGTGTAAGAATTTCTTTTTTTTGTCTTCAGAATCCCGGAATCATGAAATGATTTTTCAGTTCTTCCCTGCTACTACTAACAATTTCGGGTTATGCCTCAATCAGTGAATAAATCATGTTTCTGCAAGCAGGAAAAATAATATGTGGTACTTGGCATACACCTAAGGGTAGAAACAGATATAGTCAGACATTCAGTATGTAAACTAAACAGAAAATATAGACAAACATTAATTTAAGGACCCTGGCTAATGTTTATTCAAGCTGTAAAAATATTTGTCATTCAGAAACAATACAAAAATAAAGAGGAGGAAAAAGATGTTTAAATATTAATTACATGCTGAATGGAATGTAGACAGATAGTTCACAGAAACTGGTTGCTTAGTAAATGGTACATTAATTTTCCAGAAAGGCTTTATACATACCAATGAAATAGTAATAGCCATCGCAACCTTAGAGATTATTTTTTCACTCTCACCTTGTAATAGTAATAACAACCTTCAGGGTCTCTACCATAAGCATTTCTAAGATGCTTATCATCCTGATATGCATGTACTTGTTAGTCGACCTTGTCATGAAGCATTTAGAAATGTGTAGAAAAGAATAAAATCATCAGAACAGTTTCCTGGGAATAATGACTAGCTGCATTTATTTCCTTCCTTGTGATCAATGAGCCCCAGGAAATACCTTATAACTCAATTGCTATTGTTTAATCTGCAAATGAACTTACTCCATCCTGTCTCCTGCCAAGATCCTGATGTATTAGGGGGCAGCTGTTGTATAAAGTGGCTATATTTAATCTTAACAGAGACATGAGAAAGAACCTGGGTTTGTCCCTGGACAATTAGTATCAGATCATGATCCACCCTCTCCGCCAGATTGATGAACACATCCAGGCCTGTTCCTGCCTCCTATGTAACTTGTAGACAGAGGACTCTTCCTCCACCATCTCAGTCATCCAGCTTGTTCAACACATGCCTGCCATCCAGAAGTATGTAGTAGGTCCATATGTTAGATCATTACATTATTTAATACAGTGAATTTAGCAGAAACTTTTTCCCTGTTGTGGTTTGTACTGATATCTTTCTGTTCAATTGATGTTTTGTGTGTCAACAGGGATGCTGGCCAGGTAGAGGGGTCATGCTGGTGCTCAGGGGATCCACAAATGAGCGTGTGAACCTGGAGAGTATGGTGTGTGTGCTGTCTCTGCCAGCCCAAGAGGAAGGGGGGATGTGGCTGGCTGTGCCTGTGTCTGGTGTGAGTCTGGAGTGTGGGTGCTGTTGGAGGCAGAACCTTGTTTGTGGCCATTTTTGTGACTGGCCCTGTCAGTGTCCTTTGTGTGTGTCTGTGTCAGCCTCTACTGGTTGAAGGTACACAGCAGCAACCACATCCCTCAACCTGGGCAGAGACACCAGGTCTCCAGGCACCAGGATGGCCAGGAGTCCTTGGCCTGGAGATGCTGGAGATAGTAGCCATTTATCCCTTAACATTAAGATAGTGGCTTTTGAAAGACAATATGGTATGGGTGCATCCTAGTTAAATTTAGACTACTAACTTTTGCACTGGAATCGTCTGTGATGAAAGACTGGAGAAAGATAAGCCATTCCAGAGGCTGTTCCAATCACCTGAATCAATTGAGTTAAGCTTAACTGAAATGTAGAACAAATATTATGATTACAGTTGTTGCTGGCAGTACTGACGATAGAGACTTAGATCCTATTTATGCAAATAGCTGCCATGTATTAATTGATCAATTAATAGATTAATAGTAAAAAATTACATGTTAATATTGGAATATAAATATTTGTAAACATATAAATTAATTGGATCCTGAGCTTGACTGTTCTTATAGACTTTATTTGCAAATACATCTCTCTATAGAGCTACATATTCCCCCAAAGCCACATATAGACTAAGCCATGATGTAAAGTAATAAAAACAGTAACAATACAGAGACAAAAAAAATCTGAAACATTTTAAGTTAAACTCCATGGGCATATTTTCTTCAAATGCTGAATGGAATATAAATCAGCAAAGAATTTGTCACTGGGATTTCTGAAAAGGCCAAGTGTGGAAAATGTGAACATCTTAATTGCTCATATAAAATGCTTTTCTATCACAATCAGGCAAAATAAGTGGACTGCATGGCTGATATCTCAATGAATTCAGTTTGGTCTCATCCAATTGCTTATTTAATTCTTAGACATGGCAAGCAGTTTAAAAGCAAATTAACATTGTGTCATTTCTGTTTCACAAAACTTGAGTCAAGCAAATTGCCCTCCAGGTGTGTCCTGAATAACATGTTGGCTGTTTCGCTTCCAAAGGAAATTAGTGATATACACTGTTTGAGAAAATTATTTACAATAAGATGAAATCTTTTCAGACAGATACTGATTTGAACACCGAATGAGCAGTCACCATTCACAACAATTATTGTGTTTACCCACATCCAAGAGAATTATAACACAACTCTATTCATTCTCAGAGTTGGTATAAAGAAACCATTCTAAACAAAAACCCCATTTCCTTTATTTTTTTCCTTTATTTTCTTCTTCACAGATCACACAGTTGCTAAAATCCACACAGCTTTTCAGGGTTAAATCTTTTGGCTTGTTTTACGCCTGTGCCTAATGAACTACATGAGAGTAATGTATAATTCTGGCATGCTGTAAAGGATGTGATACTACTGGCAAGGGGGACAACATACACCAGCAGAGCAATTTGAGGTAGCCGTTTTCTTTCACTGGTGGCTACACCACCCTACACTTTTTGACAAGCCTTATTTGCCACAAGGTAAACACCAGTGTCATGAGCAGAACCTGTATAACAGTGACCGAACATAGTAAATATGATGTAATTCCAAGCAGATTATTTCTCAAAGTTATGTATCTAATTGCCCTTTCTGGGTGCCTGTCTCTGTCCACTGATGATAAAGGGAATTACAATGCTTCATTAAATTCATTGTTTAATTTTTTCCCCAAAAAGTAAAACAAATTCCACCCAACAAAGGAAAAAAAAAAAAGATTATTTTAGATTCAGGTAAAACCAATAGGCACCACAAAATACAATTCTACGTCTTCCAGAGTAATTATAGACAGCTTTTGAAGCAACAAATCAAGACTGAAAAATTAATTCACTAGTTATTATATTAATTTTAAAGTTATTTATATAAGTCCATTTGTGGATGTGCTAGTAGCATAAAATCAACTACATTAAGTTTATCTGGACTCAACTAAGGAGCTGTGTAGGAAGTTAGGAAAGCAAAGGATGAAAGTGTTGTGTTGGCAGAGAAATACACACTTTGAAAACATTAGTTTAATAGCATGACTATGTATCAAGAGAGTTCATCTTGGGAAGAATGCACTTCATGATAACCAGTGCAGGTTCAGCAGGACGCTGGCCTTCATGTACAAACCAGAGCTAGCTCTTAGTTCTGCTTCCCATGGTGGTGTAAATGATTATTCAACGAATGTCTGGCAAATGTCTGTCACCTCAGAAGGTGAAATGCTCTTTTCATCACAAACAACATATGTGATTTACCTCTGAAACAAGCTAAGGTAATTATTATTAAAATTTAATTTTCAAGTTTATTTACACACAATGTCACTGTGTATTTAGAAACAGCATTTTCAGATAAGAACTTTGCTTATCACATGTTAAATAATTTGATTTTTGGCAGAGCAACGTATCAATTTTTATCAATATGAAAGTGTCTGTATCAATTGCTCACACTGACCAGAAAGAAAGAACTAAATTATTTTAGCCTTCTTAGATTGGACCTCATATAACTTGATTAGCCTACTGTAGTAAAGTAGCCAATTTTCTTTGCAAAATTTTTAGCCTTGTAAAATATATAGTTGAAAAATAGGCTGGTAGAGAAGGTGATTGGTACTTAGTAAAACCTCTTAGAGAAATAAAAAGGGTTGTGGAGATGAATCCCATTAGTACAGATTTGCTCTATACAAAATAAATTGATTCCAGTTAACCAAACAGAATAAAAAACTCTGTATCTGTTTTAGGCTGTGGAATGGTAAGAGTATATTTCAGATGAGCATAAAATAACAGGAAAGGATTATTAATACTGTAAATGTTAACAGTAGCTTCAAAAGGAGGTGAAAGTCATGATTTATAATCTCTTATAACTCTCTAAAAGGCAGATAATGCTTCTTTTCCACATCAAATTATTGTGTAATGAAGTCCCTTGATCAGTTCAAATGGAATTCCTCATTAAGTACAAGTTGATTAAAAAATCTTCTGTTTGTAATCTATGATTACATGTGATTTTTATGACATTTATAATCTAGTTTTGCGCATGTGGAATGTTTTCTGAACTTTTCAATACCTAACATGACTTTCCTATCCTGTGACTTCTGAGTGCAATCAGCAAATACATACATACGCAACAAAAAATGGCATTGACACACAGTTTGTAGCAATCTAGTATAAGGTAATAATAGTTATAAAAGTTGTCATTTCAATTTGTATGTGTTAATAGATGTTAGAAGCATTTTCTGCCTCCAGCAGCTCCAGGCCTGGGTATTCCTCTGCCCAGCCACTGTGCCCAGCCCTGAGATCTCGGGGTCTCTGTCCAAGGCCAATGGATGCAGCTGCTACTTTTCTGTTTGCATGTTCAACCAGCAGTGAGGCTGAATGTCTATCCCACATGCACACAGAGGACACAGACACGGCTGGTCACACAGATGGCCACAGACAAGGCGCTGCCTCCAGCAGCACCCACATTGAGGACTCACACCAGACACAGGCACAGCCAGCCACGTCCCCTCCTCCTCTTGGGCTGGCAGAGGCAGAAGGTCACTGGTGCAGCACACACACCACACTCTCCAGGTTCACAAGCACACATGCATTCACCGGTCCCCTGAGAACCGGCACAGCCCCTCTGCCCACCTGGCACCCCTGCCCAGGTCTGGCCCCCCTTACCCACCCGACAGGTCCCCAACTCACCGGCTAGTCCCGCTGTGTGCTCGCTGCACAGACACAGCACTCACACACTCGTCCCACAGGTACCCCACACTTGTGGGTCCCCCCAAGTACCAGCATGGACCCTTCACCTGCCTGATAGACCTGCTGGACCCGGGGCCTCCTAGTCCCCATCTAGTTCAGCTTGGAGTTTACCAGTGAATACACACCACACGCACACCCAGTTTGGGACAGGTACAGACACTCACCCCCAGCAGCCCGCACCCAGCACATAGGCTGTGACCCATGGTCCCGATCCAGCCACCAGCACTGAGACCCTCAGTGACCCTCGCCTCACTCATGCCAGTTCCTTCAGTAGCTGTTTTTTGGGGCACACACTGTTCCCACCTGTCATGGTTTTAGCTGGGATAGTTGATTTTCTTCACTGTAGCTAGCATAGTGCTGTGTTTTGGACTTGGTATGTAAATAATGTTGATAACACCCTGGTGTTTTAGTTGTTGCTGGGTAGTGTTTACACTAGTCAAGGACTTTCTAGCTTCCCATGCTCTGCCAGATGCACAAGAAGCCGGGAGGGGAGGGGATACAACCAGGAGAGCTGATTCAAATTGGCCAAAGGGTATTCCATATCATGTGACATCATGCCCAGTATATTAACTGGGGGAAATTGGCTGGGGGAGGCAGCGATCGCGGCTCGGGGACCGGCAGCGTCGGTTGGCGGGTGGTGAGCGGTTGCAGCACTTGTTCTTTAGTTTTGGTTTTTTTTTTTGTTTTCCCCTCTCTTCTTCCAGTGTTTCATCTCTCTCTTGCTCATTATTTTCCTTTTCATTATATTAGTATTATTGCTGTTTTATTCTAATTATTAAACTGTTCTTGTCTCAACCCACGAGTTTTCTTACTTTGGCCCTTCCGATTCTCTCCCCCATCCCACAAGGGTGGGGGAGTGAGCGAGCGGCTGTGTGGTGCTTAGTTGCTGACCGGGGCTAAACCACAACACCACCCCAGTGGCTGGAGGTTAAAGACCCCACCGGCTCCAGTAGCTGACACCACAGTCCAGGGACACCCACACTCAGACTGGGGGGTCTGAGTGCAGGAGCTGGCACCCAGTCCCCTCACACCAGTCCCCTCAGTAGCTGTCACTAAGCCCTTGCAGCACTGGCACACATGGGATAGGGAGTGAGATTACTCAGAGAGGTCATTAAAAGAATATTTAACAAGAAGACAGGACAGACTGGGGTGATCAGACGAGCGTGCTGACCAGCCCAGTTTTACACCTGACCTGCCCCTTTTATACCCCTTTCTGTCTATTCCTCCTGTTTGTTCCTCCTTGATGTCCTTCCCCTAAACCTTCCTTAATACATTTGGCATAGTCCCACAGCCCCTGTCTGGGATATCCCAGTTCCTCATGTTCCTCCTGTTTCCCTCCTTTGTATTGGTTACCAAGGCCAGTCTGGCCATCTGCATTGCGGTGCCTGCAGTTTCCTGATGGCTCATCAGTTAGTGATGGTAAACTCTGGGCGTTTTTGCTTCTGTTAGCCCTTGTCTACTGTTTTTTTCTGTCTCTGTGTGTTGTTTATCACTTTTCTCTTTACTTATTATGCCCTATTGAATGGAAAATTACCTTTATCAGATAACCTGAATGAAGCCAAAGTTTACACATTCCTTATACCTTTACAGTATGAATTAGATATTTTGTTCTAGGCAGGAGAAATGTATCCCAAGACACAAAAAAAGGATCCAATACTGTCAAGCATATCTGTATTTCTGAAATATTTTGTCACAAATATCATGTGACAACATATTTCCCATTGTCCAGATCAGCAGTTGGATGCTGCTTCCATCAGTAAAACCTTAGTTGATTTATACAACCTGAGGAAATGCTATAGGATATGTCTTGAAGTAGAAAATGATAAATCAATGTACTTCACCTATTGTCTGATATAAGGTCACTTTGACTTTCTCATTATAGCAGGAAAGTGGTTAACTTAATGGCTCTGAAAATGGGTAACTTTATTATAGCAGCAGTGTAAGACCTGTAAGATTAAGTCTGTAATTATACTGTGTCAAATACATTTAGGAAACAATTATTTTTCAAAAATATTTTTACACTAGAAACATATTATTACATTATATTTCTCATTATTACATGTTTTACTGAGCTCCTCAATTGAAAAATTTTAATTTGAAGAAAATGTGTAAAACTAGTACTTCTGGTTTCACGTTATACAAGCCTTTGGTAGGACAATGTAAACATAATGTAATTGAACATTTAACATAGCACTGTATCACTAAAAAGTAGTTAGAGATGTTAGTGTAATGTTACCAGTAATCTGCAGGGTAAAGCCTGTAAAAAGATTACACACACCCCAGTCCTGTCAGCAGATAAACAAGTTAAAATTATAGACTACCTCTTCTGGTTGAAGCCTGTGAGTTAATTTTGGCTACACTCTCTGCATATGTAAAAAAGTGGTCAATAGGTTTATAAAATGGCATTCAGTTCTATGTACAATTGCAGTAACTCATGCAAAACTAAGCATTTAACAGCACACTAGTATGCTTGACTTCTCTGAGGCAGACATTCTAGCATGACAGTGGGATTTACACCTGGTTAATATGGTGTTTTCAGATATCTGACCAGCTCTTACTTGTACAGTCACTGGTTCAGTACTTTACTATTAATTTCTGCTTTTAATTTAGATACCTGGCTTCATTATGAAAGATCTAAACTCATTAAGCCAAACTTAGACCTTAGCACTTTTAATTCTATTACCCCCTATATTGCCATTACTGAAAATAAACACTATGGTTTTATATTACAGGACTTAACAGAACTGGGAAGTTTCATGGACAACAGGGAAATGATTTATTTCATAAATATGAGCTAAGTTCACGGAGGGGGTATAAATATTTCATTCACATATTGTAATGTGGTATTAGATTATAGAAGTAAATTCAGATAAATTCCCCATGAGAAGGTCCCAGTACCCAAACCAATGTATCATGATATTGGGAAAAATTAATTTCAGTCTACTAGCTATGTATCTGCACTGCAGTTAAACAAGACAAAAGACCAGCTGTAATAAAATATATGCATATCATAAATACATGTTAATTTGAGATAATAATAAATAATTACTTTGTTACACAGCTACATTCAGTAGCATGGCAAGTAGGAGAGAATTGTAGTTCATTATTAGATGAAACTGCAATGAGGACCAGCACTAATTTTATGCCTTCCTAGAACAAGACATACATTTGTAAATATCTCAGCTTTGAACAAGCTCAAATTAAATGAATGTAAGTTTCATGGTTTTGGGTGGGATAGAGTTAATTTTCTTCACTGTGGCTGGTATAGTGCTGTGTCTTGGATTTAGTATGCCTTGGTTTCAGCTGGAATAGAGTCGATTTTTTCATATTAGCTAGTGTGGAGCTATGTTTTGGATTTATGCTGAAAACAGTGTTGATAATGAGGAGATGTTTTAGTTGTTGCTAAGTAGTGCTTACAGGAGTCAAGGACTTTTTCTGCTTCCCATGCTCTGCTGGCTGCACAAGAAGCTGGGAGGGGACACAGCCGTGCTAACTAACCCAAACTGACCAAAGGCATATTCCATACCATATGACATCATGCTCAGCATATAAAGCTGGGGGAAGAAGAAGGAAGGAGGGGAGGTTCGCAGTGATGGTGTTTGTCTTCCCAAGTAATTGTCATGCGTGATGGAGCCCTGCTTTCCTGGAGATGGCTAAACACCTGCCTGCCCATGGGAAGTAGTGAATGAATTCCTTGTTTTGATTTGCTTGTGTGTGCAGCTTTTGCTTCACCTGTTAAACTGTCTTTACCTTAATCCATGAGTTTTCTCGCTTTTACTCCTCCAGTTCTCTCCCCCATCCCACTAGGGGGGAGTGAGTGAGCAGCCAGGTGGTGCTTACTTGCCAGCTGGGCTTAAAGAATGACATGAAAATAATGTTGATAACACACTAATGTTTTAGTTGTTGCTAGGTAGTGTTACAATAGTCAAGGACTTTTCCAGTTTCCCATGCTCTGCTGTGTGCACAAGAAGCCGGGAGGGGAGAGGGTACAGCCAAGACAGCTGATCCAAACTGGCCAAAGGTATATTCCATATCAAATGACACCATACTCAATATATTAACTGGGGGTAGTTGGCCAGGGGAAGCAGCGATCACAGCTCAGGGACTGGCGGCATCGTTTGGCGGATGGAGAGCAGTTGCTTCACTTGTTTTTTTCCCCTGGATTTCGCCTCTCTCTCTCTTGTTTTTTCCCCTTTTCATATTACTACTACTACTACTGCTGCTGCTACTGCTGCTGCTGTTGCTGCTACCACTTCATTTTAATCATTAAACTGTTCTTATCTCAACCCGTGAGTTTTCTTACTTCTGTTCTTCTAATTATCTCCCTCATCCCACTGGGGTGGGGTCAGTGAACAAGTGGCTGTGTGGTGCTTAATTGCTGACAGGGGCTTAACCACGACAGTAAAAAACCAAAAATATTTCCAGTGAGTGTCCTAGAAAATTATGTCAATTTTCCTGCTTAGCTAGAAAGCACCAATTTGGAAATAAACATATCCCAGGAAACAAAGACACAACATATGAAATATCATCATTTGTGAGTTAAATATTTTAATGTCTGTGTATACACATACATACATATATAGAAACACACATTATGAATGCTTGTGTGTTTGTATACATGTAACAAATATATTTATAGATAGACAGATAGATAGGTAGGTAGGTAGGTATATAGGTGGATAAATAGAAAGATAGACAGAGATAGGCAGAGATACAGAGATATTTACAGGCATATGGCTCAGCAATTGGTAGATTCTCAACTAGAGATCCAAAGACACGAATTTCAACATCATTCAGTACTTGAAACAAAGGCTAGGTTGCTTCCAGCATGCATCATTGTAAACAGAGAGGAAATGATGCCTAGAGGTTATGCTTGCCATGTTACTCCTTTTTGAATCTCGGGCTACTCAGTATGCTACTTACCCTGCTCAGAGTTGTAATCTTAAACAGTAGGAGACTTTTGGGTTTGTGACAGAAATATGAATATCTATGGCTAGAAGGAGAGCAAGAGAGAGAAAAGAGAGTCCACTGTTTTAAGCATTATGAAATGCAATAGATAGAATAGCCATGATTCCTGAACAAGTACTGTGTAGAGTACAGGTAGATTATTAGAAGAGTAAGCTTCAGTTCTCTATTGTAAAGGGGACAATTTCCTGACAGCTTATATCTGTACTGGCATTTCTCTTGAGGATTAGTGGCACATCATTTCTATTCAGTCTAGCTGTCTTACATACTGGACATAAACATAGACAAAGAACTTTATTATTAACTCTACATCTAGTCTGTCAGCCTGCTGTGAGCAGGAACAGTAACATTCTGTCAAGAAATGTACTTCTTGAATGACCACATTAATATTACCTGCAGTTTGCTCTTAACTGTTTTTTCTTACTTCTAAAAACCTTAATTTCTAATCAGACTTGAAAATGTCATTTTATAAACAGCCTTTGCCTGCTGGTAAAAACAAGACATATTCCTGCTGAGTGTTATACACACCCATTCAGGTTAAAGTTAAGGAAGCACAAATATATAAGCCACATTAACTTCCATTTAGGTTTCCCATAGCAGGAAGCCAATTTAAATCACTTATTGCAACCAGGAGACAGCAGAGCTGAAAAAGAATTTATTTTTTTCCTGTTCCCTCAAAAGCATATACAGTAACAACAAAGTTAGTCTGTTAACAGGTTTTGAACATTGGGTAAAGAGTTGAGTAGGAGACTCTGAACTGTCCCCAGATTTACTTATCCAGTCCAAATGGGTAATCAGATGGGTAGTTTTGATTCCAATTTGAAGATCAAAGAAAAAAAAAAAAAAAACAACAACTTTTTCCCTCAAACATCTGTTGTGGTTTAGCCCCGGTCAGCAACTAAGCACCACACAGCCGCTCTCTCACTCCCCCACCCTTGTGGGATGGGGGAGAGAATCGGAAGGGCCAAAGTAAGAAAACTCGTGGGTTGAGATAAGAACAGTTTAATAATTAGAATAAAACAGCAATAATACTAATATAACGAAAAGGAAAATAACGAGCGAGAGAGAGATGAAACACTAGAAGGAGAGGGAAAGAAAAAAAAAACAAAACCAAAACTGAACAACAAGTGCTGCAACCGCTCACCACCCGCCGACCGACGCTGCCGGTCCCCGAGCCGCGATCGCTGCCCCCCCAGCCAATTTCCCCCAGTTAATATACTGGGCATGACGTCACATGGTATGGAATACCCTCTGGCCAATTCGAATCAGCTCTCCTGGTTGCATCCCCTCCCCTCCCGGCTTCTTGTGCATCTGGCAGAGCACGGGAAGCTAGAAAGTCCTTGACTAGTGTAAACACTACCCAGCAACAACTAAAACACCAGGGTGTTATCAACATTATTTACATACCAAGTCTAAAACACAGCACTATACTAGCTATAGTGAAGAAAATCAACTATCCCAGCTAAAACCATGACAACATCTCATTTGCATTTATCTTCATTGTAAACTGGGCTAGTGCTCACACTCAGCCCCAAACTCCCTCATTTTTAACCCACTGTAAATATTGTTTCCTTCCTTATTTTCAGTTGAGAAGAAAAGAAGACAGAAAATTCAGATGTGAGCTTTTCCCTTAAATGTATTGCAAGTTGAACTGGCTCAAATAACCAGTCTTTTGAATGTCAGGGTGAACATGCAGATATCAGAGACAGTGCAGTGGTGGCCTGCAATGTCTGCAAAATGCTCAGCAGTATGGGTTCTGGGTTTGATTTCTATGGGAGCTATGGCCTTGTTATGACCACCTCACTCTGGGTATCTAAATCTGTTTATGGAGCCCTGCAGTGCCTGGTTTTTCTCCTGTAGGTAATGTGTCATATCAGCTAGCTTAGGGACGTCTCAAGTCACAAAGGTATCTCAGATGGTACCATCTGCTGTTTTATTATAAATAACCCAGACTCTGGCTAATAAGCTCATCATTTATAGAGCACTTTTCCATTTTCCATGCCTTATCTCTTTTTTTTTTTTCAATATTAAAAAATAATAAGCATATTCCTGTTAGAGTTTGACCCAGCCTCATCAGTTATGATCTCCAATTCATACCATCCCTTTTATTTTCTTATGGCAGCTGAATTTACTGCTGAGGAAAAAAAAATCTCAACATCCCTCCTGCCCAAATCCTTTCTAAAATGAAACAAAAAACTCAGTGAGAAGTTGATGTTTCTAGGTGCCCAGAGAGGCAAAACAGGTGGTGGGCCAAAGCTAGAGTCAGATCAGGTATCTGTTTTGACCCTATCAGACTTTTTAAAGACACCTGGAACTTGCTGGAGCTGGGGAGCTGAATGCTTTGATGACTGTCAGAAAAAAGAAAAAAGGCAAAATAGCAAAAAACTAAGTAACACCAAGGGACAGGAACTAGATCTAACATAAATAAAAGAACAAAACACTTCTGACAGGTATTCCTGTCACAATACAGATAACTGTGGAAAATAGTAGAAAAGTCCATGAAATGAATAAACATGAGTTATACATCCCTGAGAATAGTCAGTAATACAGCTGGCATGGTATAGGAAAAACATCAATATACCACTGATAAAAACAGATTATCCTTTAAATGGTAAAGATGAAAAAAAACTGAGCAGTTTCCTGAATCAATGTTTTATGTGTTGTCGCTGAATAGCAAATGGCTCATTTATTTTGCTTTTAAAAATTATAGATATTTTATTTTAAATTAACTGTAAAGAACTGGAGTCTTAAAAAAGTGAATTTCACTTTGTAGGGATGAGTAGGGGTTTTGAGGTTTTTACCTCAAAGAAAAGATGATTTTTGGTATTACAAGTTATGGAAAGAAGAAAAGGAAGAAGAAGAAGGAGGAGGAGAAGAGGAAGAAGAAGAAGAAATGAAATATAAACAACCATGACAGTGGCTGAGGTATCACTAAAGGTGTCTATTTTGCATTTTTCAACATGTCCATTTTGCATTTTACAGCATGTGCTCCAACCTGCGCTAAGTTGACTAAGGCACAATGAGTATCAATAAAGTGAGTATGTAGTAGAGAATTCTTTTATATTGCTGCTAAAAAACTTTGGAAATTGAGGAAGAGAAATGATCCTTCTAAGCGATATTCTAAGTTTGCTTTCCAACTAGTTTTTGAATAATATTTCCGTAATTTTTTCTGATACTTAATTTGTAGTTTTCTTACAGAAATGTCGATTGAGAATATCTATTAGAAAATTTTACTAAACTTAAAGTATGTCACACCTTCTTCTTCCCCTTATTCACTCTATCAGTTACCCTGTCAAAGATGGAAATCTAGTTTGACACAACCTATGCTTCAAAAATCCATACCAGATGGTTTTGTATCACTTTATTACTATACAGATGCTTGTAACAACTGTTTGTTTAATAATTTCTTGTACTATCTTTCTAGAAATCAAAGTTAGGTTCATTGTTTTACAGTTTTATGAGTCCTCTTACTCTTTTCATAGATAAGTACTATGTTTGTTCTTTATACTTCTGGGACCTCTTCTGTCCTCAACAATATCTTAATCACTAGATATTGCTCTACTTGTTTCTTAAATACTTCTAGGAAAATTTATCCCAACTTATACAGTAAATTTTCAATGGTTTTCCTGCCAGGAAATTCCTTCCTTGTATCTCTGTTGACTTACGTACACTATGCTGTTCTTTCCTTGTAATTCTTTGCAAATGCTAATTATTTTAATATTGCAATTACCACTCTTAGGTTAAGAAGATGTAGAGTGTTAGGAAGATGTAGAATGGCCATGTAATAATGAATTTATAATTTTAACCCTCTCCTCAATGTATTTATAGAACCATTATATTTTCAATTATGCTGTTTGATAGTTGTATCTCTTTTCATGCCTTTACCTTGGTGTTTTTACATCTATGGTTTCTGTAATTTTCACCAGTGTGTCCAGATTCCACTTTTGAATTACTCTTTTTCAAGTTCTGACTTACTAAAATTCTCCAAATGTAGCCATATTGGTTTCTTTTATCTTTACCTTTTTCTGTCTTTACAAATTGACAGGAAAACTGTATCTGTGCTTTCAGTATGGTCTCTTTTAGGAGCTGCTAGGTCACTTTTTCCGCTTAGAAATAATTCCCAGTGGATGTTACTGGCCAAGCCATTGAGTTGGTTGAAATTTACATTTTAGGGCCATTCTCACAAGTCTGTAGCTTTCTTTCCTTCTTTCTTGTAAATGATTTTTGTAAGTGATTCTTTCTGATTTACTTTCTCTATGCAAAGTCTTAAATAGTTCTCACTGTTTATGTGAATCAAATTCAGTCTAGTAAAACTGCCATCTGTATGCTTGTGTTTCCTTCCAAAGAAAGTCTTTGACCATTCAGCCATTGGCCATCTGTTTCTTTCTAAGTCCTTGTGTCATTCCTCCCCAGATACTGAAATCTGATTTACTCTCTTGGTTCAGGGACCGCAAAACTCCATTTTTGTTTGATGAATACTGATGAATAGTGATGGAGATCATGCCTGCTCTGCAAGTCTCTATCCAGCAGAGAAAAATAGTTCTCTTTTCTCTTCACTGACACTTTCACTCTCTTTGCCTTGGTTATCTTCCTTAATTACAGACATGTACTTATACACCCAAACATTGAAGTGTTTAGGTGAAGTTCAGTTTAACTCTACTAGGCACCTAAATTTTTGTTGCTCAATGAGCTAATCCTTCTGAAGTAAAGATGGGATTTAGTTGCAACACATACATGGGGGATTCTCTTCTATCCTTCAGCTGTTACCCTGGTAGAACATCTGGTATCATATATTTCAGCAATCATCTTGGGTATGCTAGACCATTTCCAAAGTCCCAGATTATTAAGTCTGTTGTCTTAGATGTTGTGTTGCAAAGTGATTTTTATTGCAACTCATTCTAAAATATTTTGAATGTATTTTTTCCACACCCCTCAACACTGGGGAGGCCTCCAGACAAGATTTTATTAAAATAAGGTGTGGAAATGCTCTTGATCTTCCATGAAAGTGTAATGACAATGATGAGGTTCAGAAAACCGGTTGAGTGAAGACAGTTTGAAAGAACTGGGTTTTATATGTCTAGAGATTGGAAAACAGGAAAGCAATATTCAACCATTTAAAAGCAAACAAATAAGCAGGAGGTTGATCAACATGTTCTGAGGTGACAAGAAGCATCCAGCTTAATTTGTAATACAATATTTAAATTTAATATTGGAAAACAAAGAAGTAACAACAAACACTAATAAGCCTTAGTTTGACGGTCTAAGTTAATTCCTGGATGTCCTAAAAATGCCATTATAAATAGTACTTTGAGGTTTATATTTCTATAAGTTCATGAGACATAAGGGTTCGTAAGTTCAAGTGAAAAAGACTTTTCAAACTTATAAAGGAAAAAAAAAAGGTATATTTTTCATAGAATCATAGAATGGTTTAGGTTGGAAGGTACCTTTAGAGGTCATCTAATCCAACCTCCCTGCAGTGAACAGGAACATCCCCAACTAGATCAGGTTGCTCAGAGCCCTGTCCAACCTGACCTTGAATGTTTCTAGGAATAGGGCATCTACCACTTTACTGGGCAACCTGTGCCAGTGTTTCACCATCCTTATTGTAAAGATTTTTTTCCTTATATCCAGTCTAAATCTACCCTCCTTTAGTTTAAAACCATTATCCCTTGTCCTGTCACAACAGGCCTTGCTAAAGAGATTGCCCCCATCCTTCCTACAGTCCCCCTTTAAGAACTGGAAGGCTGCAATAAGGTCTCGCCACAGCCTTCTCTTCTTCAGGCTGAACAACCCCAACTCTCTCAGCCTGTCCTTGTAGGAGAGGTGCTCCAGCCCTTGGATCATCTTTGTGGTCCTCTTCTGTACCCACTCCAACAGGTTCATGTCTTTTCTGTGTTGAGGGCTCCAGAGCTGGACACAGCACTCCAGGTGGGGTCTCACCAGAGAGAGCAGAGTAGAGGGGCAGAATCACCTCCCTCGATCTGCTGGCCATGCTTCTTTTGATGCAGCCCAGGATACGGTTGGCCTTCTGGGCTGCAAGTGCACATTACTGGCTCATGTCCAGCTTTTTGTCCACCAGTACCCCCAGTACCCCGGTACCCCCCAGTACTCAGTTTTTCCCTTTCTCATAAGGAAAAGTTATTAGGCAGTATTGCAAGATATACACACTGAATGCACATGCTGAGATTATATTTTTTAGGCCTATTAACTAAGAGACACAGTCCTAATGTACGCGTGGAACTTTTGCTTTATCATTCAGATACAGACACATGAACTTTTAATGTCACTTGAAAATGCCTAGGCTATCAAGCCTGGCCTCCAGTTGCTTTGTTTTGGAAATTTTTCAAGACTATCTTAATACATATTTTTTAATTTATGTTGGCCTTCTCATATTATGTTATCAACCTTTTGTTGAAGTTATATTTTACTTTTAGAACTTAATGTAGATACTGCTCTCGTTTTGGCTTTTGTTAAAACCTTATTTTTTCATGACAGATGAAAAACAATTTCAGATAATTGGAAAAGCAATTCTGCTTTTCAGATTACTTTGAGGTACAAATAGACCTAGTTTCAAGTAATGCTGGTACAACAGACTTCTCCCAGAGAGATTACTGGAAAAATATTTTGCATTTTCAGCATTAAAAAAACTTCTTAAACTGCTTTTCAAGAGCTTTGGAAGATGCTCACAGATATTTCTGGCTTTTGGAACAGGCTAATTGTACTAGATAGAGGTAAGTTTCAGAATTCAAACTACTATCTAGACAGCTATTATTTCTTTAGTGTATATATGTTATGTCAATGAATATCTATGCATATATGTATGTATATATTTATTAAATGCGCTGAAACTAAATAAGAGCATAGGCTACTAAGCATGGAATATCTGCCCTAGTCTTACATTTGATTTTGATAACCACTTAAAAAATGTTCTGTATAACACAGGTAACCAACCTTCCTTCCTGCCTTCCTTCCTACCTTCCTTCCTTCCTCCCTCCCTCCCTCTCTTCTCTTTCTTCTCTACTTATTCTCTTCCTCTCCTTTTTTCTTTTGTGCTTTCTCTCTCTCTCTCTCTCTCTGAATAATAAGGACATTGAGCCTTTAAGTACGGTTCTTAGAGCAAAATAAAGTGTAACGCAGAAAGCAGAGATGTGTAGGCATAGGCAGAAGACTATGAGTTTTTCAGTTGTCAGTAATGGCAACTTTTGTTATGTGAAAACAGTGCAAGAATTATACTCTCAGAGCTTTTACAGATATCATCTGAAAAATCTAGCTATTCAAGACATTACTGCTTTTTCTTGTCATACCTATTGATCTCCCAGACATTACTATCTTTTTAGAACAGCTGGCAGAATAGGACGTATACTTGTACTTCATTTATTTCTGTTCTTGTCTCTCAGTGAAAATATACCTTTACAGGTTATTTCATATTCTAGAATATCATAGTTCATATTCCAAACTATCACAGGCAGAGACTGATAACAGCTTATATTTTCATTTCTGGATTTTTCAGGAGATGGCTGTCACAATTTGGAAATACTCTCGTGAAACTTGGTATAGACAATAGCAACAGTACAAAAAGGTGTGTCATCAGAAGCAATGTTTTTTTTGTTAATAATATTCTATGTCAGGAGGGATAGTACCTAAGTTTCAAATGTTTATCAAGAGGAATTTTACTTTCAGTTATTGATGATGGGATTTATCTCACCTAAATTTAGGGTAGGATTCATCATGCCTAACGTTAGGTATAGACATCTGCCTCTGAGAAATGTGTCTAGACTTTCTTTATATGTAATGGAAAACTAGTCAATGCACTCAATGGAGTCTAGAGAGTGATTCATATCTCACCTAAGGTAACTGATTCATCTGACCAAAAATGATTGTCTACTTTAGGATGAGATCAATTGCTGTCCAGATTCCATTGACTCGATTTTCATTTATTGTAATGAGAATTTAAATATCTACATTATAGTGACCTACAATAAACAAGAATTCTTCTCCTAGGAGGTCAGCTCAGCTGGCCAGCATCTAGTGACCTCTGACATACTCTAAATATAATACCTAGCCTTCAGCTAATCCTAAGCAAGAAATCGTCTATGTCTGCCAAAGGGTCTGTTTTGAATCAGCCATCCTTTTACAGTTCTCTGGAGTATGTCAGCACTAGATGCCAAAGATGGAGCACATAAAAACTTAGTGGTTACCTCTACACACTCATTTAGGGTAAACATCCTAAGTTCCCTTTATGGTTATCAGAGAGAAATAGACAAATAATAAGCAAGGTTCTTCCTAGTCTTGTTCTCTCTCTCTCTATATATATCAGGTAATATATGCCTCAGTTGATTAGCTGAGATGAGTCCCTTTCTGATCATTTAAAGCAACTACTGATATCACTGCTTGCACACTTATTTTAGTTAAAATGTGTATATGCAAGTATACGAACTATCTGTCAAGCAGAATGATGCTGCAAGTTTCTGATTACTTTATGGCCATAAACTCAGTCAATTATACTTTTATACAATATACGGTGTACTCTGTACCTACCCTGTTAGCAGTATCCATTCAGAAAAGTAATTCTTATCTTCTAAACCAACTGATTTAGAATGATTTCCACCTACTCAACCTGAACCTAATCCCCTCTAAAGTAACTCAATTATAGCCACTTTGAATGACTTGAACTAAGACTTTAATGGGTCACATTTAGCCTTCTTATATAGCTAGGGCGTGATGATATCTACTTTGTTTTTCAGTTAAAGCTTCTGAAATAATATGTACAAGATGTAGCAGATACCAGTATGCTGTCTGTGTTACATGATGACAAAAAGTATGATTTACACTTGAAGAGATGCATTACAATGTTGCAGGTAAAGCATCTTGAAGGCTCAAAACCTGACAAGATAGTTTGAAATAACTTTATGGAATAAAGGGGGTTAGAGTTCATGCAATATCATTCCCAGCATTCATAATATCATGCTGTCACCATTGATGAATTCTAGCTTCATTTTGGAATAAGTTGGTTTGTTAGGAAATCAAATCTAAATAATAAGCTAAGGTATATGCATTGTGAGTGGTCTGACAGAATGCAGGTTGGTCCAGATAACAGGACCTGTTTAAAATCATAGAAGGGACCTGCGTCTCAGCTATGTCCCATTTCCCATTGCCACAACATCAGGCCATGGCATTTGCTACTAAGCCTGGAAAACCTCCAAGGGTTCAGATGCCATAAACCTCCAGGCAAGCTGCTCCAGTTCTGCTAGTTTGCTAATATTTTTTTTTTTTTTTTTTAAATGTCCAGTCTGAAACTCCCAAGCCACAATCAGTAGCCATAGTTGTCTGCCACTGAGGAAAAAAAAAGTCTTACTCATCTTTTTAACTTCTCTTGATATCACTGTAAGAGGCTATCAGATTTCTTCTCTTCAGGACTCTAATGAAGACCAACTCCCAAAACCTGTGTTTTGACAGTATAAAAATATTTGTGCTTGATTATAGAGGTTTAAACTATATCTATATCTGAAAACGGGGAAAAAAGGTTGGAAAATTGATATAAAAAATTATTGCACAGAACTGAAAGATCTTAAGAGTTGAAAAGGATAAATAAAATGCATTATAGTGACACTTGAGGGTCCTTTTGCTTTAAGGCAGATTTTCTTGTTCAAGATACAGAATTATAAAAAAGTACCTAGGGACTATTTTTGCAAATACTTGTTATAATTGTGCTCAAGTCAGCTGGATTACTTGCACAACTACAATTTTTTTAAGACGATACTAGTTGAATATTAAAGTTAATGTTGAATTTTTTTTTCCATTGTTGGTGGTTGTTTTCATTTTTTCATATTGTTCCTACAGTATTATTAATTATTAATTAGAAAATAATGGGATATATAATTACTTTACTCTTAAAAAATAAATTACATTTTAAAAGATAAGAAAATATGGTGATCTGTTACAGCTAATCTAGTAATTTAGAAATTCTAAAATACCAAATTAAACAACAGGTTATTCTGCCACACATTTAGTTTGTTGTTATTTATGTTATGCTTAAAGATTATATAAATGGTATAATAACTGTCCTCAACTATTTCATCTTCTCACCTTTCCTTTTCTTATTCTTCATTCTCCTAAGTACCACTTGGAAGATCATTACTGAGAGCACAGAAGATTTCAGCTTCCATCTCTCACTGTCACTTGTGGTGTGTATTGTTAATCCACCCTATAAAGTTGGAAACCACACTGTAAACAAAAGCTTCTTTACTCTCTCAAATACCATAGAGACAGTCCACATCATACCTTTAAATAGTTTAACAGTTAGTCTCAAATAAGGACTGAACCATAATAATTATTTGTGTGCTCTTAGTCAATTCAAATTCTAACTGGCAGAATTCAGTTTAACACTATTTCGTTGTAGTGCCAAGGAAATAAATTTAATTTGATTATTCAGCTAATACCCAGTAACTAGTTAAAACATAATAACTTTATGGTCTCCCTGAGCCTTTTGTCTTTGGCTTCATCCCTTCTAACTTCAAAAATTTAAATGTTGCTCCTAAATTGATCAGTGTTACCATGCTAGGCTTTCCGTATTGTCAATGGAGATACATGTCTTTAATAGGTGATTTGGACTAGACAAAATATATTTCCTACAAACACCATAACATTTTATCTGACTTTACATTTGCAGAAAACAAACAGACAAGTAAACTCAGCATAAAGTCATCTGGGTTAGAAAATACCAAACAGTTTTAAGCAACTGAAAAAGAGATTCATTAGAATCTCTTATTGCACAGAACCGAAAGATCTTAAGAAGAGCTGAAAAGGATAAATAACTGAAAGAATAAATAACTGAAAAGGACAAATAATATTCCCTGGAAACATTGGGTAATGTTAGTGAGGGTCTGTTACCACTCTAGCTATGCAACATGAATCTCAATGTTTATACAACAAATTTCAGGTATCATTACATAGTCTCTGCCTGAAAATCATCAATTATGGCTCATAGGAAATTATATGCATCTTAACATTATGTTCACTTCCATTACATTTTATTCTATTAAGGTATTAAAGAAAGAAAGATCAAGGAATGGCAAAACCCTAGTGATACAACCATTCATGCCAATTAATGAATAATGCTATAAAAAACCAAACTCATATAAGCTTTTTGCAAACATAATGTAATGTTAGTTAGAAAATTTTAATGTGTTATAGTAAAATATTTTAGAATAAATTGTTTTGTAGAACCACAAGAGAAGACAATTCTCTTGTCAGTTAGAATGAAGTGCATTAAATGTCTTGTATTCTTTATCAGTGATAATGTTTTGTTAACTATTTGCTCAACTTTTTGTTCTATTTGGTAGAGGAGATTCAAATAAACAAAGTATTTATTACTAATATAGGAACATTAATAAGTTACCTTGCCCTATGTATTGCTCAGAGCATCCAGATGCATTGCTCAAGGACACAGATCCTGTTCTACATCAGTCCACTGGAAATGAAAACTGGTAAGACGGAATGTTTGTGTCTCACTTAAGTACTGTAAAAATCTCTCTGCATTTCTCTGCAAATGAGTATTTTACTTTATTATTCAAAGTGCATGAAAAATTGAGAGGGTTCTTTCCTCTTGGATTGGATTATTATAGTGACCCAATACAATCATAGTTTTTCAGTCTTCAGACTAATGAGAACGTCTTGAGAATTTAATATTTCACTTCTTCTATCCCCTTTATGTTCAAGAAATCATGTCATACTGACTTACATTGTGCAAGTTTCTCTTCTCATTAAAATCTGTGTCCAAAAATGAGATATTGGAAATTTTCAGTGCCTAGTCCATTACGTGGAAACAGGTGCTATATTCATGTATTGTACTAGTATGACCTATTTTGAATTTTAATTGCTTAACCAATTCTGTTTTTTCCCAACAGGTCACCAAGGTGTAAACAAGAAATGTCCAGCTGATCAAAATGCAGACAGCTACCAGGGACAGTGTATAGTTGTGGGTCACATTAATTTAATTTACATATCATAGAAGTGGAAATCATTATATCTATTTCATATGAAAGTCTTCTAATGAGAATAGACAACAGTACACAGTTATTTTCTTCCTATGCAAAATTCTGAAATAATAAGGATTAATTAAAATCTAGCAATATCATTATGGTCTTCTTCTGGAACTATGTGAGGAATATTAGTATTTTGTTTTCCTGAACTTTACATGAGCAAAAATATTCCACATATAAAGGAAAGACAGACAATACCTTGAATTTAATTACTGTCCATTTCAATTAACTCAGATGATAGGATTTTGAGATGATGTCATGAACAGATATATTTCAAGGGTGAAATTTTAATAATAAAATGGCATTTGTATTTCTTTATGTCTACATTCAAACCTTAAATCCATTTTGTACTACTCATAACAATATTTTACAGTAAATTTACATAATCTCTTTCATGCTAACAAAAAGTGGATGGCAACATTCTTTATTTATCCTGATTTTAGACCACAGAATCACAGAATGGTTGAGGTTGGAAGGGACCTCTGGAGGTCATCTGGTCCAGCACCCTTGCTCAAGCAGGGCCACCTACAGCAGGCTGCCCAGGACTGTGTCCAGATAGTTTCTGAATGTCTCCAGAGGTGAGGACTCCACAACGTCTCTGGACAACCTGTGACAGTGACTGGTCACCCTCACAGGAAAAGGTGTTTTCTGATCTTCAGGAGGAACCTCATGTGTTTCATTTTGTGTCCATTGCCTCTCATCCTGTCACTGAGCACCACTGAGAAGAGCCTGGCTCTGTCTTCTTTAGAACCTCCCTTCAGGTAGTCATAGACATTGATGAGATCCCCTCTTCTCTTCTTCAGACTGAACTGTCCCAGCCCTCTCATTGTTTCCTCATATGTGAGCTGCTTTTGTCTCCTTATCATCCATGTGCCTTTTGTTGGACTCTCTCCAATATTTCCATGTCTCTCTTGTACTGAGGATCCCAGAAATGGACATGGTACTCAAGGTGTGACCTCACCAGGGCTGAACAGTGGGGAAGGATCACCTCTCTTACCTGTTGTTAATACTTTGCTTAACGCAGCTCAGGATACCATTTGCATTCTTTGTAGCAAGGGCACATTGCTGGTTCCTGTTCAAGTTGCTGTCCACCAGGACCTCTGGGGGTTTTTCTACAAAACTGTTTTCCTGCCGGGCAGCCCCAGCATATTTTAGTGCATGGGGTTGTTCCTTCCCAGGTGCAGGACTTTGCACTTCCCGTTGTTGAACCCCATGAGCTTCCTGTTGACTAATTTCTCCACCCTGTCAAGGTCCCACTGAGGGACAGCGTCAGAACCCTCTGGTGTATCAGCCCCTCCTCCCAGATTTGTCATCACCAAACTCGCTGAGGGATACACTCTGCCCCATCATCCAGATCATTAATGAAGATATTAAACAGGATTGGACCCAGTACTGACCCATGGGGTACACTGCTAGTTACCAGACTCCAGCTAGACTTTATGTCACTGATCATACATCAACATAGTTGTCTATAAGGATCTTACAGGAGACAGTGTCAAAGGCCTTCCTGCAGTTCAAGTAGACAATATCCACTGCCCTCCCCTCATATACCAGGTCAGTCATTTCATCATAGAAGTTTATCAAGTTGGTCAATATGACTTCCTTTTGGTGAATCAATGTTGACTATTTCTGATGACTTTCTTGTCCTTTATGTGCCTGTGCTCAATCTAATCTGCAGAAGGTCTGCTGAAGTGAATAAAAAGGCTCCCATTAACTTTAAAAGTTAATAAGAATAAGACCAAATCATCAATGGAAAATTGTGCATAAAATAAAATTGTGCATGTGTGGTAAATGGATAGCAAGCAGATGCATAAAAGATTAAGGCTATCACTGTTAAATTTCATAGTATTGAAGTCTGTGATTTCTTAGCTGTTCCCCTCTTGTTTCTTTTTACTTTCCAAAGGCACCTCACAACAGAGCAACTAGAATATTAAAAGCTGGATACCTGAGTTTTTTATAAAGACACAACTGGTACAGCTAAACAGAATGAAAAGATGGCCCTTGAGACGGACAGCTTGGCAAATGTGCTGTCTGTCTCTTTCACTGGCACTGATTCATAATTCATGTGGTTACACAAAGAAGGTAGCAGCTAGATAATGTGTTTAAGTTATTTTCAATCTCTCCTTAATGGTCAGGAAGTATATGAAAGTCATTGTGGTTGATGCTTCTAGGACTTTGCCTGATAACTCTGTACTTCAATGACAGGAGAGGGGTAGACACTGCACAGGCTTATTGTACTCTACATTTAAGTCCCTAGACATGAAACCTGACTGATTTCTGCAACCTAAAAGCAGTACGTTGAATCCTTCATTTTGCAACATTACTGTGTATTACACCATGAGCATATTATAACTTCTCATGCTATAACAGAGACAGCTCCACCACCATCTCTCACATATTTCATGAGACATGGCTTGTGAGAAGAGATAGCACTTTTAGGGAAAAAAAACCCAAGCTTTCTCTCAACTGAGACAAGAACTACATGCTGGAAAGGCAAGCACGAAGCATGAATAAGAAACGGTATATGAAAAAGCCTGTTTTTTTCCAGTCCTAACATTTTGCCTAATAAAGGATACTATCTTTCTCTACAAACCTTGTCTCACATCCTTCAACTGTCTTGTTTAGAGCAGTATTAGCATTTGCATTTGAGGGAGTAGATCATAGCGGCTACAAAGTGAATATTTTATGGTTTTAAGCCCAGAATTCATGTCCTATTTTCTAAAAACATTTTCAGGTTTTTTAACACTATCTGGATGTGGAAAATCCCGAGTCAGTTATATGATATAAATTTTCAAAACTAGCTCGGGAGAAGACTTAAACTCATTGAAATTACAAATTCTGCTAGTAGATGGTGATATACATTTGTTTATATAATGGCCTTAGTTGATGAAAAATCTAAAAAAGAAAGTCAGGCATCCAGTTCAAATATTTGTCAGCAGTTTATTTCAGCCAGTATTTTCTTGTCATTTAGATATGTCACAAACTTGATATTTTCTTTTTTGGTTCTGGGGTAGCATTTAAAGACAAAATATAGGAAGGGAAATTCACATTTCTTTCTTATGTTCCAAACCCTAACATGTTCTGAACTTATGCCACTACCATTCAGCTGGACACTGTTAAGCTGAAGATCAGTTTTGGCAGTATATATGTGCTCTCATGCTGAAAGGAGAGCTCTTCATTTCATTAAGAAACACAAACTCTTTTTAAATAATTTAAGTCCACTCATTATTCTGCATCTTCAGCAATATTTACAGTTTTGATGCAGCTGAAAAGCCAATATACACTTCACTAAAGATTAGATCTCTACATCTCTAAAATGCATTAAACACAGCCACATTTTTCCTCCTGTGAAATCAGTGGAAACACCTAGGTACTACCCACATATCACTACTGCTACACAGTATGTTCTAGGTTTGATCTCTGGTCAAGTTTGCACAGGGACACACTAGTGAAAGAGTCAGTTCATAGCATGTTTAAAAACATTGTTTTGATGCACATTAGCTTTTTTTTATCTTTCTCTGTGGCATTTCTTCTGTTTTCTTTTCCTTCCTCTTACATGCCGTGCTTGTATTCTAATGTGACAACAGTTGCCTAATAAAAGCCACTTCTTAGCAATATCTTTGTGTATCTAAAAATTCAGCCCATGCTTTCCTATTCAAAATTATTTAATTCTTCCATTACGGGACAAAGACTTGCCTTCCCACCATCTTAGAGAGGTCATAACATACCTTTGAACACTATAAATCATCTTGATTGAGGAGGAAAATTTAGAGGCCAACATATGGAACAGGACCGTGACTTTTGGTCTGCAACAGCTCCTTATGTAGAGTGGAATTTGCAGAGGAATTCACCCAAGTCTAATGGAGGTAAGCAGAAGAAATGTTCCACATACAATAAAGCCAGGAGCTTGAAGGTAAGAGCAAAGACTCACTCTCAGCACTGAAGTAATGGCCAGAAAGACATTCCAGAGCTGTTAAACTCCTGGAGGAGAAGGATTTCTTTCTCCTTGCTTCCCACAGAGATCACCACAAGACATGAGCATCTGTCTCTAACATTTTGACCTCTTGATGTTTGATTTTCTCTGTGAGTTTAACCTTTGTTTCTGAAACAGGACATATGCTATTTTTGAGAATGGTTTTTCATGCAAAAAATTATTTTTGTTAGTAAAATATTTGAGTCATGTCCCTGTCTGAACTGATGAAAATCTCCGAAGGTCCATTTTTCAAGAAAATAGTTTTGTAAAGCATTTATATGTTGTATGAACTCCGCAGACTTTCTTTTTTCATTGGGTGTTTTGGTAACCATGGATCATGCTTTGTCCTATCAGCTGGAAAACATGAAAACAAAATTATTGACTCCAAAAGATTTACTTCAGAAAGTTTATTCTCATCAGAATAAGGCTCATCTCACTGTTTTGTAATGTTTAAGAAAATAATTTGCAACAGTCTGAACATTATTTGTTTTCCAGGAAACCTGGTGTCCTCTTTTACAGTAGAAAATTTAGACAAAAAATAGATCACAGAAAGGAGGCACTTCAGAAAGCATTATACTTTAAAAAAATTAATTCAGAAGTACGATGTTTTTGGGTTTTGTTTATTTTTTTTTTTCACAAAAAATATTTATGTATGATTTTGTTACTTTTACTATTTGGAATATATTTATCTTATTCTGAAATACGACAGAAAGTAATGTTGTATTATATGGAATGCAAATTCACAGTGAAAGAAAATGTGGAAGATGAAAGGAAAGGAAATGAAAGAAGAAAAGGAAATTTCAAAAAGGACATGAAGTTGGCTTTCATCAATGTTCTGAATATAATACCTTCTCCAATACTTCTGTTCTCAATTCCCCTTTTCTCCAAGTGTTATGTAACAGCTTTAAAAAAAAAATAGAGAAATATCAAAGTATATTTAAAAAAAAAAAGAAAACCTGCATGCCCCATTAACATTGTTTTCTAGTGATTGAGTAACTTACGTTAAGACAGACTCTTATTTTCTGTTGTAGACCTTGCCTTCCTCAATACCTGATACAGTTAGTTGGCATATATAAGCCAGGCATTACTGATTGCTTCTTTCTGTAAGGCAAACCTTTTAGAATTACGAAGCCTTCAGAATTCAGTTATCAGTCTTTAAAAGATCACCCAGTTGCACAAAGTCCTTGCATTTGAAGCCTCTGTTATCATGCAGAATTTTAACTTTTTCTCTCATTTTCCTTTCTGTTTTAACCACCCCTTTTCACTGAAATGTGCACTTTCTGATAAGCCAATACCATGCTTAACTCATCCTCAAGAGAATACTCTTATCTACTTCCTTTAAGTGTCATTTAACTATTTTATATTCATATATGTTAAGTATTAGAATATTCCTAAATTAAACAAACAAACAAACAAAACCAATCACCCCTGAACTTTAGAAGAGTAGATACAAAAATCTCATTCTCCCTTTCTAATCAGTTGTCATAAAAGTATTTGTGCTGTGTCCAAATTTTTGAACTCTTACCTTCACAATGGTTTGCTTTCAGAAGGAAGAATAGAGAATGTTGCCACCAAGGATATCCTACGGTACAGTGGTTGTGGTACTTTCTTAGGACATAAAAAAAGTGTTTTCATGTTCCTTTAGATCAAAGCAGATGTACAACCAATTTCTCTTTCTGGGCAATACCTACTGCTAGGTTAGTATGCAAATAATTATTCCTGTGCCTTTCTCCACATAATAAAGTGTATGAGTATCTGAAGTTATATTCTCAGGACACTTCCAAGACAGCCTGGGAGACACCTTTTGAACTTAAGTACCAGTGTCAGTAAATCCTAGAAGGAGCCTACCTACTAGTTTAGATTTTACTGGAGGCATAAATGAATTTCCGTACATAAACCCCAAATTAGGCAAGATTTAGGTGTAGTGGATCCAATACTAGATGGGAAGGAGTGAGTCAGCATATCTAGGAGTGTTTCTTTTAGGTATCACATGAATAAAACAAAGGATAAGCATGACCTGTTTAATAAATCACGGAGTATTTGTCCATTTTCTAGAGGTGTTACCAAGGTCAGAATATAATGCTGGTTGCTCAGAGAAGAAAAAGCTCTTTAAGGTAAAATTTCTATAAGTTAAGTCTCTCAGGCTCCCTTCAAGTTATAAAGCTACAAAAAATTAGTGCAGGACAGCAACTAGCCACTTGGCTCATTATATCAAATACAACTAATTATTGCAGTAAGAATCTTCAAGGCACTCAAAATATGTCTTGCAGTCATCAGATGTCTTTTTTTTTTTAAGCTTGTATGTGTCCCTGATGATGGGAATTCACAATCCCATAACAATAGTTTAAGAACTGACCCAAAACCAACTTTAAAGCAACCAGAATTCATCCTCATTATAGTTAAAAGAGAGTTAGCAAGCAATTCAGAACCATAACACAATAAATGGACTTCAGAGAGCCCAAATAGCATGCTGATCTTTGATGGAAGCTCTCTAGATCAGTACTTTTGCTGAACTCAAAAAGAATAACTTCTGATTAATTCAGTTCAGCTAACCATACTAGCTGAAGGATAGCTTTCATTATTTAATCAGTTCCCCTCCATATATACTCCCTGATCAGCCATTTAGGGATGATTATAGAGGAAATTCTTTGAATGTCATTATCTGCAACCCATACAGTATGCTTTAGTTTAACTACCCCACCTGTCTAAGAACTTGTTTTATTTTCTGAGAGAAGATCTTTGAAGTGAGGAACAGGAGGGAGTTAGGACTGAAACAGTTGCTTCACAAAGCATGAAAAAGGAAAATTAATTAAGAGGTGTGACAGTTAAAGTCTGCATTTCACACTTCTGGTTTATGTTTAAAAGAAAAATGTAACCATGTGAGGTTTTTTAGATTTAAAAACAGAAGGTATGCTTATATAGACAGTAGCCAACAAGACATAAAGACTATTTCTGGAACAGACTGAAGACAGTAGACTTATTAGTATGTCACTGTGCTGTGCTAGCAACTCTTGCCAGTTTAGCATGGGTATCTGACTTCAGAAACAGAGAATTATCTTACCCTGAAGGGCTGGAATAGTGGTGGAGCAAACACATAATCAAGGACAACTCAGAAATGTTTGCTGCTATTGCAGCATAAATGATTATTTTTTTCTCTTTAATTTTGCTGTCTTAAATTTAGGTTTCCAAGTCTAAGTTAGCTGTGTATTCTCCCATCATAATCAGAAGAGAGAAGACTGTGATAAGTCACTTCCTCACATTAAATTTATCTGATTCGGATGAAGTGCCATCTCAGAAGAGCTTTCTCTCTTCATTGATTGTATATATAAAAAGTTTAACATAAGCATTTTAAACCATCCTAGCTGCCTTAAGGCACTGCCTCTCCAGAACATGGATCTTACACAGATTGTATCGTATCTGTCATCACCAGTATTGTAACTGGCCTCCAAATCTCCATTTTCAGAGATCCTTAGGCATCTAAAATGGACAGCTGGAGGAAGGCAGGATGTTCTTTGGTACCTGAAATAGCACTAGAAACCTAAGTTTTGTTACCCTGTAGCTTGAAATATGGTATTGACACCGCTAGTAATAGGGCACGTGCTTTGTACAAAGCCTCGGGTCTCAGGCTTGTCAGACCTGCTCTGTCTGATCTTTTCTTGACCTGCCTGCAGATTTGTTTCACTTGGTTTATCTGTGACAGTAATTTTTCTAATTGACCAGACAATTTGGTTTGCTTTTGCATATCTTGTAAACAGTGCCAACAACATTTTACGATGCTAACCTAATGATAGCTTGGAGAAATAGAGCCCTGGTACTACAGCAGAGGCCTTGAGGAGTGGGGACACAGGATGTGCCATAGAGGAGCACAGATATAGGATGATAGGGGATGAGGTATAGGCTAACACTGGAGACCCCACAACTCTAAACTGTGGGCATTTATTGAGGTTTTTTTTTTTTTTTTTCTATAGAACTATTCTTTCTGTCTCTGTAACAATTAGATCTGAACTAATAACGATTCTTGGATTAGACTGTTAAAAATTCAGTTATACTAACAATAAATTATTGATTGTATACCTAAGGTGATTCCTCCTTGCCCATAAACATAAAAGATTTTGATTGTTAACAGTTTGCACAATTAGATTCTCTTCCTGTTGACAAACTGAGACTAGATGCCTGACTTTAGATGGTAACCTTTAGGTAAAACAGATTTTTTCCTATACACCTTCATTCACAGACATTTACAGTGATCTAAGACATGGGGCTGGCAAATATGGCAAGTGTGAATTAAGCAAGCCCACAGATTTCAGCAGCAGCAGCTGGAAGCCACAAGAATTTCTAAGCAGTCATTAATGACCCTATGAACATATGCTTACATGACTGAAGCCAGCCCACCTGGTATTGGCTGCGATAACCAGGCTAAAAAATTCGGTAAACTTTAAAGATGAACAAAGCAACACCTAGTCAGTACCCGAAAAGGCTTCTTTTTTTCTTTTCACCAGCATTTTCTAATATGTTGAAATTCTCAAATACCTGGAGTTAAGCCAGACTTTAAATTAACGTAATATTTTCTACAGCTAGTCTAATTTTCCTTTGTGCCCTGAATGTTTGAAGGACAGCTTCTGTATACATCCAGTTTCAAAGACTGCAAATTTTAGGCATGTTGAGTGTAAACCCAGTTTTGAAAATGATTTTTTTAAGTTTTTGATATCCACACTGTGCTATAAATCAATGGTTCCTTATTATTCTAGTACATTCATATCTCATTGTGATAAATTTTAGATAGCCACAGGCACTGAGAAAGATAGTATCTTGCTAACAGCAGAAAAAAAAGAACAAAACAGACACAACACCCCCCCCAACCAGTTAAATTAAGAACTCAGTTCTCTAGCAAACTGTGACACACCGAGTGTTCTTAAATGTAGTTTACAAGAGTATCTGCTGAAATCAGTATAACTTTGCGTATTGTAAATGTCAGTTACATTATGTGACTAAACATATGACATATTCTTAAGATAGCATCTTGGACACAACTTTGTAAATTTTAAATGCCATTTTTTTCAGTCAGAGAGACTTAATCAGCATTAAATTAGTATTCAGTTGCTTAAATCTTTTATTGTTGTGTTTACCTTTTTACAAGGGCTGAGAATTAGATTCAAGTACTCAAAATTACTGTTCTGTAGGATTTCTTTTACTTTTTAAGTTGAGATTTTCTAAGGAGACAGGCTTTCAGCTTTGTGAACTTCATTAGGATTTGTTCATCTAGGTCCGTTCAACTCCATTTAAATCGTTCCATCTTGTTACTACTATTAAAACATTCTTGAAAATAGGATCTGACTAGATATATGGAAAACAGTGCAAATGTGTTACAGAAATTTGACAAGTTACATTTTAGTTACATTTGACTATCCACATTGTAGACACTGACAGCTAAGCCAGTCTCTGTGTGTGCCCTTTCTGATTAGTAGAGAAAAACGGCTCTTTTAGGGCACAGCTAATCTGACCAATTTTAGACATTTCATTTGGGGTGAAATGAATCATATCTGGAAGTGTCTGTTTCTCTCCACTGACTGTGAATGGAGCCTATCATGATTAGCTCAGGCATAGCCAACCACTAAAACCTTTTTTTTTTCCTTTTAATCAGATCAATGTCACCCTTTTACATGATATTGGGAAGATCATTCTGTTCCAATACTGCATTATTCCATACTTATTTCTTTCTTGAATGACTAACTCATTCACCTTACTTAAATTTTCTCAAATGAAATACTGTTTGCACAAAGATGAATTTTGATTTTAGCTTTATCTGTGATTGCTTAGATATAGTTACTTTGTTTAATTATTTATTGTAGTTAATGTTTTAGAGAAAGAGAGATGAAAACCCTTCAAGAAATTCAGTATTTATTTTCAATGGTTTGACTGCCATAAACTGCACAGTTGGTGCATGTTGACTTTTAAAGTTATGAAATAAGCTGTATTTCAAATATGTCTTGTTACAGAAAACATGTTTCAGGTACAGTGAATAGGTATTTCTCATATGACTTGTTGAAGAAGACTATTTTAAAAATTCACTGGCTGAGGTTATTCTCCAGATTTTCCTCAAAATTATTATTCTCCAAAAGTACCCGGTAGTAATATTTGTGACCAATAATGAGTGATTTTTTTCCAGGGTTTTAAAATTCAGTTTGCATAACTTAAAATATATTCAAGTAAAAATAATAATATACCTCATAAAGAGAGAAACCCAGTGCTAGAATCTGTAGAATTATAACTGAAAAGCCTAATATTACAAAGAAGGTGAAGTCTGAGACTCTTAAATGAGGCATTTGAATCTGAAGAAGCTGGGCTACAAAAAATCTTGAAAAAATATCTTCTGTGATTTTTTTGGCAGTTAGGCTTTGACAATAGATAAAAATAAGAATTGTAGAAGGATACAAAAAGGTATATGTAATAAGTGTGACTATGTGTGCATGTACAACACCAGCTTGCATGCACACACACACGTATCTATACATACATACATACGTATATATTTGTGTATATACACACATATATATACACGTGCATATATATACATGTATATATGCAAGCATATGTAAGTATACATGGATGAAAAGAAGGTTAAGATACACCACATACTTCATGTCATGTACTATACATGACGTATATGTATATGTCATAAATATTCAAACTTTCTTTTAAAGCCCATGGCAGCATGATCTAGATTTTTTTCTGATGAGGTGGAAAAACAAATGTCTGAGTTAGTTCTTATTTTTCAGAAAATATTGTGTTGAACAGGACTAATAAAGTGAATAAGTACCACCATATAATTTCCTGAAATTGGGTTTCTTCTGTAAGTATTTCAGATAAAACAAAGAAACATACAATAATTCCTTGGAGCTGTTATGCCCAAAATCTTGTATTAATGGAAGTACATGTTAAATCTATTTAAATATATACATATAAATATAAAACTAAAGATTTATTATTAGTATAACTTGAATCTTATATTTAGTAATGATCTGCAGTGTCAGGTTGATCTTGGTTTTTGAATCTTAATGGCAGCAGAGGAAACACTGAATGTCTTAATCATTCTTCCATGACTATTTTATTTGTTCTTTTATGAAACCACATCATGTGTGGAGAAGTATCAGTTACATGATAATAATCTTGAATGTTTGCATATGAACAAGATTTCATATCCTTCTAAAGACTTAGATCTTGTAAAAATAGATATGATCCCTTATATTTTTTTTGGTTTTTTTTTTTTTTTTTTGTTTTGTTTGTTTTGTTTTGTTTTGTTTTGTTTTGTTTTGTTTTTTAAACTTTTCCTCACACCTCGGTCCTCTTATGCATTTTCTATTGTCACCTATGGTTAGAGGCAATAAAGATTTGCCCTGCCCCATCATACATTGTGTGATTTAATGATAGAAATTTTTAAAGTGCTTTTCATGATATTTCTTTAAACAAGGTAAAATCAAATATCCTATCCTGTAGCATACACTCAAGTGTGAATTGACTAAAGAATTTAATTTAACAGAGACTGAAATGTTAAGAAAAATGTGGTTAACTGTAAGACTTGCATTGTTCAGATGCTTACAGTTGGGCATTCTGATCTTGTATTAATCTTGAATCAAAATAACCTCCAACTACGTCATTTCCAGAAGTACCATCCTTCAAATTAACTCTTCTAGAAACAAAATTGCTGTCATTACTCTTATTTGTAGGTTGTGAAAGTTATAGATAGCAATAATACTCAGTTAATGATGATAAGGGATACTCAGTTAACTCAACATCCTGTTGGAAGATCTGGCAATGTTCAAGTATATCAACTAGACATTCATCTTTGAAAATGTAGTGTTCAGTTGCTATGAGGAGAGTGATGATATCTTGAAAGAGATCAGGATCTTAGAGAGGACAAGATAGCCTGGACAGGAAATTCTAGGAGGTCTCATTTTTCCAAGTAGGGAATAGAAAATGCATGTCAAAGTAAGAAATCCCTATGTCTTCTCCACTTCTAAAGGAATAATAATTAAAAGAATTTTTCTGATCAAATCCTCCCAGACTTCAAGAAAGGAGTTATTGATTTTGTTTGTTTGTTTTGACTAGAACATGTTCAAATAACGAAAATGGGAAAAAAGAGAAAGCAAAGGAGGAAGAAAGTTGCAGAAGGTGCAGAAAGAAGAAAATCATGCTAATTTCACCCTGCTTCCTGCAATTTCACCCTGCTTCCTGCAGTGATTTATTTTTCTGCATCTAGTCATCCAGCAGGATGAGCATAGGAACTTTTAGGCTTCACATGCTATCTGTATATTCTTTCACCATTGTGTAGGAGGGGGGCACGTCAATTACTCCTAGGAAGGGGTACTCAACCAACAAATTTAACACAATTTCTAGCATTTATGATTTAAGAATTAGTCACCAACTAAATATCAGAACTGCTAACTATATATATATACTGTATAATTATGCAGTCTGGCTAATCCCTATTGCTTGACATGGTAATATACCTTTATTAGAAATGAGAACATTGGCACAAAGTAATGGCAAGAAAGTTTAGGAAATACACTTAAATCCAGTCTCTGAAATATTTATGGTAATCACTTTTTTTTTTCCTTTTGCATAAATGCCAACAGTTTTTATTTTCAAAAATAAATACAGTCCTATTCTGCATCCATAGCTTGCCTTAGTGGCTAAAATACATATAATTCAGGTGTGAGAAGAACCCTGGCCAGAAGAACCCATTCTAACCCGTGGTCATGTAAATTTCTTTGGTGTTGTTTGATAAGATATGTGTTGAAATGATCCACCAAAGCTGTTCTTAAGACCTGCTGTATTTTCAGCAAAAGGAAGTCTCTTCTGGTTTAATGGATAAAGGATAAATAGTCGATGACACTAGCTAGTAAAAAAAAAAAAAAAAGCAAATGAGGATAGTTATTTGTTATATGCTTGATAATGAGATCCATATTCTCGTCTCTAGACAGAATCAAGGTAGCTACATGTTGGGCCAATTACAGATTTTTTCAAAGCACTGAACATCATGAAAGTTAAGGTTCATGGGATGTAGAAGTGACTAAAAGAAGTACAGGCGAAGAGCATTGAAATATAGACTTAAAATAGATGGTTTAACAGTTGCTTCCATTCACTGTGATTTTAGGCTGATGCCTTTTTTAGAATTGATATCTTCAAACAGAAGATACTTGAGAACATCTGACAGGAGACCCTATAAATACATTTGATTTTAAGAAGGTCAGTACCCTTCTGTTGTAATTGGAAATTAGTTCCTTTGATTCACATCTCAGAACTGATCTCCAGCATTTTACATACTTCAAGCCATAGTGGGCTTTAGAAAACCTTAGCCAAGTCTCCTATAAACAAGTTATGAGTGGGTGCTCAAAACTTGATTTCTGCAGTGAACAAACACATAATGATTCAAGGAATTCTTTATATTTGTTACATCATTAATTTCTTTCTGAAATGGTTTCTGATTTTTGTCAAAACAGGAAAACATACATTTTTCACCTATTTTTCCTACTCCCACACAAATTCTAGTGCTGTCATTTTATATTCAGTCCGAAAGATACATTAGTAGTTTATGTAGCTGTTTGGAAAGTTAGCCTCTGAAAAATTCCTGAACTTGATTTTGGCTTGATTCCAACTCAGTACACAATCACATAAAATGAATAGCTATTAAAAGATATCTTATTCTTTGGATATTCATACTATGCTTTAAAGAACTGGAAAGGTATTAGAGAAGTTTATGAAAAGAGCCATTACTAAGAGATGAAATAGTAGATTTTGCTGCCATGAAACGTGAGTTCCACTGGCAGCACATAACAAATACAGTTAAACATTAAAATTCATTTTTAACATTAAATATCTTGTATGGCTGGAACTTATGCACTTTACATATAAAACACTTTAAAGGTCAGGAAATCAATCACCCGTGTTTTACTTGTCATGCCTATTAGTTTAAGCCAATATAAAATAATGAATACTTCTTTGTATTACAGTTCTGTCTTGGCCTGATTGATCCTCTATAAAGCTATTATAAAGGTCACAATATGGTAAGTCAAAGACTACTGGGGAACAGGAGGGCACAAGGTAAGATAAACATGTCACCTATTCTGGAACGGAGTCAAGCTATTTCCTATATTTGGAAGTAAATGTTAGCTAAAATCAAACTTCACTTTGGTGTTAAAGGTCTTCCTGTATTTTCATTGTCTATCCTTATTTTCCATGATTTATACATGAGTATAACAAAATTCTCGTTGGGTTGATCCTTGTAAAACATAAGATAGATTGTTAAATGTTAACATTCTTGCAAAATTACTTGCACAATATGACTGTATATTAAATGCTTATGCAATCATTCCTCTTATGTCCTCTTATGTCTTATATACAGTATACAAAATTTATATGCAATACAGTAATAAAATTTTGTAATTTGTATAAATACACGTGTGTGTAAAGACAGCACATATGTACACAAATATAGTACTTACATCAGCTATATATGAAAACAAAATGAGTGAATGGGTGATTAAGTAGGGTGAGAGAAACAGGTGTATTATATATATGATTGCAGCACTAATAAAGCAGAAAAAAGTGAGATTTTTATGGTGCTATTTTAAAAACATTAATTATTTTTATGTCAGTAATGACACGTGAATAACCACACAGTTTTTTTTGGTATTTTAGATTGCATACCCTATGAATTAGTTTAATAACCTATTCATAGAGTTGATGCATGTAATTAATTGCTATAAATTAGATGATATTATAAGAGTATTTTTTTATTTTCTGAGACTACTAGTGTGATCATAGGTGTGTACTCAATAAGAAACATAAAAAGAATTTCTGAGCAGCATGGCTGACCAGCAATGCTGAAATTCCATTTCAGGTCCCATTTACTCAAAGAAATACATTTCAATTTTATGATCAAAATCAAATCCTGGAGAATAACATAGATGATATAAAAGTTACATTTTGACATTTTTTTCCAATTTTTAGATGATGTGAATGAATAATATGAACAAATATAAACACACACTCCAGTCTGCTTGTATAGTTTTACCGGGCAGTTTAAACTCTTATTACTCTCTCTGAAAAATAATCAATTTAAAATAAACATTTGGAAAAATATTCTTGGAAAAAATAAATTTTGACAAAGCTGCGGGAGTTTCTTTGGTATTTCTGGAATTCCATATTTCATGTATTTAATTTGAAAATGTCAAAATAAAATATTTTGAGATTATTATATTATCTTTCTCTTTTGTTTCTGCCAAGGCTTTTCACTGATTTTGTACAGAATTTGTGAATATATTCAGTTCTACAGAAGATCTATTTCTCATGAAATCCATATTTCTGAGATCATTTGGTAAGTTGCTGTATTTTATATATCTATATGATTATCAAATTTTATGTATTTGTTTACCAATTTATAGGAAAAATTGGCAAAGAAATAATTTTTAAGATTTGTTTTTCCAAGTTATACTATATAGATCTGCCTACTAAAAGTAATTAATTAATCCATCAGAAAATAATAGAAGAAAGCAAATGAATTTGAACTATGAAAAAAATAAAGCATTTTGGTTCATCATGGTCACCTTATACATTTTCTGTGCTTGTTATCAGGTTTAAAGGAAGACTACTTTGCAGAAATAAATTTTCTCTGCTTTTCCAATGATTGAATAGTATTTTTTACTAGTTGTGCTAGCATTAAATAACCTACATAATTATTTGAGTATTGTTAGAAAAAACAATATATTTCCCATATGGATTCTGTATTGTTTAATGTGTTTGTCTTGCTCAGGGAATTATGAATTTCTTTTACAGAGATTGAATCAGATCTCAGGGGGGAGCGAAGAGAGAGGAGGAGAGAGAGAGGATGATGCAAGTAGGTTTATTAAATATCTGCTTCAGTTACTAATTAAGTGAACTTATTTAATATCCCAGGAGAATTTATAATCTTCAATAAAACTTTTGTTGGAAAAAATGTCATTGTGAAAGCAAAACTCACAGACTTCTAGTTTTGTGATGAAACACCTTAAAATAATTTTCTATAGTAAAATAATGAACTGAAAGTACTAAACTCTGAAGAATGGACTTATTCTGCAATGCTCTGCTTTCTTTTACATTGTATAAAACATTAGAAACTATTTGAGAAAGTTCACAAAATAATTTCATAGTTATTATTTTTATTCTTGAGCTGTTATTTCCAAAACTCCACAGGAAATATCAGTTGAAAAAAAACAAACAACAAAAAGCCCCATCCACTCCCACAAAAATGTCTAATAAAAGTCACCCAGGAAATATGGTGAAATTGAAGAGCTCAGGTTTGGTGTCCAGCTTTTGGAAGGGGTAGAGTTGTTAACCATTTGTTATTATGACATATTGTTATAATTACTCTCTTGTTTCACCATGAAATGGCCTATCTTGGACAAGAGAATGACTGCAAATTTCTCACTGTAGTGTCAGAGGTAGAAAAAAAATAGGTAGTTACAGACTGGAATGTCAAAATTGTGTATGATATGAATGCCCTCTGAATGAAATGCAATAAGTATACAAATACATACAATAAAAAAAGAACAAGAAAAGCTGAATTATTCTTTTTCCCCTGAGTTCAGTTTTCTGTCATTTAGAGGATCTTCACCATATAAAATGTCACTTTCTTGATTTATATAGTAAACAGAAAATATTTCATTTTGCATATAGTAGATTCACATATTTTTATTTGTTTCTAGAAATTAATGGAAAAAGGTTTATATTTTATTTACACTTAAAATAACAATGCTTGATGCTTTGGGCTATTTATTATATGAGCTATTATATGAATTGGACTATTTGTTTTACGTTTTTTATATTTTTAATGAGTTGCTGATGGACTTAGTATTGTAAACTTCCATCTCCACAGGAAAAACCAAATTTTTTACTGAACAGAAACTAGTTCATTTTTGGAAAACAAAACAAAACAAAACAAAACAAAAACCCTCTACTTCTGTTCAGTTAATGTTTTTAATACCTTTTACCATTATACCTTTTGAATTCTTCCATTGTCATTTAGTTCAACATAATCAGTATCTGGGCATGAATAAAATAGGACGAGCTAGTCCACTTTATGAAGAAAAATAATATAGATACATTTGTCTCTCATAAGAGATTGCTATTCCTTTCCACATTCCATAATCAGTGTTAATAAACCTTCCAGAATTACTTCCCTAGAACTACGAAGAAATGCCAGGTGAAAAGTTCCTGGTTTGATTGTATCAATATTATTACTTGTTACTAATAGTAATAGAGGGCAACCTGAGAACTTGCTTGAACACAGCCTTGGGCAAAATGGACATGGGTAACTCATTGGAGAGAAGCAGTTGAACTGTATGAGAAATGATTGTTATACCTACCTTCTCAGCATGCAGCAATTAGAAGCTGGCATCTTACAGTAGAAGATGTGGGAATCTGCTCATCTTAGTGAGAGCAGAATGGAGGTAACAGGCATAAATACCAGAGGGAATGTATTTCTGAAGTATTGAGTACTTGATCAAAAACAAACAAACAGCTTATTGGGATACTTGGATGCACAATACAGCTATGCTATGGTTATTAGTGCTTGGTGGTCTAGGCACTCTTGTCATTATACAAACAAATAAACTTCCAGAAGCCCTGATAATAATTCAAATCAGATTAAGGCTTTAACCTAATAATAAAACTTGTTAAGGAGTCATTAATCATTTGATTAAATAATTTTCTGGTCTACTAAACAATCAAAATTAGACATTTGGAATTATGGAGTTAATGATAATTAGTGTAATATAGACAAATATATTATGCTAATTTTGGCAGAACTATAATCACTCAGTACTATATGGATGAACTTTATATGCCTCTGCTGGGAGTTTTGCACTCAAGATTTCTTATACTTCTTAACAAGATAAAAAGTTTATCTCAACTGATTGACTGGGTATGGTTGTTATGAGATGAAATCCTGACACTGGGATACTATAAAATAAAGGCAAACCAAAAAGGGGACACTGTAGAGTGTAGACTGCATCACAGAATTCAGAGTGTCATCACTGTATTTTTTGAAGGTCAAAGTGTCTTTACTTCCTGGTGGTAAATCCATACTTTTAAAAATAATTTCTATGTAATTGAACATTGTCTCTAATATGTATCTCTGAATGATGAGAGTATAGGATTGATCACACTATGGAGTACTACAAGTTCCATAGCTCCCACTAATCCTTTCCTCAATATATTTGTTTTATAACATAATAAAAGCAATAAAATTAAAAGATATAATTTAAAACTCTATTTTTAAAAATGGAAATGTGCCAGGAACATATGATTAGAAAGAACACACTAAAGAAACAAATGCAGTGAACTTCATGAACTTTTTAATAAATTGATTAAACTCTGACATAAAATCAAACCAGTTATTTTGGTTTAACTTCTTGTATGATCATTTTGAAAGTATGAATGAATTCAGGTTGAATTAGTGTCAAGGGTGAAGCCTGCAGTAAAACACTTTCCTGAACAAAGACCTTGATTACATCTTCCTAGCACTAACTGACTAGATTAATCTAGTATGAGCTGGAAAACAAGTAATAGATGGACTTTGCTTTGCCACTGCTGCTAATGCTGCTGCTAACATTACAACTAAACAACACTAAACACAGGTCCATCTAGGTTTATATCCTGTTTCTTACAGTGACCAGAAGTGGATGTCTGGGGAAGGATCGTAGAATAATGGAATCACTTAGGTTGGAAAAGACTTTAAAACCATCAAGTCCAATTCCAAACCTAGCACTGCCAAGTCCACCACTAAACCATGTCCCTAAGTGCCACACCCACATGTATGTAAGAATACGACAAATATGCAATGATAATGCTCAGAATGTTCTCCAAGGTCAAACAGGTTTTGTCTCAAGGACTTCTTAATATGATTTCTATGTAATTAATAGTCTTCCTTGAATTCTACTTCTATGAACTTTTCTAGTTCCTTTTCGAAAATAAACTTTTTTCATGTTCATTATCCTGCAGTAAGAGCTACCCACTGGAAAGGGATTAATTCTCTTTATCTGTTTAAAATTTGCAGTTGGATAGGTTCATTTGAATGACCATAGTTTTTGTAAAAAGAGTTGGTAATTGTACCTTCAGTCACCTCTTCCCCTGGGAAACTTCTTATGTTACTTATTCATTCTTTTAAAATAAATTATTTCACTTCTGTGTATTAATTTCTGTCTTCTGTTGCATCAGATTTGAATTTCTGTATCTTCTGCAAAATAATACTAATTAAATCTGGCATCCACTCCATATAAATTGCTTCTCAATTTTGTTTAAATTCTAAACAGATCCTCTTAAAATGCGTACCTAACTTCCACTCCTCAGGGAAAGTGGCCCCTAGAAATAGATTTGGTCAAGATCAAATATCTGTTTTGGTTTTAGACCAAATTGCAAATTTCAACTTCTTTTCTGTAACGTTTACCAAGATAACACTTTCATTGTACACATCCTGTTATATTCACATGTTGATAATGACTCTTGATTAGAATTTCTGATTCAGTAAGAGAGCTTCTAGTCTTATTTTTTTTTCAACAATGGCCAAATAAGGGAAAGATAAGATTTTTCCTGGATACCAAATATGCTATGAATATAAAGGGATTCATATTAAGAAAAAAAAAAAAAAAAAAGAAAATACCCAGGAGACAATGCTGTTCTCTAGAAGTTGCCTATACCATTCAGTCCTAATAGAGGCTAACAGAGTCATGTGGGCATTAACCATTTCATCGCTATTTTAAAACCCTAAATTGTTAAAATCTTTACTTATGATGATACTGAAATAGTATGTTACATATACTGGTTGCAGGTATTCTGTACAGGTTAGTATATTTGAACTTATTTAACAGATGTATTTCAAGGGAAAATTTAATACATCTTTTGATGAACATTACAAGAGTTAAAAGAATACACATAATATATCACATGATAATATTCTAACATTCAGTGAAGTGTTTTTATCCACTAAGTGCTTAACTCATTTTTAGTCATATGACTAAGTTAAACATATGAATTTGAAGACGTCAATCACTAAAAAGATTGCATTGTAGTTAAGGACAAAAAGAAGGAGAGAGCAGAAAGATGATAAAGGCTTTTAATTAGTCCAATTTTAAATCACTTTTCTCAGTGAGGAAAGATGTGCTCTTGGTGATGATACTTTCTGACTTTTTCGAAGTGCTTCTTTTGAAACTGAAATGGTCATTGGAAAATAAAGGTCAAACATCTGCAGATGCTTTGAAAATGAACAGTGGTACTACTGTGAAACAAACAATGCACTTATTATTAGTAGTAAATAACCCCTTCATCTCTGGAACTACATCTACTGTGAATAGCAGTTCTCTGGGATTCTTTCTGTTTTTTTTGGGGGGAAATAAGATTCTTTTAAAATAGTTCTTATCTTCCATCATGCATCTTTTTTTCCATTGTAGAAACCATTAGAAGTTTTGAGAAGGACAACCAACCAACCTAACCTGAATCTTTTTTTCCTGTTACAGACTCATGACTCTGCGGAACTTAAAATTATGTGTGTATGAAATTCTGTTCCAGTGAAATTGCAGAAAATTGTCTAGTCTAAAGCACATACATATTCATGAAAATACTGTATTCCCATTGTCCTTCTTTATTTTCTTTTTTTTTTTTTAACTCAAGTGTATATTCTTCAAGAAATTCCTTGTCCAAGACTGTTGGAAAACTACAAAAGGTATTTTTTCTATACCTGCTTGCAGCTTCTTTAGGATGCCTAGATGTGATTTTTGAGCTTTAATAACTGTAATTGGAAACAAGATCAAGTACTTTTACAGGGTGAAGTTGGGAATGATCAACTTACACTCTATTTCAACCCTGAACCTGAGAAACACCACATTTTGTTGAGGAGACAGTTGGGTTCTTGGAAGTTGTGTTCAATATTCTTTCAAGACAATTGAACTGAAAAGCAGAATAAACTTAGTTTTGGAAAAATTAATTAGCCTTGAGAAAAAGTAAAACAGCAGCTTTTGAAACAGTGGGCTTCACCCAGTCAATCCTTTCACTGCTTAGGAAGCTAGGAGGTGCATTACAAAATGCCTTATTTCTTACAAGCTTTTCTGCTTAATGAGATTTCATGAACTCTCAGTCATTTTACATGACCTACAGCTGGTACTTCTCATCCCCTTTGAAAAATGATTTTCTTTTTAACACCTTCATATTTTTTCCTGGGATCATGGGTGTTTTGGGGTTTATTTGTCAGAGTAAAAGATCTCTTTAAAAACAAAAAAAATCACCTTTGTAGTGGCCACAAGTAAAGTTTTATAAACCTGTTCAATGTTGTATTTTAATAGCAATGTATTGCTCAATGTGACTGGGTAATTTCCTCATCTTTCTGTACAGAATGAACCAAAAGAAAAAAAACCTCAAGTTTTTTAACTTATGACATTCAGGGGAAATATTTGTTACATTTATATGTTTACAGAAATCTAAAAAAGCAGAAACTTAACATTTTATTTTGGTTTCTAAACCAATATTCACTTTTTGACTCAATGGAATTATAATCCAAATTTTATTTCTGTCACACTTTTTCTAAATTGCAACATTGAACAACATTAGCAAAATTCAGTTTAAGAAGTCCTACATTAATTTTCCTTTTAGTATATAGGTTTTCCCTGTATCCATGGAAGATAAACTAGAAGCCTGATCCAACGTTCATGGAAATAATGATATGCAATTTTACTCTGAGTTTACATAGGCAGAGAGCACCGGAAACACCATAAGCTTCCCCTTACTTCCCCTTCTCTCCCATATATATGTATACATACATATAAATATAGTTGTGCATATAAGCCAATCATAAAATTACAGTAGCTGCTTCATTCCTGGTATGTATGACGAACAGTAGCAACATTCACAATATTTGCATTAAACCACTGTCAGGATCTACTCTTGATAAGGCAGAAGGTGTCAGGTGTCAGGTGTCCGGCTGCAGGGTGTGCCCTGCTCTTATGCCAGTACCAGACAGCAGTACTGAGCACACCTGTGGGAGGTGTGCCCAGGTACAGGAACTGCTCTGCTTAGTGACAGAGCTTCGGGAGGAGGTGAGTATGTTGAGGAGTATCAGGGAGTCTGAGAGCCAGATAGATTACTGGAACTGAATCATACCTTCCCTGGAACAGACCCAACAGGCAGACAGGACGCATGATACAGAGGATGCCTTATCCTCTCTCCATCCAACAGAAAGCAGTGACTTAAAAGACAGGGGGCAGTGGCGACAAGTTCCTGCCCAGCACAGCAGGCATGCCTCCTTTGTGACTACCCCACCTTCCCAGGTGTTCTTGCATAACAGGTATAAGGCTCTGCAAGTGGAACCAAACAATAACAAGGACGATGGTTCATCAGTACTTGCCGAGGTTAAGTCGACCTACACCTTGTGTCAAAACTGCTTCCATAAAGAAAAAAAAAGACGAGTTATTGTCATAGGAGACTCCCTTCTGAAGGTAACAGTAGGCCCAATATGCAACCAGACCCACTTCTCAGGCAAGTCTGCTGCCTCCCAGGGACCTGGATTACAGATGTAACGAGGAAACCTCCAACACCGGTATATTCCTCAGATTATTATCCTTTATAGGTTTTTCAGGTAGGCAACGATTAATTTCAACAAAAAGGCTGAGGGCAATCAAGAGAGACTTCAGGGTCTTGCAACAACTGGTTAAGGGATCAGGAGCACAAGTAGTGTTCTCCTTAATCCTTCCAGTTGTAGTGAATGATGAGGGAAGAAACAGGAAGAGACAGCAGATCAATACCTGGCTCCGAACCTAGTGTCACCGGCAGAATTTTGGCTCTTTTGATCATGTGTTTGTCTGAATGTGTCCTGGTTTTGGCTGGGATAGAATTAATTTTCTTACTAGGAGCTGGTATAGTGCTGTGGTTTGGATTTAGTATGAGAATAATGTTGATAACACACTGATGTTTTAGTTGTTGCTAAGTAGTGCTTACACTAGTCAAAGATTTTCCAGCTTCCCATGCTCTGCCAGGTGCACAAGAAGCTGTGAGGGACCACAGCCAGGACAGCTGACCCAAACTGGCCAAAAGGCTATTCCATACCATATGACATCATGCTCAGTATGTAAGCTGGGAGGAGTTGGTCAGGGGGCAATGACCGCTGCTCAGGGACTGACTGGTCATTGATCAGTGGGTGGTGAGCAATTGCATTGTGCATCACTTGCTTGTATATTCTGTTGTTGTTGTTGTTATTATTATTATTATTATTATATTAAACTGTTCTTATCTCAACCCATGAGTTTTATCCCTTTTACTCTTCCAATTCTCTCCCCTGTGCCATTGGGTGAGGCGGGGTGAGCAAGCAGCTGTGAGGCACTTAGTTGTTGACTAGGGTTAAACCACAACAACAGGACACCAGGACTGCTGGCAACAGATGGGGTACACCTGTCTCAAAGGGGGAAAAGGATCTTTGCACAGGAGTCAGCAGGGCTCATTGAAAGAGCTTTAAACTAGATTTGAAGGGGGAAAGGGGTAAAACCAGGCTCGCTGGAGATAAGCCTGGGAGTGGCATGCCAATGTCTGAGGGACAGTGTGCTAGTGAGGTCCTTCAGTCTGCTTTCTCAGTGGAGCTAGGAGATGGAGATCCATGTGGCAGCAAAGATGCAAGGGCTATTGATGTGTTAGAAACCACAGAAACACCTGAGAATGGTCACATAGGAATTAGGGCTTCTTCCCAGAAAAAGGTAGCAGGATCAATAGACCACCTGGAGTGCCTCTACACCAGTGTATGCAGTGTGGGGTACAAGCAGGACCTGGAAGCCATTGTGCAGGGGGAAAACTGTAATATAGTTGCCATCACAGAAATATGGTGGGATGACTTGCACAACTCGAGTGCTGCAATGGATTGCTATAAATTCTTCTAGAAGGGATAGGCAAGGAAAGAGAGGTGGTGGTGTAGCTCTGTCAGGGAGTGTTTTGATTGTCTAGAGCTTAACGATGGTGAGGATAGGGTTGAATGTTTATGGGTAAGAATCAGGGGGAAGGCCAACAAGGTAGATATCATGGTGGGAGTCTGTTACAGACCACCCAACCAGGATGAAGTGGCAGACAAAATATTCTATAAGCAGCTTGGAGAAGTCTCACAATCTCTAGTCCTTTTTCTCATGGGAGACATCAACTTAACAGATGTCTGTTGCAAATACAATAGAGCAGAGAGCAAATAGTCTGGGACATTCCTGGAGTGTGTAGAAGATAAAACCCTGACACAGGTGGTGAGTGAGCCAATTAGCTAGGCGCCCCGCTGGACCTGTTGTTCGTGAATAGAGAAGAAGTTGTGGGTGATGTGATGGTTGGAGGCTGTCCCGGGCACAATGATCACAAAATGATAGAGTTTTTGGTTCTTGTAGAAGTAAGGAGGGAGGTCATCAGAACTGCTACCTTGGGCTTCTGGAGGGCAGACTTTGGCCTGTTTAGAAGACTCGTTGACAGAGTCCCTTGGGAGGCAGTTCTGAAGGGCAGAGGAGTCCAGGAAGGCTGGACATTCTTCAGGAAGAAAATCCTAAAGGCACAGGAGCAAGCTGTCCCCATGTGCTGAAAGATGAGCAGGCAGGGAAGAAGACTGGCCTCACTGAACAAAAAGTTTTGGCTGGAACTCAGGAAGAAAGAGAGAGTTTATGACCTTTGGAAGAAGGGGCAGGCAAGTCAGGAGGACTACAGGGATGCTCTGAGGTTATGCAGGGAGAAAATTAGAAGGGCCAAAGTCCAGGTAGAGCTTAATTAGCCCACTGCCATAAAAGACAATAAAAAATGTTTCTATAAATCCATTAGCAACAAAAGGAGGGCTAAGGAGAATCTCCGTCCTTTACTGGATGTGGGGGGAAGCATAGTGACAAAGGATGAGGAAAAGGCTGAGGTGCTTAATGACTTCTTTGCCTCAGTCTTTTATAGTAAGACCAGTTGTTCTGCAGGTACCCAGCCCCCTGAGCTGGAAGACAGGGATGGGGAGCAGAATGAAGCCTCCATAATCCAAGGGGAAATAGTTAGCCACCTGCTATACCACTTAGACTCACACAAGTCTATGGGGCTGGATGGGAACCACCCAAGGGTACTGAGGGAGCTGGGGAAAGGGCTCACCAAGGCACTTTTGATCCTTTATCAGCAGCTCTGGCTATCCAGGGAGGTCCCAGTTGACTGGAGGTTAACAAATATGATGCCCACCTGCAGGAAGGGCCGGAAGGAGCATCCAGGGAACTTCAGGCCTGTCAGTCTGACCTCAGTGCCAGGGAAGGTTATGGAGCAGATCATCCTGAGTGCCATCACAAGGCACATACAGGACAAACAGGTGATCAGGCCCAGTCAGCATGGGTTCATGAAAGGCAGGTCCTGCTTGACTACCCTGATCTCCTTCTATGACAAGGTGACCTGCTTAATAGATGAGGGAAAAGCTGTGGATGTTGTTTACCTGGACTTTAGTAAAGCCTTTGACATAATTTCCCACAGCATTCTTCTGTAGAAAGGGGCTGCTCAAGGCTTGGGTGGGCATACTCTTTGCTGGGTGAAAAATGGTCTGGATGGCCGAGCCCAAAGAGTGGTGGTGAATGGAGTTAAATCCAGTTGGCAGCCGGTCACAGGTGGTGTTCTCCAGGGCTCAGTAATGGGGCCAGTTCTGTTTAATATCTTTATCAATGATCTGGATGAGGGGATTGAGTGAACCCTCAGTAAGTTTGCTGAAGACACCAAGTTGGGGAGGAGTGTTGATCTGCTCGAGGGTAGGAAGGGTCTACAGAGGGATCTGGACAGGCTGGATTGATGGGCCAAGGTTAATTGTATGAGGCTCAACAAGGCCAAGTGTCAGGTCCTGCACTTGGGTCACAATAACCCCCATCCAATGCTACAGGCTTGGGGAAGAGTGTCTGGAAAACTGCCCGTTGGAAAAGGACCTGGGGGTGCTGGTTAACAGCTGGCTGAATATGAGCCAGCAGTGTGCCCAGGTGGCCAAGAAGGCCAACAGCATCCTGGCTTGTATTAAGAACAGGGGAAGTGATCGTGCCCCTCTACTTGGCACTGGTGAGACCACACCTTGAATACTGTGTTTGGTTTTGGGCTCCTCACTACAAGAAAGACATTGAGGTGCTGGAATATGTCCAAAGAAGGGCAACAAAGCTGGTGAAGGGATTAGAGCACAAGTCTTATGAGGAGTGGGTGAGGGAACTGGGATTGTTTAGCCTGGAGAAAAGGAGACTGGGGAGAGACCTTACTGCTCTCTACAAATACCTGAAAGGAGGTTGTGAGGTGGGTGTTGGTCTCTTCTCCCTAGTAACAAGCAACAGGATGAGAGGAAATGGCCTCAAGTTGCACCATGGGAGATTTAGACTGGGTATTAGGAAAAATTTCTTCACTGAAAGGGTTGTCAAGTATTGGAACAGGCTGCCCAGGGAAGTGGTGGAGCCATCAGCCCTGGAGTTATTTAAAAGGCATGTAGATGTGGTGCTCAGGGACATGGTTTAGTGGTGGACTTGGCAGTGTAAGGTTAACAGCTGGACCTGACGATGTTAAAGGTCTTTTCCAACCTAAATGTTTCTATGATTCTATGAAGACAGTGATGTATTAGAATGAAGCCTTTTATCCAAAACACTCAAAATGATCCAGATCTTAATTCCTACCTTGCCATCCTATCATGATCAGTTATAATTGGAAATGGGAAAATCTGAGGCTTTTTCCACTGTCCTGTATCTATAGATTGGATGCTTATGTATTTCTCCTCAGAAGAACAATTTAGTTTTCTGAAATTCTCTATATAATGGATCATTCCATGATCATGTTGAAAACAAACAAACAAACCTATTTTCTTCACGAAAGCAATGTTAATTCATGTCTTTTAAAATCTGACAAACCTGTACAATATCACCCTTCAAATCAGCAAAAAGTAATAACAAACACAGCAAGCAAGGCTTCTTATTACTAATGCTTGACTCTTCATTGAAATATCTTGAAGCATAATTAAAAGCTATTATCATAAACACTAAATACCAAATGACAATGTACAAAGGTGAGTTTCTGATGTATTTTTCATTGTTACTTGTCTGTTGACTCACTTTCAAAGTGCAGTAATTCACAGTACTTTTCCTGGTGATTAATGTTAAAAATTGGAGGAGGTAGCATATTAGTAACTACTCAAGGCAGTGTTTTTCTTTGTATTAGAATGCTGTCAAATTCACATTTAGAGTCTCATCTTAACTTTCTAAGATTTCTAGTCTATGAAATACAAAATACTGCAGTATGTATCAAAGGTGTTTAGAATCTTCTTATCAGTCTATAGCCGTCTGGAAGTTCAACACTTTTGTTACCTACATATAGGTTTCTAATCCATTTTAGATGATTCTGAGATATCATGTGGGATTAGAAGATATCACACAAAATCAACAGAATACTAATATCCATCTGGAGTAGCAGAAGAAAGTCATCATCTTAAACAGCTTTAAACACCTATAGTGATCACCTGAATCAAACCTCTTTGTCTTCCATACTTTTGTTTCCACGCATTTCCTGCATAAGCTTTTGGAATCATCTCCCGTTAAGCTCTGTCAAGATTAATAGTACTTCTACAAAGCATAATCCAATTAGACAGATAATATAGGGCTCAACAATCGGATAGAAACATACCAACTACTAAATACCATAAAAATACTGACAAATCAAATAATTTGAAAATCAAATCCTTTACTTCTTTGGCTAAGAAATATAAAAGAATGAACTTTAAAAAAAAAAAAAATCTGAGAAGTCCGATCCATTCTACAAACAACTTGAAATCTCAAATTCAGTTTCTGCAGAGCCAAATTACTTCCCTTACTGTTCTGTATGATATTTTTGTCATTATTGTTTCTACAGTGATCTCTAACTTCCTTGTTCAACTTTTAAGGTAATTCAGACAAGTTTTTAAAATGCTGGTGTTGGAAACAACAAAAATGTGATATAAATACATATATTATTTTAAAGGCATATGAAAATATGACATAAACATATTGTTTGAGGAAGATGATATCTGATACAAGAAGCCTTTTAATGTAGCAGAGAAAGCATAACTAATACTAGTGTTGGCAGCTGAAACAGAAGAAAATTAAATAAAACAATATTAACTACAATAGCTGTAGATTTTTAAACTGGATAATTAGTCATTATAGCAGATTGTGAGGAAACATGGCATAAGCTCCATGTCCAGTAGATATTCTTTATTTCAAACTAAAGCCTGTTATACTTATTGCAGGAAGGCTGTCTGTTATTAGAAAAAATAAACTAATTTTTATTACCCAGTCCTTTTAGCCATTAAAGGTATGAAGTCCTATCACTTATACCTAGTGCATCAAAAATGTTGTCAGAGAGGAACTTGGTAGAACATAGAACTGAGCCGTAATACACGCTACCCACATTTATAAAATTTACTTTAAGCTTGACTGAATTATATTTTAAATAATATTATTTTTACATGTGTACATCTTACGTAAATTGACTATATCTCATGATTTTGCTATGAAGTCAATAAGCATAGCTTAAACAGATTGTGGATTATTCATTATTAGTGCATTCCTTTTTAATGTGTTTGTTAAGGTTTTGATTCTTTTCATGAGTTAATTAGAAAGTTCTCTGCTGTGATAAGCAGATTTATATGAGCCTGAGAGGAAGAGATGGCTCTAAATGGGCATGTTTCAGGTATTGATCTCTATGGAGTACTTAGATAATATGTGTTCCTCATGTTTAATAAATTTATTTGATGTTTTCTGGAAAGCAATCAGGAGGAAAAATTATGAGTTTAGATGTCTTGAAATTTTGCATAAATATGTAACTTGATAATGCTGCTCAGAAAAGTTAGGTTGTTGCCAAGTAAATCACAAACATTACACTAATATCAGGCTGACCCAGCTTCATAGGCTGGGAAAACTGCTCCTAAGAACCCCCCTGGTACTATAAATAGCTCATTAATAAATCATATAAAATAAGTCTGTAGAATTAGACTTCTTTAGTAACAAGGTGGTTTGACTTAGTGGAAACGAGCAATCACATTTTGGTTATTGCTGAGGTTAATGTAAAATGAATTCATGGATTATTGTGCAAGTAAAATTGTGCAACAAGCATATGTGAGGTTTCCATGTAACATGAAAGATCCATTAGGTGTTAATTAAGATGTCTGTGGATTGGAAAAACAACATATACACGGTTAAGCATTGAATATATTGAAGCAAAGGCATGCACTGAAGCACATCTTCAGTAATTTTGTTCTCAATCCCTCCTAATGTTTGCAGCCACTATGCCTGCTAAATAGATCTTTTGTTAAATACATCAAAACACCTGCAGGTCTTTGATAAAAAAGCTAATGGAATTCAGAAAAAAATATTAGCTTTATGAGGAGCTTGCATGTATAAGGAAAGAAGTGACCTTTTAGACCTTCACATATCAGGGGCTGAAGTGATGTGTTCTTTACTACACAGGAACAAAACACCTCTGTAAATTATTCCCTTTTTTATATTGTGGCATAACTCCACAGCAACACTTTTCAGGAAAAATATAAAACACGGGCATTATTGGTCATACTAAAACAGAATAATAAACATTCTTGTAGACTGTTCAACTGTTGTTACTGCAAAAGGAATGAAAAAGTCTAAAATAGATTTATAGATTAGGGTTATGTTGTTGTAGTGTCTGCATTAAGGACAACAGAAAAAATATAAATATATTGGTTTTGTTTTTGTCAAACACCAAAAATGGTCACTAATTATGTGCTTAACAAAACCCATTACTATGTAAGTACCGTTTCATTATGGAAAGACATGTGAACTATTGTCTCATGGAAACAAAAGGATGCAATATTTTTACATTTAAGAAATTATGACAATTTTCCTTTTGGCTTCAGTGAAGAAAAGTATAATCAAAAGAATGAAGGTGAGTTTCATCTGCCCTAACACTGGTATTATTTAGATGTAGAAGTCCTCATTTGAGATAGTAATTTAAAATTTTTTATAGTCAAAAATAAAGAAACAGAGAAATAGGTTACTCTAAGGCATGGTTTATCTGTCCTATTTTAGTCAACTACTTTTGAATGAGATGAACTGCACCCTAGAAGTGCCTGTTCCTCTTCATTAACTGTAAGAGGAGGCTGCATATCAAGATCACACACACTGTCTCCATACAGTAGGTGTTTAAATTTAAGTGAGATGAATTCTACCCTCAGGTATACTAGAAGTAAGAGCTTACTCTGGGAGTATTCTTCTGAATATAAAGAGATGCTTAACTTGTCTCCGCCTTGACTTGGACATGTAGAAGAATGAATATCATTCCCTGCCCTCTTAATTCGCATTTCGGCTGTAACAAATGGAGAGAAAACCAGGACATTGCATGATTCTCTGTACTGCACACCTGGAAACAGAGTGGGTAAAGGTTATAGAAATGTGAGGAAAGCCCTGAATCTTGATATTCAGAGTAGAATGGAGCAGGTCCAAAAAAGTTATGAAAACATTTGCCGATTTGCTCCTCTGAAACAAAGGACATATATAGGGAATAGGGAAAGTGACTGTGCAGCTGTCACAGTCTTACTGAAGTTATGGCCATATTAAGGCACCTTCAAACTGAGGAAGGGAGGAAAAATCTGATCCCTATTCAGGCAGAAAAGTGTAATGCTGCCTCACATATTCTAAATATCAGAAAAGCCATGATGAAGTAAATGTTGCAATTAAGTGTTTCTTTAATGGTCACTAACTTTTATGGACCATTGGGAGTGAATAATATGTATATAGACATCAGTCATCCTGTGTAATGCAAATCCCATAAAAAAGTGATTTGAAATCAGATTAATCCAAATCTAACAAATGAACAACCCAAAGGGGAAAAACCAAAACCAGCAACAGTGTAAGGTCACAAAGCCTTTACTCTCCTGACTCACTCTTGCCAAGATTGATCTAGCTTCTCTCTACAGTGCAGCATCTTCCATTAGTGAGTCTCAAATTAATAGTTTGTATGATAAATAGAAGTGTTTTGTCATCTTTAATTCAAATGTGATTTTGTGTAAATATCAGTATCCAAATCAAAATTGAATCCAATATCTACTTTCTGCCATGATCAAGAGACTAATTGTAACTGATGCAAAAACTTGTCTAAGGATATGCATGTTCATCTGAATTATGGAATAAATACCCAGTTTCAATCCAATGCTGGGTTCCCATGTCTGTTGTTTAAATTCAGTGGTTTAAAATTGATACAGGTTGTACTCAGAATTAAATTAAAAAGCATCCCTTTATGCTCCTCTTAGCTCTGCTTCCCTCTCAATGTGCAATAATAAGGGAACTGATGCTTTTTTGCCTTGGGCATTGTAACTTGTTGTTTTATTTAGAATCAGTCTGCACACTACTACTGTAACTATATACATGTTGAATTTAAAAGTAAACATAGTGGGTTTTTTGACAACACATCAGTATTTCTTTTTTTTAACTTTGTTTTTTTTTTCAGAGACTCCCTCTCTTTGCTTCTTCCCCATCACCAAAACTTTAACTGATGCCAGTCAGAATATGCAACACTACAAAAATTAGAATTCAACCAAGCTTTTGCAAATGTTTTCTGACATCATGAGAAAATGAAATCCATTCAAAGGTAAAAATAAATGTTGGATTCCAGGCACTGGTCTGGAGGCAGCTAGTTGCATTACTGAGGTGACACTAAAGGTCCCTGTGGGAAAGTGCTCAGTGAAGAGCAATAAAGCAGCCTTTGTAAGCTAATTCCCAGAGCAGCAGTAGCCTGACAGTGCCCCACAGCAAAGGCAAAGAAGGGGATAAAAATGAGTGTAGAAGATTCAGTTTATTATTATTATGCCATAGAAACAGAAGGGTATTTTAATAGGAGTTATAAGTGAAATCATGACAATGATAATTTTTATGTTTTTTTCTTCCTGTCTGTTTATAAACCTTCCATCCTGTTTACAAACCTGTTTTAAGGGAAATGGTAATAGAAGCCACAAGTCATGTGAGAACTGGAATTATAGGAGCGTGGTGATTTTGCAGTGTCATTCCTAGTGATATTTGCTGTCATGCACTTGAAAACACACAATAGCGTAGAGGTGACTTATTCTGTGTGGGCATCTACCTCTTATCTAAGTACTAGATTTTTCTGTTTTGGCCCATCTTAGTTGTGTCTGCCAAATGTTTTGATCTATGTTCTCTTAACACAGCACTCTTTCAGTCAGTTACAATTAAATGTTTCTCACTAGATTTTTTTCAATAAGACTTAATCATTTTCATGGAAGATTTAATTATCCATCTTCCTTCCAGGAGAATAAATCTATTTTCTTGACGTTCAGCTACATTAAGTCATTGTAGTTTAAAGGGAAAAAAAGAAAAGTGTAATACAATTTGCATACTGATCTGAGATTGAATGGAGAACAACCTTTGTTAAGGATGAAATAATCTGTTTTAAAAATTAATTAAGGGCAGATTGTGAACCCCTTCTCTTGGGTGTAATATTCACTGGGACTGAACATGTGCCAGTGTACATGAAGAACTCCTGATTTTCAAAAAAATTTACAAACCTAAAAGGAGTTGAAAAGAAAGAAACTTTTGAACGATCGAGTCCAAGCTTTGCTATCTTGAACAGACATCTTCTTTTATATAAATCTTTTCATATACCATCCAGATAACATGCTAATTATTATATTTTTAATTTTATTTATAGTGGAAAGCTACTCCAGAACCTCACTACTCTGGTCGTTAAAGTTCTATGCTTTTCCAGATTCTTATACTCAGATTGATCTCATGGTGACATGTATTCTGTAGTAAAAAAAAAACAAAAAAGAAAAAAACAAAAAAAACCCCCACCTTTTCTCTGTGTCTGTTCCCTTCCTTTGAAGTGCTTTAGCAGCCCCTTGAAGAGCTCATATGAGGTTTCATCCTACCTTGTTTAATCTCCTTTTTTTGCATGGAAGTTTCCCCATTCCCTGATCAGTCTGGTAACCCTTTCTTTACACTTTTTCAAGTTTCAACTGAATAGGAAGTAGAGTGTTATTTTGCACCTTTTGGTAAGCATTTTTTTTTTTACAATTTTAGAATAGGAATTTGATATAAAATAGATTTTTCAGTATATTATGACGTTACAAATGTACTTTGAGGGCGTTGTTGTTCAGCAAAGTATGAATTATAATCTTGTTTGTATAGTGAGTGTACAGCTTTCAGCTCAGGGATAATTTGTGCAATTATTATCAACTTGAAAGCAATAAAGTAATTCTAGTCTGTTAAGTTTAGATGAATATATCTTTATACACAGTTATACAAAGAGGAGCTTGGAAAGCTGTTTTGTTTTAGAATTAGTGTTGTGCTGTCAGTTTCCTATAAATATAAGGGTTATCACATCATTCAAGAACTGTTCTAAAACTGTTTAAGTGTTTCCAATTTACATTTACCTAACACTGTAAGGATTTGTATGCACATACAATTTAGAATTAAGTTTGGATAAGGATCATAACTTGAAAATGAACGTAAATAACATAAAAGAAAATACCAAAATATGCCTATAGGAGTTAAAACTTAATAGTAAAATGTAAAAGAAAAACAAACAAAAAAAGAGGATAGCAGGTATGCCTTTTCTATATCAATGTGTCAAAAGACAAACAAGAAGAGTTATGGTGGGTTAGCCCATGTCAACAGCCAGACTCCCACCCAGCTGCTCAATTACTCCTCCTCCTCAACAGGCCAGGGGGATAAAATAGAATAAGAATGCTCGTGGATCATGATAGAGACACTTTTGTATGGAGTCCTCCACAAGCTCTGGGAAAATCTCTGCTCTGGCACTTGAAGCACATCCTCCCCCTCTTTCTTCTCTTAGCTTGGTGCTCACAGGGCTGCTTCTCTCACATTTTTTTCCTCACTCCTCACTGCCATGCAGCATTTTGCTCTTTCTTAAATACATTTTCCCTGAGGGACCACCATCTTGGCTGAGGAGCTCGGCTGTGTCCTGTGGTGGGTCCATTAGAGCCAGTTGGAATGGGTCGTTTCCATCCAGGTGGTACCTGGGCACCTGCAGCTGCTACAAGAATTCATGCTAGATTTTTTTTCCTTAGGAATCCAGTTTCTAGCACCAAATATAGCTACGAATAAAGAGTTCCTTTTCAGAAGTACAAAATGGTATATTTGAAAAGGGCTTAAAATACTTGATTCCAGACATAAATTACTATAATTCCAATTGTTTTTCATCAAATGATTGATACTCAATAACATTTTAAAGTTCTATTGTAAACTCATCTTAAAACTGCTGTATACTTAAAGAATGAAATTTAAGGATAGATTTAAGTGGGATGTACACAGAAAGCAATGGATTTGCTTGCTTCTTCTTACAGGGAAACCCACAGAAGTAGTTCACATAATAGAAAAGGAAACTTTATGACCATGCTTGAAAAACAGACTGCAGTTTTAGCCCAAAAGTCTCTGTCTCTGTGTTTTCTGGATCTTTTTCTAACATATAACCATATATTTATTGAAAATGCATGCAGTCACTTGAAGAAGGTGAAGTTATTTCTTGGACTGAATACATAAAACTGAAGTCACAAATTTGACAGAAATTCAAAGTGTATTACAGTCCCACTCATTAGAATACTATTGCACTGAAATTTTACTGTCTCTCTAAAACTTTTAGCCCTTGGCCACCAAAGAGATCCAAATAAGTCTGGTGTCTCTGAGGACTGACAGAGAATAATACAATCTGACTATTTTAGGAACTGGTTTGTGAAATATATATATATTTTTTTTTTTTTTTTTTTTTTTTTTTTTTTTGGTCTTGGTACTGCCATAAGTTGACTACCTTCCCTTTCCTTCCATCATTGGTCCTTCAGTTGTAATGATACAATAAATTATTTAGTCACAGAGAGAGCTTTTTTACTTCTCAACTGAATCAATTCCCTACTGTTTTGATGCATGATTCTCCACCAACTGCTTCACTAGCAGATCAAGTGGCTCTTCTCTGGAAATGAGTGATGAGTAGTAGAAGGAAAAGGCTGCTTTAAGGTTTTTAATTTGCCAGGGAGAGGACTGGTCAGCTCCCTTTACACATCTGGGGAATGTCATAACCATCATGTACAGGAGTCTTCTATTGACTATAAAGTAAATTGATAAGAAATATAAGGTGCCTTATCCACTCTGAATTTGGTCTGGTTGATGTCTGCCAAAAAGGGGAGCATACTAGTAAACTTTTTACATAAATGAGTACTGATTTCTGGGGATTGGAAGATAGGCATAGAAAAGGTTAAACCCACATTTGAAGAGAGTGTGACTAAAGATAAACCTTGGACAAAACTAATGCCAACTTTCCTCTTGAAAACGCATTAATATTCCACCCTTCCTGGCAAAAAGGGCAAGACAGCAACACCACCTGCACTGTTAGTAATGCTGAGACTTTTTCTGTAGTTTTCATGAATTTATTTTATTTTATTGATTGATAATTGGATTTGGGGGGCCTGGAAGCCCTTGAGGGTTGGTGTATGCCCCAGCTGATGGCCCAGTCCTGGTTTGGCCATCCCCCGCGGCACCCTTGAGGATCACCAATGTGGTGCTGGTCTCTTGTTGGCTGGAGAGGCCTCAGAGCTGCTGGTTGTCCTCTTTGGGGATCGAAGTGGCCCCCCAGGGGAGTGTTCACTGTCTCAGCTGGAACTGGAGGGCCTGGGCACAACCTCCCCTGGCTCCTCCTGGGGCTCTTCTTGCTCTGCAGGGATGGCAATGGGAGCAGAGGGGTGGCTGCTGGGACCCCCATAAAAGGCAGCGGATGAGATGCCGAGGAGCTCATCTGTGCTGGATCTCACAGGGCTGCCAGAGGGGACTGGGCCCTCCTGCTGGTCCAGCCGATGGCAGGCCTCCCTGCCGCACCATCGCACGGCAGCACGCATAAGCTGTTGCATGAATGTTGCTGTGCAGTTTTGGAGGCGGACCTCCAGCATCCAGACCAGCAGCTTTTCATCCATCCCATGGTTGGTCAGGATGGCCATGATGGTATCCTCTACCGTTGCTGCCTCCAGCCACCTGTTCCTAAACATCTGCCTCAACCTTTGTTGGAGCCAGGGCAGCAGGGACTCAAGGAGGGTTGGATGTTCCTGGAAGTGGGGCACCCATTCCTGGGGCTGAAGGCCTCCCACAGGAACCCTGGGCACCCCTTCTGCAGCCCATGTTTGGGGTGCTTCAGAGTGATGGAGGCCGTGGGTGGCTGGGTGGCTGGGAGTTCCTGCTGCCTGGGGGACGATGACTGATGATACCACAGATGGTGTGATGACATGCTCCTTGTAGTCATCATCCGCCCGCACTGAATGCAAGATGGAGAGGATCAAGTCTTGCAGAGGGGGCACTCGGGATTGCTGTCAACCCATCGCAGGATGCATGGATAGCAAAACTGGTTGAGGCATGGCATGACAAAGCTGGCCTCCTCCCAGCTGTCCAGGCAGATGGGACAGCAGTCTTCCAGCTCTGTGGCCATGCTCTCCATGTGCTGAGATGGGCTGGGGGGGAGCTGGGGATGTCGAGCCGCTCTCTCTCACCAGTGCTGGAGCAGCAGGTGTTGTGCTAGAAAAAGAAGAGAGGCCATGGTCACTGACTGGCGTGGGGAGAGGTGGAAGGAATGCCCAGGTCCCTCAAGAAGGAAACCCTAGCAGCTCCCCAGGGTGAAGGGTCCCCTCCCAGCTCTCCTCTGCTGCTGCGAGCTCACCTCCTGGGTGCCCCAGCTGCCTGAACCTAACAGGGCTGGGGAAAATCCTTCAATGGCTCCAGGGTTGGGCACTGAGAGCTGAAATGAACAACTCCCTGAGCACAACCACACCACCAAGGTCTCACTCAAGACTTCAACCTCGCAAACTGCTCAGCTGGAGTGTGAGCATGAGCTCACTGGGTGAGACTTGGTGCCCAAATATAAGCAGCGAGGGACACCTGGTCACAATCCATCACTTGGTGATGTCACAGTCTGTTGCTGGGGGACATCAGAATGGGCCACCCTTGCCTGTGGCGCTCATCCTGGCAGTGCTGTGGCCCCAGCACATGTCTGGGTTTACCACAAAGCCACAGCTCACTCCATTCCCCCATCTCTTGTTCTGCGCTCAGCATCGGTGTTTCATGCCAGTCACCAAGGCCTGGGCTGTGTCTTCCCAGGGCCCTGTTGGGTCACTCTGGCTGTGGTAGATGTCTCCAGGCACATACAGCAAGAGGTTTCATTTGGGAACACATCCTGTCTCCCTGGGAGGCTGCAGGACAAAGTCCAACAAGCCCTCCCCACACTCCAGCACTGCTGACCAGCCCTCTGGGATCCCTGCTTCCTCCCATGGCAGCGTCACAGGCAGCACTTGGCTCACTCTGGCACGTTTTGTCCTTTCTCCCCTAGCCTGAGGGAGCAGGGTGATCCCCTCTGCTCAGCACCTATCAGGCCTCACCCAGGCACTACATCCTCTTTGGGGTCCTGAACAGGAGAGAAGTCAACGAAGCAGAGGGGCTCAGGGGAGGTAAGGAGGCTCTGTGGGGCTGGAGCTGGTTCAGCATGGAACAGAGAAGGCATCGGGGTACCTCACAGCACACACCAGTGCCTATGGAGAAATCATCAAGGGGTTGGGGACAGGCTCTTCCCAGCACTGTCTGGTGGGAGGGTGAGAGATGGTGGCATCTCCTGAAACTAGAGAGGTTCAGGCTGGAGACAAGCAAGAAAAAACAAAATCCCTGTGAGGATCATTAAGCACTGGAGTGGGTTGCCCAGAGAGGTTGTGAGATCCTTGAGCCTGGAGGCTTTCAAGAACTGAGTGGTCACAACCCGGAGCCCAATTGTCACAAGCCAGTGAAGGGGTGTCCTCTGAAGTCCCAGAAGAGCAAACATTGCCAGTGGGAAATGTAGCAAAGGTTTCCAAAGATGCAACATCTTCCAGAACCTGAAGTGTCAGGAAACCACTGTCAGGTTTCATTCAGTTCAGCAGCTTTCACAAACGTTTATTTAGGATGGAATAAAATAGACCTACAATGATCATCTAGTCCAACTGCCTGACCACTCCAAGGCTGGCCAAATGTTAAAGCATCGTATTAAGGCATTGTCTAAATGTCTCTTTTTAAGGCACTAACAGACATGGGGAATCGACCATTAGCCAGATGTATCAGAATTATGGAATGAAATGAGGAGCTAGTGACAGGAAACCTGACTTAGAACCAAAAAGGAGAAGATCTTAGGTTTTGGACATAGTTCTACTTCCTCTACCTGCATTTTACAGTAAGCTAATGCTAGATTTAAAAACAGAAACATAAACTAACTCTGAGACAAAAAAAGCTCCACCCATTACCTTCTGGACAGATTTAGTCTTTAGCTGACTAGCTTGCTTTCTTGGCCAATACAGCTCAGCTCCAAAAGGAGGGTAGAAAATGCTTCCTTGCAGAGTATTTCACAGCATGATGGGCAAGACCTGTGGGGAGGTGATTTCAAATCTGCATAGATTTGTGTATAATTCTTTGAGTTCATATGTGCAGACTGCCTAGAGTTCAGATTGTTTCTGCTTCTGAGACAAATGCTCTAGAAATTGTGTAAATGCTTGGACACACCTCCTCTCTCATGCCCTGCTTCTGTTAGCAGTTTATTCTTAGACAGCAGTTGCACACACTGAAGAAAAAAAGCTTGGTGTTGTCAGTTTGTTCCCTATAAACAAAACGAAAGACATTCAGCTAATTAGATGACCAGCTAATGGGGACTACCTTTCCTGTACAAACAATGGACAAAAATGTCTAATATAAGTGAACATGATCCCCAACTGCCTACCTTCATTATTTAAGGAAATTGTCATTGTTTTCAGAAATAAGTGCCTGCAATTAATATCCTAATTTCGTATTTATGAATTTAAAGAGATAACCTGAATTTCAAAAATACTAAGCAACCAAATGAATTAATTGTAAAGTTCCAGTAGCTGAAAATATTGGTTTATTACGTTACCAAAAATTTATTCATATTTTTCTTTTGTGATTTTAATGAATGATTCTAGTATATTAATAGAACACATTTTTATATAAAATATTAGAACAATTATATGCAAAATAGCGCTCTGAAGAAAGTGAGTCACTGTCTTCTGAAAAAATATTGGGAAGAGAACTTTAAAAAGGTAGGTAAAAACAAATAGATGGTGTTTAAAATCAGTGACCTTATGTAGAGAACAAAGTTTCTCTCTTGGGGTCTCTCTTACCCTTAAGTTTACTATCTAGGGATTCTACATACTATATAGATCAAACTCAACTAAATAAGATTAAATTCAATTGAGAGATATCAAAGGACTTATCAATAAAGTTGATTATTTGCAGATTATTGTATAATAATTTGTGTAACAATTGTACAAGAATTTGTCTTAATAAGAAAACTGAGAACATATTATGAAAGTTGTTTTTCACTGTCTCTTGTCATGGGTGCGAAAAAGTTAGTGGGGAAAAAAAAGTTATTTACGTATTTTAATTTTAATTTTCTAAACCACATAATAATCTGTTTTATATAAGATATAAGTTACTTGAGTTATTTGTATTAAAAAGGGTTTCCTTATTTCCATATCATCATTTCTGGCCTTTACATTTTTCTTTGATACCTCAATAAAGTATCATATATACAATATGAAAACTGGTATTCTTCATGTTTAGTGGTTAATATATTTCTTCTGAGTTTGAAAAGCGTCAGGTTGCTCTAGATGCTAGTAATTTGAATTGCTTTTTATATATTTTATACCACATATTTAAATTACCCTGGACAAAGGCAGATTGATCTTGCACAATAACCAGAATCCATGCATTATTCAAGTGGTAGTTCCTCTTACACTCACTTAAAATAATAATTTTTACTAAGAACCTTGCTGAGTATACTTGTTGATATTATCTGAAATAGCTAAAAAGGTTTCCATTTTCATAATATTTTAGTTTAAAATTCCCCAGTTTGGGGATTTTCAGATACTGTTCAGGCTAAAATGCTCCAGAAGTTTGTGTGTATACTCATGATCATATATCACCATAATTGTTCAAGATAAATTATTATTTAAGATTTTATTACTTAAGAAAGTAAGTACTATTTTATTTCAGTAGAAATTTCTTAGGGACTTGGCCAATGCCTAGTATGGAAGGGAGGAATCTTCTCTTTGAACTCCTGTTAGTTTTTGCTTGGTTGTCTCTGAGTACAGATGAGGTGATAATGCTTTACAAACAAGTATACATGTTCTGGAAGGCTTTTATTCATATTTTATTCTAATTTTGTTCTAGTTAAACTTCATTGGCTTCTGTGACACATATTAGGCATTAGAGGAAAGCACAATCTTCTGATGATGGAAAAAATAATGGAGAATGATTGTGGATGGACTGTTTCTTCAGAAACAGTCTTTGGAGGAGGAGGAAATGTATTTTGTCATACAAGCTTACGTACATACAAGAGATGCACACCTTGTATGTCAGTATTGTCACTACTTGTAAACAAATCATGTCAGTGTATTCTAAGAGTTCTGTTATTTCCATACAGTTCAATATGCATTCAGAACCTGTTTTAAAATGTGTATATCCTTAGTTTCAGTTCTATCCAGCAAGGCACTTAATAGAACAGTTGAATAATGAGAAAAATATATGGAAGATTTTGAAATCTTTAAAGAATCACTTGGTAGATTTAATTAATTTCTACTAATATGATTTTTTAATGTTTCTCATTAAAAAAACTTCCTTTGTGTAATTTCCATGTTTCTTGTTTTCACTTGCCTCTTTTTCTTCTTCCAATTTGGTTACTAACAGTGAAAAGAGAAGGAAAGAAGGGAAATGAAAAAAAAAAAAAAATCAAGGGGAAAAAAAAGAACAATTTATTTTTCCCTAATTTTGTCAAAAAAATGAATTTTCAGATATGGAGACAAACATGTTTTTGAACACTAGAAATTAGAGAATTTCATGTTCAGAAGTATGTTGTCCAGGAAATATGTTTTACCTGAAGTAAGCATCAAAATTGTACTGGTTCATATTAGACTTCAAAGACTGTGTTCATCAGTTCCACTACCTAGATATTTTTTCAAAATAAGTTGTCAACAATAATATTGCATGATATTTCATGAAAGAATCATATCCTGATTCTCAAAAAGACTATAGCATCCAACAATGAAAAGCCTAAACATGCAGACAGATTTGAAAAGGCGCTCACCTCTCTACCTATGAAAGGATCCATTGGGAAAAAATTCTACAAAATCTGTTACTCAGTGCTGATACTAAAAATATATATAAGAAGGGGCGGGGCGGGGAGGAAAGGACCTGCAATTGTAATTGCAAAATATAGTCCCTTTCTGTGGAATAGAATTACAGCATAACAGAGAAACGGTTTTCTAACTACAAAGAGAAAGTGGTTTTTTTGCACTCTAGAATATGTTGCTTTACCTTTCAAACCAATTTATTTTTGGATGCATGAACTACAAAAGTAACCATTGATGTCCTCACTATCAGTGTGAATGACTTAATAATACACCAGTTTAAGAGCCTCCAAGTTGTTGTACAGCAGCTGGAAATTTAGATGTGAAACTAGAAACTAGGGTGATCTTAACATGTACTGTCACTCCTTTCTAATGGTACTTGGGGAAGTTTTGATCCAAGGGGCAGAATTTATAGTTCTGCAGTGTCACGTTGTAACAGAGAGTGTAAAAAGTCTGTACATCTAGGTATTGAAATCCCCCCAAATGCGTTCTAAATTTTGCTACAGCAAGCTTGAAGAAGGATACAGTCATTATAAATACTCATTGTGTCTGATGTCAGATGAAGCCCAGCAATAAAATGTGTGGTTTTATCTTTGAGAATGAGAAATAAGAGCCAGAATTAGAGTCATAATGGAACATATACACTATGTCATGACACAAAGGGGAAGAGTTTTATAACTTGAGGTTAACTGGTCAGTCAGGTAAGGAGATGACACCTGTTCTAACAGAGACATTCACCTTTCTAAGATAGGAAGTGAGCCAGTATGTATTTTAATTAAGGAGAATGGGTTGAATGTCTCTAGGAAAAGTAAGAAGTAAACTTGCTTTGGAGAAAAAAGTTAAACACATGCAGACACCTGGAAGGACTCTGAAGAGGATGATGCTTTCTCTTAGGTGTAAGGTATATAAAAAAGATACTTATGAAGAGTTTGTTTAAGGAAAGTTTACTAACAATCAGTTGGATGGAGGAAGAATTTCCTATTTAATCTTAATCTAGTACATTAATTGTGCTTTTTCCTTCATTGCCTCACCTATGTCTCTGTTTTGCTACTGTAATGTGTGGCAAAATATCACAGTGGTTTTTTGTGTATAAATACCTTTATTTATCCTATTTACTTATTTACTTCAGCCTGGTCTGGGTTAATAGTTTCTAGGTTCTTTACAAAATGTGCTGTCAAAGTATAAAATTCCCTGTTACAAGATGCTAAAAGCTTTCATGTATTTCAAAAGAGACTGAACAAGTTCATACAGAAGAAATCCACTGAGGATTACTGAAAACATGAAAACAGCTTTTGGGTCAAAGAATTCTTGTGTTGCAAATACTTGAAGACTAGAAAAACATGTGGTGGAAGTATCATATATAGTTGTCTGATTCTCTGTACTCATACCTACTCATTTGCTTTTGATTATAGTCATAGACATGACAGTGGGTTTTATATTCCCAACTAAGCAATTATTTTAGTCTTTTTTGGTCATAAGAGATAGTAACTAAGTGCTCCTTATCCAGGGATTTGACAAATAAGCAAACAGGGTAGTGGGAGCCTTTATAATTTTCTGGCTCCCTAGTGTAACCAAAGTGGTGGGGAAATAAACAGAATATTGTGTGTTGTGAAACTCATGACTGTGGAAACCTCACCAGGTAGTTACTGTTTGTACTAAGAAACTAATAGAAAATGGATAAATCAATAGAGAATTGAATAGAGGAATTTTGGTAGAATGCCAAGACAATAACCGTATTAATTACTTATTATCTTTGTTAAGTCTTGTGAAACTAAGGCAATTTGACCTGTTATGTGCCAGTAATGCTGCTTGGAATTCTCCGTACCCTTCCCATCTTGATTTGAATATCAAGAGTTCCAATCAATAGACATTAGTCGAAGTGACCAATGATTATTTAGAGATATGAATGTTGATGGAGTAATATGATCAAAGAAAACAATCAATGCAAAGGTTAAAGTTAATAGTGACCATTATATGTAATTAAAGTTAATAACGATCATTGTATGAAATTTTATGTTAAACAGTTTATGTAACAGTGACTTGACAGAAAAAGTGTATAAAAACTGGTGAATTTTAATGCAAAGGTGAACACGCTTGAGGAGGAGTTATCCCCTGTGTTCCCGGCGCCGTGAATAAAGAATGCCTGCCTTTTAACACTACATTAGTGTTATGAGGTGTATTCCCGATTTTGGTGACACTGGGACATATCTCAGGTACTCAGAGAGTAACAGCATGTGAACTGTTAGAAGCTGCACAGTCCAGGTAGAGAGTTGTTATATCAAAGAAGTATTTTTCTAGTAATCCGTGTAATCAGAAAGGCACATTTTTGTGCAGCAAGCTATTCAGGAGCACCTCTGTTGTGGTTTAGGCCCAGTCAGCAACTAAGCACTACACAGCCGCTCGCTCACTCCCCCACCCCTGTGGGATGGGGGAGAGAATCGGAAGGGCCAAAGTAAGAAAACTCGTGGGTTGAGACAAGAACAGTTTAATAATTAGAATAAAACAGCAATAATACTAATATAATGAAAAGGAAAATAATGAGCGAGAGAGAGATGAAACACTGGAAGAAGAGAGGGAAAAAAAACAAAACCAAAACTAAACAACAAGTGCTGCAACCGCTCACCACCCGCCGACCGACGCTGCCGGTCCCCAAGCCGCGATCGCTGCCTCCCCCAGCCAATTTCCCCCAGTTAATATACTGGGCATGATGTCACATGATATGGAATACCCTTTGGCCAATTTGAATCAGCTCTCCTGGTTGTATCCCCTCCCCTCCCGGCTTCTTGTGCACCTGGCAGAGCATGGGAAGCTAGAAAGTCCTTGACTAGTGTAAACACTACCCAGCAACAACTAAAACACCAGGGTGTTATCAACATTATTTACATACCAAGTCTAAAACACAGCACTATACTAGCTACAGTGAAGAAAATCAACTATCCCAGCTAAAACCATGACAGTATCCACCCCTTATTCCATACCATTTACGTCATGCTCAGGTCTCATACTATCCAATATGACCTCAATAACCACCACCTGTCTCCCCATCCTTTGATGACATACGCAGATATCATTTATCATTCCCGTAGTCCATGGACCATCCCTGTAGAACATCTGTAGAGGGTCCACACATGTCCATTGAGTTCATTCAGTCCATAACTTTGGGCTCCATCTATCGTAACAGTCTTTCAAGGCTGGAGAGATGGTCTGTGTGGTGTTGGATTGTTGCATGCTGAAGCCAGTCTTTGTCCCACCACCGCTACATGTTGCTTGGTTCAATCAAAGTTCATTCTTCATTAATTTTGGAAAGTCTTACTATGATACCATTGATACGGCTTATAGCAACCATAGGAGTGATGACATACAATATCATATAGCAATTAACAGCATACCGTTCAGTTCATTGGCTATTTTCACCCAAAATCAAATCCCCTTGAGGCACATATCAAACTCCTCCATCCTCCCGCATCACCCACCAAGTGCACCCAGGTCCTCGAGCAACAGCAATCCCACGAATGGGTTTGCCTTTGCCTGAGGCAGGAATAACCCAGACGGTTTTCCCCAGCACATTTTTTACATGCACTACAGGGACTTTATCCCCTCCCACAGTACGTAAGAGTTCTGACTGGGCAGGCCCAGCTCAACTGGCAGATCCCCTAGTGTTGACTAACCAGGTGGCTTTTGCTAAATGTGTAGCCCAGTGTTTGAATGACCCACCCCCCATTGCTCTCAGTGTAGTCTTTAACAGTCCATTGTATCGTTCAATTTTCCCAGAGGCTGGTGCATGATAGGGGATGTGATACACCCACTCAATGCCATGCTCTTTGGCCCAGGTGTCTATGAGGTCATTTCGGAAATGAGTCCCGTTGTCTGACTCAATTCTTCCTGGGGTGCCATGTCGCCATAAAACTTGTTTTTCCAGGCCCAGGATAGTGTTCCGGGCGGTGGCATGGGGCACGGGATATGTTTCCAGCCATCCGGTGGTTGCTTCCACCATTGTAAGCACATGGCGTTTGCCTTGGCGGGTTTGTGGCAGTGTGATATAATCAATCTGCCAGGCCTCCCCATATTTATACTTCAGCCATCGTCCTCCATACCACAGAGGCTTTACCCGCTTGGCTTGCTTGATTGCAGCGCATGTTTCACATTCATGGATGACCTGTGCAATAGTGTCCATGGTCAAGTCCACCCCTCGGTCGCGAGCCCATCTGTATGTTGCATCTCTTCCTTGATGACCTGAGGTGTCATGGGCCCACCGAGCTATAAATAGTTCACCTTTATGTTGCCAGTCTAGATCTACTTGAGCCACTTCAATTTTAGCAGCCTGATCCACCTGTTGGTTGTTCTGATGTTCTTCAGTGGCCCGACTCTTGGGAACATGAGCATCCACATGACGTACCTTCACAACCAGGTTCTCCACCTGGGCAGCAATATCTTGCCACAATGCAGCGGCCCAGATGGGTTTGCCTCTGCGCTGCCAGTTGTTCTGCTTCCACTGCTGTAACCACCCCCACAGGGCATTTGCCACCATCCAGGAGTCAGTATCAAGACAGAGCACTGGCCATTTTTCTCGTTCAGCAATGTCTAAAGCCAGCTGGATGGCCTTTACTTCTGCAAACTGACTCGATTCACCTTCTCCTTCAGCAGTTTCTGCGACTTGCCTTATAGCACTCCATACAGCAGCCTTCCATCTCCGATGCTTTCCCACCAGACGACAGGACCCATCAGTAAACAGGGCATATTGCTTCTCATTTTCTGGCAGTTTATTATACAGTGGGGCCTCTTCAGCACGTGTCACCTCCTCCTCTGGTGACATTCCAAAATCTTTGCCTTCTGGCCAGTCCATGATCACTTCCAAGATTCCTGGGCGACTGGGATTTCCTATTCGAGCCCGTTGGGTGATCAGTGCGACCCACTTACTCCATGTAGCATCAGTTGCGTGATGTGTAGAGGGGACCCTCCCTTTGAACATCCAGCCCAGCACCGGCAGTCGAGGTGCCAGGAGGAGCTGTGCTTCAGTACCAACCACTTCTGAAGCAGCTCGAACCCCTTCATATGCTGCCAATATCTCTTTTTCAGTTGGAGTGTAGCGCGCTTCGGACCCTCTGTATCCCCGACTCCAAAACCCTATGGGCCGACCTCGGGTCTCCCCTGGTGCTTTCTGCCAGAGGCTCCAGGTAGGGCCATTCTCCCCGGCTGCAGTGTAGAGCACGTTTTTTACGTCTTGTCCTGCCCGGACTGGCCCAAGGGCTACTGCATGAACTATCTCCTGCTTTATCTGTTCAAAGGCCTGTCATTGCTCAGGGCCCCATTTGAAATCATTCTTCTTCCGGGTCACTTGATAGAGAGGGCTTACAATCAGACTGTAATTTGGAATATGCATTCTCCAAAAACCCACAACCCCTAAAAAAGCTTGTGTTTCCTTTTTGCTAGTTGGTGGAGACATGGCGGTTATTTTGTTGATCACATCCATTGGGATCTGCCGACGTCCATCTTGCCATTTTATTCCCAAAAACTGAATCTCCTGTGCAGGTCCCTTCACTTTACTTTGTTTTATGGCAAAACCAGCCTTCAGAAGGATTTGGACTATTTTCTTCCCTTTCTCAAAAACATCTGCTGCTGTGTTGCCCCACACGATGATGTCATCAGTGTACTGAAGGTGTTCCGGAGCTCCACCCTGTTCCAGTGCAGTATGGATCAGTCCATGGCAAATGGTAGGGCTGTGTTTCCACCCCTGGGGCAGTCGATTCCAGGTGTACTGGACACCCCTCCAAGTGAAAGCAAACTGTGGCCTGCACTCTGCTGCCAAAGGGATTGAGAAGAATGCATTAGCGATATCAATTGTGCCATACCACTTGGCTGCCTTTGACTCCAGTTCGTATTGAAGTTCTAGCATGTCCGGCACGGCAGCACTCAGTGGCGGAGTGACTTCGTTCAGGCCACGATAGTCTACTGTTAGCCTCCACTCTCCATTAGACTTCCGCACTGGCCATATGGGACTGTTAAAGGGTGAACGGGTCTTACTGATCACTCCTTGGCTCTCCAGTCGCCGAATGAGCTCATGGATGGGAATCAGGGAGTCTCGGTTGGTGCGGTATTGCCGCCGGTGCACTGTTGTGGTGGCAATTGGCACCTGTTGTTCTTTGACCCTCAGCAACCCCACAACAGAAGGGTCCTTCGAAAGACTGGGCAAAGTAAACAGCTGTTTAATTTCCTCCGTCTCCAAGGCAGCTATACCGAAAGCCCACCTGTACCCTTTTGGGTCCTTGAAATACCCTCTCCTGATGTAGTCTATGCCAAGGATGCACGGAGCCTCTGGGCCAGTCACAATGGGGTGCTTTTGCCACTCATTCCCAGTTAGGCTCACTTCAGCCTCCAAAACAGTTAGCTCTTGGGATCCCCCTGTCACTCCAGCAATACAAATGGGTTCTGCCCCTTCATAGTTTGATGGCGTTAGGGTGCACTGTGCACCGGTGTCCACTAGAGCCTTATACTCCTGTGGATCAGATGTGCCAGGCCATCGGATCCACACAGTCCAGTAAACCCGGTTGTCCCTTTCCTCCAGCTGGCTGGAGGCAGGGCCCCTCTAATTCCAATTGCAGAATTCGCAACCCACTTCTTGTGAATGGGAATCAGAAGTCTCCCTATTAAGATCACGGATAGAATCAGCGCTTCTACTCCTCTGTCTGGGGAACTGCCTACTGGAAACTGGAGCAGCAACTCTCCTGGAGGTCCCCCCTTGAGTGGTTGTTTTTCCTTGCAACTCACGTACCCGTGCCTCCAGGGTCGAGGTAGGTTTTCCATCCCACTTCTTCATGTCCTCTCCATGGTCACGCAGGTAAAACCATAGGGTGCCCCGTGGTGTGTATCTTCTCTCTTGAGCAGAAGGACGCTTACTCCTAATGGCCGAGATACTGGTCCGTACAGGTGGGGAGTAGGACATATCTTCTCTGATTTGCTGAACCTCCCAAGACAGTTTCTCCACAGCTGAGATGAGGGAGGAAGAGACATGTGCTTCATAATCCCGGAGTTTATCAATCACATCCCCTACCGTTGGTGCCTCTTCATCTTTCCAGGACATTACTGCCAGGGAGTTTACATGGGATGATGGTGCGCTCCGTACAAACTTCTGCCACATAGGTCGTGTGCACTGGGCTTCATCTGGATCTTTAGATGACGGTTCACTACCCAGGTCACCATAAATCACCTCAAGCACAGCTAATTCTCTCAGGTACTGGATACCTTTCTTCATGGTGGTCCATTTTCCAGGGCGATATAGAACATCTTCCTTGAAGGGATACCTTTCTTTCACAGCAGACAGGAGTCGCCTCCAGAGGCTGAGGCCTTGTGTCCCTTTTCCAATTGCTTTGTCAATGCCCCCATCCCTAGACAGGGATCCCAGTTGTTTGGCTTCCTTCCCCTCTAATTCCAGGCTACTGGCCCCGTTATCCCAGCATCGGAGCAGCCAGGTGACAACATGCTCACCTACACGACGGCCGAAATCTTTTCGTATACCTCGTAGCTCACTTAAGGATAGGGATCGGGTAGTTTCCGTCTCTTGTACGAGTTCTTCCTCTTCCTTCTCCTCTCTTAGTAATGGCACTGCTTCTCCATCATCCTTTTCTAAATGAGTTGACTTTCTCTTCGAAGATTTCTTCTTTCGTATAGGGGCAACTGATACTGGCACGGGTTGATTCTCTGATTCAGCTTCAGTGTCCGTCATGGGTGTTTGAGCGGTCACAGTGCCTGTTGTCGGGCTTGGAGCTGCTGCAGCGCCTGTTGTGGGGGTTTGAGGGGCCACAGTGCCTGTCGTCGGGCTTGGAGTAGCTGCAGGGCCTGTTGTGGGGGTTTGAGGGGCCACAGTGCTTGTCGTTGGGCTTGGAGCTGCTGCAGCGCCTGTTGTGGGGGTTTGAGGGGCCACAGTGCTTGCCGTTGGGCTTGGAGTAGCCGCAGGGCCTGTCGTTTTCCCTTGGTGGTACTGAATACTGTTGAATAGGGCTCGGTAGGCATGGGCCAGGCCCCAACACATTGCAGTGATTTGTATCTCTCTGGAATTACTAGGGTGACAGCATACTTCCTCCAAATATTCTACTAATTTTTCAGGATTCTGCACTTGTTCAGGGGTGAAGTCCCAAAACACTGGGGGTGCCCACCGTCTCAGGCATTTGCCCATACTATCCCACATACCCTGCCACCCATAATTATCGAGCCTTGGGGCAGATCTCTGGATGATAGTCTTGAATTTCTTATTAACCTTAGACAAAACCAAAACAATCTGCCATAGGAATATCAACAGATGTATCTTAACTACCCAAGGATGTTCAAGAGACTGAAAAGTTGTTGTAATGAAGGAGGAGACATTACAGAAGACGGTAGCTAAGGTGCCATTCTGTATTTCCTCCATAAAGAACCTCTCAGAAGAGGAGGTATAATTGCTAATTGTCTCCATGAGGTGGTACCCGAAGTACGGTAACGGCTTCCATGCAAGACCCAAATAACCGATAAAACTCAAGGCCAGAGTTTTTATAACAAATCTCCTAGGCAAAACATCTCTAACCACTGCAGAGCACAGCAAACTACAAAACCCAATGCCAATCTTTAACATGTACTTCAAAATCAGCGTGGTGTAGGTCTGACTACTAATATCGAGAACAGATGAATCAATGCTGTGACCAGCAACTGTTATTATCTCAAACCCTTCGTGCCCCACGTTGGGCACCAAAAAGGACTGTTGTGGTTTAGCCCCGGTCAGCAACTAAGCACCACACAGCCGCTCTCTCACTCCCCCACCCCTGTGGGATGGGGGAGAGAATCGGAAGGGCCAAAGTAAGAAAACTCGTGGGTTGAGACAAGAACAGTTTAATAATTAGAATAAAACAGCAATAATACTAATATAATGAAAAGGAAAATAATGAGCGAGAGAGAGATGAAACACTGGAAGAAGAGAGGGAAAAAAACAAAACCAAAACTAAACAACAAGTGCTGCAACCGCTCACCACCCGCCGACCGACGCTGCCGGTCCCCAAGCCGCGATCGCTGCCTCCCCCAGCCAATTTCCCCCAGTTAATATACTGGGCATGATGTCACATGATATGGAATACCCTTTGGCCAATTTGAATCAGCTCTCCTGGTTGTATCCCCTCCCCTCCCGGCTTCTTGTGCACCTGGCAGAGCATGGCAAGCTGGAAAGTTCTTGACTAGTGTAAACACTACCCAGCAACAACTAAAACACCAGGGTGTTATCAACATTATTTACATACCAAGTCTAAAACACAGCACTATACTAGCTACAGTGAAGAAAATCAACTATCCCAGCTAAAACCATGACAACCTCTAAACCCCCAGAATCCCCAAGAATTTGTTACTTATCAAAGCAGTCAGCCTGAATCCTGATCCCTTGATTTTCTCGGGAGCAATGTAATCTACTGAAGATCCAGTGGCAGATTTTGCTTTTCCACAGGTTTCAAAACACCCTCTCTTCCCCAATGCATCAGAAAGTGTTCCCAGTAGATTCATGTTGTTATGAGTTCTTAGTTCAGCTATGTCCTATGAGTCTTCTCTTAAAAGGATATTTGAGAGTGATTCTGGCTATATAGTGAAGCTTAAACACTCATAAGTTTTTCCCAGTCTTTGCAATAAAGTAATATTTTTCCTGGATAATTTCTACAGTAATCCTGTGAAGCAGCTGGTTTTTCACCAGACGCGCTCTGAGCTGTATGCTTAGTAGTGAAACCTCACAACTAGAAGATATTCTCTGCTTATGAAAAACGTTCATATCTGTAGAAATAGGATTCTGGTTGAGCAAAAGGTTTGAAAGTTTCAGTCATATACGGGGTTTATATGACATTAAAACTGCTAAAACCTTGATATCTCTGATAGGTAACCCTGACAGGCCCAAGTGGCTGGAGGAAAAGCTCTCATAACCAAATTTCTTTATATAAGCAATTCAATTTCCCCCTCCTAGCTCCAGGGTAATTTCCTTAACCAAGGCTTTCATCAGACCTTTGGCTTTATGTGGACACAGGAGTCCAACTAAGTGGAGTTTCCTGCAGAATAGTTACATGAAACTTCACTTATCTCAGGAGAATGGCACTTATAACATAGAAGAATGAAGTGTGCAGCAATCAAGTAGCAGATTTGACTCAAAAGCTAACTGTATGACACTCGGAAGTATATACTTTTAAAAACTTGTTCAGCTGGCATACTTAAGGCAAAGTTCTATACTATTGTGTTCAAATCATTAAGATAGCAAGAATAAGAACAAAATAAAGTGGCAGAGAAAATAATGTTCAAATGCTCATTTGCAGTATCACCCACACCCCCAAGCCCCAAAACTCTGAGTCAGGAATACAGCTCAAATTTTAATACTTTTGTGATAATTAATGTCTTCTACTAGTGTCTGAATGTATCAGAATAGTATAAACATCATGACTGTGATCAAGCATTACTTGTTTTTTATCTATGCCAGAGAGTACTTGCCTTTGTAAAGTTAATACAAATCATATGAAACATATCACATTAAAGTTTTTCTTACATCTTCTGAGGTCAACACTGGTATTACAAATGGGAATCTTAAGTTAGACCTGTAATTCCTTTTGCTCTTGTTCCTGGCTTTAAAATACAAGAAAATTAAAATTTGGTATGCTAGAGAATGGACTGGATATTGAGGAAAAACAAAGTTGATTTATTTGGTAGTTTTGTAAAAAAAAAAACAAAAACCACATAGTTATTAAAAAGACTGAACATAATATACAGATTATCCAGAAAATATGATACAGTCAGTAATAAACAGTTGAAATATCCACATATTAATGAAATAGTTTCAAATCTTGTTCATATTTAAGGGAGTGAATATGACCGTATAAACCAGGAAGGTAAATAAAAACTTTTGGTATGACAGGCAAGGTATTCTTGCATGACTCAGGAGTTGATGGTTATGTAGCCCAAATACTCTGGGCTATGGTAAGACTTCTCATGGACCGCTCCTTGCAGTTGTGGTCACGTGTCTCGAAGAAGGATGAGATCATATTGGAACAGGCTAAGATGATTAGGGAAAAGACAACTTTTCATGCAAAGAAGAGATTAAAAGGTCTGGGTACCTGAGTCTGAGAGGACAGATGATATCAAAACCACTAGGGCTAAACAGCACGAAGAAAGAGATCTATCTGAGCTAAAGGGCAATGTTATCACAAAAGCAAATGTCTATAAATGCTTTGAAAGTTAGAAAAAAGTTTTCTGGAAAAACTTTCCGGTAGGAGTAACAGGCAAAACATCCAACCGATTTTAAAACGAAACCTGAAAGATCATTTGGCATGGCTGCTTGCATTAACAGAGCATTAAACCTACCGAAAAACTTCAAGTTGCTGAGTTTGGTAGACACATAGCCCTGAAGCCACTGGAGTTTCACACTGTCCAAAAATTCCATGTAAGGCTAGATCATCATCACATCTCATGGGTACAGAAATGTGAATGGAGGAAAATGACAAGGTGAAAGGCAGTAGCTGTCAACTCTCAGATTCCTTCAGCAATGAGAAGGAAATATTAATTTTAGCACCTGGGAAAATGTGGTTAAGTCATATAAGAATATAATTTACATGCTATGTTGACAAGGTCTGGTTAGGTCTTGGATAAAATCTAAACTGAGCTCTCCTGGTAAGGAAAAAACTAAGGGTAATATTTGTTATAACATTGTTTTTCTAGGTCCTAGTCTGTACTGGTTTGTAGATTCTCAAGAGGAGCTTCACTGAAGTTGTGAATGAATAGAAAAGGTTTCAGAAAAGGCAAAACTGGTGCTGACAGTATCTCACAGTCATGGACATGAGGAATTTCTCACATAATTTTTCAAACTCACCTCCCATTTACTCTCTGTTACACCCAGGGTAGTTACACTGTTTTTACTCCTGGTGTACATCTACGTAAGTGAAGTTCTGAACAAACTCCATGGTTGTTTCCTTTGTTTCCCATCTGATGTTTTTCCTCAGATATTTTCCCCTCTCTCTCCTGTATGATTTTGCTACTGTGCCTGCCTACACGGAAACCATTTGTGCCTTTCTTCCCATCTCCTGTTTCTATTTACACCTCAATTTCTGCTATTTCTGAAGCTGCCTCCTGATGCATAACTGCACAATTTTGTTAGTAGTAGGCTTGTAATTTACCTCACTCAGCACATATACAAATGAACTCTCCTTATATTTATCCTGTCACTGTCCCATAGCTCACACATTGCTTTTTAAAACACCAACATGCATCTCTCCCACAGAAAAAGAATTTACATATTAATTATACCTTGTCTAGTAAAAATGAAACAGACACCTGTAATTATGCAGAGGCACCACACACTTGCACATTGCTAAATCAGTGGTGAATGGAAAAGAAAGCTCATGAAAATGAATTTGCAGTGCATATTAATTAAGTGAAGCTGAAACATGTGATATTTCATTACATGTATGAAGAAACCTTTATGAATTATTATGTTGGTCATATTATTGACAGGTGCTTTTAACTGTGCCTTCTCCACACAGAGTTTCTGAGAATTAGAGGTTAAGTGGATTTGGTATTTGAACAATGAGCCAAACTTTCAATATCTTTCTATCTGCTGATTTCTCTACAGCAAACTCAGGCTCACTACAAAATCTGAGTACCTTGGGATGAGCCATACAAAGTATAACATAAAGAAGTACAAGCCACCTAATGTAAGAAACATGGAGTGCTGATAAAAATGCAGTTTATCCGAAGACTCTATAAAGCTATTAGGGGTTCCACTGGGTTAACAGCCTTGAGTATCACCCTGGGATTAGGCACTTAGAGCAGTTTCTGTTCTAGATGGTGGCAGAAAGAGGAAGTAGTAGCCCCTCCCGCTCTCATAGCCTAGTATATAGAGGTTTCAGCAATTATATTGGATATTCATATTGCAGTTCTTCCTTTGTGTGAAGATACTTAAGCCATATCTCCAAAAGAAAATCCCAATAGATTTAATATTTAGAGAGGAATGTGAACTTATTCTTTCTCTAATTAAAACTGTTCTACTTTGGACAGACAAATGGTATGGAGGAAAAAAATGAGAACTGTTCTACAGTCCAGTATTAAGAGTATTTTCTTTATGGACTTTAGAGAAAATACATTTTAAGAAACATTTAAATAGAGGAAGGACTTCTACTTTGTCTTTCTTGATCTAAATGAGTGTTTTGGACACTACCAAAGGAAAGTAATGTTACTTGTTCTAGTTACATTTTACATAAACCCAAATGTGAAAATTTCTACCTGGATCAGGTAATGAGTAAGTACTTAATAAAATGATTTTTGAGTGTCTTTCTGCAATAAGCATGAGATGGCCGTCTAGAACAGAGTTTACAAAAGTTTTAAAAAAACAAAATCTTGATGAACTCACACTTTAGCTCTCAAATAATTTTGAAAAAGTGGGCCCTGGAGAACACCATACTCAGGCCATAGGTAGAATAAGATAGAAGCTGTTTGCACACCAGGGAGGTTTAACTTCAGAAATTAAAAAAAGATGAAGCACCTTGAGAGGTAATCCTCTTGCCCAACACTGTATCTACAAAAATAAGTATGCCTAATCACATAATTTCTCAGGAATTTCCCACTTCCTTTATGTTCACACTTCCCTTCTGAACTTCATTTGTGGCCAAGTTTCCTGCAAAGGCCACCTACATTTGGAATTGGATGGTGTGGGGATCCTCTTAAGGGGGAACAACTCTGGACTTTTCCTCTGCTGCATATCACTAACCTGTAGAAGACACAGAGTGACTGGAACTGTTTACTTGTTGGTTTGGTACATCACCAAGTATAACCTAAGCCAGAAAATGTAGCAGTACCCCTTCAGTCAGCCCCAATATTTCGTGAAAGGCCCACAGTGAGAGGCACTGTTTTGTGTAGACACTGCCTCCTAGTGCTGTAGTGACTTGGTATTTTTACTTCACCCTTCTCTCAGTCTCTTCACATCACCTTTATTACATTATCTTTCTTCTTTTCCACATAGTCCCCATTTTCTACTTCCCTCCAGCATTCTTTTTTTTTTCTCCATGTATTCATCCCGTACTAAGAAAACAAACAAAAAAACAAACAAACCCTGTATTTTTGCCATTGTTACATTGTTTATTTTTCTTGTTATATTTTCTCCTCTCTCTATGTGCTCATACTGGAAGCTCTTCAGAACCTGATGCAACAAAAAATGTGCTCTTATTTTTATTGGCTACTGAATCATTTCAGTACATAATACAGTAGTTACTAGTTCCACTACTTAAGTACTCAGTCTTTTTCTACAAAATGCATTTGCTCATGTTCTAAAGAATGTGCCAAGGTAAGCACTTGTCATATAATATCAGCTAATATAATATATGATATTTAATACCTGAAATTACATTTTTTTTTGGGTAGGAACAGATGGAAAATCAGAAAGCAAATATAACAAAAGGAAGGTGTGAGAAATGGCAGGAAACTGAGCCCATGTATTTTGCAAGTACTGAAACAATACCTCTTATAGTTGTATTAATAAATTAAACCAGTTTAATGTCCATGAGTTCATTGATGTGGAGAATATAGATCACAAATATGACTATAACTATGGTATGAGAAAACAAAAGATAGTAAGAATCAGCAAGATTTGATTTAAGTTAAAGAAGTGAACTTTCATAACACAATTGCTAGTTAACAATTCACTGATGGGAAACCAAATTCACAATACACCTGCAGAATTAGGGTGTAAGTACTGACTTTCAAATTTTAAGCAGAAGATCTGAAAAAATAATAGATTGTTTCTTGTAATTCATATTCAAATATTATTCTGTTCAGCCTTTTGATTCTCCTCACAAATAAGTTGGTGAAATTTGCTGAGAAAATTTCCCTGGAAGCTAGCAAAGTTTTCAAGTAAAGTCAACAGTGAAAGAGAAAGAAGAATGAGAATCTCATGTTTTGTGCAATTACATGAACATTTTGTAAGTATAACCTTCTGTAACCGTTAAAAAAGTGGAAGATTGTTTTCAGTCTTTCTCCCTGGAGACATTTTGTTCATAGAGAAGATTGGTAGGAGCCGCTGTCTTAGTAATGTCCTAGTCTATATTAAAAAGCAATAGATTAAAGACATAAATGGCTCTTTGTCTACACTGCTTAATAAAAGAGAGTCAAAGACCAACCTCCCTCCTTGAGGCCAAGTGGTTATCAACAAGTTTATATCCACACTTGTCTAGCTAATGGCTAGGCCTTTACAGAGAGAAAAAGAGAATAGTGCAGAAATTCACAACATTGCCATGAAATGAGATAACAAAAAGCAGTGTATATGATGAGGTGTCAAGGGCTTGAGTTTCCTCCCCAGTTTTCTCTTGTCAGTTTTGAAGAGGTATGTCCCTAAGCAATATAACTTCTTAAGTCACTATGTGGCACCTGGCATGAGGAGCAGAGATAGATAGGTTCCCAGTTCTCTTTTATTTAGCAGTTGCAGACATCATCAATTCTGCCTCTGGTTGACTGAGCGAGACACAGCCAATGATTCCTTATTTTGTGCTTGTCTTCCAGGTTCTATGTATAACAGAGATTTTAGTAGTCAATGCTTTAAGGAATGGTCAGCTAACTCCCAGTAATTTCAAACTAGGGCCCTAATTCCTGTTAAAACATAATTTTTGGTGAACTGAATGTTCAGACGCACAGGTAACATAGGCATCCGCCTTTCTGAACATAAAAAGATTAAGACTGAGACATATGGAAGAGTAAAAATTCACTGAAGAGTAAAAAATTGCTGTAGATAGGATCCATCAGACTTCTCTTAGATGTCTACAGATGAGTTGGCCACCCTATCAATATATTCCGATGATAAAAACAAGAACTTCTAAGACACAGGCCTTAATACAGACACTTCTGTTGATAAGATGAATTGTATCTTAAAGTACTTGTTGATACTATTGTGATTAGATCACATGCAGACGTCTACAACTTTAATATCTGAAATAGGGCAATGAATCCCAGCACATTAGTCAATTAGTTTGAGGTAATAGATATGGTGTTAGCTCTTGGCAAAGCAGACATAGTTGATAGGGATCAGCACAATTTCTTTGAGGGTATTGTGCTGAAAACCTAATAGTGCAGTGAATTCTATCATGCTGTAAGGGGTGAGATTCTGTTCCATGCTGTAGAAACCCAAATTTAGGTATCAAAATCTTATTTCTTCATGTGACTGAGATATACAATTATATTACTCTTCTGAAGTGGCAGACAGGATGGCTATACTTCATGGCATCTTGAACAGCATTAGACATTTTGTGTGGCAACTGCATCAGGCCTTATTGATCAGGTATTTGCTGATCATTATAAAGCTTAGACACCAATCTATGTGTAGGTTTTTTAAATGTTCCTATGGTTTTTAACTGAACCTGACACAACATATCTGGCCATGAAAAAAGAGTTGAGCCCTAAATACTTTTGAAGACCTTGGTGCTAAATTATTTTAGAAGTATGTTTCTGAATAATAGTGTCAGATTCTCAAAAGTTCTCACCTCCTCTGAATGATTTAAATAATTGTCTCATTTTTCAGAAAAATCTCATTTAGCATAGTGACTGCACTTGTAGAGGTGTTAAATTGCAAACACCTCAAGAACAATGGTTACTGAATATTTTGTAAGATTTGACCTAGAATAACTATAATTTACTAACAATATTGAACAGTCATTCAGTTATTGGCCTCACAATATATTTAAATTTGTGTGTGTGTGTGTGTGTATGCCCCTGTATCTATTTTTATAGGGATTGAATGTCTTGGAAATCCTCCTTATGCATTGGAGGATTCCTGGAGAAAAGGAGATTTAGTGCTTTCCCTGATTTGATCTGAAATGAAACTTCTACTACCTCAGTTAAAATTTTCCAGAATAGTTTCAGTGTTGAAAAAGAATCAGATTAAATTCCCTTGAGACATCATACCTGTTTTATTATGCTGAACTACACTTCAAGGCCAAATGAAGATACTGTTGAAATAGTTATAAAAGATTATTTTTTTTAAATTCCAACCTTTTTTTTTTTTTTTATCTGACATAAGATTATTGCATTGGCTATTCTGTTCCAGGTGGTTTCACTTCTAGTTTGTGTGCTCACAAAGGACAAAAGTAATACACATCATACAATCAGATCATTATCTTGTAATGGGAGAAAAAATTAATAAAAGAAAGGAAAAGGAAAAGGAAAAAAGGAATTAAATTGTGCAGATCCATATTTGGGGAAGTTTTTTTTTTTTCTGGAATATTTTTTTCCATGAGTGTAACAATAGTAAAAATAGAAATTGTAGAACCACAAGACTTACATGTGACATTGAAGTAATACAGAAGTGTTGGAATCCAAATTGGAAGCCAAAAAAAAGTACAGCTCTAAGTTTTGAATTGACATGTGTGTGCATGCAACTGTATGTCTATGTACATTATTCTCATATATGTACACTTTTGCTTCACATATATTTCTTTTGTTGGAAAATTAAGAACAAGGCATTTAACAGACTACAGTCACAACAGTAATGCAAATGCAGTATTCCCCACAGAACAGTGTTTGCAAAAGCCATACAAAAATTGTTCTGTGAACATGGAACTAATGAAGTCTGGGTTATTTTTTTTCAGATTTATGTCCTGCAGTGAACTGCAAGTATTGACTGATGCTCTATTCAGTGACTGGGGCATTTATAAAATAGGGTCTCTGTTGTTTAATATAAAGCTGAAGAACTCGCTGAATTTCTTTTCTTTATGCCACTGACTATTTTCACAAGACTTCAGGAACCTTCATTATCTTTATACCTTTTTGTCTTTATTAGTTCAAATCTGCCATTGAACTCAAAAATGTGTTTCACAGGTAACATACAGAACTAGAGACAGACAGACACACATAAACATACAAAGACAGATCATTACATGAAAGTTGTTTTGTTATAAAATTAGGGTAAAAACTATCCATCAGTGTCCTGGTTTTGGCTGCAGTAGAGTTTATTTTCTTCCTAGAGGCTGGTATAGTGCTGTGGTTTGGATTTAGTATGACAATAATATTGATAACACACTGATGTTTTAGTTGTTGCTAAGTAGTGTTTATACCAAGTCAAGGGCTTTTCAACTACCCATGCTCTGCCAGGTGCACAGCCAGGACAGCTGACCCAAACTGGCCAAAGGGACATTCCCTACTATATGATGTCATGCTCAGTATGTAAGCTGGGGGGAGCTGGCTGGGGGGCAGGGTCCGCTGCTCGGGGACTGGCTGGTTGTTGATCGGTGGGTGGTGAGCAATTGCATTGTGCATCACTTGCTTTGTACATTCTGTTGGTTTTGTTGTTATTATTATTAATTATTATTATTATTTTAGTTTAGTTTATTTCAATTATTAAACTGTTCTTTTCTCAACCCACAAGTTTTCTTACTTTTACTCTTCGATTCTCTCCCCCATCCCACCAGGGCTGGGGGGAGTGAGTGCGGGGCTGTGTGCTGATTCGTTGCTGGCTAGGGTTAAACCACAATAATCAGATACATATTGCTCTATACAGTAACTGTTGATAAAATATGAACATATGTCATTCAGAAATCTTTCAACATACTGTAATTGGTAGGTGACATAACACTGACACAGAGTGCTTTCAAATTATCTTTCATATTTAGGCCTTCTATACCCACTTGATGGACAGTGTTGTATTAAACAGTTTCTCAAAACAAAATTAGACTAAAAAATAGCAGTTTTCTGTCATCAATATGTTCTTCTGGAAATGACAGCTCTAATTTTTCAGTGCCTGCAGATAATGGATGTTCAAAGATTCTTTCATCATAAGTGACCTCTAGAACTCTGGATACAAACAGGGAAAGACTTCAAAATAAAGAACAGTCCTCTAAGCCAAAAACTCAATGAAAATAGTGACCATTTGGTCAATCAGCTTAAAAGAAAAAAAGAAAGAAAAAAGAAGCTATATCTTTTTTTTTTTTTTTTTTTTTTTGTCCATATATTTTATTTAAGTATAGTCTGGATGTGTTCAACTCAGCTTTGTTTTTCAAATAAATTCATATATATCAATGGGTAGAGTCTTATTTGAGTCTGAATTCTTCTAATGAAATGTCCAGTTTGTTAGCAATACAATTTTACAAAGCTTACAAATTCATATATATTTAGTCATAGATTAATGGGATAATTTTATCAATAAATAAAGCTGACCAAATATTTTGAAATAGGTTATGATGAATTTTGAAAAAATTACTTTTATTCTTATTCTTGAGTCATCTTGTTCCAAGGATGTAACTTAAAAATGACAGTTCATGAAAAATCTGAAATTGTCAGTGTTTTTTCATTAATGGTTTTTACCTGAAAATTCCTGTGTTCAGATGCTGACATTCTCTGGTACTGGTCTAAGAAATTTCATTCTTATATCAGGAGAGAGAGAGAAATAGTACCTTCTGATTTATAAACAGTGCCTAATCATGGTTCAAATATATCATTAACAAATAATAATTTATGAATAATTGATGTGAACACTGAATCAGCACCTCTTATATGATAATTGTTCATGACATATCAAAAAGGCTTAAGATTTTTTGCAAAACTTATGTTTATGAACAGTTCTCGTGTTTACAATATACATTAACTGCAATTGCACCAACATTTCAGTGAAACTGTGATTCATACTAAAATGCTGAAAGCAGAATTTAGACTCACATGAGCTTATGTGGGCCTCCTGGATAAAGCAACCTGAGAGAAGTGATACAAAATGTTGTTGTAACATGATTTCTATAGGATAGAATAGATAGAAATCCTACAGAAATCCTATTTGGTCAAATCATATCATCATGACATCTCATCTGTAGGGTTTGCGAGAATCCACAAAGCAAGGGACCTCTTGTGATGTTATTCCTTACATTTCCTTTGTGAACAGCCTGATTTAAGAAGATTACCTCTCTGTCCTTGAGGCAGATAATGTTAGAACCTTTCAGGAAAGTTCCCTGGTCCTTTACTGTGCTTGGTATAGTCATGCACTCATGACTTGTCAGTAGATTACATGGGTACAGTGGAAATTTTCCAGATGAGCTGTGTGCATCTAGAAGAAAAGTGCAGAAGGTATTGCTTATCTCAGATTTTTCTCCTAGCAGCTGGATGGCCACAAATTCAGGCTGAAAGGTATTGAGCAGGTAGACCATGTGGATACGTGCAACTCCATGCTTGGTCTTATGGCACAACAATATAGATGTGGAGAAGAAAGGCTTGTAAAGTGAGAATACCTCTGAAGGGAGTTGCACATATCTATATCATCTACCTACTTAATAGGGTGCATATGACAGTTCAATCATATGCTAAAGTAAAAGCAAGCTAAATAAATGCAGAGGATTAATATGCCACTTGTCAAAGTCAAACAGCAGATAAACGAACACATTCTATTTTAAAATACCTGCACCCTCCAGTGTAAAGATGTAATCTTTAAGTTACTCTGGCAATAACAGGAACATTTACATACCTAACTGAACTGGATGAGCAAGTCAGGATTTTTATTAACATAGCACATGCCTTCAAGAAAGTCCCCAAGCTATAAAACTCAGATCAAATGGTAAATAACATGCATCAACAACATTCATTATTAGTCTTATTGAAACCACACAGTAGATGCTAAATAAAAATCAATAGTTATCATAAAATCAGATGAAAGGCATCACCTTAAAGTGAATTTAACTCACAATCAATGTACTACTTTAATTGAAAAACCTGAAGTGAAATCTAGAAGAACAGGAGGGCAATAGAACCAAAATGTCTGTATAGTGCACTTCAGAACAGAACTATCACATTTTGTCTATCACTCTCTGTCTTAAAAAAAAAAAAAAAGAGAGAATACACAATCTAGACAGACAGATGACATTTATCATATAATGGTCATAAAGTTAGTTGCTGAAAAGGATCATTTGAAGATTTGAAAACTACTAATTTTTTCTTCCTTAATCCATCTTCATATATCACTTGCATCTCTGACTTCATTTTGACATATACAAGCAGGGATACACCACCAAAGACTTTGGCCCCTTATGTTCTCTGAATATAGGTTATTGTAGTCTCTGTTATTCTGGAAAAAGTCAACAGAGGGAAAATTAGCATTTTATTCCACTTCTGTTAGCCATATGCTACATTAAATGATAGCTATAGCTTAAGGGATGAGATTATTTCTGGTATGTTGCATTCTACTTTATTGTTTTTAATGCAGTTTGCATTAAGTCATGACTAATTAGGTGCGTCATGCAATGCTTTACTGCCACTGGACAGAAATTTGTGATGGACTATCACAGGGTGGACAAGTGAGGAAATAAAAATGAAAAAAATTATTGTTATTTGAGCCAAATCATGAGCCTCTTATTCCTATTTATTGTACTGGAAATATTAATATTTGTAACGCCTTGACAATGGGAATAAAGGGATTTCAACCTAGAGAATGGATAGTTCTATATCAAGAAATATATATGAACTCATTTGAATTTAGTCAGGTGTTCTGGTTGGGAAAGACCAGAACGAACTCTGAGAATTCAGTCTTTCAGTAAAGATTTTCAAAAGAGTTTTAAGACTGATAACAGTTTTGACTTTCTAAGAGATTATTATTATCATCTTTTACCACTTTTGTTGCAAGAGGATTTAGAAGAACCAGTTTTGTTGAGACTTGTGTGTGTGTGTGTGTGTGTGTGTGTGTGAATAAAATTGCACTTACACAAAGTCACACGCACACATACACACTGCTATGTATATGTAAGAGGGACATATGTGACAGAATGAAATATCTTGAATTTTGCCACGTACCCATTATTTCACAAGGGACCCTACTGAATCTGTTCGTGTGGTAGAGGGTATTACTTGGTACCAGAATGGTACTGTACTTGCTGATCCATGCATAAAACCCCCTTGATCTACAGACCTTAAAAATTTAAAGACATGATATTATAGGAGGATTTAAAAAAGAACAAGTGTGGGATGTCAAGAGGAAGGGATAACGAGAATAATAGGATGTTTTAGCACAAGCACACTGTGTGCACAATTTGTACCTAGTCAATAGCAGTAATCACAGTAATTACAAGTCACCACCTGCTTAGCCATTATCAGAATGCAGGGGGGTTTTATGCGTTCTCATAGAGGTGACTTTTAAGGAGGAATCTGAAGGTCCCGAGAAAAAGGCATCTGTCCAGAGAAAAAGGCATCTTGATCACTCTTCAGTACCATATCAGTGGTGTCAGCAGTATAGTAAGGAACATGTATGCTGGAGACAATGCCATTGCAGACTGCAGAGCTAGGTCCTTAAAGAAGAAGTGGGAATGTCAGCAACTTCAGATAAACATAGTTAGAGCTTCACAACCCTGAATATGAATGGTCATAACTCATATCTGAAAGAAGGAATGCGCTGTTGTCCATTTGTGGAAGAAAAGAAGTGAAATCAAAACTAAAGAAAAAGCTGCTGTGCTGGTAGATAACCACAGATTCATGATAAAAAAAAATAAGAAAATAATGTCTTGTTTTCATCCATTCCAAATATCCCTCCAGGTAGAAATTATTAATTGCCATGTTCCTAAGTTCCATTGTTCCGTGGAGAAGAAATCTTGGAGTTATTCCAAGTTATGGATCACCTGCTGGTTTCTGTACAGTTCTATCAGCTGTTCCACCAAGCCTGTTTGACTTTTGAAATGCCCTCCAGGGGTCTGCTCCCAGACTCTGCACACTGGAATGAGGACACCCGCTTAACGAATGTCTGCTAGTTGGAAAATTGTTCAGCTGAGCTGTCTGTGGATGTGTGTTTATCTGTCTGTCTCTTCACTGTTCTAACAACAAACTGGGACATTAAACTGCTACTTGTGGCTCTCGTTACTCTTATAGTAGCCTGTGGCTAAAGTCTGAAAGTATATATGTAAATGCAATATATTATTTGTTACTATATTTTATTTTTATTGTTAGTCCAGATTCTGAAGTACATTAGTCTTATTAGGTCATTGCTTTAGATTTCAACCCAACTGAATAAAGAATTTAGGACCTGGTATCATCAACAGCCTTATAATTATTGCAGTTTTAATGAAAACCATTTTGCATTTCACAGTGGTTGAAAACCTGACATCACTTATGTCAATGAGGTTATTGCTATTGATTTCACTGTGACCGGGATTTCACAAGTCTTTCATTTTGATGAGTTGAAACTTAGATTTTAACTATTAACTGGCTTTAGTAGAAGCCATAAGCTATTCACTTAATTTGCTGTTGAAAATAGGCCACCTCAGAGGCAATAACTACTTAACAGTATGTTGTTGCACTTCACATGAAGGAGTAAAGAACACACTGTCCATTAATATTTCAGGAAAAATAAAAAAAGAAACAACTTGTTTCAAACTCTCTCCAGTGTTTGTGTGATAAGATAAGGGTGAATATGCATTCTGGTATTAAAAAGATAAGGCTGACTACTGTTTCTACTTTATTGATTTTCATGGTTGTGGGTTGGCAGTCCTGTGTATTATGGTTAGATAGCAACTGTGGGGCAGAGTAAAGAAATTATTTAGCTAGGTATCACATAACTATTTAGCAAAATGTTAATATACAGTTTTGATAATGTCTTCAGAACAGAATACTAAAGATCAGGCATTTTACAGCCAAAGTACTTTATAGTATCTTTGAGAAAATAGCCAAGTCCCAAAGTGCCCTGTGAATCTAGAGGATCCTGAGGGTCAAAAATGGTGGCCAAGCTATCATGAGATTTGATGGTCTGCATCAGAAGGAATGCTGTAGCAATGGGAATCATTTTTGTAAAAGGCTTTCTTCTTAGCTTCCGAAGGAAATAGAGCAAAATTTATTGGCATAAGCAATGTATGCGTGCTTGCATGTGTATGTTTGCATGTGTGTTTGCAGGAGGAGACACAGAGAAGGTTATATTGCTTATGGAATGGAACTGATTGTTTTTTGACCATTTGTTGAGAGTGAAATAAAATGAATTGGTAATTTGAGGCTGAACATCTATGATGATGGAGCTGAAATTACGCTTTGAAATGTAAACAATCTGTAAGCCCACAATTTGCAGTATTATGGGCAGACTGTAAATAGACAGACAAAAAACTGAGAAGTGTTTATTTGAAGAAATGGGCAAGAGGTACATTGTGATTATTTGAAAGTCAAATGAAGGTAAACAAATGAAAAATGTCTGGTGGTATTAAAATTAAGGGCAGGGAATCATAAAAGCTGCCAGGGAGCTAGAGTTGATACTGATGTTTTGCTTCCATTTAGCAGTGTTTAAAATTTGGAAATAAATAATAACAATAATAAAAAGTGTTCTACATCTTAAATATAAACAAAATAATACATGTATTCAACATATGCCAAATTTTGTAGTCATGTTGTTCAATATTGCTAATCTTCCAGTAGCACAGAAATCCCCCATCTGGTATCAGTGTTCCCTTCTTGAGTGAATATGAGTTTACCTCTCAAAAATTTACTTGATTATGTTACTGATCAGAACAGTGGTTTTCATTTTTTTTCTGTATTCTGTACAAATTTCCCAATGTAAGGCCAGATGCCTTTAGAAATTTTGTATACATACATACATTGCTATACAATATTATATATATATAACTTTCTGTTATAAAATATCTTTTACAGACCTGTAGGATGGAGCCCACATGGTGTCTAGAATTACACAGTGAATTTGTATACACCATTTCATAGCTGTATGATTTTCAGGGACAGAAAGAAGAAAGTAAGAAATCTGAGTATTACTGCCTACCTATTTCCCTTTCCCTGTATTTAATTAATGGGTCTGAAGTAATAGACCCAAAGATCTACCCACTGTTTTAGAGCTGTTTACCTTTTATTAACCTGTTCTAGAAGTCAGATAAATAAGAAAGGACATGTCCATGTATATCCAAAGCCAAGATCTAGGGAACTCATTCAAGCAGGTGATACATTTCTGCATAGCTAGGTTGGAATCTAAATATGAAGCAGTTCTACATCAGCATAATTTCAGACACCATATCATAAATGTGCATTAAATGTGTCTTTTGGTCCTGCAGCTGAGAACATCGACAGCTGACTATACATATTTGTGTGTGCAAATAACGAGTTTGCACACTCTTTCATGGCACTGAGACCTGCTGTGAAACATTAAAACTGTCTGGAAATCTTCTGCTAAATATTTTATTTTATTGTAACTTAAATTTCTTTGGAAAAGTCATAGTCAGACTTGGCAGTAAGCACCAAGCTGTGTGTGCATTACAGGATGCTTGCAGCATTCAGTTTTAAAATGCAAGCCCCACCTATGTAAATAAACATTGCAGAAGAAACAATATCATCTGTTTATCCTTTGTTTTGGAAATAAAACAATACACAGGCAGATGGTAGCTAGAAGGACATACAAAGACATCAGATAAATAGCATTATTTTGCCATCATAGAAGAATTTTTAGATTTCAGAAATCCTTTCCAAATGCTAAGAATAGAGCACTCATGTAAAGGAGAAAACACTGTTAAAAATATAATGAAATGTTTCTAGCAGCCTTCTAGATAGGTGGAATGCAAAGGTGGTAATGGAACACAACTCAGATAGGCTTCAGGATTGAATTTCTGGGGCTTCAGCCCTCTGGGGTCTGTGTTGAAAAGCTCAGAGATGTCACCTAATTTAGTTTGAAAACAGCTTGGATGGTGATCTTTACTTATATGAAATAAATATCAAGGAAACATTCCCTGGGGCTGAAGTGTGCAGAAGGGGAGAAAGACCTCTCCCCTCAAAGGGGAGGGGAAAGGTCTCAAAGACCTGCACTTACCACAGTCTCCAAGTATGCCTGCTTTGTGTAATGGGGGAACCATCTGGCATTCCTATTAATCATCTTATGCCAGCTATAAATAATATGTGGGTTTTTTTATGATTACTCATAGGTTCATAGAATCATAGAATCATAGAATCATAGAATAGTTTGGGTTGGAAGGAACCTTTAAAGGTCATGTAGTCCAACCCCCCCCTACAGTGAGCAGCAACATCTTCAACTAGATCAGGTTGCTTAGAGCCCCGTCCAACCTGACCTTGAATGTTTCTAGGGATGGGGCACCTACCACCTCTCTGGGCAACCTGTGCTAATGTTTCACTAGTCTCATTGTAAAAAATTTCTTCCTTATATCCAGTCTAAATCTACCATCGTTTAGTTTAAAACCATTACTTCTTGTCCTATCACAACAGGCCCTACTAAAAGTCTGTCCCCATCTTTCTTATAAGCCCCTTTAAGTATTGAAAGGCTTCAATAGGGTCTCCCCACAGCCTTCTCTTTTCCAGGCTGAACAACCCCAACTCTCTCAGCCTTTCTTCATAGGAGAGATGTTCAATCCCTCTGATTATTTTTGTGGCCCTCCTCTGGACCTGCTCCAACAGGTCCATGTCTTTCCTGGGCTGAGGGCTCCAGAGCTTGACACAGCACTCCAGGTGGGGTCTCAGCAGAGCGGAGTAGAGGGGCAGAATCACCTCCCTCGACCTGCTGGCCATGCTCCTTTTGATGCAGCTGAGGATACGGTTGGCTTTCTGGGCTGCAAGTGCACATTGCCAGCTCATGTCCAGCTTTTCACCCACCAGTACCCCCAAGTCCTCCGCAGGGCCGCTCTCAATCCCTTCAACCCCCAACTTGTATTTATGGTGGGGGTTGCCCTGACTGAGGTGCAGGATGTTGCACTTGGCTTTGTTGAACCTCATGAGGTTCACACGGGCCCACTTTTTGAGCTTGTCAAGGTCCCTCTGGATGACATCCTGTACCTTCAGATGTATCAACCGCACCACTCAGCTTGGTGTCATCTGCAAACTTGCTGAGGGTGCACTTGATCCCTCTATTTCCTTGATGAAGATATTAAACACTACTGGTTCCAGTATGGACCCCTGAGGGATACACTTGTCGCTGATCTCCTTCTGGACATTGAGCCGTTGACCACTACCCTCTGGACATGACCATCCAACCAATTCCTTATCCACCGAACAGTCTGTCCACCAAATCCATATCTCTCTAATTTACAGAGAAGGATGTTGTGGGGGATTGTGTCAAAGGCCTTACAGAAGTCCAGACAGATGACACCCATAGCTTATCCCTTGCCACAGGCATACTCACTCCATCATAGAAAGCCACTAGGTTGGCCAGGCAAGACTTGCCCTCAGTGAAGCCATGTTGCCTGTCCTGAATATATAATATAATATATAATACAATATATAATAATATGTAATACCAATTTTTAAAACGTTAATACTTCAGAAAAGACACAGAACTTCTGTTATCAATGAAATAAATGACTATAAAAGATAATGAGTATCACAGATTCCGAAATCACCTTCTTTTCTTAAACAAGATCAGGAACCCAGTATACAAGAATAAGTCCAGAAACTGCATATTGCAATAGACATTTTGACAGTATAGTCAAATATAGACAGTATATGTCTATACTAGACATAGACAATAGGGCAGGCAAGAAAATGAGAGAAAGGATGTATTAATTTCTCTTCTTTATAGATGGATATTTGAAAAAATAAAGTTTTATAGATTATCATAATGATGATAGAGAAAAATTACATCTATACAATCTATTCTTATAAATGGGAACTGTTTTCTCGACAATCCTTTCTGTTCAAGCTTAAGTATCTTGGCCCTTCTACCTGTATTTTATAGCTAAAAGATCCAGCTGGCTTGATCTAGTCTTCAGGCAGTGTTGACGATCAGATTTACAAATTAAGTATGAGCTTAAATCATGATTTAAGTTAGCAGTATACATTCAGCTTCAGAGGCTGTAATGATGGAAGGGCCAGCACAACCACAAGCAGCTGCTCAGTTCCTGGGTCCTCCAGCAGAGTTCAGAGTCCCATGCCCCACAGGTTATCTCCTCATAGGCTGAGAGTTAAGAGTGGGAATCTGCAACACAAGTTAGCTGCATGGAGGTTTGTCTACCTTTGCCAACAGGAGCATTGGGGATCACACTGGAAAAGGTCCATGTGACGGGGTGTAGACATCTGCAGACAGCTGCATCTAAGCTGGCTCCTATGGAAAGAAATGTGCTTATCTGTGGTAAACATCACAGCATTCTAAAGAAAATATCCAAAATTATTTAGGTGTATTATATACCTTCTCCCCCAACCCCCATAAACTATGAAGCCAGTAATGAATAGATCAGACTAAGCTAGATCAGTTCCCCCCACTGGTCCCACTCTGTCTCTCATCTTTCTCCAGGGTTGAGACCCCTCTTTCAGAACTACTGGGAAGCAGAGACTTGTAATAAAGCCTTAAATTGTTAATAAAGGGAATTGCAACTTTCCTTTTATGTGCAGCTAAAGGTGGTAATGATGCTGTTCCCTTATAACAAAACACGTGGGAGAAGAAGGCTCAAAACCCCAGCTAGGAAAAATTTAGCAGTTTAACCTAACAACACTAAACATGCATATTTTTGGATTCAGAACTTGTATGGCTGCATGACATTTTTCTTACTGACTTTCCCTGGATTGCATGGGAAGACACTATAGCACTATAGCAGTCAGACAGTGCACCCAGCTCATCAAAATCTTAACCAGTGCAATGAGCACATGGCCAGCGTTTTCTCTATTAACATCAAAGGAAATAATATTAAGCCCATATTATATACAGTTTAATGGACTTCTTTGTATAGTGCTGGGAAGGCAGGAGTGACATGTCTTTGAAAATGATTTATAGTTCATAAACGCATTCATGTTTGGAGGCTCAGACAGAGTAATTTGCAGCTAAACAGCTCTAACGCTCCTGCCAAGAGAATGATCAAAACAATAAAATTGGCATTGTTACAGAGATTTGGACTGTATAGGATTAAGTATGTAGAGGGAAATTTACTGCTTTGTGGAGAGGTCAGAAGCATTAAGTCCCATACACTACCTATGTCCTACTTAAGCTACTGCCCTTTTGCAGGCCCTTTGCTAACTGGCAGCACAGCTTAAGTGTGACTTTTATTCTGAAATCTAATGATAGGTTCCATAACTCCCACTGATTTCTGCAAAGAGTTTTAAAACATTTAGTCACATGCAGGACCACAGTCACTATTAAATTATGGCTGACTACATACTCTTTGCAATCTAGGCTCAAAGTCCACGTTAGCCTTTCATAGGGTTGGGTTTGTTTTTTTTTTCTCCCCATATTCTTTCTAGATAAAGCTCCACTATAACAGAGTTCTATGGGTTGCGGTATATGTGATATGTGATTTTTTTAATATTTTCCTAGTTATACCATTTCTTTATAAATATCCCATAAAGGGCTGGAAATTCCCACATCAGCTGAACTCTGTTGCCTTTTGGAAAGTTTGGAAAGAGGAATATTTCAATGAGGCAGAGGTTTGCTTATTAAATAAAAATCACAGAATGGACAGTGTTTAGCAAAAAAAAAAAAAAAAAAAAAAAAAAACAACAACCCAAAATGAAAACATTACTGGCTGCATATCTGAGAGCTAGGTCACACTAAGCCGAATTACAGGCTCCCCTGCTACTGGCTTACTTATCAAATAGAAATGGGAGTACTTTGGGGGAGTATTTCCTTAAAGTGTTGCTTTCAGCAAGGAAAAGGCTAACTCCATATGAGTGTGTCAGTGCATGTGGGTGGGAATTTTTAAAGTAGGTTGCATGCCTACATTACAAACAAGGGTGTGCCCAGAGGGAAAGGCTGCTATCTAGGGCAGCACCTGGCTGATCTGAGCCAGATCATCATGAAGCGCAGTGCTCCAGGGGTATAAACATTGACAGCACAATGATGTGAAGGGGATCTTCTACACAGGAAGTCATTTCTAGAAAAGCTGCAGAAACTAAAAGGGGGAGGGGAACAAAGAATTAAAAAAAAAAAAAATTTACATGCTAGTGTTATATAATGTTTGTATTTCCTATAAGAGAGATTGTTAAGGAAGGATTACTAGCTTTAAGGATTCATTTGAAAGCTCTCCAGGTGAGATGTTTTGTTAAAGAACATCTTAATGCCAGCCTCTGGGAGTGGTTACCATGACTTTTTTCTCTTGAAACACCCAACATTGGGTATTAATAGTGTTCTGGGAGTATATTTGCTAAACATACCCCTAGAATTTACTTTTATGTCTAGACACAAACATGGGAAAAGAACCCTCATAATAATTCTCTCTGGGGAGTGGAATTATAAAAAAAGAAATCTTATTGTAAAAAGAGAATGTGATGTTGCTGTAAGTCACTAGTAGATGTAAGGAAAGCAGAACATGCTGTTATGTTATATATGCTATTCTCTCCTCCTCTCATTTCCCAATCCTCCCTTACAAAAAAAAGGAAGTGAGAACAGTGAAAGAAGGAGATATTGTCACTGGAAATATTGCTGTCGCCACTGTCAATCGCCAACATAGGAGAAACAACTAATCACAAATCTCCACCCAGTAGGGAGAAAGAATTGTAAGGAGAGAGTATTTGGGAAAGATATATAGCAAATTATTTATAGCGTAATAATTTCATATCTTTAAACCTTTTGAAATATGAATGTCAAAGCCATATAGTCTGAAATTATATTGGACAGTTGCACCTAACTCAAGTACTCCAGTACACCAGCCTCTGGATTAGGTGTTAAAAACACAATAGTTATTGCACTGGGGGCTTTCCATTTTAATGTTCTCATATTCCATGTTTTGAAACTTTAACGTCTGTCAAGGAAACACAAAAAAGAGATTATTCTTTTCTGCCAAGCTAACATCTATATTACATAAGCAAGATGACTGTCCTTTTAATAGAGATTTTACAGATGGTTATAGGCTATCAGTTGTTGGTGGATCATCTTCCTGTAAAGTTTCTTGAATATGCTTTATCTTGGGAATATAAAGTGGTACCTCTTCTGTCTTTTACAAGTATAGCTCTGGAAAGCAAATAAGTAGACCTGTTGTTAAGGTAGATTTTCCTTGTAGTCTTTGTTCCTAACTGTTGCAAATCCCATTTTTTTTCCCTTCATTGTTTTCTGTTGGCATCATCCTGCAAAACTATGATTTAACAAGGTAATTTCTTGAGATTTGCTCCAAAGTACGTACTTATCTCTCCTTTACATTCTCTGAATACTCCTTGATCATTAGTATAGTTATGGGATAGAAAAGGAGGATACTTTAGCTTTTAATGAAGGGACCCAAGGAGCCAAAGCAAGAGATTGCAACTGTGCCAAGGAAAAGTTCTACATCTAACAAACCATGTAACTGCTAGAAAATATTTTTATACATTTAGAGATGTTATCTTTGTGAAGGAATATCAAACAACACATATATCATCATATTAATACAAAGAGTCAAACTTAAAGGGAGAAACTGGTCGACTATCATTGTAGTTATTTGATTATGCTTCCTCTTTGTACTACTAAATAAATTTTCTGTATAACAGGTAAATTTCAAGGAAAAAAAGTATTTCTTTTGTATTAATATTGTAAAAAGAAGTGAATCGGTTTTAACTCTCAAGGATTTCTGCAAACACCTATTGATTTAATTCAATAACTCTGACTATGAAAAAATGGTAATATTGCAAATAAAAAAAAAAAAAAACCAAAAAAAAAAAAACAAACAAACAGGAAGCATAACCCTGGTAGTTTCAACAAAATCAACATTTCAGTAGATAAGTCTTTTGGGTGGGGATTCAAGGGTTCTGTTTTTGGAGGGTGCTTAGGAAGTACTCTTTCTGTTATAACATCTCTGTTTTATGAAAACTAATTTCTAGACTTTTAGAAGTCAAAGTAAAGGTTTTTTAAATATTTGAATGAGTATTAAAGTGCACAGTAATCTGCTAAATTGAAAGTATACATTTTTAAATAATACAAGAGGTATAATTTTTTGGAGTAGAAGGTCAACAGATACTGTTCATTTTAAATGAGGTTTTGCAGAATTATCTTTACTTTTTATGCATTATGACTGTAACTTTTGAAAGAGTGACAGTTAGGGGTTAGATTGTTAGCTGGATTACATCCGATGCAAGTTCGGTTGAAAGAAGAGAAATGCTCATGTAAACTGCTGTAAAAATAATGCAGGATTTTTATTCAGGTATATATGAACAGACTACATCTTTGTGCTTCTTACAGTTGACTCAGGGGATAGTAAGGGTCTTAACTTTAGGTGTCTCTCCTTCATTTCTTTATCTAGTTAATAAGCTGAGAAAGTGTGAAAACAACAATAAAAAGCACAAGTAAATTGTTCTATTCTTTCACTGGGTATAAGAAGGACCTGAGGGAAAGGGATTTGCATTGCTTGGGTTTTCTTAGCTACTGTACTTTTCATACTGCTCATTGTTTTGGTCTGTACCTCAAAATCAGAATTTGACCCTCAGTGAGTTGCTGACTGGAGTTAATTCAACTGATACTAGCGGAGTTCAGAATCAGGCCTTCTAGATAAGGCAGAACCTGGTTGTGCTAGTTCATACATGCACAAAAGTTCAGCCACAGTTCCTCAACTTAGCTTATCCTTCAGGCACCTAATAGTTTCTGATGCAAAAGGCTTCCTTGAAACAAGGGCCTAGGGTTTTACATTGACTGTGATAACTATAGTGGAGATTTTGCCATTAAGCAAAGCTGAATTTTTCCGAAAATGTTGCTGAACTCTATTTAACCATTCTTTTTCTTCCTTTAACCATGTTGGTGCCCAACCAGGCCTGGGAACTCCACACCAGCACAAACACTGCTCATCTGTCCATTTGCATTTTACCTAGCACTCATTCTTCCCCAAAGTTAATTTCTCCTCTGTGTGTAGATTGGCTTCTTTTCTTTAATTACACAGTTGCTTTGTGCTGGCTGACTTTGCAAAAGTGTCGCTTTTGTTTGCATAAAGCTCTTATTATTTCATGAAAGAATGCAGTATTGCAAGTCTTAGCCTCCAGTTAAGATGAGCTGCTACCTGTACTGCAGCTTTTGGAAGAGTTCTTCCCAGGGCCATTCTATTTTAAACTTAATTAGATGCTTCAGCTTAGTTTTAAAAAAAGAATCTAGAAAAATGATGATTGGGAGACTAGCAGGTGTAGTGCGGCTCAGTGTCAGGAGGCAACAAAGATCTCTGTGTTAAAGCTGGCATTTCAGTCTGTAATGACATTACTACAGAGAATGAGTCAAGCAGCATTTTGCCTTGCAATCACTCTGACTTAATCTTTCTAAATAGTAGAAATAGATAATAAAATAACAAAAAGCAATAGAAATATATAAAATATAATACAAAATAATGGAAAGGAATAGCCTTCCCCAAATAGTTGCCCAGTCATAAAAGTTTCCTGGCAGAAATATCATCCATCTTGGATATGCTGTTCTTTTGTACAAAGACAGCTCTGCACAGGGGTATAAATCTCAAGTGCCACATTTGTAAGAACTGGGTCATACCAATTTTAATTTGTGAACATGAAGCTAGAAAGAGTAATGGTAACTTGAGCTTAGCGAATATCTACAGAGAGTAGGGCCACAGTTTACAAAAGCACCTGACAATTCAGAGTATCCAACGAGAGAAACCTTAAAGGACTTGATGTTCAGAAGGAACAGGATGCTCAGAAAGTGAAAAATGAACCTAACACCTTGTCCCCAGCTAAACATGCACAGATACCTAAAACATAGAGGCCACTTTTGAAAATCATGGCAGTGAAGTTCTGTTTTTAGAGTTGGACTCAACAGCAGGACAAGTCAGTTTGTGCCATACTTTCAGGTTAACTGTATTAAGAAATTTAGTGCGGGTATACTGGCATAATCATGTCCTCAGTAATCAATTAACTTACACAGCTTATTGCAAAATAATAAAAGCATCAAGACATGACCTGATAACAGCCTAGACAAATTATCCACTCCCAAGTATTCATATAAATGAAATGCAAGCTCAGTAATATGTTTAATCTCTCAGTTACTATTTAGGGCAGTAATGGACCATCACATGGGCTGTTCCTGGCCAAAACTCAGCAAAAGTGATCAGCTGCAATGGAAAGAATGGAGAATCTACCTTTTGCCTGAATATCAAAATAATTATACAGTCATGGCAGATCTTAGCTTGGCTGCATACATGCAGCGTCGGGGACAGAATACAGTGCCTTTAGCTACAGAACACAGAGGCACACACTGTAAAAGAAAGTCCTGAGTTATTTACTCCAGAAATGTTCATCTGTGTCAGTCACATTCTGCCCTCTTTTCTTCTGATGGTCTTAATTTCTTCCTTCTTTTAGTTTTCTTCCTTCCTGTTTCCTTGTTGTTCCTCTCATTTCTAGAGGCCAGAAAATTATGGTTTTTTTTTTCCTTTTTTTTTGCCACCTTTTCTTTTACCATAAAGTTAAATTGTACATGGCTTAGGCACTGACAATAGATTGATACGAATTTGCCAGCCTTTCTCTCCTGCATGCAGAGGGACCAGAGTGACTTTGAAAAACATAAAGCACATAACATCTGCCAGGAGAAGGCGGCTGTTATAGTGTAAGTCTGCCCTGTTTCATTTTGGATTTATGGGAGAAAAAATAAACTGTCATGATAAGACTACCACATATATTTCCACTTCAGGTTTATGTCAGGAAGTGAAGTAATACTTGCAGAGTTTACCACACCTTCATCCAGGAAATCCCAACCTGCTTTCATAGCAGGATCTACATTTGGGGTTTTTGTTTTCATTTGGGAACAAGGTCCTTCTTAGTCTCATTTTTTAAACCCATAGTGTCTTCCTTAGGATTCAACTCTACTCATTTTTCTGCAAACACTAATTTTTCTTTCTAACCTCTACTGTTCCTTCTCAGGCTGTCAATATCTCACCCTGAACCTTAATTTTCTAGCTAAAGCTGTGTATTGATGACCTACTTTTTTCAGTAGACCACCCCATCAATATACTTCAGGTGCGATAAGCATGTAAAAGCTGATGGTGTCTCTGTTTTCTGTCGACTCAAGAGTTCTGAGTTGCTCTTGAGTACTGTTTATTTCTAACTTTATGTGGTTTTAAACAAAGGAAACTTCCACTCAGTGTGAAAAATTAGTATTCACCCAAAGTTCAGTTTCGAAGGTTAATTTTAAAATATTCAGATTAAATAAGGATCATGCTGAAATATATTTAAAGTTATCAGAATTGACTAAGAAGTATTCTTGGGTTTTGTTATAACAATGCAGCTACAAAGACTTTTTTCTGTATCTTATCTACAGCAGAGAATACATTCACCTACTAAAACTGATATTTCATCAGTATCTTCTAATAGCCATTTATTGTCTTCCTGGTCTGAGAAATTATTAGGTTGCCTCATTGATTCATTTAATGGTCACCATTTTGTGCTTTGGACCCCAAAAGATACTACTACTGCCTCTGAAGCACAATTACTTTTTTTTCCACACATAGGGCAACACCAACTTCAATCCACTGGAAAGTAATTTCCCCCTCCAAGTCAAAGGGCAGGAGTTCTGAAGAGGCAAGTGACAATGTGAAATGAAGAGTGAATAAGAGGTAGAAAGACCACATTAGAAAGATTATCCACAGATTCTCTAATGTCTGGAGGGGAGAATTTAAGTTACTGGAAGCAAGACATTAATTTAGGAATGATTGCTATTAATCTATAATATGAAGTTTATAATTTAGATTTCTTACTGAGAAGATGGAGAAAGTTCTGGATTATTCAGAAAGTCAGAGTGTGAGAAATTAATAAAGAGAAATTAATCAGTGAAAGAGGTGTAAAACAGCTTTGCAAAAATTGTGTTAGATCTAAACAGAACTTAACTGCTAAATTGTTTAAATGTATACCCAGGGATATTTCCTATGAGGAATTATCCTGTTGACTATCAAGCTCTGCTATAGGAGCTCCTGGGTTTCTGAGTTGCAGGTCTGTCACAAGTTTTCTTGTCTTAGTGAGTGATGAAGAGGAACATAGCATTATGTCTAACACTCAGGGACTGGAGTAGCTATTCGATTGTAAATGGATTCTTATACCATACTTGTCATCATATCTAAGCATCTTGACTAACATCCAACACTTGACTAACATCTATCAAGTACTGATTGTTCTTTCATCATGTCTCCTTCAAGAATAGTATGTGCAATGTGGTATCTTGTTTTGAAAGTTATTTGTTTGTCTCCTTTGGGCTTTTTATTTTCTTCTTTTTTTTTTTTTTTTTTTCCAAATACTGTTGTGTGTTGATGTTAAAGAAAGCAAGGTCAAAGAAATGTGCCCTGCATTCAAACTGTGAAGATTCTCTGTTCCTACGAGAATTTTTACCACACTGAGATTAGCCCTGAAGAACTTTGTCTCCTGCACAGATGAGCTTTACTCCAGTTATGAAGATTATCACCATGCCAGAAAAAGAACAATCACTAACAAGAAACTTCATTCTGGTTCTTGAATTGCATTTTATTTATTTGTTTTATCTATTTTAGTATTCTGGATTCTGCCTTCATTTTTTGGTAGATAAGAACCCCGTTTTTACCTGATTAAAACTTCCTTGGATAGCACAGAAGGAAGCAGGCCTGATGTTGTAATGGTATAAGGAGGCATTGACCTTCATTCCTGTGGAGGTAGAATTGCAGCCTGTGGCCATGGGCTGAGGAGTTCTGAGTGTCATCCTTTTGCTTTCCATTCAGGAAATTTCACCCCTCCCCTTCAGTGGTTGGTCACTTCCATGGTCACAGATAGGTTGTCATAGAGGGTAATTATCCTCTTACTTCATGTTGTCCTCATAGCAGATGAACAGTCCTCTCTACAGTTGTCATTATATTTTTGTGTCTGCAGATTTTAACCTGTGCAGCTCAGCACATGACAAAGGCAGCTTTCTTTTTCCAAACAGAAATTCACAGAAGCTATGTCTGAGTTTAGCCATTTTTGACTTTCATGTCTCTTTACCACAGACTTAAAGTACAGAACAAAAGAATATTCTCTAAAGGTGACAGGATGTTAGTTTAAAACACATCTTTATACAGACAGTAGTGAACTCCTGGAGATTTTGCCCCAGGAAGCTGGGGAAGCAGACAGCAGCAACAAGTTCAGGAAGAGATTAGAAAGATTCACAGGCAGTAGGTGTGTTGATAGATGTTAAAAGAACTGGGCAAGGAGCAGCATCTCTCATAGAACTGTTCTGCATGCTCGGGGAGTGCAAGGAGACTGGACTTCAAAAAATGGCTGGACTTTCATGTTTTCCCTAAATAACGTCTCCTGGGCTGGATGAACTTGGGCTGGCCTCACCCAGCAGGGCATTTCTTATGTCCTTAGGATCACTTCTAAGCAATACATGAAACTGAGCAGGACTCTGAATAAAGAGTGACAGTAAAGATGTGATCTTTACAAAGTTGTAATGCTTCTTGGATGAAGATGTGCTAGAATACCTCTCTTTCACACAAAATCTATAGAGTTTATTATATATAAACTGTCCTTGAGGTGTATGCATATCTTCGAAGAACTTCAGAAACTGGACTCTTGCTTTCCTCCTTCAGGTTGCTCTGGAGATTATTAAACAATTGTTAATTGACTCAACAGTCATCATCAACAACAACAACAACAACAACAACAACTTAATGTTTTTTTTATTAAGTTCTCACTAAACTGAAGGTTATTATCAGACCAAAAGTTGAAGGCAACTGATAGTAGAGCTGAAAAAATTTCCATGTAGGTCATTGGTTCAAATCTAGCCCATGCTGTTATTAACCAGGAACTGTACAACCTATAAGCTCTTTGGTGGGTAATGTAAACTTAATTGATGATTTCCATTTACTTCATAAGAGGCAAGGTATACATCACATAACAATCACCTAGCTAGAAACCAAATAGAATGGGACTAATATCTGCTTTGCAATGCAATTCTTTTAAGAGTAGAGTTAAGGTACTGTTTAAGCAACATGAAAAACCTTATTGCTGTTGCAGTGTTATGGATGCTTTGTGGCTATTTCTGCTTATGATAGTGTCAATCTATTCTCTGTTATAAACACTAGTTATAAACAGTTATAAACTAGTTATAACTAGTTATAACCACTGCTTAAAGAAAAAGCAAAAGAATACCTTTAAGGAGTCACAGTGAGATACAGTGAAAGTAAGTATATTGTGGGGGCTGAAAAAGGGTTTATAAAATAATGCCAGGTAAGACACTGAGTCTTTCATATTCAGCTGGGATATTCCATTGTAGGTCAGGCATGCTGAATTACTCTTTTCTTTCCACTATTGAAATTGGTAACCTACTCCAGAAACACAAATAGAACTGAAAAAAGAGGTCAAAACTAACACATGCATACTTCAAAGGGGTTTGGAATGATAACAAGACTTTTAATCAGCCCCTGGTTGTTTACTGACAGCAGGAGATCTGAACCAGCCATTTAGCAGGTTAGAAGGTAATCATGCACAGCTAATTGCTGCTCCTAGAACACCACTTTTTGAAGATGTGGATTTCTACCCTGTGAGTGTGCCTTGTTTCAGGGTCTGAGCTGCAGGAGACTGGCTCTTGATGTAACTTATAGATTCTTCAGGAGGTAACAGCAAATGACCAAAACAAAAGGAAAAATAAAGTCCTTAAAAGCCAAATACATCAATAGCAAATCAACAGGTAATCCAATCCCAAGATACAGAAAAGATCCTAGAAGGTCAAAATGTGTATTCCAATTACATATCGCCTACAGGTGCTCAACAAGAGACAAGAGAAATAAACACATCAAATCATTGGAACATCTAACAAATCCTGTGTCACTCTGGCAAATACTACTATTAAAAACAAAACAAACAAACAAACAAAAAAAAAAATCACAACAGTTCCTCACTAATCAAGTCAGCAAGTTCAAAAGTGATCTAACTTTCTCCTGTTTATAATGTTAAACTATTTAATGTACATGGTATCTATACATGTTATGGTCCTTAAAATTTTCACTGGCATAAAATAGGATTTGTTACATGCCTAGGAAAATGTGGCTAAATAAATATGTTTCTTGATAAAAATATACAAATGGAAAAACAACTATTGTTAGCTACAACAATGCAACAATCCAACAACAGCAATAAAGATAGAGCCCGAATTACAGATATTTGTTTTATGCAGATATTTAGTTAGCTAGCCAGCTCATCTTTATATAGAAGTCAGTCTCCTTGCCAGTTCATGAGTCTGAGTTTTCAACTACTCTTAAAAAGGGGAAAAGAGGCACTTTTAGAGATCAAGCATAATCAGTTACAATTTGTTTCCATCATTTCGATGTGTATGACTTCTGTGTGTATGGTTCTGTGAAAGGTTTTTTTTTAGTGGACCTGAGCTGACAGAAAAGAAAATTAAACAAAAGCCACGTAAGAGTTATTTGGAGAATTTAAAGTATAGGAGGCCTTGAAAAGAGATGTACAAAAAATGTTTTAGAGGTAACATAAAACTAGCAAAATACACTACTTTTCTTTTACTGATACTATTATTATTATTCGTTTCTTGCTAAGGTGAAAGATTTAGAACTTGTCTAGATTACTTCAGAGCAAATCATTTGCTCTGAAAAAAAAATTAAAAAAATACATCACAGAATTGGATTGTACTAAATGACAAAGCTTAATTTTTAAGCACCAGAAACCTATATTTATTAACTGAATCTATACTCATCTGTTCTCCCACTCAAGAGAGAAGCTTGGCAAGAACAGAAGCTTGGTCTGTTTATAAAAATACTGAGAAAGAAAGCGAGATAACAGTTTTGAAGGATGTTCTTCTCATTATATTTGATTAGGACTATTTGTTTTGTGGTTTTTTTTTTGTTTTTTTTTTGTTTGGTTGGTTTTCCCCTGAGGAAAATATCAAACTTAAAGAGTAATATAGTCTACTAAAATTTTTCATTCCAAAATCAAAATATATTGTCCTTGTCAGGAATATACCAGCTAAGAACTGAAAACAGAGCTGAAAACTCAGCTTAGATCATTCACGTCTTTTGGTGAAATGAGCAGAAATAAAACATTTCAAGGTGTACTCAAAAAACAGTTGAAAACACAGTTTTCCTTCAAAATTTAGTTTCAACAGAAGTTTTGACTAATCCCAGTTCTCTTTTATAAATTGCATACATCACTGAATGTCAGCTGTTTTCTTTTTTGTATTCTATCGGACAAATCATAATGTATATGAATGTATATTCTTTTAAGTGCATTTTCTCTTTGGAATTTGTTGTGATTTTAAATCAGTCAAGTATTGCCTTGTTTTGTAAGGTTCTTTTGTATGCTTTAATGTGATCTCTCATGTAGTAAGAGAGAAAGCATTTCTGTCATGAATATTTTTGTCTGAATTAAATGTTTGGCCTCTGTAAATACTCATGACTTTTAACTTCGTTTTTTGTGAGCATTTGTTCCAATAAAATCAGGTTGTTTAAATGAACATGGAAAGCAAATAACAAAGAACAGAGATCATGGCCAAAGCAAGTCCATTAAATAATGCAAATAAATATTTGTCTATCTTTTTCTTTTATTCTCTATGCTTTACTGTCAATATTACATTATGTGGATGCTTTATCTTGCTTTCATAGTAAGTAAAGTGAGAAAATCATAGTTCTTCAGTTGAATTCACCTGTCTGAGAAGTCATATCAGAAGAAAAACATAGGGAATCAGTCTCAAATAGGCCAATGGGAGTTTTTTAAAACCTCAACTTCAACCTGACCTAGTTGAAGATGTCCCTGCTCATTGCCAGGGGGTTGGACTAGATGACCTCTAAAGATCCCTTCCAACACAAACCATTCTATGATTCTATGATTCTATGATTCTATGATTCTATGATTCTATGATTCAATATCCATGATGCTGGAAAAATCTTCAAAAAACAGCTAAAATTGATTAAGATTGTGATAACAAGAGAGAACTTAAACCAAAAAAGGTATAACTAGACGTGAATGAAGCTCCTGCACTGGTATCCACTGAGTCCGTATGATCTCTTTGCTTATCTGTAAACCTATGGAATAGGGTGCTCTGCAGGTCTCTGATTCTGCACCAGTAGGTCATGTTTCAGGGACAGGGATTAAGATGCAACCTTAACAGGTTGTCAGTGGAAATAGTTACTCAGTCCTTCACAGACTGAGATTTTAAAGCTCTTCACGTAAGTCCAGGATTTGCCTCACACAGGCATGTACTTTATGTGGAAGATGTGCACACCTAGTCAGAGGAGGTTTGCTGAAACACACTGCAGGTCCACCTCTGCCCCTGCACACAGTGTGTGTTGGATGACTGCTGTTCATCTAAGTCTGATTCCACCATGCTGTCAAAATGAAGCCAGAGTGTGTACAGACCAGAGATATGGCAAATGTTCTTGAGTCCCTCAGCACCAAAGTAGTAATGGAGGCTCATGCACTTCTCCAGTATTTCCCATTAATGCTAAAATTCACTTGAAAATGCTTCAAGTTGTGTTTCTTGTATTGTAAGGCTGTGGGAGAAAGGGTGCTGTACCCAAATAACAATAATAATAATAAAAAGGAGAAAATTTAAGGGTGAATTGCTTACTACATTGAAGTCAAAGGCAAATCTCTTATTCTCCTGTTTTCCTTGTGTTTCTAATTTAGATCAGAATCAATGCCTTAATTGTGCTTGTAATAGAACATGCCTGTCACTGAGAACATAATTTTCATTTATCCCTCAAGAAGAAAAATAAATTGTTGAGCCTGCATCACTCTACATTCTTGTTATCAGACTGACTTGCATTTTCTTGGAATTGCTTCACAATTGAGATTGCAATTTAGTTTTTGATTGAATGTTTTGCACATTGAATTTCACTTTAGATTTTCTCTTGCTCTTTTAAACTGAAGTATGAGTTCAGTGTACTAACTCTCTGAATAACATAGTATTCAGAGCAGCATCTTGGGTGATAGAAGCTTAAGGAGGGCAGTGTTACTGAGTACTCTCTTAGTTGGCCTCACATTTAGATGAATAAAAACAATGGCTTCTGTTAAAGAGAGCTGGCTTCATACAACCTATAGGATGGCAATTGAAAGTCCTGCCCTCCCAGGTCATAGGGAGGCTAACTGCAGGAGAGAAGATGCTCCCTCTCAGAAGTCAATCCTTTAATCGTCTCTCAGGATGAAAAGAATAGGTGAAATTTTGAGGAGGGGTGTATAGAAGTTGTTATGATCTAGTTGCCTGAGTCAGATCACAGCTACATAGCCATTTTTAATTAGCATAAATTCATGCTGTTGTCCAAAAGGATGCTTACACTTTTCTTCTTGTCCCCAGCTACACATTCCCATTTATTAGCACAAGTATTCATGCAGCAGTGCAAATTGATCTACCTAATATATAAATCAAGAAAACAAACAAACAAATAAACAAACAAGCAGTTTTGCACAAGATCAGTGACATGATCTGTTTGTTTGGCCATCTGATTGGAAGAATGTTCTTACTTGGTGCAGATATGGGAATCAGATGGCTCCTTTCAACTGCAGGGCAGATTTATGGCAGGGTACAGTGACAGAGTAGTCATGGAGTCAGCATCCTACTACCTCATCAGTCACTCAGCTGTAGAAGGCACCAACTTTTATGGGTCTCATGTTAGCCAGACTGAGAGGATCTCACTGGCACAGATTCCCTCTTTAATTCCTCTCGTAAGATACAAGAGTCCTCAGGCTCCTGGGGCTACAGCCAGAGAAAAAATTAAACATCAAAATATTTAGTGCCTGCAACAGAGTCAAGCTTTCAAGTATCAGCATACATAGTGGGATTAATAATAACATCTGAGTTAAGCAATGTTCCTAAATAACAAATGGATCTTGTTATTTGAAAAGAAAGAGTGACACCAAGGTCACATGAATGCATGACCAGGAATTTCAGCAGACACTTTTTTTGCTAAGAAAGCACTAGAGACTTGCAGACCTTTGAAAGTAATGAAAGTCCTAAGTTGCCTCCACTTTTACTTTTATTTTGCCTCTTTTCTGAGGTGAAAGTCTTCTCTGATGACTGAGGTGTTGTCTGTTTAGGTGTAATCTCCCTCCAGCATGAAAGGTCATGAGTAAGAACTGGGGAATACAAGGCACTACACAGCAAAACGAGGAGTATTATAGGAAATTGCTTCCTATAAACCTCCTTATGAAACTGAAAAAGATGTGCAAGTGGTTTTAACTATGCAAAAATGTCAAGGAAAATAAAAGCCCTTGAAACTAAGGCATCACCTTGACTAAAACTGAAGGGGTATGTAAAGGAGTTGGATGAATCAGGAAGCAGAATCTGGTCAGATATTTATGAGTACATAATCATATATAGGCTTGAACAAAACAATGGCAGTTTTGCAAAACTGAGCTGCCTTAACTCTCTATGTAACTAGTGCTGAGAAGGAAGAATTTCAATGCACCTGAAGATCTGAGGTGCACAATCCCGCTGAAAAACTACGGAATTAGATCCTTAATTCTAAGGCATTTTTTTGAGTCTGTTTCTTTTGCAATTCCTATATAGAGGACAAAGAGAAAAGAACTTCCTGCAGAATGCCTTACCATTTATGCTTGTGAAGTTCAGTCACCCACAAAAGATTATCCTCTCCTTCTCTGTCTTAGAGAAGAGCTATCCAACCAAGCCCTTTTCTGACTGCTTCTAAGTTCTGTTCCTCCACTTATCTTTGGCCACTTGACTTCACTTTAGTCCGCTGTAATAATGAGAGCCTTCTTTGATAGAAAGCAACATAAAAAAGACCTCATTTCCTTTTTCTTGATTAATTTTGCATCCCTCAGTACCTATTTACCTTGATGGATCAGAAAATAATTTCCCAGGAAATTAATGAATTTAAATAGCACTTATCTTAAGGAGACGGTAGTGGCATTGGTGCAGTGTTTTTCAGGGTTACATTGTTTGTGGGCAGATTGTGTGTCCATTTTAGTGTTACAACACTGTGATTTAAATCTTTAGAAAATGTGTGTCTGGCATAAGTTTGAAATAAGATAAAAGAAACCTTTTTTTGCCTGACTTGTGAAGGTTAATGCAGTTAAATAGCCACCCTACATTTGTTCCAGATTGACAAGCACAGACATGTCCTAGTATACTCTTTATTTAGTAATAGAAAGCCAGAATTCAAATAACCACTAGAGAAATTACAAATCAGAAGGACAGAAGTGTTTTCTTGTTTTATCAAAAAGCAGTCTCATGCAGCAGCAAAATATTAAGAAGAAGGAGTCAAGAGAATTGCTTCAAGCTTAGGCATAGATAATAGGTGATAATAATTAATTGTTAGGAAAGGAAGAAAGAATTAGGTTTTTAAAATTCCAAAGAACTAAGACAGGTACTCAGGAGACATTCCAGACTGAGAGGCAGAAATTAAATGAAAATACACAGAATGTGGAAAAGAAGAGGAAGGAGAAAAAAATATTGACCAACAGGAGAAACTGGTTATTGGATAACATCAACTCTTGCTTACAGATCTTTACTGTGTTACTCAGGGGTACTACACATGTAGAATTTGTAAATGGATCTTATGTAGAGGACATGCACACAAGAAGTAGTTGTCCTTTGCATGCTCCTATAAGGGTCATCTATAATCCAAATTGTCTTGCAAGCAGCTAGCTAGATTTGTGAAGAAAAAAAAAAAATAAAGCAAATATTCTCAGCAAAACCATTCATCTCTAGGACTCAAACTACATTTCTTTTATTTTTATTTTTTAAAGAAAATCTCCAATACCATTCAGTGTTAGAAGAAGAAAGAGCATGAGCAGGCATAAAGAAATGGCAGAGGTAGAATAAGAGGTTTATTTTTTCTACAATAGTTAAGCAGTGTCAAGATTTCTAAAAAGTGAATGGCAGAGGGTGTTTTGGGGCTTGCAAAGAACTGGGAGCAGAGATGTTAATTTTGACAGGCAAATGGTCATGCTGACACTGAAAACTGGTGCAGTCTCATGTTTTTAGGAAATATAATTAGGCCATAAGTAAATCAATTCGGATTGCACAATGGTGAATGTGTGTTTCTTTATTGAATTGTTCTGTTTTCCTCAGGTAGCATGTGTGCCAAATGATGTAATAGTTACCATGGGAACTATCCTTGTATAATGAGAAATGTAGAATAAAGCTCTGAGAGCTTCTAGAACCCCACCTGCCATGCACATATTATATTTCTCCTTAAAAAAAAAAAAAAAAAAAAAAAAAAAGTAGTATAAATAATACTCTTCCACTTAGATCCTTAAGTAGCACTTCATTCTTAAAATAGACCTGCTGATAATGGTGTCACTGTTTTTGGCGTAGGTGTTGCCTAGTGTGAGCTCCAGATATATGATCATTTATTTAAAATAAAAAAAAAAAAAAATGGACAATGATGAGAAAAAAGTATAAATTGGAGAACTGCTTTAGAAAGATGGATATTATTATGTGCTGTTTTAGAGCCAAAGGAAGTTTCTAAAATATTACAGTTTAAATACACTGCTTTTCTAGTGACAAAAAAAAAAAAAAAGGGTTGTATTTATTTATTAGCATCAGAAAAGTGTATCCAATATTCCTCCTCCTTCTATTCTATTAATCTGACAATCTTTCTTTCTAATACTGGAAAAGAAGAGGAAAACATTTCCTGCAAAAGCACTTAAAATACCCTTTTGGGAATCTGAATGTTTCACCAATCACCAAGCCTAATATTTTGCAAATGCTGTAATTTTGTGGCAAAATAACACGTTTTATTTTTTATCCAGGGGGAATGCTTAAACCATGGTCCTTTTACTTTCTGTTTTTATGCCAGTATACATAGGAATCATATCTGTATAAGTGGCACTGAGAACAGAAGAAAAACAGTAGTTCCTGATGTTTCTTTCCCTTTCTTTGCATTTACACAGCTAAGTGGAATCAGATGTGATTAATCTCCCAAAATCTGACTTTATGAAATAATGCATTGGATGGAAGGATTTTCTTTTTTTTTCTTTTTTTTTTTTTTTTTTTTTTTAAGAACTTTTATGGCACTGCTTACTACTTGGATTCTTCTGTAAATCACAGATAAATGTCTTTGACACAGTGGAGAGTAAATTGCAATACAAAAGGATAGACAGCAAAGTAGGTATCCTCCAGACAGCCTTAAGCCATCAGTTAATATTTTTTGACATTTTTTTTTTACTTTTGTTTAATATGTGGAATACAAATTTTCATGTAAGCAAAGTTTATGTGAAAAAGAAATATTTCGCAAGTTTCTTAAGTTCTGGAAACACTGATATTTTGTAAAGTCCGTGACTAACTTGCAGAAATAAAACTGACGTTTTAATTAGAATACACTGCACTCCCACAACATCTTTCCTCATAAGTACTTTACTGACATTTATTAATTAATGGTCTGATCCTGCAACCCTTACTCATCCGCATAATTTTCACTTGTGATTGCAATCATTCAGACATTTTGCATGAGTAAGGTTTACATAGCATATGTCTGTTCAGCACTAAATGAAGCTCATAAACATATAACTGAGTAAGGCTTCAGGAGACTAATTGCAGCTTTAATATCTTTAATATCTTAACATCTTTATCAATGATCTGGACGAGGGGATTGAGTGCACCCTCAGTAAGTTTGCAGATGACACCAAATTGGGTAGGAGTGTTGATCTGCCTGAGGGTAGGAAGGCTCTACAGAGGGATCTGGACAGGATGGATTGATGGGCCAAGGTCAATTGTATGAGGTTCAGCAAGGCCAAGTGTCAGGTCCTGCAATTCAGTCACAACAACCCCATGCAACACTGCAGGCTTGGGGAAGAGTGTCTGGAAAGCTGCCCAGCAGAAAAGGACCTGGGGGCACAGGTCAACAGCTGGCTGAATATGAGTCAACAGTGTGCCCAGGTGGCCAAGAAGGCCAACAGCATCCTGCCTTGTATCAGGAATAGTGTGGCCAGCAGGAGTAGGGAAGTGATCATCCCCCTCTACTCAGCACTGGGGAGACCGCACCTTGAATACTTTGTTCGGTTTTGGGCCACTCACTACAAGAAAGACATTGAATTGCTGGAGCATGTCCAAAGAAGAGCAACAAAGCTGGTGAAGGGTTTAGAGAACAAGTCTTGTGAGGAGCAGCTGAGGGAACTGGGGTTGTTTAGCCTGCAGAAAAGGAAACTGGGGAGAGACCTTATCGCTCTCTACAATTACCTGAAAGGAGGTTGTAGTGAGGTGGGTGATGATCTCTTCTCCCAAGTAACAAGTGATAGGACAAGAGGAAATGGCCTCAAGTTGCATCAGGGGAGGTTTAGACTGGATATTAGGAAAAATTTCTTCACTGAAAGGGTTGTCAAACATTGGAACAGGCTGCCCAGGGAAGTGGTTGAGTCACCATCCCTGGAGGTATTTAAAAGACGTGTAGATGTGGTGCTTAGGGACATGGTTTAGTGGTGGACTTGGCAGCGCTAGGTTAAAGTTTGGACTTGATGATCTTAAGGGTCTTGTCCTACCTAAATTATTCTCTGATTCTATGATTCTAACTTCACTTGATAGGGGCAACCATGGGTAAATTAGGCAATTGCATGGCCTGGAATATGCCTGGCTGTAGCAAAAGAGGCTCAGATATGCTCTCTTTGTGCCAGAGCCCTGCTGGACCAAGATGGCTCCTAATGTTGTATTCAGAACTAGTTTTTAACGAAACCTGAGGTCTCCCTGAGGATGGAAAGGGTAAAGAAAAAAATGAAAACAAGGAGAAACTAACTGACCATGAGAGAAAATAAGAGAAAAGGAGGAAAAGTGTGTGTCACAATATCAAAAGTATAAAGGCAAGCAACACCAAGCACAGCTCCCCAAAAGTACCCACCCTTCCTTGAAGACATCCAAGGAGTTGTCCATGGATGCTCTGTCCTGGGATTTGACACCACATGGCAAGGGAAAAAGACCCCACAGTGGCTGTGACTCCCCATATTACACACCCTCCTCCAACAGGATTCCTCTTCTTGGTGCGGTGAAACAGATTGGATGGGACCAGGGGATGGGGTGAGGAGGTCCAGCAACTCAATGAGGACTTAGAACATGAGAATGCAAATAAAAGGGTGAGGAGAAAGTGTAACTACTGCCTTGGTGACAGGGGCAGGATCCTGATACACTTGGAGGACCTTTGTGCCTGACTTTCCCTCCTGTTGCAGAGGGAAACAGTTGGAGAACCTAACAAAAAACATGATATGAAAACATGAAAAAAAATGAAAACACCACTTTGTTATGTAGTTTCCAGCTGAAGTGTCCAGTGGATCAGGGAATCAGATCTAAGCATAAGGTAGTCCACTGGTTTCTTATTCTCTCCTCAGTAAAAGGTCTTTTTAACCTGCATGTGGGCAGGACATGACACTGATGACATGGAGTCAGTTAAGTATAGGCTTGCAAAGGCATTTTTATGGTGATTTCATGGCCTGGCTGGATGTTATGCAGCCTGTTCAGGCATGAGGAAGGGCTGTGCAGGGAGGCTAGACACACAGGGAAGAGACCTGGGAAGAAGTAATCGAGGGTAGGCATGATATATCCTCCTTCAAGACATACACAAAATAGGAGAGGAATCCTGTATTCAGTGTCCTTTACTTCCTTCAGCAAATTGTGGGGAAATGCAGTAGCTAGACCACCCCATGAACTGTGCAAGCAGCACAGATCCAACCTCTTTCTACCTGTCACAACGACCCTTGGTACACTCAGGGGGACTCCACCACATGCACACAGGGGTCATGTGGCAGGGGTTTGGCTAGAAGGTTTCTCCTTTTGTTGGTGTGGAGGACCTGATCTCTTCCAAGTACTTCTAAGCCATAAGAAGCTCGTGGAAGAAGACAAGCAGTTCAGAGAGGTTCAGAGAAGACCTCTCAGGCTGATGGCTGATGGCTTTGTTGCTAAGTGGTGCTTTGTTGTGTGGGTTGTGACTACTTCTCAAGACCATGTTATGTTTTCTTTCAGCGACATTGTTCACCATGGTTGTCAGCATCCTTCACATCTCAACAGCAGTAACAAGACTGTAAGTTCTCTTTTCCAAGGTCCCTAGTTCTGGAGTGGGATAGGAGTTTCAGTCTTGCGTTTGTGTCACAGCCTATCTCCAGCCCTATACCTCTCTGTTTCCCATGCCTATGCATCTGAGAAGCCTTGAGTCAGCTCTGTGCCTCAAAAATGTCAGCAGCAGCATTGGATTCTGAGCCCAGAGCAAGCAGAGTGTGTTTTAGCCTTTTAAAAAGTAGTTTGGATGTATTTATGTAACACTTCTTACTTATGTAAATGATCCAAATAATTTCAGCAAAACTACTCAGAATTAAAAATTGTTCACGAGTAAAAGTTTGAGGATCAACCATTTATCAGTAAATGTTGGGAAAATACTTGGTTTTTCAATAAGAAATTATTGGGAGTAAAGACCTGGATTCATCCCAGGGAGTACAGATACTTTCTTTACTAAATTATCTAATTTGGGTTGTTGGACAAACCTCCCTCTAGGGAGAGAGTTAGGAGGGAAAGGATGGCATCTACAGATATTTATTTAGCCCATTAAGGTCTAATTCTCTGCCTGGAGAAACTTCTCTGTCTCTCCTGACAGGAGGGAAGCTTCCAGTAATTAGGCACCTAACTTATGCACTGCTGCAAAGTGGGCTGAAGCCAAGTTGCCGTGCAATCAATTCTACTCCATGTGTCCAGGCCAGCCGTGGAAATTGAACTCTTGTAAAGGCTCGTCTCACTGTAACCTCTGCTGTAACCTCCCTTGGCTCTTCTGGGCCAAGCCATCTATGTTACAACGACCCCTGGCCCATCTCTGATGTAGCTCACCAGCATAATCTTGGTTCAGGCTTTTGAGGAAATTGTTAAACTGTGAGAAAGAGCTATGAGAAAGCATAGAAAGTGGAGCTGAGAAGGATAAGAAAGGGAAAATTACAGACAGAGGTATGATTATAGATACAGGGAGTATTAGTAGCTTAAAGATTCAAGATGAAAATCGCCAATTTGATTGTCATTAAAAAAGAAAAAAAACCCAAACACAATTCAGCCCAAGGAGTTGGTTCGTGTCATTAGTGTCAGTCTGTTGTTGATGTCAATGGTCTCCATGGAGGTGGCAGTTTAGCAAGACCAAAGGATCAGCAACTAAGCAAAATTTAACATTTTAGGGAGTAGCTGAGGCTGATCCTTCCCCTCCTCACTAATGCCTGTCTGGGCAGGAAAGACTGTTCAGGGTCTTCTCAGGGATGGTAAGAACACTGATGTTTAACCTAGGAGCTCATTAAACCTAGCTACATTTTTCACATATTAGCAAATAAATAATTGTTTTATACCTTTAGCTGCATGCACCCTGCTTGCAGAGCCTCTTTGAGCGTAGTTAAATATGTTCAAATAAAATGATCCAAAGAAGGACAGCAATACCTTATCTTAAGAGCTGGTAACTTTATAACAGCAAATGATAAAGGAATAGTCCCATTAGTTTCTTAAGAATCTTGCATGGTAAAAGTCATACTTATTTTGACTGGAACTGTCTTGATTCTACAAGTGCCCTATTTCCTGTATTCATGCTGGATTTTTCAGAAAGTTTTTCTCCTTCTCAGTATTAATCTTTTGCAAGTATTGTGAAAGATGGCAAATACCATTGCTTTTAGAAATGAGAAGGGAGATTGGTCATCAGAGATATTTGTTAAAAATATGCTTTAAGGTATTATGAAAAAACTGCTTTATTAGATATTTGTTTTCTAACATAATAATAGTACTTACATTTATTTTCATTTTTTCTTCCCTCTCATCAGATATTCTATGACATCTACCGTTCTCCTTCCCTCTTTTCTTATTCTTATGACCTTCAGGAATCTATGAAGTTCTAATATGTTTCCTTCTATCTCTCAGCCCTAATTTCTACCAGTTCTTCCAATTCACAGTAATCGTGAACACAGCTTTTCTTTCTCCTCCTTCTGTTGAGATTAAAGTTAAAAGGTGGATCCAAAATGGTCAATCTCCTATTTTTGTTTATTATTATGAAATAAAATCTTAGTTCGTTGCTCACAAAGAGACAAATAAGTTGTTTCATTAAGTTAATTTAATATAGTGTTCAGTGAAAATATTTCAACCAGCTCTGTCCTTGAATAGACACATATTAAAAAAGTTATTTAAGAGGCTCTTTGTCATTCTATTTTACCTGCCTTTGTTTAGTTATTTTTTTTTTTAAGACTGTCTTTAGTGAGTTATAAGTAATAACTGAAATATGTCAGACCTCACTAGCCTTTTTCTGCCCTGGGTGCTGTAAGAATGATTTTCATATTACACTGACCCATTACACTTTTTTAGTATTTTATGGAAAAATACAGAATCCTCCTGATTTGTCTTTTGATTGAAAAACAGAAGCTCTCAGTTTTCATGGCAGGGAGGAAAAAGCACCTAAACAGTGGGACTTGTTAATAGCCCTGAGTTCCGTAAATGCCATATTTTTATAATTGTAACCTATTAAGTTCTCCTGTATTAAAACCAGAGCTGGAAACATGACTTGCATAATATCAGTTTAAGCTGGTTAAACAACCAGCAAAAATATGTTTAATGTCAATGTGATGTCAATGTCTGAAGTTCCAACTTTAGCAGAGGACAGAGAGCAAGAAAGTGTATTTTCTTTCTTCCTTTCATCCTTTCACTCTCTTTAAGTAATTAAAAGTAAAGCAAGTAATTTCCAGGGCCTTCCACTCTCTAAAAAAAGTAGATCAGAGATTTGAAGTGAAAGTGCCCATCTTCCTCCAGAAAGTAAATACACAGGAAAATCTAGTCACTTTAGCTAATTTTTCATTTCATCACAAGAAGAACAAGTAGACTAAAAATGGAGAAAATTCTAGCCTCTTGGGTGGAACAGATTAAACAAAAAGGCTTAAAAATCACTGTACACTGTGTCCTTGTAAGAAATTCTTTCCTCTACATGGCTTGCTAGTCCAGTGATCTCTAGGAAAAAAAAAAAAAAATCTCTTCTGTCACTGGCCAGGCTTGGCTGTGGGTTTGATCCATGCTTCAGGACAGCCCTCCTGCTGCTTACATCTTATGTTTTCAGGAGGCTTTCAAAACCAGTGTCACTACAGTGCTACTGAAAGCTTTTCCTCTTCCACTGTCTTGTCCTCTCCTGCTCTGGCCTTACACACTTGTCTATTACTAACTGCTCTTTTGCAACAGGATTCATTTTCAGTCTATTCAGCAGGCACTTCGGGCACACTGAGGGACCAGCTAACTGCAGGCAGCTGCATTCAGTGTGTCCAGCCTCAGCTCAGTTCAGATTAATCACAGCCTGAGGATTCTGTGAGTCTGAAGCCATGCTGCAGGATCTTGTGTTGGATGGATTTATCTCTATTTGCCCTATACTGTACCCCAAAAATGCCCCTTCAGTGAGCAGGCAGAGGTGCTCTAGAGGAAACAGCAAAGCAATCTCCCGTTCTTGGCATGAGATTTTGCTTCCCCCAGCTGCATTAGCCAAAACAAGACAAATGGTCTGCAACGCCCAGTCACTCCTTTTCTACAAAGCATAGAGTACCCACACAGTAAACTGTGAACAAGCATGATATACCTTTGATGAATTTTATGAATATTTAAACAGACATAAGACATTTTGACAGAATTTAGTGAGAAACTGGCTAAGCAAAATGGCAAATCCAAAATGGGACATCTATTTTATATATTTTTCCCCCATTATAACTACAGAAACAAAACAGAAAAATTTACACCTTTTTCACATTAAAAATTAAACAAAAATCAACAAGTACTAGCAAATTTGGCTAGATTTTCATGAAAGCACAGTTTTTAAAGGTAAATCATTATTATTATTATTGTGCATTCTTTCTTGGTGTCTTTCTGAGAGTTTGAGGGGTTTTTTTTATAAATAATTTGATTGACTTCTACTGATTTCCTTGCAATTAACTTCCAGACATTAGAAAAAGAATATATCCTTAGTAAAGTTTATTTGGACCAATGTTTTACTGATGGCTTTAACAATATTTTTTGTATTCTTTATCCGGAAGCATATAAATGACATAAATTGAGAATGTTTCCATGCATTTTCTGCATGTCTTAGCTACTTTTCCTTCATTTCTTTGCAAGAAAGGTAAAAGGATTTTAAAGAGAAATAACTTTGAATTGTTAGGAGAAAGCTATAGTTTCCTGTGTGGGATCTTAGAGAAGAGCAATATTATATACTTACCCTGTCCAAAACATACATGTTGGTAACTGTGGCAGTGGAATGGACAGCTGGAGCTTGCAGAGAAAATTATTTTATTTTCATAAACCAAAATAATCTGTGTTTGCCACTCTAGGGAGAAATCCCAGACCATTACTTATTTTATCTTTTATTTTGGATTCACTTCCTATCAGAAGCAGTGAAGATGTTTATAAGCAGATGCTTGATTTATAAGGAGAAATAGACAGAAGAGTGAAATTAAAGAAGTAAAACTGGCATATTAAAAAAATAAAGAAATAAAAATAAGCTAGATTACTTCTGAGTGAAAGCAAGAAGTAAAAAACCACAATTAGTGCTCTAAAAAATTGCATGATCACTGACTGGTAAAGGAAAAGGACTGCATAAATGTCAGTACTCTGAACCCTGAGGGACCCAGCACAATACTTTTGACAGCACATTTTTTAAATATATGTGCGATACACTGTGCATATTTGGTGAGTCCTTCTCCCAGAGGAGAAAGTTGCATCTATATCTTTGACATAGAATTTTGATGTCCTGAATATATACTGAAGGTGTCTGGTTCTATACAGTCACTTCCTACACTTGTGGAGCTAGTCTAAGCTCAAGTAGATTAATACAAAGCCAATGAAATCAACAGATCTTTGCCAATTTACATTGGCTGAGGTTCCAAGGTTGCTGGAGGGAAAAGAAATGACCCAGGTGTCCCAGAAAACAGAAAGAAAAATAAGAAAATTGAATTCACTCGGGGGCACATTGAAAAGTCACAGAACTAACTCAGCTTGTTCTTTATCAGGTTCCTACAGAAACAGTTAAAGTGCATTACAGCAACTGTACTACAACCATGCAGGATTGAATTCATACAGTTAAGCAATTAACAGAAAATAACAGAACCAGTTTCCACAAACGTGCATTCATTTATTTGTGACTTGTAACCAAACACAAATCAAGTCTTCCATAAACAAAACAGTAGAAAATGAAGAGATGAGAGCCCTTTAGGGTCAATTCCTTCTATACAGTGTTCGCACCCTCACTGATGTCAGCAGCAATTGACTGTTTCCAGATCAGCCCCTGTTCTGGAAAACAGACTGCCAGCTAAGCAATTAACACTCTGCTTTTGTAATTTATTGCACAGGGTTCCTTCACCTCCTTTCCAAACACTGTCACCATACCCATCTGGACAGAATTGTTCACGACAAAAAATAATGAAAATTTTAACCCTTGAACACTGTAATTTGCTTTATAGCTTGGCCTGAATTATATTGCCTTATCCTTTTTACCAGTTGTCAGGGAAGCATTGCATGATGTTGTGGAAGCAGAGTAAGCTATTTTGTTCACTTCAAAGCATACATCTACAACTGGTCAACTGAACATCTTACTAGGGGAAAAATTCAGTTGCTGTCTAGTGTCATAATTTATAAAGTTATTTTAGATATGCTAAGGTAGATATATCACTTCACCTCCAGCTGCATCAACATGGTACAGGTCTTCCGTTGCTCCTGTGCCATATCTGCCAACGTTTTGTTGATGTTTCTCTTACCTTATGGAGTGTGAAATGGCAGTGGATGCCCACAGGTTGGCAACTGCATTGAGTCCTATATCTCCATCAATTATAATCAGAGCTTAGCCACCCAGCTCCCATGCAGACAGCTGCATTGGAGACAAATTAATTTGTTCATTTGCATCTTGAGCTGATACCCAAACACAACTGAAACACAGCACTAACAGGACTTCAAAGAAAATAGTACAGATATTTGGAAAGAATAGCATAGAAGTGCCTTCCCATAGAGCAATTGGAACCAAAACCACATACAAGTTTAAAGCAAGTTGAATGACCTCTAATTAACTTAACCCATGGCTGAGGAGACTAATGGGTCTACTAATCTAATTGAGAACAGAAAGGATGTGGCCAGGAGAGTCACAAAATGAGACTTAATTAGTGACCAGGACAATGATAACTGGGGTCTCCATAAGCCTTAAAAAAAGTGGATTTAGCTCACCCAATTTTAGACAGTGAGTAGACCTCTGTGCCTGAGTTAGGCACTAAGCTTCTTTTATAGCCAACAAAGAGAAGTACAAACATATAGGGTACAGTTTGTCTTTCTTAGTTTATTAGCCTACATTAGGTTGAAATAAATTTCTTCCTTACAATGTCTATTTCTCTTCATTTGCAATAAAAAGAACGTAGGACAACTAGTTTAAATTCAGGCGTCTACATTTGATCAGAGGACTCTCACCTGGGTGTCTGTAGATAATAGTGTGTCTTAGATCAGAGAGAAGCTCTGTACCATCTGCTCCAGACAGGCTTGTCTAAAGCTTCAGCCCTGCCAGAGGTAGCCTTTATCAGCATGCCAATTACAGGAACAGCTTTATTTATCCTTACATTTGCCCTGTAGCTAGAGGTACCTAATCCCACCCAGTTATCCTATTATTATTATGAATATTTTAAAACTGTAGCACCTACAAGCAGAGAAAGTGCAAAAAGACTAAATCAACAAAATTAAACAAACAAATAAATAAAAAATTACTCATTTGCTCTCTTCATCCATCCCACCGAAATTTGCCATTGTACAAAAGGCCATGTATGGAAAAAGTATTATCAAGAGGGGATTTGAGAAAACATTAAACAGACAAAGTAAGAGACTTAGAGCAGGATTTAGAATTCAGATTAATTACAGCTAATGCTACCCACAAGCATAACACAAAGCAAATGGGAAAGAGCATCAAGAGTGGTGAAAAAATATGCAAAATATTATCTTGTTTTACTATCAGGAAAACATCCAGCAAAAGGTATTGTTTCTGCTGTCATTGCAGTCAGTCTCTTAGCAGCCTGAAAGTTTAAACCTGCTAGAAGGTACCCAGCCTGTTGTTTGGCAACGCAGGTTGCCAAGGCAACAGAAACCAGTGACACTTCTCCTTCTTCCTGATGGTTTCTGTGACTAAAATACAGAAATCACAGTCCTGAACTGACCTGATGGCTCTTTAGAAGACATTTTTCATACCATGAAATCCCTATCTCATAACAAAGCACTGAGGTATTCTGAAATACTAAATGTGTGTCTTTATCTTAGCAGTGCTCATTGATGGATTGCAGTTCATTTCATTTGTTGTAATGCTGCTTGGATGGATGTTTGGAATTTTGACATGCTGGTCAAAAGAATGCTCAAAAGACTACTGCAATTCTTGCATTAGACTCTTTTCTCTTAGTAAAACCAGGTAGCAGACATAAATCTTAAAGATGAAAATGTCCCTCTGGTTAATTACTTAAAATCTATTTATAACATTTTGCACAACTAAGTGCACATATGGAAAACCAGCAATAGTTTTTGATGCACAGTTTGCAATGTTTAAATAATGGCTTCAAGAGATACTGCTTTTTAGTTTTGGTTTGATACAAACAAAAAACATTCACTGAAGCATGGAAAATGTCTTAAGGGAACATGTGAAAGAGGAAATATCTAAGCTAGAATCCTTCCTCTCAGTATAATGAAACTGTTGGTTTGCTCACCATCAGGGAACAAACAAAACTTTCTCCTTTCTCTCCTAGGCCTAACTTTGCACACATTCCCCCTTGTTTAAATCCCATGAGTTTTTTCTTTGTGAGTCATTACTCAGCTCGATGTAGAAATTCTTTTGAATGTCCCTTAAAGCTATTCTCCCATTGATCTGCACAATGGCATGCCTCCCATAGCAGATGGTCTTGCTTCTCTCTTAACAAATGTCCCAAATATTTCCATCTCCTTTTCGGGATAAATTTAGAGAGAATAAAATTGTTGAATCTGATTAATTTTTTAATTTGTTATAAATTCTAACTGTTAGGCATTTACTTTTGAAGTCATTCCAGTGTCTTTGCATGCTGAGAGGGAAATCAAGCTTTTACGTCTTTATGTTAATATAAATATTTGACTTGAAGATTCAGAATTTTGTCTTCAAGTTTTAAAATTTCCTCTAGTCTCATTTGAGATAATAATTGCTGTTTGTGCCTTGCCAACTCATGGCATTATACGATTCTGAAGAAAAATACTAACATTATCAAATGCATGGATACAGCCTACATTCCTGACATCAACTGATTCACTCTGTGTGTGAGCTAAGCATACTGATGAAAAGTAGTTTACTGTAATGTGAAGAAAACAAAGCTGTAGCAAACAGCAAGAACTATATATACACTATATCCAAACTATTTATTCAAAATGGGGCCACAGGCATCGTGTCACAAAAAATGAAGGTGCTGTTTTCTCTAGAGATGAGACTTCATCACTAGCACCTACTTGCTTCTAGTTCCGAAGGTAAGTATAGGGTCATAATGGAATAAAGAGAAAGGAGTTACAACTGAATTGCTGCTCAGTAAGAAGGAATGATGCACAATTAACATAACAGACTGGGGGCTTATGCATTAAAAAAAAAAAAAAAAGCAGAATACAGAAAAGCTCTAATTTCAGTGCAGAATTGCAAAATGGACTGCTTGGAAAATGAATTTAAGACATACACAGCAACTAAGGAGAATAATGAGTTATGTCTAAAATAAAATCAGGAGTAAGTAGAACTTGGAAACTTTTTATGATGGTTAAAATAGTCTCCACTTGTAGATATGATTGAAATTATCCCTGCTGATAATTTTTCAATGTCAGATCAATATACAAATAACCTAACCACGTATTTACTGAATAACAGTTATACTATCATTTGTATGTGCCTAAAAGGTTTATGTATAATTTTAAAAGTATAGCTGTTGAGGCTTTCAGTAGTGGACCAAAATTTTTACCCCAGGTAGACTACAGTAAGTACTTAAAACATGCATTTTTGCTTGTTTGTTTTTTTTGTTTCTTTGTCATTGAGTCTTTGTCTATAGAAACTGCTTTTCAGGCACTCTTTGCTGTATGCAAGATGTCCAGGAGGCATTAGATGTTCTGTACCCTCTGATAGAACATGCCAACCATTCATATTCAAACAATATCCATCTCAGACGTATATATTTATCTGCTTACCCCTGATGGGACACTGTGGTTTTGGTTTTAATATGCTGATTCTTTTTAAGCTATTTTTACCTTAGGAAAGAGATGTACCTCAGTATTTGTTTTATTCATACCCACAGAAGTACTGACAGTGGGAATGGCACTTGTAAGCCCCCAAACAACCCAGGTGGAAACCTTTAGGACAAGGAACTGAAAGTAAAAGCTGACTCTAATAAGGAATACTTGACTTGTATCCAGCCTAACCCATTATTAACCAACAGCAATGAAGAACTTCTTGAAAAATATAGAATAATAATAAAATGAATAAAGAATGGGTGGTGTGATGAGAAGACAGAAATAAATGTTGGCAGTATGAAGATGTCTAAAACTGCCGCTTGTAGAAGGAAAATTGCTTCTCCATAAAAAGTAGGTGTCTGTAAGGAAAAATAGAAGGTAGAGGAATGGAAAAGAAAGATGAATGAAGAAAGTTCTGACAACATCATGAAATGACAGAGGGACATGGATTCCCCAGGAATAGTTTGTAAGATCTGATCAGTCTCATTTAACTATGGTCTTGCATATTTGCATTATCTGTCAAATAGTAGTACAGCATGAGAATATCCCATACTTGTTGGGACATGGCTGGTGTGCACTTTAAGGTCTCACAGTAAGCCAGAATACCTATTCATTATTATTCTGAGGATATCTTCGCTCACCTCCTTTACATACCAGTATATTGATAGACTGCAAATGTCCATTCAGTCATCTAGTGTAATTCATGAAAAGCAGATATGCCCTCAATTAGCATGCCAAAGATGGTTTGATTGGTGAGTTGTGAGGTTTTTTCTCAATCATCAACGTAGTTCAATGAATGATGATTACCTCTAACTGATACGTTACCCCTAATTGATATATGAATTGCACTTAATTTTGACTGACTCCTGCTAAAAGTCCATGTTCTGATAATGACCTGCTGCACTGCCAGCAGGTCAAGGAAGGTGACCCTTCACCTCTACTGAGGACCGATGTTCTGTGTTGTTATTGGCTCCCCAGTACAAGAGAGGCATGGACTTACAGGAGCAATTCCAGAGAAAAGCCACAAAGATAATGAAAGGACTGGAGCATCTATTGTAAGAAGAGAGGCTGAGAGCTGAGAATATTCAGCCTGCAGAAAAGAAAGCTGAGGGGGAATCTTATCAAAATGAAAAAATACCTGATGGGAAGAAATGAAGAAAAGGGATCCAGACTTTTCTCAGTAGTTCCCAGTGAAAGGAAAAGAGGTGATAGGCATAATCTAAAACATATGAAATTCCACCTGAACACAAGAAAACACTTTTTTACTGTGGAGGTGTTCAAACTCTGAAACAGGTTCCCCAGTGAGGTTATAGAGTGCCCATCTGCGGAGATATTCAAAACTTTATGGGACACAGACCTGGAAAACTCCCTCTAGGTGATCCAGCAGTGAGGGTTGACTAGATGATCTGAAGAGGTCCCTTCCAACTAAAATGATCCTGTGATTCTATGATAATGTTATGACTCTGTTTGGGTTTGTTTGTACATCTGTTTTTGTTTTTTCTTTTCCCATTTCTTTTTTTCTCTGTCTTCCAGAAAATACAAATTTATTCTGAATTCAGAGAAACACAGTTCTTCTCTTTGAGGTTGAAAAAAAGAAAGAAAGAAAAAAGTCACAAAAGATTTACACTTCACATAATTAAAGAACATAATTTTAAATACCTGGTAATATAAAAAGGAATAAGGTGATAACATCTCACTGTATTGATGCCAGGACACCAGTCCATAGGGCATAGTACTCACTTATATGTCAGACTAACTTTCCCAAGCAACATATACATACAATCCCCTGGATCTCATGTAAGGCACTTCATCCCCTCTCCCATCTGCTTTCCTTCCCAAAATGGTGGCCCAGAGGTGGAATTTTAGGTATATTTTCCTGGTCTCCCTTCATCTTACTCGTCTCTGGAGTTACATATTCATTTAGCACCAAAAAGCACAATCAGCCAATAAAAACAGCTCTGCTTCCAAAATGTTTTCACACCACACTTTCACATCTACATTCTTTATATTTATTTTTTTTTTTCTCTTAGAGAAGTCTTTGACTTTCTGATAGAATAGAATAGAATAGAATAGAATAGAATAGAATAGAATAGAATAGAATAGAACAGAATAGTTCCAGTTGGAAGGGACCTATAACGATCATCTAGTCCAACTGCCTGGCCCTGAAATGTGTGAAGTTACACTATCCTACACCTTTACTGCATATTGCATATGACTTTCAGTGAATCTTTTCTGATTGTAGTGATTTCAGCTTAATGACAGTCATGTGGTTGCTTCCAGGGAAGATGGAGGACTTGTGGGGAGCAAAGCAAGTTGCAACTGTTTTCTGAATAAATGGAAACTGTGGAGTGGCCAGTCTAACCTCCTATAGTACAGTAACATTTAAGAGAAAAGCAAAGATGATAATGACTTCTCAGAGAGGATGTCATTAGTCAAAATACATCCTGGTAATTGGGGTTTTTCCAGTTAAATTGTTTGTTTACTGACATCTTTGCAGCTAGAGAAGTTCTAAACTATCAGTAAATTTTGTGAATATTTGCAACCATTCTTTTTCAATTAGTAAATCTCAAACATTTTAATACATTCTTCTGTTCTGCCTCCTCTTTGTAAATCTGATTAGTCATGGGCATAGCTGGGCACCTAGAAATTAGAAGAAAAAAACCAAACATATAAAGACATATTTTTAGGAGAAAAATTAAATAATTCTTCTCTAGTTGTATCAAATCATGAATGATTTTAATCACCTAGAAAAGCAGCTATTATTTTTCCAGTGTATCTTTATTTCTTTCTTATACCTCTGTTTTCTCCGAGTAGGTTTTAGTAGTCTTCATAGGCTGGAAAAGTTCTATTTGTTTGTGTACACCCTTAAAGTCACTTGGCTTATCAGGCTATTTTTTCCAACATTAATTAAATAGTGAAATAATTGAAAGAAAAAGTCTTATGTAATTCATTTGCTGATCACAATATTATGGAAATCATTCTATTATTTTACACAGATATATTTGAAAGTTCAAGGAGAAATTCTGAAGACTTTGACTAAGCAAAGTATTACAGGTAGGTAAAATTGGAAAACTATGCCAAAGTATTCAAAGATGTAAATATAAAGGCTAATTTTTGTTTAGGTAATGAAATAAACATTTTGGTATTTGCCTCAGTAGTTTTGACCATTATGTAACAAGTTATATGGGTAACAGAAACTAGCAATTGTTATTCAAGTATAGGAAAATATTAGATTGATTTCAATAATAGAAGGTCTGAATTCTGAACATAAAAGTACTTACTAATCATTATCCCTGTTCTTTCAGATATAAAAGATAAGTTTTTAGTAGAACAAAAAGATAACTTTAAATTGATCTCACCTAGCTACTTATTCTGCAACTCTATTGACTTGTAGTTATAATTAAGGTCAACTACTGGATAATCTGTTTTTACAGAATAACTGTGAAACTTGGCTGTTGGGCTGAGTCTTTATTTGCATTGTTGATTAGGAAAACTCCACTACTTTCAAACTCTGATTTTCATCAGAACGGTTGCTTTATCTCTAAATCATCTTTAAATGGACTAAGGATAGAACATGATTCCTGAAAGCCTGTAACAATTTCTTAAGTCTCACTGTGTTTTTTAAACATAAACATATATGTATGTTCCAATTTTCATTAATTAGGTATAATCTAAGCATGTCCTTGCTTTAATACTGACCTTGCTGCTATTTAATCAGTGGTTATACTAATCTCAGTGTACTTTATTCTCCATTGCAGTGCCCAATGCTTCTACGGCGTTCCTACCACAGCTACAGTTTTGGTACCTTGCACATGAGTGGACAACCATAAAAATAAACAAAAAGCAATTAGCAGAGGTTGGTGGGTTAAAGTAAAAATTTCTAATAGTATGCTGTCTGATTGAGGTTGAAATTTACCCCACCCAGCAGTCATTTAGACAAGAAGGCAACATTCTTGAGTTTATTTGCAAGTAAATTTCTGAACATACATTCCCCTATTCATGAAGACATGGTAATGTTCCATGTATACAGGACTAGTAAGAGACAAAGAAAAGTTCAATATTTTGAAGGAACTAGATTGGCTTATGCTCTTCCATAGCACATATTTTATATGCATTTAAAGGTCTACTACAAACCTAAAGAAAACATGGTCTTTGAATTGTCTGTGTTCTATAATACATGTCATATGTATCAGAGAAAGATGGAGAAGAGATCATACCATCTAAATCTATACTTATAATTGAAGCTTTTGTAATCCAGTCTCTCTGACCATCTCTCCTCTGAGCTTTTTGAGTGGAACATCTGTTGAGGGGTTTTATTCTGATAATGCAGTGCTTTTAGGGCTCTGGATATATTAACTATAGGCAGCACTACTAAAACACTGTGTAAAGTTCAATTCTAACCCTAATAAAATCCCTCTTGAAAATAATTTTAAAAGCTTTTACAGCAGAACATAACATTTTTCCTTCTTCAGCACCATCAGATACCATAACCGAAAGTAAAAATGTATGAGATGAACATTTTTTATAGAAAAGTTAGGATCATGCTAATTATGTGTCCATGAGCAAAAGGAAAGGAATAAAGAAGGTAGAAGGAAGATAAGCAATAGAGTAATCATTTTAAAGCAATATAAAGTTTGTTATATTAGCCCATATTAAAAGCCCACTTGGAATGACTAAGGCTGTAGTAATCACATTCAGATGGAGCTTTCTTTCAACAGTAGTTACTGCAATAAACATCCTAACTCACTTGAGTACAGCTGATCCATGTATTACATGAGTTACACTAAAACAGTTATTGAAACTTAGTTTTAGAAAGAAACCTACAAATAGACAAGTGATAAAAACCGCATTTTTTCCTGTGAGGTGTATAACAGTATTTTGTGTGAGCAAATTGCCCAATAATAGTCTCAATGTGCTATTTTTGACTTAATGTAAACAAAATAGCCTCTTAATTATAATTTAGCTAACTGTACTGAATGTACCATAAATTAATGTGCTGCATTTAACAAATAGTATTAAAACTAATCATGAAAAAAGGTTTTGATGCTGGCAAGAATTCAAGATTATTCTTTCTAAATCTTTTGAAAACTGCAAATTGTTAGAAGTGTATTTTGAACGACCTTTATCAAAAACAAGTATGAAATAAATTTATTTATTAGGTGTCCCTAAAGTACATACATAAAGTTCTGATATCTTTTTAAACTGAAGATTTTATTTATTTATTTATATATATGTGTATATGTACATTTCATCCTCTTGAAGGATAGTAAACATATATAACAGGATCTGCATGCATCAGTAATATATTTTGCAAATGTTTAAATTGTATGAGAAATGTTTATTATACAGGATCCTGTTGTGTCATCCTTACTTATACATAGAAATTTTTTGCTACATATATGGTCTTATCTACTTCCTCACCAATGAGAAATATTTATGTTTGTGACTGTTGCTTTTTTGTTCAAGAACAAGAGTACAGCATCTCTCCAGTTAGAAGTGTATTACCATTATTACTCACATATAGACTGGATATTTGGTGCAAAATTTTGGAGGGGTTTAGACATAGGATTTCCTAATTAGAATTTCTACAACCTGTAAAACCCTCTCCAAAACAGGGAAGGACACTTATGTTAGAACAGAATTCTGTAATTAATTAACATTATGAGCAAGTTTCAGTTGCTTAAAAACAGGTCTCTGGTGCCAAATATGTACTCTATTATTCTACCTGACCTCTAATTCGAGATACCATGGTTCTTCTGAAGATCATGCCATACATGCTAAGCCTGTAAAATTATCTCAGACCTCCTAGAGTATCATAAATAACACTATTTGTTATATAATTATTTAAGTGATGATTCAAGTCCCTGCTCAGCAGAATCACTAGAGAGCAGGATTTAGTTGCTGAAGGGTAGGTGGTTAGAGTAATTTGGGCTGCCCTAGGGTATCTGAGATAGGGACTGAGATCAAGTAGATACGATACTCAACTTGCAGGAAAACTGTGGTCTAGTAGAGCATCATCTGGAGGCCAGTTGTTATATTCTATGGTGACTTAAATGGCACCAGATGCTCATGTTCAGCAGCAATAATGGCAGCTTAGACAACCAACTAACACTGATATTGTAGACACATGTAGCTTTCTGGCTCTAGAACTGGCTTCTGTCCTATGCCTAATAATATGCTATTTATATGTAGCTTAATGTCAGAGTTCTCATCTCTGAAATCTTTTTTAGCCTGTTAATTGAGACTAAGGGCAAGTGAAAAGCTAAGTTCTCTCAATTCACTTTCAGTTGCAGGAATCCAGCCCCTGGCTGAGTGGAGTATTGAAAATCAGTTTCATTCAAAAAGAGATTTTAAGATATCACAGTTCTCTGGGAGTTGGGTAAAGACCCATTGTGTTTTCTGAAATAAGCGAGCAAGTGTTCATTACTGGCAATCTTTTTCCCTGACCTGAGAACATTCAGAAAACATATGGTGATGGTGTCGCATGTGTCCATAAGGTATGCTACAGATTTTCTACTCACATGTAACTTTCCTAAGGATAAGACATATTAGAAAGAAGAAAAAAAAAAAAAAAGCAAAAGAAAAAGACAACTAAATGTGGTGGGTTGACCCTGGCTGGACACCAGCTACCCACCAAAGCTGCTCTACCACTCCCCTTCCTCAGCTGGACAAGGGAGAGAAAATATAACAAAATGGTCATGGGTTGAGATAAGAACTGGGAGACTACCAATTACCATCACAGGGAAAACAGTCTCAACTTGGGGAAATTAGTTTTATTTTTTAACAAATGAATAAGAGTAGAGTAATGAGAAATAAAACTAAATCTTAAAACACCTTCCCCCCACCCCTCCTTTTTTCCTGGGCTCAACTTTACTCCCAGTTTTCTCTATATCCTCCCCGCAAGTGGCGCAGGGGGATGGGGAATGGGGGTTGCAGTCAGTTCATCACACATTGTCTCTGCCGTTCCTTCCTCCTCAGAGGGAGGACTCCTCACACTCTTCCCCTGCTCCAGCGTGGGGTCCCTCGCACGGGAGACAGTCCTCCATGAATTTCTCCAACATGAGTCTTTCCCAAGGGTTACAGTTCTTCATGATCTGTTGCAGCAAGGGTCCCTTCCACAGGGTGCAGTCTTTCAGGAACAGACTGCTCCAGCATGGGTCCCCCACAGGGTCACAAGTCCTGCCAGAAAACCTGCTCCAATGGGGGTTCCTCTCTCCAGGGTTTAACAGGTCCTGCCAGGAGCCTGCTCCAGCATGGGCTTCCCACAGGGTCACAGCCTACTTTGGGTACACCCACCTGCTCCAGCATAGGGTCCTCCACGTGCTACAGGTGGGTATCTGCTCCACCGTTAACCTCCATGGGCTGCAGGGGGACAGCCTGCCTCACCATGGTCTTCACCACGGGCTGCAGGGGAATCTCTGCTCCAGCACCTGGAGCATCTCCTCCATCTCCTTCTTCACTGACCTTGATACCTGCAGTGTTGTTTCTCTCACATATTCTCACTCCTCTCTCACAGCTGCTCTTCCGCTGCAGGGTTTTTTTTCCCCCTTCCTAACTATGTTGTCCCAGAGGTGCTCCCAGCATTGCTGAAGGGCTCGGCCTTGTCCAGCAGCGGGGCCATCTTGGAGCCAGCTGGCATTGGCTCTATTGACATGGTGAAAGCTTCTAGGAGTTTCTCACAGAAGCCACCCCTGTAGCACCCCACTACCAAAACCTTTGCATGCAAACCCAATACACTAAATTATAACATCTTTTAACTTGTTGTTAAGTTCTGTATTATTTTATTTTATTTTAATACTACTTTCGTTTTGAGGAGCAGGATGTATGGTTTGTTCAGAATTAATAGAGATTATCCAGTGATTCCTTGATTCACTGTCTCTACTGTAGGAGGGAGGAGTTACTTGCAATGTTTGAAAATAAATTAATTACTATCTCAGTGGATACTTTGAGTCTATTTAGAGCCATATGAGTGCAGCATTTATACATATGTAAGATACATTCATTTTATACAATAATCATTGATTTAATGAGAAATCACTTTCATGGGCCCTCACTTGCATTCAGTAATGGCTCTACAATATCTTACTAAGACTAGAATGAGAATCAGGTTGTGATTCAACCACATTTAACCTCTAATTTTTTCCCTTTCTCTAGTGAAAGACTGATGTTACTGTAATTAGCATTACACTGTGTAGTATGATGAAGCTCACTTGTTCACTTCCCAATGAAATGTCACAAGCAAAGCCCTGCTTATTTCTCCATCCCTCCCTGCCCATTTCTGCCTGCATTTACCAAACAGTTGAAAACAGTGGTCCTTTGAATGTTGTAACATTTCCCCCCACCCCCCTCAAAGCTTGCATGCTCTGAACAGCTACAACTGTATTTGAATTCATGCTTTGATTAAGGTGGTTAGAGTCCTAGGACTGTATTAAAAAAAAAAACAAAATAAACCATCTGAACCATCTGACAGCTAGTCTACAGGAAAATATATTGAGATGAACTCTTTGGAAGCGCTAAAAGGAGAATTTCTTCCCCGGTAAAAGGAAAGCCTGAAAAAGAGGGAATATTTTCTACAAAGTAGAAGAAATTTTCCATATGCTTCCAAAACTACTTTAACATAAATCCACTTTTAACATTTAGTTTTAGTCCTAACAAATTTTATAATGTGCTTTAGTTTGGCAGTTAAAAGTAATGCTTGTTGCTTAGTATTTTCACAATAACTATTATCACAGGGATCAAACTGAATAAGCACCTGTAAAATATTATTTTTGATTCATTTCTTCTGTTTTCATAAGGCTGCTCTGCCTGCTCCCAGTAAATCTTTTGCTCTTCTCTCAGTAAATCATTTCTCAGTTATGATAAATTTATGTCTGGCTAACTACAAGATTACACTATAAGTGACCGATCTATCACCTTTTTAAGCCCAAATTTCACATAATTTAAAAATAGAAGACAGAGTAGAACGACTAAAAGATACATGGCATCAGGACTTCATGTCTGTCACACTTCTTCTTCAGCAGGAATCTGTATTTTGGGGAAACCAAATTAGATCTCTATATATCTCATTTGTAAACAGAAAGTATTTGCTCTCAAACAATGAAATGTGGATTGCCAGCAGCAAGCATCAGGATGGTATTGAAAAATTCCCAGCAGAGTTAAAGTTTCACTCAGAAGCTTACTCCTCAAAGCAGTCTCTGCAATCCCAGAAATAGATCTGCTTGTGGCAAGCTAAAGAAAGTTAAACAGTTTCTGAAGTCCCATTTAAAATATAAGCTAAATGTGAAAAGAAAAAAAAAAAAAAAAGGAAAAAAGAAAAAAAGATCAGACAAGCAAAACAAACATGACATAAGGAATTTTCAAGAAGTGTCCCTACTAGCTGTTGAAGTACAGTTTTAAAATTATATAAAGTACAACAAATTGAAAGAAATCACTGTTTTATAACTCTGATTCAACTCCCTTCAAATAATTTGAAATAGTGGTAAACTGTATTACCAAGAGTGAAATAAAAAACCCTCTTCTTTCAGCATAGAAGATAATAATTCCTCTAAGATATGAGTTTAATTACAATAAATATACTTGGACATCATAATATAGTCAATTATTTTAAAAAATGTCAGGCCAGATTCAAATCCCTTGAATGCTAGCCAGATCTAAGGACCTTAACTTGTATAGGGTTATCAATTCTCTTGTATAATATAGGTTTTCCTGTACTATGGTTTCAAATCCTGTATCTCAAAAGAAAGGTTCATATAGGACAATTATTTGCCCTGTATTTTCTCCTTCTTGGCACTTGTTTGGTTAAATCATAGTGCTGTACAATCATAGAACTGTTGAAGTTTGAAGGGGTATCTGGAGAGCACAGGCACAAGTCCTGAATAAGATTGTGTCACTTGTTAGGGAAGGGAAGAGATATTCCCACCGTTCGATGTGGGTCACATTTACATCTAACCTACAGGAAAAACTGATTAGAAGGTTAGTCTTAAATATCACCCCTCTAAGTATTTTAAGCTTCTGGGCTATGGAAAGGCATTTCCCTGCATTTAAAATTTACAACTGCCTTTTGCAGGCATCAAAGACTTAAGGTGTAATTTGTAGTAGACAGGAAAAGGAAGTCATTAGGTGCACTGACGAAGAATCCAAACTCTGCTATCTCATCAGTTTTAGATGTCCAGCTATAATAACCTACCCTACAAGCTATGGGGCTTTCTGAGTTGGGGCTTGCTCATTGACTACCTGAAGATGATTCCATTTTGATAAAATAAATATTCAGTCAGCTGGAGGAAATGAGCAAACGTGATTCTGTAGCGTAGCAGATACCATAGGATAGGGAAAATCTGGTTCCATTAAATTCACAAATATTTTTGACTAAGAAATAATGGGACAGCAGGAATGAAAAGTAATTGTCCTTCCACTCTGAGTGAATGATGTAACCACTAGGTACTGTGCAGTCTTGCTTCCTCTCTGACTAAAGACATATGCGAAGATTCATTGCAATAAGGAGTAGCTCCAGTCAGGCTCTAAAATACCCAGCCAATGCACATTTTGTGAATTATAGATGTAGAAAATCATGTAGATGATGAGTACCTATCAGACCACTGCTGTCAGGATATATGTGGCTATGCTTATTTGCTCTTGCAGAGTTTGTAGCCATCTTCAGTGCGTTATCAAAGAAATAGATCAATAATATAGAGAAAAGTAATAATATAGACTAATTTTTAAAAGAAATTAAAGGAAATAAAACTGTGCAAGGTAATTTCTAACCTACCAGCTGTAGCCAGGGCTGGGAGTCATATATGTAGCTTCTGTTTCCAGATCTGTTGTTGGATTGCTAATTGACTTTGGGCTTTGACCAACTGAGTTTCTGCTTTTGTCCTCAGGTTCCTGTTCTTTAAATGGCAACATGATGCTGTTTTCAGTCAAAAGAACAAGCTTTGAACTACATTTTTAGTAAGTTTCCTGCTGATGATAGAATTATTATTTATGGAACTCTTACAGTTTTCATTTCCAATTTATCAAGAAGTATTGTGGATTTCATTTGCAACCATAACTGTTGGTATAAAGCAGAAGTTCTCACAAGCAAATGTGGAGGTTCTAGAAGTTCAGTAAGAAGCAACAGAAGGTTTTGACACCATATGAAGTTGAAAACATTTTGATATGCTAGAATCAAAGCACCAGAGAGATTTGTCTGTTAAAACAGTGAAGCATTAATAGTCCACTCAGATGAGTAAAACAGTTCAGGGTCTTTCAGTATATCTGCAGACTGGAAAACAAATTACTATCACCTCATAATTTTATATATTTGCAAGCATTTAAAATATTACAAGTTTAAGAAAACAAAACAAAATTACAGAGTACATTTGAGAGAAATGACAGATAGTGAGAGGTTCTAATCTAAACTCCATAGTAAGAAAGTCACTGCACATTGCAAAAATGTTTTTATTTTTATTTTTGTGAATTATTATTTCGGGTTTTTTCCTGTCTGTGTTTGGGTATTAAACAAAAGCTTGTTTCACTGGTTTGTACTAACTAGAACATAAATTGCTCTTTACCTTCAGAAAGTATAATAGAAGTTTATGCCAGAAAAGTCAATTGGTTATGACAGATGTGCAGTCTTGGAAACAAGAGAGCCTCTGCTTTTTAAGTTGAGAGTATCAACAATATGATACACAAATACCACATTCATGTACTTGATTGTAAGATTTTCACATACAAATGACCCTGCAAATTTTCAGATGGAAAACTCAGTGCTTCTTTCAGAAAAAAGAACAACATGGAAATTATGTGGTCTTGCATTATTGTGCTACTAACCACTCAGCACTGTATTTAATTTTAAAATATTACCTGTCACTTGAGACAAAGCATGTTGCTTGGGACGAAGAGTTTTCAGGACATCCCCACATAATGGCTAACATTATGGTACTGTAAGTTGCAGCATATATATATATATGAAATTTCAAGAGCTGGGAGAAGCTAGGCATGTAACATCCTTAAAATTCTCATTTTCTTAGGTCTTTTGGACGACTCAGTTCTAGATGTTAGAGCAATTCAAAAAAATATGAATAAATTTAGTACTCTCCGGTTAAACTATTCCACTACCTCAAAATAGAATATTGTTATTGAAAGACTATAATGAAATTAATTCTAGACTCAATCAGTTCTCCTTAATGATGTCCCTTATTGTTTTACTTATTTCATTGTCATCTTAATTAAAAAAAAAAAAAGTCAAGAAAATATCCCTTGACTGCTTGTTTTTTTGAGGAGTACTACATAACTAATAAGAACAGCTTGTTATCTAACATTTTTGATGTATCCATGGTAACAAAAAAAAAAAATATCCACAAGCATGGGCTTCCCTGTGATTTCGACCTTAAAAGACTCCCCACTGTGTTGGAAGCCTATCATTGCATACCATTTATTTTTTGCAGCTTGTGATTTTGTAGTAAGCTCAAAGGGCAATCTATTGCTACAGCCTTAACTAGTATAACTGAGTCTGGTGGTCCTGGATTCTGTATTATTTGAAGCTGAATACTTCAGCTACTGTAAACTGATCTTCCTAGGCAATTTTTTTTTTTTTTTCTCATGTGGAAATGCTCCAATGATTTTTTTTTCTTCTTGATTTTCAGGCTTCTACATATACATGACACATTTTTTATGTTCTTTCAGTATATATACCCTCTCACATAGCACCAAAAGCAAGCAACTTCACAGGTTATCTATGGTCTTTGAAATTCTTTTCTTTTGCCAATTTCTACAGAGGAACAAAAACACATAAACATTTTTTTTTTTTTATTTTGTGGAAAAAAAAAAGAGATGCCTGATCAAGTGAATTATTCCCAAATATTGAATATTTTTCAATATTTTTTTTCTGAAACACAAAATATATGGTTTTTAATGTGGTCATGGTCTTTGATAAATTAAAATTCTTGACAACTTTGACCTATAATACACAATGACCTCATAAAGGATTATTAAGAATTATTAAGAATTAAGGTTCTAAGAATGACAAAGTAATCATGACTAATCATGACAAACTAATCATTTTGTGTTGTTTTACCCGTAATGTTTTTTTCAGTTCACAAACATTTTGTCCCATAAAGCTCTTCAAAAGTTCATTGTTCCTATATTTTCATCTGCCAGGTCTTCTTTAAGCTCAAAATTTAATAGACTTTAAGTAAAAAAAAAAAAAAAAAAAAAAAAGGTTAGCTATGGAAGTGCATTACCGCTTCCATCCTTAGTAAAAATAATTACTGTTTGATTTGTCCAGGGCAGAGTCAGCAGTCAGGTCACAAGCTAAGCTGAATGTTTGCATACAGTATATCTGCTATGCAGAAATTTTAGAGATGGAAAAGAGTATGTCCATTCATAGAAACACACACCAGCTTATCTCAGCTCAGCCAGTCACAGACTGCAGTTGCTAAAAGAGTTTGGAGATAAGCATGGGGTGTGGCTAGGTATAAGGAATTGAAGTTAGAATAGTGTTATGAGGATGAAACCGAGGCTTATCCTATAATCATAATTGTGCTGCACTAAGGTATTGGGTCCAGCAACTACCCCATTAGTCTTTGACTGGATGAGACAACAGACCAACCTGAGACCAGGTGGTTGACTGAATGCCAAAATTAAATTTTGAAAAATTGAAAAGATCAATTACAAACTCCCTTTGTAACAAAGCATTTGACTAATCCTTGCAAGAGCTCTTCAGGTGGGTCTCTGAGATTGTCCCAGAGATTCCCCCATGCAACTCCTGCTGTTCATGGATCACTTGGCAAGCACTGATTGTACACATCTGTGAGCTGGTTAACATCCTAGGTATAAGATCTGGCCATCTCATTGACACCCCCAGTCAGATTCTGCTGTAGAATTGTCCAAGCTTTACAGAGAAGATTTTAAAGAGTAAAAGCAGTTCCTGCAGAATCAAGAATTATTACCTGGGACAGTAAGACTATTTATGGAATATTTAGTAGGAGGAACCAACAGCAGAGAAAAGAAGGAATCTGGGTTTTAGGAAGGAACGAACATAAGAAAACAGAGAGATAAGGAGATAAAAAGGATCATGCCCTGTGCTTGACTTGTGCAACCTGTCTTATCTTCTAGGTTAGTGAGGATCAAGCTGCACTGGGTGGTAAGTAGGTGAAGTGGCTTGAGAACCAGGGAAGTGTGTGGGTTCGGAGGGGAATCCTGAGGAGTTCCATACTGGAGGACCAGGAGAGTCTCAGCCAGCTGCTGGAGAAACCATAGGTTTGGACCCCCATGCTGGGGGTCAGGTGGGACCTCTGTGTGTGTGTATGGGAAGCAACTGGAGAGAGCAATGATCCAGGGCTGGGTACTGTATGGAGTGTGTCTGAGCCTAGTTTTTGAATGAATCCACTGTATGTGTGTGTGTGTGTGTGTGAATGTGTGCAAAGGAGTCTGTATTAGCAACTGGACTACTGCTATGCCCTTGGGGGCTCGAGTATTCTGTAACAATGAGGCAGATTGGGATCCAGAGGCAGCTACTGGGCAGACTGGGTCTGAGCCCAGCTGATGGAGGGATCCACATTGTATACACATATGTTTATTTATATGTTTATATATATGATATCTAATCTTTACATATATATAAAAAGCGTTCCCACTAGCAGACCGTCATCTTGATCAGCCATGGAGAGGAGCACAATGAGACCATTGCTGCTCTTTGTATTTATATGAGTGTGGACTGTACCTGGCTCTCTGTCTTGATCTGTGTGGCCACCAACAGCTACACGTGTATATGCTTTTATGTATATTGTATACATGTTTGTTTCTGTGCCTACTGGGCATACATGCTCAGTCTTGCTACTAGTTGGACCTGGGGGTATGAAGCCGCAGCATCCTTACCACAAAGGGGCTGCCAAATTTGTCAAGACTCAGCAACGTAGGTCCGTGGATCATATCGGTCATGAGAACAGAGCAGGAAAGTGGTTCAGGGAACCTCACCAGCTCCAGCTGAGGATGCAACAGAGATTCTCATTACCATTCAGAGAGCAGCCGACCATCCCATTTGAAAGGTTCGCTTCCTAATATGAATATTACCCTATGCAAATATGCCAATAAATTAGTTTTTTTAACAAACCGCTGTTTGTGACTAGCAATGAGGGTAAGTGATGCTAATGCTGCACCATGGCACTTACATAAACAGAAGAGATGACTCTCCTCTAACTCTTTTATAATTTTTGCTAAGTAGAATTAGGTAGAGAGGATAAGGATGAACAATTTTAAGAGAAAGAGAACATACATGCTTTTGGGTTCAGAGTTGCAAAAAAGACCTTTCTCTTTATTTGGACCATTATGTGCCATTTATGTATGAATATGTAACTCACAAATTCAAAGTCCAAAATGAAACTTGTTAAATATTTATCTGAAAGAGTAATAAATGTTTGTCATTTTTCTAGATAACTGTTCTTCTGTTGTGTCAGATTACTTGTGGCAAATGTCATTGTCCAGGGTATGTTATTAGTCACACATTTCAAAACAAAATTCTCTCTGCTGCTTACAAGAAAATGGTGTCTTTAACCTTTGTACATGGAAAACATTGAATTTTTTGAGAATCAAATACTTTTTTCTTTTTTGTGTGCTAAAAACTCATTTAGGAAGCCTAAGGATCCAGATTATGTTGTCACCTCTATTTTTTTTTACCAAATAATTTATTACCTTTCTCCTTTGCAAAGTCTATAATAAATGAATTATTATAACAGAACTGGTGCTGAAACTTTCACCAGGCTTTGCAGCTGAATTCACTGTATATCTCTTTTATGAACTTGGTGAGTTTTCGGCTACCTCTCTCTAGGGAACTTTGAGTTTATTTCTTCTTTCTAAAACTTTCTTCATAAAGGTCTATGTTTAGGAAACACAAGTCAGAACTCTTCCCCCCAAAAAAACCCAAACAAATGTGAAAGATATGTAGTTGTCAGACAAAGAAATACTTAAAAAACCCCCAAAGAAATATATGATAATGTTGTTTGAAACGCAGTTTCCTTTTGTATAGATCCTCCTAGAAAGACATAACAATGGCAAGTTTTTGATATATTTTCTGTTTCAAAAGAAGTGGAAGATCAAATTTTGCTATAATCACACACTTCACTTCCAAAATTAATTGATTATCAACATAATTGTAACATTTTGTTTAAAGCACTTCAGTCACTATGTTTCCTTGTTAGTGACAAATTCTCAAGTGAAAACAATGACATGACCTTATGGAAATCATACTATAAATAATTAATATGCATTGTTACAACTTCTCTTGCAGAATAAAATAGAACACAAAGAATATAAAGGGAAAAAAAACAAAAGGTATACTAGGAAACAACATGTACTAAGTAAACACTTCTACCTTGCTTGACTAAGCTTTTATCTGGAGGGTTTAAATCATGTTCCAAAGTAGTCTAACTATGTATTTTGTGTTTCATCTTAATATGAGATCATCCACTGTGTGTCCAAACATAAACCTACTAAAGTTTTTCCTACATTGAACAGATGCGCAGATGCACAAACACCTCTTTTTACAAAAATAGGTAAGGTGGGGGGAGAGACGGAAGAGAGAGGCAGAGAGAAATGATTGGTTTATCATGTTCTTCAGACATTTCTAACATGCAATATAACATATTCATATTGCTAACATTTTACCCACAGGAAAACAGTCAAGCCACATTCATGTTGTCCTAAATATGGTGAAATAAACATCAAGAAGTTTGAAATGTGAATCCATATATCATCTGAGAGATGTCACTCATAATACAGGCCATCAGTTAACAAATAAGAAATTATCATGAATACTTATTTTGACAGTAAAAATACTCTCCACATAAATGTGATAATGGCAGTTATTTCTTAATGTTTTCTAAAAATCTTTTTACGTAACTATGAATGGAGCTAAAGTATGAAAGTACCTTTTACTGCCAACAAATCAGATTTAATCTGCTCCAGCTTTTAGGGCTTTTGGGGGTTTATCTGTTTATATATTAAAAATAAAATTATTAGAGATGAAAAAGCAAATTCCATTACTTTGAATATCACATAATAAATGCACTGTATTTTAAAAAGGCTGCAGGGTAAACACAAATTCTCTAGTCTCATATTATAAGAAACTTGCTTGATTTTATTGCATCTTTTTTCTTGCTATGAAAATTACCGAAATTGAAGGTTTAATTTAATTTATACAGTAAATTAAATTCTGACATTTTGTATGAATCATCAATATACCTGTAACCTATCAGATGCAAGCTGTACATTCAGAAAGGCTACTATATCTCCTCCTCCACAGCCAATTGTATTCAAATAACTAGTAAAATTTGTTTAACTTCCTTCTCGTGACCATTAAAGTTGATATCTTCCCATATTTAATCTGTAGCGTCATGAATACTGCAGTACCTAATTTTATTTACTGTAATATAAACATTGAATAGTGTTTAAACCAATAATATTGCTACAGAGAGAGATGTAAGTGCTTAAAATCTTTCATTTAATGACTTTTCATTGGCTTCTGTTGACTTTCACTTTTCATGGTGTGCAAAGGAAAGCACCAGTATGAAACTTTATAAAGTTGCCACCTGCAGTTTGGGTTTTTTTTTTCAAGAAAACCTGGAGCCATTTTTTACCTGTAATTTCAACATAAAATTATTGTAGGACTCTCGGGCTGAATATTAGGGTGTGGTAGTTGGCACATATAGCTATGCACCAGAAAATGCTTGGAAATCAATGGAAGACACAACAGAGATCGGTGCTGAAATCTTTAGGGAAGCATGATATAACACCTGATAATGGAGAAAAGTTTTACGTTTGGGGCAGTCTGAGATCACTAACTGTAAGGAAGAGGCCCACAGTTCTTTACTTGTCTTGGTCATTCATTTGCTGTGTGACCTTAAGCAATTTCTGTTTTCCTCACTGTATTTTGGTGTATTTAGTTTGTCACATCTTCAGGGCAGAGGTAATTTCCAAAAGCAAGTCACAGTCTTCAGCTCTATTAATATCAATGGAGGTCTGGAGCCACTGGAGTGTTTATTATAATCTTTTACTTTAAGAAGTTACTATAACAGAAAAATCTGTACTTAACACTTTACTTTCTATAAGGAGTTGATATCATAGAATCATCTATACCTAACACTATACTTATTATTTATTTGAAAATAAAAAGTGGCAGCGTGGGGGAGGCTTTTTGCAGCTTCCATAGTTAGTTAAAAGTGAAGATGTGACTACTATTATCTAGTTTTCATTCCATGGTGCATACTTTCAAATAGTGATTGCTACCACATGTCTGGATATACAGTAAAATCAGAAATACCTTAAAACCCCAATCCAAAAAAAACAATTAAACTCACAAATAGTCCCATTGGGTTCCATGAAAAGATTTAGATGTTCAAAGATAAATGTATGATTCAGTGTTGAAGTGAATTAGTGTCTGATGAATACAGACAAGTGGTTTGTAGTCCAAAAGATGTGAATGTAGTAGGAAATCTCCAGAAACTATTTCCATTTAAGTAAAACTATCACTTGTCAAAAAAAAAATTTCCTAAGAACTATCTCCTTAAAATCAGTTATGAGGAAGGCCTACACTACACAAAAAGCAAACCAAAATGCTGTTTTCACTTGTATTTCTTCCTCTGGCTTTCTGAAAGAGAAAATTAGTATTATGTATAAGTAAGAACTAATTAAATTAAGTAACTGTGACATTTGTGCTAATAATACCAACTAACAAACAACGAAAGAACATGTTAAGTGAAATACAGAGCTACTGTCTAAAATATCATTAATATGAGACTTCATATTGCTGCTTTTTATTTAGAGCTGTGGTATTTATTCAGAGGTGAGCATTTCAAGGGTGAAATTCAACACAAGACAGAAGGAAAATTCTTGACAGCTGTTCCTGTTAACAGAAGGACTCTGATCTGAGTATGTCTGACTCTTTTCATTTGGTGTCACTGCTGAGGTCTGCCTTCATATAACTCCTCCATCTACTCTTTTAGCAGTTGGAAGTCCTGGCTGAGTACAAGTTTGTACACACACACACACACACACACACACACACAGAGACACATACACACACAGGTACCCACAGTAGAATCTCAGACATACAATGGCTATTGCCAAGTAAACAACAGAAATAAGCATTTGTAGCAATTTACCATCAAATCACACACATTCCCATCATCAAACATTTATTGGGAATCTGTACTGAAATCACAACATACTGTGGATTATGAATGAACTGCAAACCACTGCCCATAGTGTGGACCATCAGTAATTTGCAGACCAATTAGGCAACAAAAACTCAGTGAGAACTATCTTGGCTTGTGTTATATGAAAGTAAAACAAAAACAAACTTCAAGAGATATTTTCTCAAATGACAAAGAACAAAAAACAAGGTAGGAATAAAATAACTAGAGCCATAAAGAGTTTGTAAACAATGCAGGATTAGAACATATTTTTCAGTATTTAAATTACTCTAATATAAAATTTTCTTTTCATTTAGGTTTCAAGTCAGGTAGAAATTGCAGAATATGAACATTTATTCAAAGATTCAGATGTGAGTATTTAGGTAGACCTGAGTATGTAGGGACTGGTTTGAGATGATTGGTGTAAAACTGTAATCTTGCCATAGAGTAGGTTAATTTCATGTGTATTTACTGTGATAAATAAAACAAGTTTGCTAGAAGTGTTTGAGATGTGAGAGAAGACAATACAGAATGTTTGGCAGATTTTTGTTATATTTTATTAGTTAAGTTGTATTTTTCTTTGGTGTTAGTAGCAAAAGTTAAATGTATCTATAGACTTTAAAAGTCTCTTTAGATCATTGACGTCTATTACCAAAAACATTGATGTTTGTTTGTTTGTTTTGGATCTAGATACATATTATCTGTCTAAGAGACCATAATGTCCCTTTTAGAGTCATAGTAATATACTGTATTGCATAGATAGTAAACATGCTAAAAAAAAAAAACATAAAGAAATATTCAATTAAATGATTTTAAAGAACATCTGAATATTTTTAAATAAAATGTGAATATTCACATAAATGCAAATATAGAATGTGAATATGTAAACTATATAAATAATATAGAAATATAGAAATATAGAAATCTGTGAATATACTGTCCTTCAGTAAAAAACATGGGGGCTATACACACATGTATTGGCTTGGAAAGTGAAGTACGTCAGTATTTTTGTTTCTTAACGGCACTAAAAGATAACATTTTACAGATTAAGAGGTAAAAATTAATATCGTTGGTAAAGGTATAACGAAAATAACATTGAAATATTTATTACAAAGTAGCCATCATCCTTTACAGTGGGGCTGAGAATTTTTCTGATGTTGATCCTGCAAGTGAAACTAGCCTATATTATGCTCATTTGTTCATTATTACTGAATTTCCTCTGGCCAAAAACCCTGGCTGATTTGTTTGAAAGCTGTAGATGGCTTATTTCTAAATGTCTATTGTGGCAGGTACTCCACCTCCACCTCCAACTCCACCTCCACCTTCTTCCCCCCCACCCAGCCCCGAGGTCGGGGCTTTTGGCATAGTGACCGCTGGCTTTTTGCGTCTTTTGTACTTTGCCGCGCCCCCAGGCACGTACCTGCCCACCTTAGGGGAGGGGTGGGAGAGGCGAAACCCCTTGGCAACAGAGGGTCTTCAGCCAGTAAGGCACCTTGGTTCAGAGAAGCTTCTAGGTCATGACCAGTTATGGCCACAGCTCTGATCTGACCCAGGGTATAAATGAGGTGCTGCCGGAGATCCCCTTGGAGTGGTCTTCTTGGAGCAGTGGGCCTCTGTTTGAAGCCTCCCCCCTTGGGCTGGGACGGCGCCTGAGGAAACTTCCCAGGATTGAGTGCCCTCACCTTCTTTTGGGTGAGTGATGTCTTCTGGATATATCCTTGGGTGAGTCCTTGCCCCACCTCCCATCCCACCAGGTGAGCAATTACGCCTTCTGGGTACCCAGGAAAGGGAGAGCGAGCTCCTTTTGTGAGTGTGTGTGTGCGTGCACACTTTGGACCATCATTCTTGTGTGTAAGTGTGCAGCAATAATACCCCAAGTGTCCACTCGAACCTGTTATGTGTGAAATGTTATTGGAGGGTTGATTGAGTTCAGTTTACCCCTGTTTCTCATTGTTTTTTGCTGTGGTTTTGGCTGTTTTGTGAAATAAAATTGTTTGAGCTTGTCCTTTGTTTAGAGTACCTCTGTGACAGCTATCCTAAATTAGGTTTACCCAGCTAATAAAAATGACCTTTTATCCTCTTCAACTTTCAATAAATGCTAGCTGAGAGAGAGAGAGAGAGAGAGAGAATTCACCATAATCAGCTTAAAGATGAGAACAGTAAGATTTTTAACTGAGTTATCTCGTGTAGGTATAACTTTTACCATCATCTGGTAATGATTAGGAAATGGGCTAAGTTAAGGTTGTGTACATTATGGTCATGTCAATGAAGATGATTGATATTTTCCTACACCATAGCCAAGACCATAATTAAGACCCAACAGAGACTTTACATGTAAAATCATGGTAACTTGGCAAACTGTAAAACACAACTCCTTTAGGTGTTAGCTAAGATCAACATTGTCATTTGCTGCACTCTGTTGCACTTTGAACTGTAGCAAGCTGATCATGTTTCTGAGACTGAAATGTCTTTCAATAGTTTTGTTCAGAACATTTATTTTATTAAAACATTGGAGGTTTTCCCAGTAAAGGAAAGGTGGATATCTAGTATATTAGATTTACTGAAGCACTAGCCAAATGAAAGACAATATCAAATGTGTGTACAAAAATACATTTCTTAAATATATATTACCTTAGTATATATCTATTTCCATTTTTATACATAAATTTGACACAAAGCTTTAAGTTCTCAATTTAGAGATTTTTTTTCTGTTTTTCATTATAATTTTACTTCAGTTACACTAAAGTCTGATAATAAAATTCATAGTTTTAGTGACAAAATGATCCCTTAAATTAACATAAGAATACATATAACTGAGTAGGAAAAAAACAGATTTCTAGATGATGACCTTAAAATGGATGCTGACAAACAACTTGTCTATAGTCTTCTGCACAAAGGAACATTTATATTTTAAATCATCATGACAATATGAATAAGTAATCATTAATGAAAATGTAGTTATATCTTTAATGAAAAAGAAGGAAACAAACACAATTGCAGATGTATGTTAATTTCAGTTTGTGGTTCAGATCTTGTAGCACTCTCTATTAAAATTCTCTTTTGATCTCTGTGGAAATTGGCATAACTTTACCAGGGCCATGTCGAAGTTGATGCAAAATTCAAGCATTGCTGCTAGACTCATCTTAGGAAAAAAAAAGGAAAAACCAGTAACTGTAATTCTAAGAGAAACATATTCATAATATAAATTAACAGAAGATGGGATATTTTTTCTAGTTCTGTTTTTAAATAATGTCTAAAACTAACCCTCCTTGCAAATGTTTGTTGCCTGCCCAGGAAATAAGAGATGATATTGATTGTCCACTGAATCATTAAAATAAAGAGTCAAATAAGTGTTTAGTTTCATATTAGACTGTGACCTTGATACCATCAATGAATGCTGAGGGACAGCTATAATTCCCAGGAGGAATCATTTTTCAGTTAAACAGGTTTATTCTAAGCAAGTCATGCTGATGCATCCACTGCACAAGTTTGAAAGAAGCTGCATGGAGGCAGAAGAGGTGAAAGTCTCTCCATGTGCCCTCTGGATACTTTTTGTCCATAGAAGACAGTGACATCTCAAAAGATCATGATAATTAATCTCATTTATGTCATTTCAAAGCCTTTCACCCAATCTTATAGGTTTTGGAGTCATGTTTTGTTATTAAAAGAAATTATAGAAATCAATGATTGCTACTACAGTATAAGAATTAGAGAGATGCTTTTAATGAATAACAATACTCTTACTGTTTGGGGGTGTAACTGTAACACTATTAATGCATTGTTATTAGTAATGTCAATTCTGATAAATATGTTGTATTACTTATATTACATTTTCTAAATTTTAATAATAATGACTCCTGGAACAGTGGCTTTTATTATTCTAGTTGTATCTTACGTTGGATGTAGCTAGACCGTTGCTTGAATAAAAAGATAATAATAAAAAGCTGCTTTCAATTCTCTTCTCTCTTTCTTTTTTCTTCCTTTTTCCCCCAGAAGATTGAGCTTCTTGGCTGGATACTCCATTTTCTTTAGATTTCCTATAGGGTCTTATGAATAGACTTAAAGAAGTGTAGTCTGACAGGCATCAGCCATGAGAGATTCATATTGATAAAGCCTCATGAACCTTTGTGGTCCTCCCCATTTGATAAGGTATATTTAATGCCCTCAGAATGAGTAACAACAAGACTTTCACACATAATTATTTCCACAACAGGTCTTAATTGTCCCAGTATTCAGTATTAGAATGTCTTATTTTTAGATTACTATAATCCCCAGCACAGCAGGTAAAGACCAAGATTCCCAGTATAGCGTGACAGAAACCTTAAGATACCTATGTTACTTCTGTACAAGAAAACAGCCACATCTTACTTCCTACACAGTAAATAAAAAATGTTCCATGTGTAGTCTCCCTCCTTCTCTTTTTACCAGCTAAACTTACAAGGTTATGTTATGTGATGCAAATACAGGTAGCCTGTAAAAAAAATTACCAAGTAATTTTGTTAGTGAAAAGCATATTTTACTTACTGTTGGTAAAGCAACTGTAATACAGACAGAGATTGCTTACACTGCAGTCCAGACCTTTAGTACTGTAAACAAGTATATCTACTGAAGACAAAGAAAGCCGAAGAAACCTGTATTCTGGTAGCATTGTAAGTAATACCTAAGTCAGGTAGGGAGTGGAGCAGTCATCACTGCATGAACGGCTATTTCTCATCTCCAGCTCTCAAAGTTTCATTCCCAGATGTCCTTTAAGCACTGATGAATCTAGTAAGAGAGTTTTAGAAAGTGTGTCACACCATGTGCTGCAACCAAGACAGACAAAGAAATTTAAAAACTTAAAATTTACAGGGGCTCCAAAGTGAATACAAACTTCAAGTTCAAGTGTCATAAAAGTTTGATGACCACTTTTATGCTCACTCACTGGAAGAAACATGGTTGCTTAGGGATTCTTCAAGTATAAATTCACACATCCTTAATGACAAAAGAACAGATTGGTAGATTTTGCGGATCTTAGTGGTGCCCCAACCGCTGAAATTTACTAAGTGACATGGCATGTAGGCACACATCTAAATGCTTTTATGCTAACACTTCTGATACTTTTGTGGTTGTGTGAAGGACAAGAGGTATATCTTCACAAACATATCAGTCAGGATCTGGTCGCTGTTGGGATTGTTTTCAAATCTGAGAGCCTATTCATGCCATTTTGATTAATGCAGAATACTACTTTACTTTGCAATCATTTCCATTAAAAACAGCAAGACTACTTGTTTGTTTAAAAATATATTTGATTCTTGGCTTGCAAATTGTCATGAGCTGCTCAGCAAGACACATCACAGTAACTTTTATTACCTGACCACACTTATAAAGGCCATTTTTGCATATTATATCAAATGGAATCTATGTCAGCTATAAAATTAAAAAAAAAAAATGGGTTGGAATGTGTCTCTAATAATAGTAATTATATTTGGCACTTACTTAGCCATTTTCATCTGCAAAGCACTTACTACCAGCATTAGCTATTTAATTCTCACAAAACCGCAGCAAGGTAGGCAACTATTCTACCACCCTGTAAGGGGATGCATTGTTGGCTAGCAGATGACTGTGAAAAAGAAATAGAAAAAGAAGGAAGAAAAGAAAAGAAAAGAAAAGAAAAGAAAAGAAAAGAAAAGAAAAGAAAAGAAAAGAAAAGAAAAGAAAAGAAAAGAAAAGAAAAGAAAAGAAAAGAAAAGAAAAGAAAAGAAAAGAAAAGAAAAGAAAAGAAAAGGAAAAGAAAAGAAAAGAAAAAAGAAAATAAAAGAGAAAAGAAAAGAAAAGCTCTATTTTTAGAAGGTGTTCTGCTGAATCATTGTTTTCCAGAGTATATGGATGTATTGGGTATGCATGGCAAGGTTTTGGGGGGGGGGACACTACAGGGGTGGCTTCTGTGAGAAGCTGCTAGAAGCTACCATAGCTGATAGAGCCAATGCCAGCTGGCTCCAAGACAGACCCACCGCTGGCCAAGGCTGAGCCAATCAGCAACAGTGGGAGCACCTCTGGTATAACATAGTTAAGAAGGGGGAACAAAAAAACCTGCACAATTGCAGCTGGAGAGAGAAGTAAGAATATGTGAGAAGAACAACACTGCAGGTACCAAGGTCAGTGAGGGAGGGGGAGGAGGTGCTCTAGACGCTGGAGCAGAGATTCCCCTGCAGCCTGTTGTGAAGACCATGGTGAGGCAGGCTGTCCCCCCTGCAGCCCATGGAGGTTAACAGTGGAGCAGATATCCTCCTGCAGTGCATGGAGGACCCCATGCTGGAACAGGTGGATGCCCAAAGTAAGCTGTGACCCTGTGGGAAGCCTGTGCTGGAGCAGGCTCCTACCAGGTGTCCTGGTTTCAGCTGGGACAGAGTTAATTTTCTTCATAGTAGCTAGTATGGGGATATGTTTTGGATTAATGAAGAAAACAGTGTTGATAATACAGGGACGTTTTAGTTGTTGCAATGTAGTGCTTACAGTAGTCAAGGACTTCTTCAGTTTCCCATGGTCTGCCAAGGGCACAAGATGTTGGGAAGGGACACGGCTGGCACAGCTGACCCAAACTGACCAAAGGCATATTTCATGCCATATGATGTCATGCTCAGTGTATAAAGCTGGGAGAAGAAGGAGAGGGGGGATGCTTGGAGTTATGGCGTTTGTCTTCCCAAGTAACCATTAGATGTGATGGAGCCCTGCTTTCCTGGGGATGGCTGAACACCTGCTTGCCAATGGAAAGTAGTGAATAAATTCCTTGTTTTGCTTTGCTTGCATGCATGGCTTTTGCTTTACCTATTAAATTGTCTTTATCTCATCCCATGAGTTTTTGCACTTTTCTGATTCTCTCCCCCATCCCACCGGGGGGGACTGAGTGAGCCACTGTGTGGTGCTTAGTTGCCAGCTGGGGATAAACCATGATAGCAGGATCTGTGGACCTGTGGAGAGAGGAGCCCATACTGGAGCAGGTTTGCTGGCAGGTCTTGCCAGCAAAGACCCATGCTGGAGCAGTCTTCTCCTGAAGGAGTTCACCCTGTGGAAGGAACTCACCTGGAGCAGTTCATGAAGAACTGTAGCCCGTGGGAAGGACTTACATTGGAGAATTTAATGGAGGACTGTCTCCCATGGGAGGGACCCATGCTGGAGGAGGGGAGGAGTGTGAGAAGTTCCCGCTGGGGAGGAAAGAGTGGCAGAGACAAAGTGTGATGAACTGACTGCAACCCCCATTCCCATCCCCCCGCGCCACTTGAGGGGCGAAGGTAGAGAAAGAGGAGTGAAGTTAAGCCCAGGAAGAGGAGGGGTTGGGGAAGGTGTTTTAAGACTTGTTTTTATTTCTAATTATTCTAGTCTGATTTGCTTGTTAATAAATTAGACTAATTTCCCCAAGTCAAGTCCATTTTGTCTATGATGGTAACTGTCCTTATCTCAACGCAAAACCCTTTCATTATATTTTCTCTCCCCTGCCCAGTTGAAGAGAGGGATTGATAGAGCAGCTTTGGTAGGCACCTGGCGTCCATCCAGGGTCAACCCACCACAATGGAGCATGAGAAAATTTCTCTCAGTCTCTCTGCTTACCTGACAGCCTTACAGGTTCTGCAAGTTCTCTGGTATTTCACTGTTACCCCAAGGCAACATATCTCTGGAGTGCACTATCCAAGATGCACCCCTCTGTTCCTTACACTCTTGGCACTTAGAAGATTGTTGGCTGCTCTCCAGAGTAACACAAAGGAGCTAGAATCTGCCTGGCTGCCTATTAAACAATTTAATTTTTCCCATTGTATCTGTTTTCTATAACTGCATTGGCATTGCCTGTCATTTATGTAACCGCAGGAGACCATCTTCTTGCAGAAACAGTTGTATAATCTAAACAAATGTTACTTCCACTAATAGTCCAAATATATTGGTGGGGGGAGGAAATAAGTCAAATAAATACCTATGGACTTATCTGTAAGATAGAAATAAAATTAAAAATAAAAATAAAAATAAAAATAAAAATAAAAATAATAAAGTCAGCTTTAACAACCAGTTAGGCCAGCTTAAAGGTGATCTCTCTTGAAGGAAATACAATACGTGATAATAAGTTCTTAGTTGGTAGACCTAGATCTACAGTTTTCTGCAGGATGTTTTTTTCATTGAAAAGTGTTGATTCAATAGCCCTGGGACTTTACACCAATCAATTTTTATAATGTGTTGCTTCTAGGACTGCACATTTGGAGCATCTTGAAAGGATTACTGTTCAGTATTGTAATTATATATTTGAATATAAATTGCCACTATGAAGAGAATATAATTTAAATATTTCCTAGTTCCTTCTACCTCTGCCTTTTCCTGCCAGTGCCATCTGAATCCCAGTTCAGTTTTGTTACCTTCCATGATCTCCTGTTTATTCCTATGATCTCTTCATGCCTGTATTTCCTTACATTTTGCTGTGCATTGCTCTTTATCATGCTCTTCTACTATCTTTACTTATCCTCATCTTATATATTCTCTTCTTTTTTTTTTTTCACATTGTACCCCATCTTTTCTCCCATAAAGTTTCTGTTTCAGTCCCAGTCACCTGTCATTTATTTGCTTACTCTAGTCTGCCACAGGCAGATATCCTTTAAGACTTTTAAGATTTCATTCTTCTCCCTCTAGTCTCCTTTTCCTTTTGCTTCTCATATCAGCATGTTTTGCTTTTGCTCCCCTGTCCCCCAGATGGGACTTTCTGTCCCACAATAAAGAAAGTAAAATGTAAGTTCATTCAGTCTGTCTGTTGATCCATTGAAACTTCCACTGTAATATTCAAGCCAGGCCAAAGAAGAGTTTTCTGGAAAAAATCCATCAAATAATTAGACTATATCTCTAAGTTTTTTTTTACTGTGAGTTATTTTTCACAAAACTGATCATGATTAGTTGTAATCACACAATAATACACAAATAGTCATTATATGAAATAAGAAGTGAATAGAAGTATACATCAATTCTGTTTTCATAAAAATTTAGAAAGTTATTCTTTTTTTCAGAAAGACAAAACTTCTTTAGGATCTATGGATTAATTCAACATATACAGCATGTTTTTCTGCAACTAATTTTGAGAAAGTATATTCTATTCCCAACACACATAACAGAATTAAATAATGCAAGATAAGAACAGTATATGGAATAAATTGTGCATATACTGGTGTAAAAACAGATGAGGAATACAATTTAAATTAAAGCATTGAGTCACAAAGTCAATAATGGAGATAGTGGGAGGGTGAAAGAATTAAAAGAGGGAAATGAGGACAAGATTTTCTTTTTAATTAGATCTGGTGTGAGATGGAATGTAGATAAGGTAGAATTATACCTCTCCCCCACTCCCCCAAATGTTCCAAATATTAGGGATTGTAGGAAAGAAGGCAAAAGGGGGTCAAATTTAGGGCACAAGAGTTAATTTAGATGTAATATTTGAGTAAACAGTTATAGAGGCCGCATCTACTAAATAAAAGACCAGGACAAACTACTAAAAATCAACAATTTATCCAACAAATATTTCTTTTTTTCTGTTTCAGAATCTTAGGAGATTAGAATTTGATTTGCATCAACATAGCTGTAATAAAATACTGTCTGAAGATATAAAATCTTTCGAAGTATCAAAGCCAGTTAAGTCTTGTTTTGCAGTTTCTTACAAATCTTTGATTATTTTAGCCTTAAAGAAAATTTCCATTTTCTCTATAACTGAAAAATAACATCTCATTACCACCACCACCACCACCGCTACTACCCAATTTTTTCTCCTCTTCTTTTGAAATTTTCTGAATAAGTAAGCTACAACCACTAAATTTATTTCCTGTCCAAACACAGAATTTTGGAATTCTCTTCGATTTTATTAAACTTTCCATCATAAATTAGATGTTTAAGAACTACTTTTCCTTTATATTTTGAGGCCTCATCCTTTCTGGGAAATCATATATTCTTTCTTATCATCTTCTGGAGTTTAGAAAGAGTCTTGTTTCTCCTTTTATTTCTCTGTATGGCTTTTAACTTTTTATTTACAATTTTTTACCTCTCTGTCTCCTTCTAAACTATTAGCTCTGCAGAAAGAAAAAAAAAATTCTCCACCTTCCCCAATAAGTACAACAATAAGCTCCAATATTTTTGCCTAGTTTGCATAAAAACACCTTCTCTGAAGCTGAATGATTTTTAATTGCTCAGAAGTGTCCTTATTCTGTTGAAATGTAGCTTTCAAGGGAAGTCTTGTCCAAGGAAGTTTTTTAAGTAATTCAGACCAAATCTTTGAAAGATGTCAAACATCAGGACAAATTAAAATACTTTTTATGATCGATATATCTGTTAATTGTTTTATATTGGTGTCAAAGATTCAATATTTATAGAAACACATCATTTGCTACATAGACTTTCTAATGAGTTTTTTCATTAGCAGAAATGAAGGAATATGTATCTAAATTAGTATAAATTAGAATATATCTAGTACAATTTTCTGAGAAATGTGGTTTAATTTAATTTTCTTTTTTCCTGGTTTCAATCTATTGTCTATTTGTGTTACAACTTATTGTATTTCAAGTCACAAATATCCCTAGAAAATTTTATAAATATTGATTAGTTTGGGGTGGGTTTTTTTAGTTTGTTGGTTTGGGTTTTTTAATATTTTCAGTTGCTTAAGCATTGCTTGAGCTATGTAAATTACCTTTGAAGTTACCTTTTGCAACACTCTTAATAGGGTCCTGGTAAAGACTTTCAATCACACATTTAATGATGTAACTTGGTATTAACTTTAAAATAACACTTCTTTGTGAATTACATAAATGTACATTTTAACATTATTGGTCAAAAGTGAAAGAAGACCTCAATAAAATCAGAAGTATTATAGATTCTTTCTGTTAATTACATACCTATTAAAAATTGACTCTTTCAATGTCAGGCAATTAAATTTATGCTGGTGGCAATCTTTCCTCCTGGACCATATTTCCACTGTTTTTGGATGTGTCTTTGTTTCATTCCTTCTTTGTTTCTTTGGCTTCCTTATAAATGCTAGAAATTTCAGCACTATATTTTCTGATCTCAAGAACTCAGCTAGACAATAGTAGTCAACCATTCATTTTAACACCAGATTCTAGGTCAAAAAAGATTTTTTCTTCTGTGGAGATTGGTAGCAACAGCTTATTTTTATTTTGAGTCTTTGCTGCTTCCTTTGGGAACTGCAATCTACTTCTCAGGATTATCTAGATATTTGCACTCAAATTCCCTGCTATGGAAATTAATGCCTTGGAACATTGTTAATGTCCAGTAGAATGTGTGACTTCCTCTCTGACTGCACGACTTTTTCATCTGCCTTTCTAAAGGTCTTAAGTTTATAAATCCTTGTGTGAGACACGCTGTATGATAAATAAGAGATGTTGAGGAAGACATGGAGTTAATATTGTATAGAGCTTTCAGCACTAAATGTTAGAGGTTCATATCACCTAACATTTATGTGTTAGACATCTAAGTCTGAGCTGTTCACCTCAGGCTTCATTTATGGTTGTTGAAGATAAATATGCACTTCCAGAGGGTGACTGCTTTGATCTAATTTTGTTGCCTTTCATAGATGAGACTAATCTCTCTCTGGAGATGCCTACTTCTTTTCATTAACAATAACACAAGCCCAAGATGAGTAACACAGCACTAGGTGTTGAATTTTAAAGAACTGATGTTCAGGCAAACCAGTCCTACCTGACATTTCTTTTATGACTGTCTACACTTTGATGTAATAACTAGTCCTTACAATTCAGTCAGAACGGGATGTTAAATGTTTTTGAAGTCTCACTCTTTTGATTGCTGTAATTTTGTCATTCTTCAAAAATAAACAAATAAAAATAAAAAAAAAAAAAAAAAAAAAAAACCAAAACCAACAGTACAGAAATTCCAATTAGGAAAAAAACAAGATTACAGCAGTATCTGGGGCCTTCTATTTCTGTGGGATTTCCTCAGTAGGCAAGTAAAAGAAAACATATTATATGATTCCTCTGAAGTGATTCTTATGTGCTGAAGATGCACCAACTTTCTTGCAAGTCATTGTACAGGTGACTGAGAACGGTGCACAGCATGCTTAGAAAATTAGATAGGTCTGCAGTGAATATATGGGAAGAGAAGAGAAGAGAAGAGAAGAGAAGAGAAGAGAAGAGAAGAGAAGAGAAGAGAAGAGAAGAGAAGAGAAGAGAAGAGAAGAGAAGAGAAGAGAAGAGAAGAGAAGAGAAGAGAAGAGAAGAGAAGAGAAGAGAAGAGAAGAGAAACAAAACCACCAAAAAAACCCAAACAACCTCCCCCAAGCTCCACATACACACAGTGAATTCTGTGTGACCAATAACCAGGTATGTAAAATCAAATTTCCTCCTACAAAGTTTTGCTAAAATTTGTGCATGGAATACGAGCCTGGAAGGGTAAACCAAGCATTTAGCAGACTGTAAGTAGAGAGTTTATATGAGTTTGTATCAAGAATTTTTCCTCCAGAGACCTTCACTGATTTATTTCACCTAGCTTTAGATTCTCTAATAACTGAAGTGCTCTGCAGAGCAACTGCATCTATTCATGGACAATGCAGAGAGATTGGAAATAACTGCAGCCCACTCATTAAGTGTCTTAGTTAAGTAGCTAAATGTAAATGACACATGTCGAAAATCCTTATTGTGTAACTTACTTCTGGAAATAAAGTTTGTGTACATATGTGTACATGAAAATGCATACCATTATCAAAAGGACATAAAGATAGGTTTATGAGGCTTGTAAAGCACATAAAACTTGGCTTCTCTTGTATGTAATTTTCTTTGTAAAGGATAACATCTTGCATAACAGAAAAATCATTCTTCACCAAGACATCAAAATTTTGAATCAATACCATCTTCAGTTTGTCACTAGTTATTAAATATGCCATCCAACAGCCAATGAGGCAATCAAGGCTTCTACAAGGTAGGTATTTAATCTTTTGTATGTAGAAAATACCATGGAGATATTCAGGAGCACAACAGGGTAGGTTTTTTTCTTCATGACTCAATGAAGTTTTTAAAAACTAAGGTTTTACTATTCAATACAAGTGTAATATTTATTCAGTAGTGAGTATTTTCCCATTTTTTTCCTGGAACAAAGACACACAAAAATATTATAAATATATAGAAATATGTATGAATATATGTATTTTATGTATATATATGTATGAATATAGAGAATGTGAGGTCTTCCCCACACACATGTAAACAGGAGTGTCCATAAAATCAATGAAAGGATTTTAATGTATTATAAAGATACCTTTCACAATTTATTATAGTGTTTCTTGGACTCCTGCACAGTGCATCAGATTGTAGTCTACTCATAAATCACATATTAAAATGGGACAATTTTGCAAATATATTTAGTCCTCAATGTAATGAATGCATAGTCATAGTGGAGAGATCAGGAATTCAGCATCTTGTTTACTGTGTTGTGTAATATTTGTAGGTACATTACAGTGAACATCAAATATATTGACAAGTTAATTTATATGGGCGATCTTGAGTCTTGTGCATTAGGACTATACATTTTTTCCCTGTGAAAATACCACCTCCTTTTAATATTTTATATGGTAATGATTCCATGGGAGTTGGCAACTACTTTTGAAAAGTTGAGATGTGAAGATGACTTCTATAACTGCCTAGAGCTGTGACTGTTTTTTATGATATACTTGAAATTATGATCATTGGATCAGATACAGGAATAACGTCACATCTGAAGTAGCCTTCCCCCTACCACATATTTTATAAAAAAATTTAAACTTACCTGCCACATTCTCCTCTTTTCTTGCTCTTCACTCATATTATTCAGAGACTATTGTTGTAGAACAGGAAGTAAATGAATGTTTTATTCTGATCTCTAGTTGCCTGGAGACTAGATCCCAGAAGTACAAGGTGTCTCTCCTCTTCAAATTGAAACAGTAGATTCTCTGCTCGTCTGTCATTTCCAGTTCATGCATTTGTTGTCTAAATATGATTTTTCTTCTACACCTACTCTTCTTAAACTTGTAACCTGTATATGTTGTGTTCATTTGAGACACCGAAGGGTGATTATTAAAGAACTCAGTTTATCACAGAGGACTCAAAATATTTCCTATAAATTATAGGTTCAGAGTTTTATTCAAAACTCAGTAGGAGTGTAAACGTCACATAAATGGTTATTCAAATAAAATCAATACACAGGCACACTATATCTACAAAAATAGAAAATAATACCTGAGCTACTGGGTGGAAGATTTGCAGGGTTTCTATTTTAAAATACATGCAAACATAGGCTTTCTGGTTTTCCTTTCTACTGACGTCAGATGTTACATTTTAGTGCATTGTTAAACAGCATGTGTGTGCTGCACATCAGTTATGCTGATTCTATCAGAGGAGACTTTTTCATTTCAGTCTTTCTGTTCCAGTATTTTCAGTTGTCTATATGACTTAAGAAACTATCGGAAAAGGTAAGATGTTTAAGGCAGATTACTACAAGCATTAATTAGACCATTTATCTTCCAGTGGTTGGGATGAAAGACAATTATGAGTATTGTTACCTGAATAATGCAGAGATTAATTCAAATACTCAGTAGACAATGAACTGCAGGGATTTTGGATAAGGAGTGTCAAATAACACACACACACACAAAAAAAAAAAAAAATGGACAGAGATTAACACTTCTAGTTAGGATGAAGGGAAGAACAGAACTATTTAAATGTTTTCCTCTTAAATCCTTTCTGCACTTGCAAACAGAACAGCATCATACCATGACTGGTGATTTTTGAGGTTTGCAGGAGCTGTGTAGCAGTTCATGAAGACACTAAAATACAGATGAATGCCACTTATTCTGGTGCATCTCATCCACTGTAATGTTGAATCTATACAATAGACTGCCTTGAAGAAAGAGTCAAAGCAGACCTTTACTTTTAGTGTTTCTCTTGGATCTCCTTTCCACATTTTTTTTTCCTTTCTCTTTTCTAAGTGCGCTATGCAATGTAACTGTATTTGCATCTTGTCTTGCTTTTGAACATTTTTTCCTGCCGTGTTTTCTTGTATAATTATTTTCATTTCAGTGCCACATGGAAAAAAATGCACGTATCTATGAGGCCTTTGAAAAAAAAATCCACCAAAGCTAGTTGTTCTTGCTTTGGCAGTCTTTATAGAGGAAACAGAAGATGACTTCTAGTGCAGAAATTTAAACAGAGAGTTGAAAACATGCTTTAACAGAGATGAGAAAAATTGAATTCACAGCAAATAATAAATACAGTAGACATTCACTTTAAAATTCATAAGAATTCATCTATTTGTGTGTCTCCAGAGAATGAGGGAAAATTGAGATCTGCCTAGATTTTAATTCCTTGAAGTCTGGTCTTTAAATCAAAGGTAAATGTCATATTTAAATGAAAGTAAACCTAAAGTGTTTCCATTTAAGGAAAAAAAAATGCTATATCTTTGCTAATCTTTTTTACTTGTATATATACTCATTAATATACCTTTGACGTAAAGAAGATATGTTCTAAATGTGATACTACTGCTTAAAAGTGCTAATGAATAGTCTTAGTGGAAAAATCAAGGACATAAATTTAACTTTTTTTTCTTTTCAGATGAATTACGTCAGTGTCTGTCAGCATAGGTCAGGCAAAGGTGTCCAACTAAATTTCAGCATGCAAACAAAATACAAAACTAAATAAAACATCAAAAATAATAGAAAAAATCATAGAAGACACATACAGACAAAAATGAAGATGAGTTGATCATCCAGTAAAGGACACAAACAAAAAAGACTGGTGAGGAAATGTTAAAATTTAGAAAAAAAAAAACAAAACAAAACAACAAAAAAAACTAGAATAAAAAAAGGCATGACACGAGTGAAAAAAAGAAGATACACGGATTTATTTTTTGTTAATATATGTCTAATTGGTGAAAAGTTCTGTCCATACCTATTTTCTGCTGTGTTCATTACTGTTATTTTTATGCTTTTCTTCTGAAGTTTGACAGGATCCTCACCTAATAATCATGCAGTTTTGATGCTATTCAGAGGCACCATGTCTTTTGTCTTGTCTCTGACTAGATTTTCTTTCTTTGGAAACCAGGGAATAACACAGAAACATGAACGAAGCAGCATTATAGCTGAGCCACACCCTAGTGAGTAGTTGAGATGTAGCTGGGCATTCAGCTGGACCAATAGTCTGCATACACTTCCATGTGCTTTCAGTCATCTTCAGGACAGCCCTTAACAAAGAAACTGATATACCTTTCCAACATTTTAAAGGTCTGCATTGTATATTATGCTAACTGCCTCTTTAGCAGCTTGTACTTGTACAAATAAGTCCATCCTTCACTAAAGCAATCTACAAGACTGTGACCAAATTGAATCATGAAGTCACCTGTCACATTCATATATATCCTACTGAAGTATATTTTCACTGTACATTTCTTACAGAGGTATATGCATTAAAAGGGACATTGCACTGGAACTACAGCTGATGTGAATAGGTTACATTGAATCACAAAAGGATAGAGTGCACAAACTAACCTTCAAGCTGAAACCGTGCAATTCATAATGAAGCCAAAGTCCTGTGGAAGTCCTTGGTGTTTTGCCTGAGTAACTGAGTCCTAAAGTTCTTAAAAATAAAAAAGAAACATATAGAGGTTGTGAAAATCTGTCTGTTTATAAGATTAAATCACAATTGTTCCTAACTGCGTATGCACATTGATAGTACATACAAACATTTATTGAAAAAGAAAAATCTCATTAATTTGGACTTCTGCTTTCACATCTCACAGAACCTGACTGATAGAAGGAAGAGTATTAAGATGAGATAGAACTTTTAAAAATATTGCAATAATTGACAGAATCTACCTTACTAGTTTGCCTCCAGAGGTGTTCTATTAATTTAATTAGCTTTGCATCTGAAATAGTGTTTGTGTGGCCTTTATCATGCAAGCTGGAATCATTGTAAAGCTTCCTGTATTTTTAGGTTTCATGGGCTGTCAGTGTAAGTGAGTGAAGAGAGGTATGGTAAGTAAATCATGATGTCACAAATGAATAAATGCAATTTTCTCTTGTTAACTCTGACAAATAACATTCAATAAGGTAGAAATTTTTATTCTTTTTATTTATTGATAATACTGTTGAGAGTTCTATAATGAGTAGGGCATGGGTGATGACAAAATATTGGCATTGTTGTATAGATAGAAAATTCTTTTTTGTATTTAATAATTTCTTATTAATTTTAAGGTGACAGGATATTTTCCTCCTACAGATTTATGTAAAGGATTAAGGAGTTGTGAAACACTTCTTAGATGCTATGTTAACCTTTGGACATGGCTATATCACTTAGCATAGCTATGGGGGTAGAGCATGTTGAGTTTACACGTATTATACATGTAAACTTGGTGCCAACTATTTTTTTTGTTGGTACAAAGGAGATTGTAATTTTGAGAGCCACACAGTAACACAATAGGTCAAGACTGATGTTAAAGACAACACAACAGTTTGCATGGTAAACACTACAGTTTGCAGCAAGATCTTGGGCATCCGCAAGATCTTCAGTGTTCAGTATCCAGTGTCCAGCTTATGGATGGTCTCAAAGGTTATGATTGTTTACCCACTGACGTTTCAAACAGTGCCTAAATTGTTAGAAAACACCATCAGAACTGAATTTATTAAGTTTGCTGGTTGTTGGTAATTTTAAGGCTTCACTTTAAGGAAAAAAATCACCTCTTTTTTTTCCGATTCATGTAGGGTACATGCTTCTAGAAAATGAACATAGTTCCAGTTTGCAAAGAGTTTTGAGATCACAAAAGGAGAGATATTCACTAATTATTTTTATGAAAAAATCCATATTTCAATGTTTACATATAAACGCTTCTGTCTTTAAGAATACTACTAAGGATAACCATAAAAACCTTCAATGAAAGCTTTCTTATGTTGAAGACCATGATTAAATGTGGCACTTCATACACTGAGTTACAAACAGTTGTGGAACAGAAGACTTGGAAAAATAGTAATTTAAGCATGGTTTTGTTTCATTTAATAGCATTTTACCTGGAAATGTAAACTTAAAGCAGTAGGAGAGTGTCATTCCAACAACTCCAGTATTATATTGGAAGGTTATATTGATTGCCATATGGGAAATTTATGTTTAAGGTTGACACAAAACTATTAAAATGCATCAGTTTCTTGTAATAAATATATAACAGCAGAGCCACTGTGGAGCTCAATGAATTACATCTTCCTATATCGTGCTTCTAGGTGGGATTTCAATGAAAGAGAAAAAAAAATCCTTCTCTATTATCAGGGTAATTAGTTCCATAAATTTCTTTATGTCTTCAGTGAAGAAATGGGGTAATTACATTGTGAAATTTCATTTTCCTAAGGGGAAACATTAATTTATGGGCACATGTAATATTTGTTTCAGCACAAGATTTCCACATTCTGTACATGTACTTCATTATGTAGAAAAAAATATTTTAAAGCACACAAGATTCTACATAAAGTACAAAGTGTATTTTTATTTTATTTTAAGCAATTTATTTTTAGAAAATCTCTTGGAATCTGACCTTCATTAAGTACACTATAAGGCTTAAAACAGAAAAACAATTAATTTTACTTTTATTCCTTGAGAGAAGAAAATATTCAATTTCTAGATAGATATTAAATCTCATAAAATATCATTAAAAGCAGTAAGTGTGGTGGCAACTTAATTATTACAAAACACTATGAGTAGGGTCGGGACCCATGTTTTATTAGATTTTATTTCATGGGAAATATACTATGGCAATTACTAACACAGTTTTGTCTATCTTTCTATTATTCAACAGTAATATCACTTCTGTTAAAGGTTAATAACATTATTATTATTTAATCCACTAGATTTTATTGAATACTTTGAGCCCTCTGAGGTATATACTAGTCAATCTGAACAGACTGTTTTCTTATGTCCTCTTGTTGCACTTAAAATCTTGTGAATGGGCAGAAAGAAGACATGTTACATATAAAGCCAAGAATGCTTTCTTGGTGTCACTGAAGTCTTAACAGTCTAATTCAAAAATCATTATTAGTGTAGATCTGATTATTACAGAAAAAGGAATAGTCATGTAGTTAAAATTTTTGTTCACACACTCCTTACTTTCTACTCCTTTTCCTGGTGTCATGCTCACTGTCTCACTTCTTTTTGGTGGTTTCACAACGGTAGTGATGGTGGAGATGCTATGGTGAGTCATGAGCACTTGGAGTCCTTCGCTGTGAGGACCATGGTGATCATACTGATGGCTTCTTCCTCATTCTACTGTCCCCTTGTGGTCTTTTTTTATGTGTTTGTTAACACACTTTTACACTTTTTCTATATCATCAATGATTTACAGTTCCATGTTGTATCCAAAACAATATATGATGTCCTTTATGGATGTCTGATATTAAAAAAAAAAACCATGTCTTTGTTCTCTTTTTACTGCCAAAACCAGTTCTGCTCCAGGTCTGTGTTTCTGCAACTGTCCATTAGTGAGTTGTTTGTAGCTGTGGGGTCTCCAATGCCGGACTGTACCCCATCTCTTATGGTCTTATTCCTGTACTCACGTACACCGCATTCTGAGTCCCTATCTCTCAAGGACTCTGTTGTGCCAAGCCTCTATTCCTCTGCTATTTTGGAGTCATAAGCATCTCATTCTACACAGAAGAACTAATAACTACTGTATACATAAAATGATGGTTTTACCATACAAAGATAACAAAAGTAAAAGAAATTAGCCATAGATATCTGGTCTATGACAGAAATTGGTGCTACAGATAAATCAAGTGAAACAAACCTGCAGGCAGGTCAAGACAAGTGTAGGCAAAGCAGACCTGACAAGCATCAGCCTTGAGGCCATGCAAACTCAGTAGAAAGCTTATGGCCTGTTACTAGCAATGACAATATGATATTACAGGGCTATACAGTTACACCATAAAGTTAGCAAATAACTCTGCCTGCAGTACTCACTTTCTCTGGGAAGCAAGTAAGGTGGCTTCACGCCTCTATGCACAATGAGCCCAAGCCTGTGCTATGTAGAGTTCGCTGTGTTTGTGTGACAAGGCTGATTCATCAGATTTGCTGCACATATCAGCTGGTTGTTACTTTCAGTCTGGTCACCTGGAGCCTAAAAGTTCCATTGCTTTCAGTCGTCTTTGGGGCAATGAGTACTAAAGCTGTGATAACTAGTGGGCTTCCCTTGCACTAGGTGTTGTGGTTTAGCCCTGGTCAGCAGCTAAGCACTACACAGCCGCTCGCTCACTCCCCCACCCTTGTGGGATGGAGGAGAGAATCGGAAGGGCCAAAGTAAGAAAACTCGTGGGTTGAGATAAGAACAGTTTAATAATTAGAATAAAACAGCAATAATACTAATATAATGAAAAGGAAAATAATGAGCAAGAGAGAGATGAAACACTGGAAGAAGAGGGGAAAAAAAAAAGAAAAAAAAACAAAACTAAACAACAAGTGCTGCAACTGCTCACCACCCACCAACCGATGCTGCCAGTCCCTGAGCCATGATCGCTGCTTCCCCCACCCAATTTCCTCCAGTTAATATACTGGGCATGACGTCACATGATATGGAATACCCTTTGGCCAATTCGAATCAGCTCTCCTGGTTGCATCCCCTCCCCTCCCGGCTTCTTGTGCACCTGGCAGAGCATGGGAAGCTAGAAAGTCCTTGACTAGTGTAAACACTACCCAGCAACAACTAAAACACCAGGGTGTTATCAACATTATTTGCATACCAAGTCTAAAACACAGCACTATGCTAGCTACAGTGAAGAAAATCAACTATCCCAGCTAAAACCATGACAGTATCCACCCCTTATTCCATACCGTTTACGTCATGCTCAGGTCTCATACTATCCAATATGACCTCAATAACCACCACCCGCCTCCCCATCCTTTGATGACATACATAGATATCATTTATCATTCCCGTAGTCTATGGACCATCCCTGTAGAACATCTGTAGAGGGTCCACACATGTCCATTGAGTTCATTCAGTCCATAACTTTGGGCTCCATCTATCGTAACAGTCTTTCAAGGCTGGAGAGATGGTCTGCGTGGTGTTGGATTGTTGCATGCTGAAGCCAGTCTTTGTTCCACCACTGCTACACGTTGCTTGGTTCAATCAAAGTTCATTCTTCATTAATTTTGGAAAGTCTTACTATGATACCATTGATACAGCGTATAGCAACCATAGGAGTGATGACATACAATATCATATAGCAATTAACAGCATACCATTCAGTTCATTGGCTATTTTCACCCAAAATCAAATCCCCTTGAGGCACACATCGAACTCCTCCATCCTCCCGCATTACCCACCAAGTGCACCCAGGTCCTCGAGCAAAAGCAATCCCACGAATGGGTTTGCCTTTGCCTGAGGCAGGAATAACCCAGACGGTTTTCCCCAGCATAGATTTTACATGCACTACAGGGACTTTATCCCCTTCCACAGTACGTAAGAGTTCTGACTGGGCAGGCCCAGCTCAACTGGCAGATCCCCTAGTGTTGACTAACCAGGTGGCTTTTGCTAAATGTGTATCCCAGTGTTTGAATGTCCCACCCCCCCATTGCTCTCAGTGTAGTCTTTAACAGTCCATTGTATCGTTCCATTTTCCCAGAGGCTGGTGCATGATAGGGGATGTGATACACCCACTCAATGCCATGCTCTTTGGCCCAGGTGTCTATGAGGTTATTTCGGAAATGAGTCCCGTTGTCTGACTCAATTCTTTCTGGGATGCCATGTCACCATAAGACTTGTTTTTCCAGGCCCAGGATAGTGTTCCGGGCGGTGGCATGGGGCACGGGATATGTTTCCAGCCATCCGGTGGTTGCTTCCACCATTGTAAGCACATGGCGTTTGCCTTGGCGGGTTTGTGGCAGTGTGATATAATCAATCTGCCAGGCCTCCCCATATTTATACTTCAGCCATCGTCCTCCATACCACAGAGGTTTTACCCGCTTGGCTTGCTTGATTGCAACGCATGTTTCACATTCATGGATGACCTGTGCAATAGTGTCCATGGTCAAGTCCAGCCCTCGGTCGCGAGCCCATCTGTATGTTGCATCTCTTCCTTGATGGCCTGAGGTGTCATGGGCCCACCGAGCTATAAATAGTTCACCTTTATGTTGCCAGCCTGGATCTACTTAAGCCACTTCAATCTTAGCAGCCTGATCCACCTGTTGGTTATTCTGATGTTCTTCAGTGGCCCGACTCTTGGGAACATGAGCATCCACATGACGTACCTTCACAATTAGGTTCTCCACCCGGGCAGCAATATCTTGCCACAATGCAGCAGCCCAGATGGGTTTGCCTCTGCGCTGCCAGTTGTTCTGCTTCCATTGCTGTAACCACCCCCACAGGGCATTTGCCACCATCCAGGAGTCAGTATAAAGATAGAGCACTGGCCATTTTTCTCGTTCAGCAATGTCTAAAGCCAGCTGGATGGCCTTTACTTCTGCAAACTGACTTGATTCACCTTCTCCTTCAGCAGTTTCTGCGACTTGCCGTATAGGACTCCACACAGCTGCCTTCCATCTTCGATGCTTTCCCACCAGACGACAAGACCCATCAGTGAACAGGGCATATTGCTTCTCATTTTCTGGCAGTTTATTATACAGTGGGGCCTCTTCAGCACATGTCACCTCCTCCTCTGGTGACATTCCAAAATCTTTGCCTTCTGGCCAGTCCATGATAACTTCCAAGATTCCTGGGCGACTGGGGTTTCCTATTCGAGCCCGTTGGGTGATCAGTGCGACCCACTTACTCCATGTAGCATCAGTTGCGTGATGTGTAGAGGGGACCCTCCCTTTGAACATCCAGCCCAGCACCGGCAGTCGAGGTGCCAGGAGGAGCTGTGCTTCAGTACCGATCACTTCTGAAGCAGCTCAAACCCCTTCATATGCTGCCAATATCTCTTTTTCAGTTGGAGTGTAGCGCGCTTCGGACCCTCTGTATCCCCGACTCCAAAACCCTATGGGCCGACCTCGGGTCTCCCCTGGTGCTTTCTGCCAGAGGCTCCAGGTAGGGCCATTCTCCCCGGCTGCGGTGTAGAGCACGTTTTTTACGTCTTGTCCTGCCCGGACTGGCCCAAGGGCTACTGCATGAACTATCTCCTGCTTTATCTGTTCAAAGGCCTGTTGTTGCTCAGGGCCCCATTTGAAATCATTCTTCTTCCGGGTCACTTGATAGAGAGGGCTTACAATCAGACTGTAATTTGGAATATGCATTCTCCAAAAACCCACAACGCCTAAAAAAGCTTGTGTTTCCTTTTTGCTAGTTGGTGGAGACATGGCTGTTATTTTGTTGATCACATCCGTTGGGATCTGATGATGTCCATCTTGCCATTTTATTCCCAAAAACTGAATCTCCTGTGCAGGTCCCTTCACTTTACTTTGTTTTATGGCAAAACCAGTCTTCAGAAGGATTTGGACTATTTTCTTCCCTTTCTCAAAAACATCTGCTGCTGTGTTGCCCCACACGATGGTGTCATCAATGTACTGAAGGTGTTCCGGAGCTCCACCCTGTTCCAGTGCAGTATGGATCAGTCCATGGCAAATGGTAGGGCTGTGTTTCCACCCCTGGGGCAGTCGATTCCAGGTGTACTGGACACCCCTCCAAGTGAAAGCAAACTGTGGCCTGCACTCTGCTGCCAAAGGGATTGAGAAGAATGTATTAGCGATATCAATAGTGCCATACCACTTGGCTGCCTTTGACTCCAGTTCGTATTGAAGTTCTAGCATGTCCGGCACAGCAGCACTCAGTGGTGGAGTGACTTCATTCAGGCCACGATAGTCTACTGTTAGTCTCCACTCTCCATTAGACTTCCGCACTGGCCATATGGGACTGTTAAAGGGTGAGCAGGTCTTACTGATCACTCCTTGGCTCTCCAGTCGCTGAATGAGCTCATGGATGGGAATCAGGGAGTCTCGGTTGGTTCGGTATTGCCGCCGGTGCACTGTTGTGGTGGCAATTGGCACCTGTTGTTCTTTGACCCTCAGCAACCGCACAACAGAAGGGTCCTTCGAAAGACCGGGCAAAGTAGACAGCTGTTTAATCTCCTCCGTCTCCAAGGCAGCTATACCGAAAGCCCACCTGTACCCTTTTGGGTCCTTGAAATACCCTCTCCTGAGGTAGTCTATGCCAAGGATGCACGGAGCCTCTGGGCCAGTCACAATGGGGTGCTTTTGCCACTCACTCCCAGTTAGGCTCACTTCAGCCTCCAATACAGTTAGCTCTTGGGATCCCCCTGTCACTCCAGCAATACAGATGGGTTCTGCCCCTACATAGTTTGATGGCATTAGGGTGCACTGTGCACCAGTGTCCACTAGAGCCTTATACTCCTGTGGGTCAGATGTGCCAGGCCATCGGATCCACACAGTCCAGTAAACCCGGTTGTCCCTTTCCTCCATCTGGCTGGAGGCAGGGCCCCTCTAATTCCAGTTGCAGGTTTCCCAATCCACTTCTTGTGAATGGGAATCAGAAGTCTCCCTATTAAGATCACGGATAGAATCAGCGCTTCTACTCCTCTGTCTGGGGAACTGCCTACTGGAAACTGGAGCAGCAACTCTCCTGGAGGTCCCCCCGTGAGTGGTTGTTTTTCCTTGCAACTCACGTACCCGTGCCTCCAGGGTCGAGGTAGGTTTTCCATCCCACTTCTTCATGTCCTCTCCATGGTCACACAGGTAAAACCATAGGGTGCCCCGTGGTGTGTATCTTCTCTCTTGAGCAGAAGGACGCTTACTCCTAATGGCCGAGATACTGGTCCGTACAGGGAGGGAGTAGGACATATCTTCTTTGATTTGCTGAACCTCCCGGGACAGTTTCTCCACAGCTGAGATGAGAGAGGAAGAGACATGTGCTTCATAATCCCGGAGTTTATCAATCACATCCTCTACCGTTGGTGCCTCTTCATCTTTCCAGGACATTACTGCCAGGGAGTTTACATGGGATGATGGTGCGCTCCGTACAAACTTCCGCCACATGGGTCGTGTGCACTGGGCTTCATCTGGATCTTTGGATGACGGTTCACTATCCAGGTCACCATAAATCACCTCAAGCACAGCTAATTCTCTCAGGTACTGGATACCTTTCTCCATGGTGGTCCATTTTCCAGGGAGATATATAACATCTTCCTTGAAGGGATACCTTTCTTTCACAGCAGACACGACTTGCCTCCAGAGGCTGAGGCCTTGTGTCCCTTTTCCAATTGCTTTGTCAATGCCCCCATCCCTAGACAGGGATCCCAGTTGTTTGGCTTCCTTCCCCTCTAATTCCAGGCTACTGGCCCCGTTATCCCAGCATCGGAGCAGCCAGGTGACAACATGCTCACCTACATGACGGCCAAAATCTTTTCGTATATCTCGCAGCTCACTTAAGGATAAGGATCTGGTAGTTTCCGTCTCTTGTACGAGTTCTTCCTCTTCCTTCTCCTCTCTTAGTAACGGCACTACTTCTCCATCATCCTTTTCTAAACGAGTTGACATTCTCTTCGAAGATTTCTTCTTTTGTATAGGGGCAACTGATACTGGCACGGGTTGATTCTCTGATTCAGCTGGAGTGTCTGTCATGGGTGTTTGAGCAGTCACAGTGCCTGTCGTCGGGCTTGGAGCAGCCGCAGTGCCTATTGTCAGGGGTTGAGTGATCACAGTGCTTGTCGTTGGGCTTGGAGCTGCTGCAGGGCCTGTTGTGGGTGTTTGAGTGATCACAGTGCTTGTCGTTGGGCTTGGAGCTGCTGCAGCGCCTGTTGTGGGGGTTTGAGGGGCCACAGTGCTTGTCGCTGGGCTTGGAGTAGCCGCAGGGCCTGTCGTTTTCCCTTGGTGGTACTGAATACTGTTGAATAGGGCTCGGTAGGCATGGGCCAGGCCCCAACACATTGCAGTGATTTGTATCTCTCTGGAATTACTAGGGTGACAGCATACTTCCTCCAAATATTCTACTAATTTTTCAGGATTCTGCACTTGTTCAGGGGTGAAGTCCCAAAACACTGGAGGTGCCCACCGTCTCAGGCATTTGCCCATACTATCCCACATACCCTGCCACCCATAATTATCGAGCCTTGGGGCAGATCTCTGGATGATATTCTTGAATTTCTTATTAACCTTAGACAAAACCAAAACAATCTGCCATAGGAATATCAACAGATGTATCTTAACTACCCAAGGATGTTCAAGATACTGAAAAGTTGTTGTAATGAAGGAGGAGACATTACAGAAGACGGTAGCTAAGGTGCCATTCTGTATTTCCTCCATAAAGAACCTCTCAGAAGAGGAGGTATAATTGCTAATTGTCTCCATGAGGTGGTAGCCGAAGTACGGTGACGGCTTCCATGCAAGACCCAAATAACCGATAAAACTCAAGGCCAGAGTTTTAATAACAAATCTCCTAGGCAAAACATCTCTAACCACTGCAGAGCACAGCAAACTACAAAACCCAACGCCAATCTTTAACATGTACTTCAAAATCAGCATGGTGTAGGTCTGACTAAGTAATATCGAGAACAGATGAATCAATGCTGTGACCAGCAACTGTTATTATCTCAAACCCTTCGTGCCCCACGTTGGGCGCCAAAAAGGACTGTTGTGGTTTAGCCCCGGTCAGCAACTAAGCACCACACAGCCGCTCGCTCACTCCCCCCACCCCTGTGGGATGGGGGAGAGAATCAGAAGGGCCAAAGTAAGAAAACTCGTGGGTTGAGATAAGAACAGTTTAATAATTAGAATAAAACAGCAATAATACTAATATAATGAAAAGGAAAATAATGAGCAAGAGAGAAATGAAACACTGGAAGAAGAGGGGAAAAAAAAAAAGAAAAAAAAACCAAAACTAAACAACAAGTGCTGCAACCGCTCACCACCTGCCGACCGACGCTGCCGGTCCCCGAGCCGTGATCGCTGCCTCCCCCAGCCAATTTCCTCCAGTTAATATACTGGGCATGACGTCACATGATATGGAATACCCTTTGGCCAATTCGAATCAGCTCTCCTGGTTGTATCCCCTCCCCTCCCGGCTTCTTGTGCACCTGGCAGAGCATGGGAAGCTAGAAAGTCCTTGACTAGTGTAAACACTACCCCGCAACAACTAAAACACCAGGGTGTTATCAACATTATTTGCATACCAAGTCTAAAACACAGCACTATACTAGCTACAGTGAAGAAAATCAACTATCCCAGCTAAAACCGTGACACTAGGCTTAAATCACCATTGAAGTTCTGCCCTTATTGAGTAACGATGGGTTTCAAAAGAGTCTGAATTTCACCCCAGCAGCAGTTGTAAGACCGAACAGGACAATTCCCTCATCGTTAAGTGCACACAAGTAAAACAGATGGGCAGTAGACGCAGGGACTTTTTTTAAGAGACATCAGATTATTAGATTTTTCATCATGGAAATGAGTAAGTTATGCACACGTTTCTGGCTGTGCTCCTGCTTCCTAGCTCTTACTCATATAGCTTTGTTCCGACACTACCTTGCTCAGGGGAAGATACCTCAGCAGTATACCTTCTAAGACAGTTTATTTTATAAGGGTTAAGAGACTTATAAGGGTAGCACCATCTGTTTTTGCAGCACCATGTTTTATTAAAATATACTATAATGCAAATGGCTTTAGCACTTTCCTCAGGTTAGTAGGCAAAACTCACAATTTATCTTGGCTGGAAAACACTCTCTCATGAGTTGGCTGTTATAATCACTGTTGGTTAGCACTAAATTGCTGACCACCTTGAATAGGTACAACTGATTCCAGGAAAGCCTCTCACTGAGAGCTGACTTGGGTATAGATCCAGAGTGCACTGGTGTACTGCGTAGTTATAGCTTACAGGCTTCTGTGTGTGTCAGCACTGCATAATCACTGTATAACCAACACACTACTATTGGCCTATAAGGCCAATGATTTTGAAGCAAAGATTCATGCACTTGTATATCCCACCTCTTCTCCAGGACAGAACTGACAGGATGGGTCATATTTTTCTGCCTCACTTTGAAGCAGCTTGAGAATATATCTAATGTTATGCATATCCATAACTGTTCTGCTAAACCTTCTGCTGTTAGGCTACATATAGAACAACAAGTGCCAAGGTCAGTCAATTCCAAACTATTGTCATGTTGAAGTGGTTAATTACTATTAAACTTCTCCACAAAAACCTAAGAAGTCTAGGCAGAGTTTGAATGTTTAATATTTTTGTCAAGTGTGATCATTAGATCTATAAAACAGTTGCATTGAGACACCAAACGGTGAAAGGAAGTGCTCTAGACTCCTGTTATGTAAGGCACCATTATATAAAAGGTAAGCAGCCCTTCCTCTGTTGGCTGTATTAGAAAAATTAGATCAGATTTTTTGAAAGAGGTCTGATTCAGTGAATATACCATGTTCTTATAACAGCATATTGGTCTGGACTTGTCAGGGAGCAAAAACACCATCCTGCTTAGCTTTTGTATCCTGCATAGGCCCTGCCAGAAGCAGAGACCCATACTGAACAAAAGGCTCCTGGCTTCTCATTGAGTGCAGTGGTATCCATTCCAAAAGGGAGTGAAGACCACTACTGAAAATATAACCCGAGCCACAGTCTTTGAGAATTTGCAACTTAGAGAGTTCCTTAGACACTTGGTATGCTTGTTTTCAGACCTACATCTTTATTTGGGTCTAGCCTTTAGGTACTTTTAACTTTTTTTTTTTTAAAGCAACTTTTATGCAACTTATAATTTTTTTTGTTTGAGTGAAAGACATGTGAGGTATTTTGAGAATCAAAGTACAGTAAATTATGGGTGCATTTCTTTGGTGATTGGTTCCCCACCACACAATGGGTTAAACCACACCCCAGACTAAACCTTCATGAGAATTTGTCAGACAATGAGATGTTTCCAGACACTATTGAACTTGAATTTTATTTTCTACAATTTGTGACTATTTATGAGTAATTAAGCAATGACTAGTATATTCATGAACTATCCACAAACACTGGAAGTCTGAAGAAATTATACTAGAATGGAATTATCCATGACTATTATTACATGGAAACTCATTCCTAGTTAGAATATATTTTTACTCCTGTTGTTAGCAGTCTTCCTCTTCTGAAGTTTCAACCATCAGTCAGTAACCAGAAAGATAATCACATGATCAGGAAAATTATTTTACTGCTTAAATTTCAGATATAATATCTGACACATTATTAACTCTGTGATGAAAAAATAACTTGTCTTTAACATTCTGTGAATATGAAACTTAGGATGCATCTACAAAAAAAAAAAAAAATTCAATATTATCTGTAAATGAGTCCCGTAACTGTAATCTCCAAGTTTTGCAGAATCTCGCTTTTGACCCTTATTTACTCAATCTCGATCTAATCAGCAGAAACAGCTCTGCTTGTCCCTTGCTTCTGCCGCAGAATTATTCTTAGAGAAATAATACAAATGCCAACTGCAACAGTGTGACTCAGAAGTGTGGGAGGCATCTTTTCAGGAAATGGTCCATAGCTGTGAATCTTCCTCCCATAATGGAATAACTTCAGACATTATTGTCATCAAGCTTAAGTCCAAAATTCTTCATTATAGATTTGGAGCACGATGTTATAGGTAGTTTTATTTTTCATTTCTTTGCTTTTTTTGTGGTGAAGGGAAAGCTACAGTGGCAAAAGAGAGAAAACAATGTCTACATCTGGATTACAGCATCCATAGATTCTCCTTAGTGTTCAAGCTAAGAAGATTGATTGCTTCATTCTTCAAGATGTTCATACTAAATGTCATGTTAATATGTCCCACCCAGACACCATCTCAGGGCAAATGCCTTATACACACATCTTTTCCCACCTTTCCTTCTCTTCTCAGCTACTCTTCATGTCTCCTTTGACAAATGGAAGACAATATTTTATAGGTTAATCCAAATGGTGTCTCTGTTAAAAGATTCAAAATAGATTCTACAGTAAAATTCCTTTATATTTTATAATTGTTTCAATTTGGACTATAAAGAATGTTAGAAGCTGAAAGTGCTTCCAGGAAAGTCCTGATTAGATGAGATAGTGAAAACAATCTGCAGAATTCTTATTGATGAGTGGGTGGAGCTTTTCTGAACTTCTGCAAGCATTGTTTGGAAACTCTGCATAAAATGAGCTGAATTTATCATGAATAATGATAAGCCTAAGCCTATTTCACTGATTTCCTCCATTGTCCTGAAGAACTGTGGGAATCACTGATTTCCCAACTTAGGAAATCAGGAATATGAGAAATCAGAATATAAGTAGGGTAATAATTACCACTGTCTGTATCTTTACTATTATTAAAGAAAATATGCATTGCAAAGGTAGAAAACAAGAATATGAATGCAGTTTTGGGTTTGGGATATTTTTAGAGAGTTATTCTTTCCTCCAAGGTTCAATTTTTAGAGGAAACAATATGTAATAACTGTATACAAGGCAATCTATACCTTCAATTCAATAGCTTGTTATGTATGCTCTACCAGAATGGTCAAAATTACTTTATATATGCTCTAAACAAATTGCTCAATTACATTTTGGAGAACATTGACACTCAAGCAGGGTATTAATATCAACTCAGTCATTAATTAAAGCCTACAAAGGTCAAATAAAAATTTTGCTGAAGTATTTGACAAGTTTACTACACAGGTAAAGGTGAACGGAATTGTTTATTAATAAAAAAGCAGCCAAATGACTTAGAAACTGCTGACAGTTTATATAATAACACAGTTCCTCAAAAAAAAAAGTATTTAAATTACATTTTGTTTTTCTATTACTTTCAAATACTTTGGAACTACTGCCTATGCCCTAGATATCCACACAGAAACCATAGCCTAATTTATCCTGTTTTTCTGAAGTGTAGGTTGTGCACAAAATTCTATTTGTTTTTTGTATTCTTAAAGTGCTTATTGGGTAAACCCAGTGTATTTTAAGTGTTCAGGGCTAGACACTCCAGAATGCTCAGGCACCTTTGGGACAAGGGCTAGGGTTTTCCTGTGATAGTGTTGCACTGAAGTCATAGACCATATGCATACTACTAAATAAAACTGTGTCAGGGAGTGCTCCCAAACAGAGGAACTTTGTTTTCTATACTATTATATTGCTAGAACAGTCTTTGCCATGGTTTAGGATGTGCTGACTAGTACTCCTCAGAAAATTCCATGTCATTGTTTGGGAGTTGGCACAACCTGGAGACTTGCTAATAGACATTCTTGGAGGAGTCCTGGGGAAGTTTATTGTACAGAGATGGCTGTTCCACGCTGGTTGGCCTGTCTCTAAGAGTTCTCCTGGGCACATTATCATGTTATTCAGCTTTCATAAACTGCTGTCAAGATTCCAAAAGTGAAAATCTATTTGTTTTCATGCCAGCTGAGGAATTGAGGACCTCTGGATAATTACCTTCAGAGTCAGGTGTCTTAAAGTTCTGGGGCTGAGGTATTCCAGATTGAAGTAAAAGCATCTTTGGGAAGGGAAGGGAAGGGAAGGGAAGGGAAGGGAAGGGAAGGGAAGGGAAGGGAAGGGAAGGGAAGGGAAGGGAAGGGAAGGGAAGGGAAGGGAAGGGAAGGGGAAAAGGAAGGGGAAGGGGAAGGGGAAGGGGAAGGGACAAGTTCACCCAGAAAAGCTTAGTCATGGTTTTAAGAATGAATCCTTTTGTAATGATTATTCACACCACAAGAAGGAAATTTGGGAAGGAATGCAAAATTTTTTTGACCAGGAGTAAATATGTAAAACAGCTAAGTTTCAAATGGACATTTGAGCACATAAATCAGAACTTGACCAAAGATCAACAGAAGGTTCAAAATCTGCAGCGAACCAAACTGGAAATATGAATTTCACTACAGGGTTGAAAAGACAGTTCAATAAAATTCTAACCATCTTGTTCTCCCTAGCAAATAGTTCAAAAAACTTAAATAATTTCAATAGAAAAAAATTCTGAGCAGAACCTGTTGCATTTATGAGATTCAGTTGTATCACATTTTAATATTAAAATATCCCACAGTCAATTAATAAAATATATTAAGAGAAACTACCTAACATAGGTGTCTAATCTTAATGAAACAAAAAACCAAAAATATTTCATTTCTATCCAAAAATATAAATACCTTTTCAATCTAATTAGGCTGTTGGTTGTCATTATGTCTAAGAACACATCAACATTGTCCTCATTACTATTATTAGTTCAATACCTGTAAACCAGATTCAGGCAAAGACTTAGGTGGTATGGCTGACTTCTTTCTGTGTGTGGATATTTAACATCTTGGAATAAGAACAGAAGCAAGGGAAAAGGGAGAAACCTAAAATTATCTTTTCCAAGTTGTAGTTGATTAGAAAAAGACCATGGAAAAAAACTGAGGAGAACTAATTTGTTTTGGTTTGGTTTGTTTTTAAAGTCTTTTACCAAAGTATCTTTCTCAAGACTGCTAAGAAACACTTCCATTTATGCAAGTCCAAAAGCACTTTCAATCATTCTTTCAAAGTAAATGAAGATATTCTTTTTGAAAACTTTTCCACAAGAGGAAATCCAGTGGATGTTCTTCATGCTGATATTATATTTTATTATAAATATTGTGTTTTTACACAGCTGTCAGAAATTTTGCCCAGAAAATAAAAGACCTGTTTCCAGAACCTGTCATGCTTTTTCCAAGGACATTTCAGCCTATATAATTTTTCTGTCTATAGTGTGTCCTAACCACCCAGGTCTTAGTTCTTTCTTTGAAGTGAAATTAAAATTTTTAAGACGATATTTAGTGCACAGGACATTGTGTTACTCTAGTATTTTGTCTCCTCTTGTCCCCCATACCTCCTTCAGCAATAATAAAGGTAAGAAAAGTTAGCTTTGGGTTTTTTTAATGAGAACACAGATGAATGAAAATTCAAAATCACAGTACAGTTTATGCCCATCTTATTAGGACTGAATTAGGTAACCAGTTCAGGCAGCTACAGAGTATGGCTTCTTTTAATCTCAACCCTTGTAAGAGTCTTTCTTGCTAAACTCATTTCATTTCTGAAAATATAATTGGGGTAAAAAGGAAGAGCAAATACAGCATAGTACCTATAACAATTGTTAGGGAGGCCTTCTACCCACAGGCTGTTTTTATGTTTTACACCAAGGACTAATTTCTGATAACTCCTAACATCTTTTCTTTCAATTGTCTTTGGAAAAGGAACTGACACTCACACTTGCTTTTAGGCCAGTCAAGTCAATGTTAGATATTAGTATGCCTGACTGGACTGAGATTTTTAGAAGGCCTTGACCTAGAAAGGAAAAATGACTGAAATACTGAAGAGTTAAACATTACTGAGGAAATTATGAATATGTGTTGAGAGTCAAATTTCAGTTTGCTTGTGAGATTTTAAATTAATAAAACCCAAAAGCCTCTTAGGGGCAGAAGAGCTTGCAGAGGTAATTGACAGTGGAGCAGATGCTAGAGCAAGATTGTAATTTTAGACATAGGAACCAATGTTCTACATAAATCTGTTTGCAATGCCTAAGTAATTTTTCTAGATTAAACTAACACCTAAGAATGCATAGCCCCTGTGTATTCTTTGACAAGCTCCTTACAACTGTTGTAAGGGGTAACAAAAAACGCTTTTACAAATACATTAACAACAAAAAGAGAACCCAAGAGAATTTCCACCCTCTATTGGATGCAGAAGGGAACATTGCCACTGAGGATGAGGAAAAGGCTGAGGTACTTAATGCCTTCTTTGCCTCAGTCTTTAACCATCAGACCAGTTATCCGTGGGGTATTCAGCCCCCTGAGCTGGAAGGCTGGGACGGGGAGTGGAACAAATGCCCTATAGTCCAGGAGGAAGCAATATGACCTGATGAGCCACCTGGACACTCACAAGACTATGGGGCCAGATGGCATCCACCCGAGAGTACTGAGGGAGCTGGTGGAGGAGCTTGCCAAGCCACTCTCCAGCATTTATCAGCAGTCTTGGTTAACAGAGGAGGTCCCAGAGTACTGGAGGCTTGCTGATGTGACGCCCATCTACAAGAAGGACCAGAAGGAGGATCCAGGGAACTACAGGCCTGTCAGCCTGACCTCAGTACCAGGGAAGATTATGGAGTGGTTCATCTTGAGTGCACTCACTGGGCAAGTGCAGGACAACCAGGGGATCAGGCCCAGCCAGCATGGGTTCATGAAAGGCTGGTCCTGCCTGACCAACCTGATCTCCTTCTATGAGCAGGTGACCCAACTAGTGGAAGAGGGAAAGGCTGTGGATGTTGTCTGCCTGGACTTTAGCAAGGCCTTTCACACTGTGTCCCACAGCATCCTCCTAGAGAAGGTGGCGGCTCATGCTTAGACAGGTGTACTCTTTGCTGGGTAAAAAACTGGCTGGATGGCCGAGCCCAGAGAGTTGTGGTGAATGGAGTTAAATCCAGTTGGTGGCCAGTCACAAGCGGTGTTCCCCAGGGCTCAGTGTTGGGGCCAGTCTTGTTTAATACTTTTATCAATGACCTGGATGAGGGGATCGAGTACATGTGCAGTGTTTGGAGATGACACCAAATTGGGTGGGAATGTTGATCTGCTTGAGGGTACGAAGGCTCTGCAGAGGGATCTGGACAGGCTGGATCGATGGGCCGAGGTTAATTGTAGGAGGCTTAACAAGGCCAAGTGCTGGGTCTTGCACTTCAGTCACAACAACCCCATGCAATGTTACAGGCTTGGGGAAGAGTGGCCGGAAAGCTGCCTGGCGGAGAAGAACCTGGGGGTTCTCGTTGGCAGCCAGCTGAACATGAGCCAGCAGTGTGCCCAGGTGGCCAAGAAGGCCAACAGCATCCTGCCTTGTATCAGGAATAGTGTGGCCAGCAGGAGTAGGGAAGTGACTGTGTCCCTCTACTCGGCACTGGTGAGGTTGCACCTCGAATACTGTGTTCAGTTTTGGGTCCCTCACTACAAGAAAGACATTGAGGTGCTGGAGTGTGTCCAGAGAAAGGCAATAAAGCTGGTGAAGGGTCTGGAGAGCAGATCTTATGAGGAGTGGCTGAAGGAACTGGGGTGGTTTAGTCTGGAGAAGAGGAGGCTGAGGGGAGACCTTATTGCTCTCTACAACTACCTGAAAGTAGGTTATAGCGAGGTGGGTGTTGGTCTCTTCTCCCAAGATGCTAGCAATAGGATATGAGGAAATGGCTTATCGTTGCACCATGGGAGGTTTAGATTGGATATTAGGAAAAATTTCTTTACTGAAAGACTGGTCAGGCACTGGAACAGGCTGCCCAGAGAGGTGGTGGAGTCACCATCCCTGGAGGTATTCAAAAAACATGTAAACGTGGTACTTTGGGACGTGGTTTAGGAGACATGGTGGTGTTGGGTTGATGGTTGGACTTGATGATCCTAGAGGTCTTTTCCAACCTTAATGATTCTATGATTCCATGATTCTATGAAAAGGAATGCTAAAAAAAAAAAAAAAAAAAAAAAAAAAAAAGCACAGAAAAATGCACATTTAACTTTAAAGTGGCTATATTTAAACATTAAACAGAGTAAGGACAAATGAACCCAACTTCCTATTGAATTAGAAGTCATAAATGACTGTTTTCTTATAGATGTCATGACAGAGATAAACTAAAAGATTAGTGTGGTGGAGAAGTTTGTGAGTTATAGTGTTCAAGAAAAGAGTTAAGGTGGGGGAGATATAAGAAAGTTCTTGAAGCTGAGAAATTATGCTACGTGATACGTTTAAAACATTTCTTTAGAGAAAGATAAAAATATTCTCATTATGTGCATAGCATACTGAGTTTACTATCCTTTCTTTAATTTATGGTCTCAAAATACATTGCCCCAGGGCAGGAGAGCCTCCATAGGTGACTTGCCTACCTGCTTATTTGATGCATCACTAGAAACAATTTGCTGTGATGTTTGACCAAGGACAGATCTAGGAAAATAATTAACCAAAGAAATTGAATTCTTTCTAAATCTCAGGATTTTTTATTAAAAGAAATCATTCAATCTTTGAGAAATATTCAGGCACTGTAATTAAATGTAAAGCCAGTTAATACTTTAGTATGTATTATTACAGTAACAATGCATGTGTACATGTTTTTATCTTTTTCATTTTAACTGTGAGGCCATGCTATATTTATAGTACTTACTTTTCTAATCAAGTGCATATTTCATATGGATCCTTTCAAGAAAAATCAGAAATAACATCATGTAGTCATAACAAAGGTAATTTCCTTGGCATGGACTTGTGGCGTGCAATTTTGCATGACATTGCAACTGAAGTCAGTATAGGAAAACTGTTGTTTCACGGCCACGAGAAACAATGGGAACCAAAATATTGACTCCTTCAAAACTGGGACATAGTTGACACGGACATTTCTTCCTCTCTCCTTTGAGCTTAAAATCATATGTACATATACAGATGGAGTTTTTTGTTTTAGTTTTTTTCTATACAATTGTATTGTTTATTAATTCAGATTTCAGCAGTTCATAAGATTTTACTACAAAAGTGTTCTTTCTCTACATTCAAAAGTGAGAAAAACCCCAAAAAACAACCCACAAAAAACAGAAGTCCTCCAAAACAATTTCAGTTACAATGTTCAACCTGTATGATCAAGGTTTTATATAAAATGTAAATAAAATAATTCCCCTATTTACTTGCAATAGAACACTGATTTTTATTCTTTTCCAAACTTATCAATTTTAAGGTGGATAGATTAGGATACAATAAATTAGGAGAGTTTCTTCTTAAGGAAAGAAAACAATGTACAATGTGAAGCTTTGTTGAGAATGTAGAGAACTATTTAAAAGCACAGAGACCATGGAAGAAACAGTGGGCATTTCTAGACTTGTAGTAGATGTATAATTTCATAGTACATCCACTTAATTTATAAGGAAATTCAATATTTTTAAGAAATGTAACTAATTTACTGATTTCCTAAAACTCTATGAAATTACAGGAAGAATTCCTGTTGACTGTGACTAGCCATTCAGCTACACATTTCATAACTTGTCCATGTTTGCAAACTCTGCCTAAAGGCACATAACTGAGAAAAGCGTGAGTGGCTAGTGCTGTACGCTTTAAAAGTTTCCACTGAGAAGTCTGGAGAAGATATCTTTTCGCAGCAAGGTGGCCATGGGTGGAATTAATCCGCCCTTTAGATGAGGCATTCAGCAAATTAGGTGTTTGAGCTGGTCACCTACATGGGAGTGGTAACATAATCCTGAGACATTATGTCTAGTCATCCTAAAGAGCCATTTAAGATAGGATGACTTTCCTTCTGAAGATGGCTATTTCTCACCACTGATAGTGTTGTAACCAGTTCAGAGAGCAAGCAGGGAAAGCAAGGGAGAAGCTCAGAATAAGAAGTTTAGCTTTTGGACAGCAGCGAGCGAGGGCCTTCATGTGTGTATGTGTTCCTGTGTGCAGGGTTTATGTCTGTGCTTGTGTGGTGTATGTGGTCTCTGTCTTCTCTGAAGTGGTACCACTTCTTTCAGAAAGAAGTGATGGCGCCAAATGTAAGTTTCTGGTGTTGAAACTACTGTCCAGAAAGTTGAAGTGGGGGCATAGCTATCAACTCTTTTACAGGAGCTACTGTGCACTGAATGGAAACAAATGTCAGTAACTAATGACTCCGAAACATCAATAGTAGCAGTCCAGAAAGTAAGCTGGATCAGCTGCTGGCAGCGATGCACATTTTCCAGGGCTCCAGAAGCATCCAAATTCTGTAACTTTCTGACTCCTAACGCAGGGAATTATAGTTATTTCAGAGGCTGGTGCTGTTAATATTGGCTCAAGGAAAAGAGCACAGTAGGAGAAATTGTTTTTTCAGGTACTGGGTCAGCAGTTTGGAATCCAGTCTTGTCATTCACTGAGGTACTGGCTACGGGAAGAGGTGCATTATGACTTTTGGTATTCCTAAGACACTCAGTCCCGTGACGACAATTTTCGTTTTAATGATCTAGCTGTGACAAGTTACATATTGCCTGTTAACAATCTCCAGAGCTGTACAGTTATGGTAAAGTAGATACTACAGCTGGAATGACCTTCTTGATATACATAAAATCTTAATCCACCTTAAGCAACTGAGAACAGTTTCCCCTTTACATCTTCCTGGGCTGGCTGACATAGCTGCTTAGAGTCAATGATATATGTTACAAACAGATATGACAAGGGGAAAAAAACAGTAAACGTTGCCAGGTCATACACCTTAATTCTGTGCTTCCTTTAATAGTTACACAGAGCTCACACACTGGAGGACAGAAATGAAACCTTAGGAAGGCTAAATATAAATATGTTAAAGCATAAATAATTTATGCTACGAAGGCAAGAACATAATTAAGGTGACATTACCTTTCTTCAGCCAGGAGGCATCTTTGTGAAAAGGTAAACAGAAAGTCAGGTGAAGTTACCCACAGACAAAACTAACATGATCACTCATAAATATTTCCAAAAGGTTTCCCAAGATTTCTTATACTGCTGTTATGCTGATAGCCATATGAGGAAACTACTAACAATGCTGCAATAAAAGGATTTCATGTGGTTTACAAATCAGAGATTTACTTGTCAATGGATATAAAGATCATTTTACATTTTGTTTTGATTATTTCTACAACTGATTTGCTTATATTGTATGTTTATTGAGGTCTCTGTTATTAATTAAAAATAACACATTTGAAATTGCTATTAAATCTAATTTTTATTGCCATGAAGCACCTACCTTGCACTGAACTTTGAAATATAGTTTAGTAAGTTGAAATAAGTGAACTTTATAATGCCCTCTCTCTCTAAGCAATTTTGCTATTAAAAATGTTTTTCTTATAATTAATACTAATGAAGTAATGTTGCATACAATTCTGAAAAAGGTGAACCTCAATAACTATAAGCACAAACAGAAGTCAATGGGTTTGCTCATGGTTATGTGCCTCTACTCATGAAGCTCTTAGCAATGGTTTGGGAGTGAAACTGGGAGAGCAAAATAAAAGGATAGATACACAAGTTTTCTCCATACCAGGAAATGTTAGATGAAAAAATATTGTAGTAAGACACTACTTTTTCTAAGAAAGAAACTACTCCTTCTTGGTAGGAATAAATTATTTATGATGAGGGTGGTGAAACACTGCAGAGCCCAGAAACAGACCCAGCACTCCAACTGTGTCTGACCAGTGCTGAGCAGAGGGGAAGGATCACCCCTACCGGCAACTTTCTTCCTAATGTAGCTGATTACCCTTCTTTGCTGCAAACATGTACTGATGGCTCATGGTCACCTAGTTGTCCATCAGGACCCCATCTCCGCTGAGCTGCTTTCCAGACAGTCAACCCCTAGTCTGTACTGGTGTCTGGGGAATTCCTCCCCAGACACAGGACTTTGTGTTTCCCCTTGCGGAACTTGAAGAGATTCCTCTCAGCCTAATTTTCCAGCCTGTACAGGTCCCTCTAAATGGCAGCACAACCATCTGGTGTACTAGTTTACACCAGCCAGCTCCTTCTGTATTCATAGATGCATCTCATCAGATGCTGTGGATTTACGTATGTCCATTTTGTATAAATGTTCAATAATCTGAGCCTCCTCTACCAAAGGAAAATCTTCACTGCTTCAGACTTTCCTACTGGTCACAAAGGCCTGGGATTCCTGAAGCCCATCTTCTCAGTAAAGACCAAGGAAAAGAAGGCATTGAGTACCTCTGTCTTTTCTGTTTCCTTTGTCACCAAGTCCCCTGCCCCATGCAGTAACAGACCCACATTTTCCCTATCTTCCTTTTGCTGCTGAAAAACTTGTAGAAAACCTTTCTTGTTGCCCTTCGTATCTCTCACAAGTTCCAACTCCAGATGGGCTTTGGCTTTCCTAACCTCATCCCTGCACTGCATTGACAGTGTCTCTAAATTCCTCCTGGGCTATGTAAGCCTGCTTCCACCTCTTGAAGGCTTTCTCTTTATGTGTGAGGTTATTCTGGAGCTTCTTGTTCATCAATGCAGGCCTCCATCTGCCTTTATTTTTTTCCTACTCATCAGGACTGCCTGTTCTTGAGCTTGGAGGAGGGAATTCTTTGAAAGTCAAACAGCTCTCCTGGACCCTCTTCCCTCCAGGACCGTATCTCATGGGACTCTTCCAAACAGATCTCTGAACAGGTCAAAGTCTGCTATCCTGAAGTCCAGGGCTGTAATCCTACTTTTTGCCTGGTTTCCTTCTTGGAGGATCCTGAACTCCACGATCTTGTGATCACTACAGCCAAGGTTGCCCTTGACCTTCATGCTCCTCACCAGTCCCTCCTTATTTGTAAGTGTCAGGTCCAGCAAAGCATCTCCCCTTTTTGCTTCTTCAGTTACCTCTGTCAGGAAGTTGTCATCAATGCACTCCTAGAAACCTTGATTCCTTCTGCTCTGCAGTACTTCCCTTCCAGCAGCTATCAGGATGGTTAAAGTCTTCCATGAGGACCAGATTCTGCAAACGTGATGCATCCTCCATTAGTTGGAAGAAGGCCTTATCTACTTTTTCTTGATCAGGTGGTCTGTAGCAGGCACCCACAATGATAACACCCACATTGGTTTGGCCTTTATTCCTGATCCATAACCTTTCAGCTTGTTCATCACCTGTTCCTAGGCAGAGCTTCATGCACTCACACTGCCTTCTCACAAAACAGCAGCTGCCTCTCCTCAGTGTCCTGTCCTGTTCTTCCTAAAGATGTTGCATCCAGCCATGGCATCACTCATTTATATTAGCTGCCCCACCACATCTCCATGATCCCACTGAGATCATAGCCCTTCAACTCCATGCAGACCTCTAATTCCTTCTTTTTGTTCCCCATGCTGTGTTCAGGGACTTTAGAGAGGCATCCAGTCATTCTGACTTCCCAGAAAAGGTACAAGAGCTTCCCCTATAATGTCATCCTGTAGGCACTTCCCTATTTACATGTATACTCTTGGGATGGACCACTTTCAGCCCTGCATTGTTGATTATCGGTTCTCTTTTTTCTTCCCTTTGCTTGTTATCACATTCCCCTGTTCCCTCACTTGGTCTAAGTCACCTTTTTTCTGTTTTTTGCTTTTCTTGAAATAGATGGATTTTTTCCAACTTATTCTGATCATGTCTTTACAGCCACAGGCTTGATGATATTAAAAAAAAAAAATCACATTCTGACAAAAGTTTACTCCAGGTTACTCTAACTCGTCAGTTTACAGACAGTGTAGTAAAGAAATCAATATTTTAATCACCATTGTTCAATCCACAGCATTTATTTCAAAATCTTATCTTGCCTACTACTTAAATAAAGGAATCTAGTCCAAAACCAAAAAAAAACCTGAAAAACCCCAAGGTCTATTCACATTTGATCCATTGTCTGCACATCATCAAAATTATAAAGACACCTACTTTTCTTTCTTGGATGTTGGATAGCTGTTAATTCTGTCAGAACTGGAGAAAAACAAAGTACTAGCATAATTTTCAAATTATACCTCTGCTGAATATGAGCAACTTCTATTATCCACAGATAGTTTACGATAGTGAATATTTCACTAACTGCAGGACTCTAGAAACAGTTAACTGTACCCAGGGATCTGAATAATTCAAAATTCTTGATATCCTTTTGCAAACCTATAGGGCATTAGCTAACTGAGGTAGTATATATTAAAGCAATGTTTCAGCTAACAACTGTCTTTCGCTCTGTTAAAATTTTCAATTATTTCTGCTGTGTCGATTAAAAAAATCATTTCAAGCATACTTTCAAAAAGAGCATTGAAGACGCTTTGCTACACTGAGGGGTGCACAGCACAAATAGAATATTGGAGTGCTGAGCTGCATTATTTCTTTCTGTTCTCTTCAATGAAAGGAAAAGGTATTTCCTGCTCATTGGCTTTTCCAAAAGCTCAGTATACCAACTTGACGACTACCGGATTTAGTGGAGCTCTAGCCATGTGTTACATGTCCACTTCTTTGCAGTGGAAGTTGCACAGGAACTATTATATTGATTCTATATCATCAGAAAATCATCCCACATTTAAATGACACATTCAAGCAGTCTGTAGCACAAGGAAGCATGTTACTTACCTGAAGACAAGTTGTGCTGCATGAAAGAGCAAGGCTAACATTTCCTTTACAAGTCTTTCGAACAACTTTGCTAGATTCTGTTGGGTTTTGAGATCCTATCTGATTGCAAGTAAAAAAAGATTTATTTCTACAAGAGACGGTCAGGAAATCCATTCAGTTTTGCATGTTCCTGAAAGTCCAAGTGTTTAATTTATAGATTTCAGGGAAGTTCTTGTCATTCCAAATAAGAAATGCTAGCCAATTTCAATCAGAAATGCATTTCAATTTGCTTTGTTGTGATGTAGAAAAGAATTAAAAAGAAAACAAACTGTTGCATTATAATTCATAGGAGAATTTAAAAATTATTTAAAAATAATTTTTATAACAAAATGTTTCATAGATCATAGATTTTTTTGACCTCTTCCCTTCAGAAAACAACGTAGAATAAACAGTTAGTAATTAATTTAGAAAGAAATATAAAAAATGTATAATTTTCATTAAAAGTATTCAAATATCATAATGTTGTGGTTTAGCCCCAGTCAGCAACTAAGCACCACACAGCCGCTCGCTCACTCCCCCACCCTTGTGGGATGGGGGAGAGAATCGGAAGGGCCAAAGTAAGAAAACTCGTGGGTTGAGATAAGAACAGTTTAATAATTAGAATAAAACAGCAATAATACTAATATAATGAAAAGGAAAATAATGAGCGAGAGAAAGATGAAACACTGGAAGAAGAGGGGGAAAAAAAAAAAAACAAAAAAAAAAAAAACCCAAAACTAAACAACAAGTGCTGCAACCGCTCACCACCCGCCGACCGACGCTGCCGGTCCCCGAGCCGCGATCGCTGCCTCCCCCAGCCAATTTCCCCCAGTTAATATACTGGGCATGATGTCACATGATATGGAATACCCTTTGGCCAATTCGAATCAGCTCTCCTGGTTGTATCCCCTCCCCTCCCGGCTTCTTGTGCACCTGGCAAGAGCATGGGAAGCTAGAAAGTCCTTGACTAGTGTAAACACTACCCAGCAACAACTAAAACACCAGGGTGTTATCAACATTATTTACATACCAAGTCTAAAACACAGCACTATGCTAGCTACAGTGAAGAAAATCAACTATCCCAGCTAAAACCATGACACATAAGCACAAATAAAGAAAAAATTCTTGATGTGTGTGTACACGTTTGCCTAATAATTTCAGATTTATTACGTGGGGAGATAGTTTTAGGTGCCATTGAAAATAAATCGTTAAGACACAAAATACCATTTAGAAAGATATGAGATAAATGTAATAAAAAGATGATTTTCATTTAAATTGCCATGGAGCAAACAGATGAAGAAAATACTGGCTTATTGTGGGAGAAAAGCTATAAGTTTCCATGGTTGCTGGCGTGGACAATTTTTAGAAGCTGTGCAAATTGCTGAAGGAACTGAAGTTACTGACTGTTAAAAGCATCCTTTTTAATAGCAGCTAAATTCTGTTAGGATGGGTCATGTGCTTTGATTCTAGCTTCTTATAAACTGCATGATATTTGAGTTCCTAATACATTGCACTAGTCCCAGGCTTTCAGATGGGATGACAACCATTCAAAATCAAATCTGTGTTTGCCTGTGATCTGTCCATTTGAAAAGGCTTTCATTTAAACTTCTTTCTTAGTAAAGATGGAGAATAAGAGCAACTAATATCCAGGCACTTTATTGCACTTGTGTATGAACATTTGTTCATTTGCTGTTTTTCTAAAACATGAGGGAGTATTTATCTACAGCAAAATATGTCAGGTGGTCATAAGGACAACATTGGAAGTTCTCAGACCATTCTGTAGTGCTGGATCTATTCAGTTCCTGCTTCTTTTTTAAGCAAAGAATTATAGTTTATTTTAAACAATTAAGCTGTTGGATAACTTGTTTCCTAGATAACAAGGTAAAGGAAAATTGCTGCATTGCATTCAGAAGTGTCGTTCCTAAGAGTGCATGTAGGCACCTTGAGAGTAACAGACATTGGATAAAAAATACCTGAGAAGACCAGAATTTGTGTGTGCTGTCAGGTAATAATTATTCAGGAGAACAGTTTCAATAGTGCCCTAAATTCCCTTAATCAAATGGATGAAATTACTTAAGCCTGTTATCTGAAGACTGATTTTAAAAATACACAGGATCATTTCAAAATACAAATAGATCTACAGATCAACTGTAGACTTTACATTCTGTCACAGCAAAAGGCTGCATTGTCAGCAGAGGTCTTCAGGTTATCCCCTCAAGGTACTTCAATAATCTTACTGACTCCAGTTGGCTTATTGGATATATAATTTGTTAGAACTCTACTAAATACTCTTTTGACATTATTTGAAAGAAGGAGTTCACACAATTCATCCCCTAAGATATGTTCTCTTTCCAAATTAAGATATACAACAGCTACAAAAGGTAATTGGGAACTTGCTCAAGTGAAAGAATAAATTTTAAAAGAAGAGGTATCATTTTCTCATAGTCATATTTCAGAACAAAACCAAAAAAACCCACACCACAAAACAAATGATGCTGCACTTTTCAAATTTATCTGGAGGAACTTAACCTCATTGTTAATTGGCAATAAATTATTTTCATAAGTGATAGCTTCATATTCCTCAATCTATTTAAACAGAGATGGGCACATTAATATATGATCAACATTATTCTCACTTCTCACATGGTACTTAGACCATCTGCAAGGAGATGTTTTGCTTTTCTCTTTCATTGATATATTGTTAAAACAAAAAATACCTGGCTAGTGAGTAGCAAATGGAATATGTCTCTGAAAACTTGTTTCAGTCCGGATGTAAAATTGGCAATACATTGCATGAATTGTATTAGATGTTTTATATATTTTTTAAATCATATCTTGACATACATGTTTGATGCCTACTAATAAAATATCATTTTTAATACCAGGTTATATTTTATTAACATGCAAAAGCCTATTTAATACTTAAATTGCAGAACTTTTAAATCAAGATATAGTATATATTGTTTGCTTTATTACCAAACAAGAGGAAAAAAAGGCGTATTGCTCAGCCTACCGTTTGGTGTCTATCTCAGCAAGGTGCTATCTTTAAGTACTGAATATTAGACAGCATACTGTATGCTTTCCAACACAGTACTAATATGTTAGCCTGCTATCTTTTACTTTCTAATGTATTTCATACCGACTTGTGTGGCTTGTCCCAGTATTAATGTATCATTTCTTCTTGTGGTCTGTGTTCTAAAATAAAAAATCCAGATCCTAAAAAGAATGTTAAATTAAGTGCCAGAGCGTTGAGAGTGAAACCATGGTCCCAAATTGCACATCAATGCCTTTCTGCATCATGCAGTACAATATGGGCAAGCAGTTCTAATCTACTGTTGCCCAGAAAAATTCTAGAACTGGAGTCACTGTCTGTTCATCAAGAATGCAGTGAAATATTCAAGCTAATAAACCATGCCAAGTAGAGTTCATGAACCTGTATAAAATTGAATAATGCAGTAGCATCTCTGCACATTACCACCCTATCATGTGACTGGAATGGTACTTTGATGCAGCCCCGGGAAGATTTGTATCCTATGGTATTATGTAGGGAAAACTCACCCTTGGATCTCTCTTCTGTAAAGAAGCCCTACAAGCTCATTTTCTAGCAGGGAATATACTGTACAGGGAAATACCTAAGTCAGCGCATAAGAAATGGCATAGAGAAGATGTGTCCCATAATAGTTCATTCATCACTAAGCTACAGGATCATTTTTTTTTTCCTAATTTATTCAGGATTGAATAAGGTACATGGAATTATACTTATGCAAGTTCTCAAGCACAGGATAATGCTTAGATGTTCAGATCTCAGGATTTAGGCAAGTTTATAAATGTAATGTTCTGAGTAGGTTCTGTGGTGACAACAGATTGGCATACAAACTTGCAGACTTCTAAGCCATTAAGTGAACATTCACTAGGTTGCTCAGTTTGGGTTTTAGATCTCAGCTGAGTTATACATCAGCCACATTAACTCTTTGGATTTCATCCTTAGCTACTAACAAGAACTCTTTGAGGGACAACTTTTTTACTACCAACCTACCAATGTAAATGCCATACCTACTTTAGGAACCTAAACACCATCTGTGACTGTAAGTCTGGCACCTTAGGATTATGACTGACATTTTGTGTAGTGTTAATCATTAGCTAGAGGACTCTGCCTCCCTCGACTATACAGGGAGCTTAACTTTCTACTCTAAAATTCCTAATTTAGGAGTGCCTAAAGACAGGTGCCATGTTTCTAGTTTTCTGTCTGGTGACATGTTAGCAGTTAAAACGATTTACCCATCTGGGAGGTAAATAAAGGAAATATGATAGTGTTGTTTCTAGGAACCACTAAATAACTGTTTTCTTTTGCTTCTATCAATGTTTCTTATCAAGTAGCCTTTTGGAAGTTGGAGTCTAGAGTTTGACATTTGACAGAGAAGTTTCAGCTGGGCACAAATAGAATATTGCTATTGTACCTTATATGCAGCATTTGCAAAACTGTTCATTCCTTTATTTATGTCTGATGTCTCTTTTCGTACCTATAAAACTGAACAAATTTCATAAGAAACAGAAGATATTTTATAACTAATCCCTCAAATATTTCTGTGCCCATTCTTGAGGAACTGAATTATAAAACAAGAGCTGGTTACAAACGTGGAATCATTACCATATATTTTCCTTTTATGGGGGACAGATTATTCCTTTTGCATTGGGAGAGATCATTTGGTGTCAATAAAATCCAATCATCTTTTCTTTCATGTGATGTTACAGCTTTAAAACCTCAAAGAGAAAGTGTGAAAAAAATAAAACTGCAGAGTTCTTTTAAAAAAACATGAGCTGGAAAGTAAAAAGAAAATTCAAAAAAAGTCTTCCTGTGAAAGGAAGTGTGTTACAATGTGTTGATGTTAAATATAAATGTTCAATATTGATAATTATAAGGAGTTTGCTACTTGAAATATTCACTAGAAATGAGGATAGGCATAAATATACCCTAGAGAGCACAATCAATTTTTTGATCTTTCTACTGGAAAGAAGAGGTGATAAAGAGCCTCAGGATAGTTCCTGAAATTCCTGAAGTTCCATAGTTTCTATATGGGTTTAACACGTACTACAGAAAAAAAAAAAAGTCTCTATTCTGTCTTGTCTTATGATAGATAGGGACCCACAAGGATCATCGAGTCCAACTCCTGTCCCTGCATAGGACAGCCCCAAAATTCACATCATGTGTCTGAGGGCATTGTCCAAATGATTCTTGAATATTGCCACGCTTGGCACCGTGACTGCCTCCCTGGGGAGCCTGTTCCAGTGCTCCACCACCCTCTGGGTGAAGAATCTTCTCCTAATATCCAACCTAAACCTCCCCTGGCACATCTTCCTGCCATTCCCTCAGGTCCTATCGTTGGTACCAGAGAGAAGAGATCAGCCCTGCCCCTCCTCCTCCCCTTGTGAGGAAGCTGCAGACCACAATGAGTCTCCCCTCAGCCTCCTCTTCTCCAGGCTGAATGAACCAAGTGACTTTAGCTGCCTCTCATATGGCTTCCCCTCTAAACCCTTCACCAGCTTCGTGGCCCTCCTCTGGACACTCTTTAGTTGCTTTGTATGCTTAATATTCTGTGGCACCCAAAACTGCACACAGCACTCAAGGTGAGGCCACACCAGCACAAAGTAGAGCAGGACAATCACCTCCCTCAACCGGCTAGCAGTACAGTGCTTGATGCACCCCAGGACACAGCTGGCCCTCTTGGCTGCCAGGGCACACTGCTGGCTCATGTTCAACTTGTCATCAGGCAGAACCCCCAGATCACTCTCTGTGGAGCTGCTCTCCAGCTTCTTGTTCCCCAGTCTGGATGTATATCCAGGGTTGCCATGCCCCAGGTGCAAAATCCAGCACTTGCCCTTGTTAAACTTCATACAGTTGATGATTGCCCAGCTCTCTAATTTGTCTAGATCTCTCTGCAGAGCCTCTCTGCCCTTGAGAGTGTCAACAGCTCCTCCCTATTTTGTGTCATCAGCAAACTTAATTAGGATTCCTTCCAGTCCTGCATCCAAGTCATTTACAAAGAGATTAAATAGTACTAGCCCTAAGATGGATCCCTGCAAAACCCCACTAGTGTCTGGCTGCCAGCTCGATGTAACCATATTTACTATGACCCTTTGAGCCCAACTCATCAGCGAACTGCTCACCCATTGCATTATGCGTTTATCCAGCTGTATGCTGGACTTTTTGTCCAGGAGGGTACTATGAGGGACAGTGTTGAAAGCTTTACTGAAAACCAAAAAGATTACATCGACTGGCTTCCCTTGGTCAACTAGGTGGGTAACCTTGTCATAGGAAGAAATTAAGTTTGTTAAGCAGGACTTTCCCCTCATGAACTAGCTAGCTGGTACCAATGACTGCGTTGTCTTTCAGGTGTTTTTCAATAACTCCCAGAATAATCTTGTCCATAATTTTGCCAGGCACAGAAGTGAAACTGACAGGCCTGTAGTTACCAGGGTCACCCCTGTTGCCCTTCTTGAAGGCTGGGACAACGTTTGCCAGCTTCCAGTCAACTGGTACCTCTCCAGATTCCCAACAGCATTGAAAAATCATTGAGAGAGGTCTCGCTATGACATCAGCCAGCTCTTTAAGTACTGTCAGACGAATCTCATCAGGCCCTATCAACTTACTGGGATCCAGCTGGAGCAGCAAGTCTTGCACAAGTTCAGGGTTGATTGGGAGTTTATGATTCCCACAGTCATGGTTCTCTAGCCCAGGGAGGGTCCCAGAGCCCATCACCAGTGTTGAAGACCGAGGCAAAGAAAGCATTAAACATTTCTGCTTTGTCTATGTCCCTGTTTGTGAGGTGACCATGCCCATCAAGTAATGGGCTAATGTTATTTCTGGCCTGCCTTTTGCCATTAACATATTTTAAAAAGCCTTTTTTATTGTCACTCACAGTACTGACCATCTTCAACTCTTACTGAGTTTTGGCTGCATGAATTTCCTCCCTGCAGTGGCAAACAGCATCTCTGTAGTCCTCCCATGTCATCTGACCTTGCTTCCACCAGCCATATACTTTCTTTTTTCGCCTTATTTCTAGAAGATCCCTGCTCAACCAAGCCAGCCTTCTGCCTCACCTGCTTGACTTCCTACTTTTTGGAATTGCCTGCTCCTGTGCCTTTAGGAGGTGGCACTTAAAAAGTGACCAGCACTGATGGACCCCAGCACCTTCAAAAGCTTTCCCCCAGGGGACTTTACTAAGCAGTTCCCTGAGCAACCTGAAGTCTGCTCTCCTCATATCCAGAGTTGAGGTCTTGCTGGCAGTTTTCCTTCTGTTACAATAGATTTTAAACTGGAATACTTCATGGTCACTGTGGCCAAGGCAGCTACCAATCACCACTTCACCCACAAGACCCTCTCTATTAATAAGCAACAAATCGAGGAAGGCATCTTTCCTGGTCAATTCCCTTAGTATCTGTACTAAGAAGTCCAGATGGTTAGGAATCTTCTGGACCTGTTCGTACCAGCTTTTTGGTATTCCCATCTAGCAAGTTGAACTCCCCCATAAGGACAAGGGCAGATGACTTAGAAGCATCCCTTAGTTCCTTAAAGTGTCATCATCCTGGCTGGGTGGCCTATAGTAGACCCCCACAACAACATCCACTTTATTTGTCTGTCCCTTAATCCTTACCCAGAGGCAGAAGGATGTTGTCTAGCTAATGACCAACACTGTCGATGATGAACTGATGCTGTTATCCTTACCAAGGTTTGGGGGGGGATGTTTGACAGGATTTTCAAAATACTTAATTCTCAATGAATTAAATAGAAAATAAATGTCCTAGCATTTCTGAAAGTACCTCTATACATCTGTCTGTATAATTAAATACTTACAGATTTTGGAGAACTGTGACAAATGGGATAAATAGCAGCCAGTCATGGTAAATGGACATAAGGTTTGAAGAACTAATAGCTTAGGAATTCCCAGTAATCAAAATAAAGAAATCTCACTTTTCTTTGACTTAAACCTAAAAACTAACAGGGTTGTAAATGATGGAACATGTATTAGTAGACACTAGAAGATGTGTAGCAGAGCTATGTAAGTATATAGATGTATACTTTCATAACATGCACCTAAATATTTGTCTGAATCCTTTTTCCAGAAGCTCTCTATAAAGTCCAAAAATAGACATAGTTTGTTGCTGAGCTGTACAAATCTGTTGTCCCGACAGGTGTCTAATCAAAGGCAGACAGAATTTCTTTCTAGGTACACATCTATCCCTAATACTTTTATACTAATCTGGTGACCTCTACCTGGTCTAAGGCATTAATGCCAGGATCAGTCCTGGCCTCCAGATACAGAATGGCTCGCATATAGGGCTAATCCCTACTAGGCTGACCATACCTACAATACACAGGACATGCTCCAACTCTTTTCCACATCCCCATGTCTCTAAAAATTAATCATTATTTAGATTTGGATGGGGTTTTTTTTCAACATTCCTGAGAGAAAGTGAGCTTTGTCATAACTCGCCAGGGGGATTTATTATGGAATAATTCAAAAGCAATCTCACCCAGACTAGGACTAGAAAAAAAATTCTAAATGAGTAAATGTGGTAAAGGAACAATTTGTTATGCACCCAAATTAATTACAACTTTTTGAAAGGTACCTTCTAAGGTCTTTGGGCCTTGGAAGAGAGATGTCTGTTATTTAGGCATCTACATCTGAGCTTTCACTCTAATCTTCTTAAAATCAACAGAGAAAAATGGACTTCAAAGGCACAGTTTGTCTTATCTTAATGTTGATGTCTGAAATAGAATCCAGCTTTCGTTCTCTAGAAGTGCCTATTCCTCTCCCTTTTTAATTAGGGAAGGAGCTTATGGGGAGCAATTCAGTCAAAGATATCTGTATGGTATGTCTTTAAGGCTGAATGAGAAGAATCCTACACTGGCTTTCACATCTTAAAGGTAGAAACTCACATTCTTCTTCAGCACTGGGACTTCAAGCTACAGGCAGTCCACAGGTTTCTCCTGTGAACTCACTCAAAACACTCTGTTGTCATAATATAATTATTTTCACATGTGCTTTTCTTGAAAATTTTCAATTTCCTTGTCCTGTAAAATGTGATTCCTTACTTATAAATGTTGGCTTGGGGTCTAAGCAAATAGGCGAGAAATTGCATTATGTATCTAGCTATTTTTGTGGTCTTATCTCCACCTCAATCTCAGCAGAACTATAATAGTGCATTTTAACACCTTGAAGTGCATGCAAAATAACATGATTCAATTCATCTTGTTTGCTTGTTCACAGTGGTCACTGAGTACTGTGAGTTGTTTTACATTTTTATAGACATCTAGAAAATAAGTGTATTTCTAAAGTAACAGAATAGGGACAAATTAAATAAATTCACATATCCAAAGGAATAAAATGAAATTCTCCTCATTTCATACTGCAGTTCAAAGAATTAAAAGATAAATTTAATTTTTGATAGCCTTTGTTGAAAGGCTGAATAATTTCAATGTCTTTGACATCTCATACATACATTCTAATCAATATTAAAAATAAAAAAGGAGGGTGTGTTGGAACTTGACTGTCAAATACAGTCATTTAAAATTAACAGAGGGAAGAAAATTCAAGATACATAAAAAATGTCCTTAAAAATACTCAGTGGATGTTGTTAGTATATGGACCACTAAAAGCCCTGCTTAGCTGAAAGTATTGTAGTCAAATAAATATGTTGAATTAGACTGCTTATTTTTGTAGTATGAATTCAAAGCTGTGGATAGAGAATTAGATAAATCATATGCATTAGAATGATATGTAAGAATTAATGGGGATTTGAAAAGTCAGCAAGGTAATAGTTTCATGTGTAATAAGTATATATTAGAAAAGCAGATTTAAAATTTGTATTTCCTGTGTCTGTTTTCTTTGTGCACACATAGTTTAAGAAACACAGTTCCAAAAGCTCCTTTTTTGAACAAAACCTGCTTTTTAACTGAAGTGTTGCTCAGGGCCATATAAAATGCAGCACTGGATTTTTATACCTTTAGGAAAAATAAGTCTTATTCATCTTCTTGATGTAAGAATGAAATACATATATATGTAAAAAATTAATTCATTAGTGTGAATGTCAAAATAAATAGACCTTTGAAAATCAAAGTGTGGATCAAAATATTAAAGAAAAATAACTATTAAAAACATATCCTTAGAACTTTAAGAAATTATTTATTAATCAGCACACAAACAGTTTAGTAGCAGAAAGAAAAATCTACTTAGGGAGAATTAGCTACATGAATATTGACTAGAGCTTTTGAAATTATGAGGAGGGCTTTGACAAAATACTAAAGAATTAATCATTAGTCACACTTTTATCTTGGGATTTACAATATCATTTTGTTTAATTATTTCTGATGTCTCAGTATTATGCTAAGAGTTGCAAGAGACAAAGAATTTTAGGGGACATGTTCTTTTCAGACTTGCTTTTCAATGGAAAATAATATCTATTAGAACTCATAAACAAAAGTTGATATTCTTGGCATTTCTACACAAAGGAGATCGAGGATTGAGCTGGCATAGAAAAGCTCTTGAGAAAATGGTTCTGCCAGTTCAACATTAAAAGACTTTGTGAAATGGCTTGCATTGTTACAGTTCTGTGCACCACAAGTCATGCATGAATAATATGAACAGAATCCTGGCTTTGCTTCATCTCAAAATTTGTAGGATACCATCATGCATACCTAACTTTTCTCAAAATGTAATGTGTATAGAAGACAATAGGGTTTTTCTGTTGTATAACAAGATTTATCAAGCAAATTCTTCGCTAATACTTGACTGTTGAAATTTAGACATTAAAAAAATAATTAAACAATATGATTTCCTTTAAGGAAAAGTTTTAATCCAATGAGATTCTTAAATTAAAGAAAAAAAAAAGGAATTTTTATTTTTCAGTTTTTCCCTAGTCTGAAATTATATGCTTCATAACATAAATTAGCTATCATTATTATCATTCCATGTAAAATATTTGTGGATCATCAAAAAGATAAATTAATTTGTTCAAAAACTTTTTTGTTTGCTTGCTCAGTTCCCATATAAAGCACTACTTTTGTAATCTAAGAAAAAAAAAAACATTTTTAAAATATATGTGGATGAGAACATTCCTTCTCAGTTCCAATCTATTAACCATCATCAAATAGGTAAATGTAGAGTATAAAAATTGTAAAATAAAAGGTTTGAAAGTTTGGTACCAAGTTAACTTTTTATTTATTTATTTATATGTTTTCAGATTTATATGTAATGATATTTAAAAACATTACTACTTTTAATTTTTCTAAAATTGCCAGTGTTGTTGTAATTCATGTTGCAACTTTAAGAAGAAAAGACCAACAATAAAGGTTTGAAAAATAGGAGAAAAGTTGTTTGACAAGAAACTAGAGGAAGATAAAGAGTTCTTCACAGAAGAACAAACCAAAATTATATACATGAGAAAACAATAATGACATGACTAGTAAAACAAGGACAGAGGAGAATGAACTGTGGAAGACGAGCGAAGGACTGACATAGAAGAAAATGTACAAAAGCTGGTAAGTAGTTTTTGGAAGAGGGATGAATGTGTCCACAATGATTATGTGAAGTTTTTAATATCATTTTGGATAAACTTTAAAGAACAGTGTGTGTGTCATGAAGGTCTTTTTTTACACCGAGATGGTGCCAATTTCTTTGGGATCTCAGTAAGAAACACCCAGACACACAAGGCTAGTTAAGGATTTATTCTATAAAAAAACAGAATTGGTGGGAAAGTGATAGAAATCTTACATCTCTTCTGATGCTCCTGTAGCATCTGATGAGCTGCTCCTTGTTGACCATGGCATGCTGTACAGAGCCACCATCCATGGTGAAGTTCAACAGCCTCACTATTCTTCACATTTCTAGAATATTCTTTCAAGTGAACAAAGATATGAATCTTTTACATGTACAACACTGAACTTTCTAGATGGCACACCAAGATTCACTGAGAGTCATACACTCTTACCGATCTCCACAGAAACAAGCTCTTACAAGTGGTACGTAGAGGTGGTATTGATAAACGCAGCTGTGGTATGTGCTTAGGTTAATCAGTGGTGACTCATGCTAACATACGTGTCTCTATAACCAAACCGTATGGTTAAACTCCGCCTAAAATCTGTCTGAAATCACTTGTCTCTTCACTACGGTCTGCTGCACTGGCTCACTACAAGGTCAGATCACATTTCATTAAGCAAAGAGATAATCCTCTGAATGCTGCACACAGGAATAATTATATCAAAATCATTTTCACCTTGACTCAGCCATAGTTATTCAGGACTGATGGTGAGGTTCCATTCTGTCTTTAGATTTTGGCACTACATGGGTTTTCCAGTTCTCTCAGCAGTTCAAAAAATTCTTTAATGAGGCTAGCTGTTTCTCGGAAGATTCGGGAAAAAGCTGTAGGAGAAATGCTATTGTATGTATTATTCAAGCATAAATTATAGGTCTTATCTGGGTAGAATTCTGTGGGGTTGTAGCACAGGTCAGAGAAGATGATCTGATGATCTCTTCTGGCCCTGCATTTCTGAGTCTCTGAATAATGTACAATGAATTGTATATATTCAAGTCAAGCTGGGTGGCCAACAAACAGAAACTATTTACTAACTCTTGTCTAGATTCATGATGGAAGAGAAAGGATCAGGAAGAACTTATTAAAAATAAATTTCTCAACCTCCTTAACACCTGTATTCCCTGCCTTTGCTTTCTTTCTGTGTAATGGTGAAAAATGGCAAAATCCTCCTTTGACCTAAATCAATAAGCCCTGACTTTTTCAACTCTTTAGTGTTTCTTACCCCTCCTGTACAGTGAATTTCTATGGTTTATCACTTCTTTATCTACCACAACTCCATAATCTTGTTTCTCCTTTGCACCTCTGCAGTTAAAACATTTGTTAATATTCTGAAACTATCCCACTTCCGAGGCGATATTGACTGTCTATGAAACTAAGTATCTTTTGGGTAGTCCCACTGACTTCTGTGAGTAAAACTGCACATTTTTGTAAGTATTTCTTTTCTGTTCTCTAGCAAATAACTCTCTCATTATTATTTTTTAAGTGTAATTGGTTTTTCTTTCTCACTACTTTTAGAAATTTTACATTTAAGGGAAAGAAACACATTTTTAGAGAATACACAAAAAGTCAAAACCTGAAACAGTAATTCAGGTACAACTTACATGGCTAGCAACAGGACTTTTAACTGGTTAAATACACCTAGGCTGTCTTCAGTCGTAAAAGTTCTTATCTTGGTAAATATTCACTAAGAGTTCATATGTTTTAAATGTTTGGTTGGAGCAGTGTAAGTAACAAGGAAAAGCTATATTTTCTGAAATAAAGATTGATCTTTCTTCATGTATTTTTTGTCATCTATCTCAGTGGAAACTTTTTTCAAGATGAGGGCTCCTTAACACTGTAATTTGCAGTAATAACATACTTAGGGTATAAGTTGGCTTCCACTCTTGGATTGGAGAAAGCTGAAAGCTGTAACTCAGGCATTAGTGTCAAAGGGTTAGTGTCCAGATAAGCCTGCCTAGTCCTGGTCAGTCTTTTTAGTTGGAACATTAGGCAATGACAAAGTATCATCATCAAGCTTAGAGATATATTCCCAAGGAGATGACTTTTTAAATGGTGTTATTGTTTTGTTTAATTTCCATAAAAATTCTTTCCTTCATACACAGTCTCCTTTCAGACTGTCCTTACTGTAGCAGTATTCAGTATAACTGCTATTCAGGTGACTATATTGTGAGCTGAGAGAAAACAAAGCATAAACCTTCTTCCCATCTCAAGCATCAAGATTACAGGTCGGGCAGAACTATAGACCTTAAAGATTCCCAAGAGGTTTGAATCAGAAGAGAGCAAGACAATAAACGATATGGTGTAAATGTGCCAGGAAGCAATGTAATAACTCTCAATGTAAGCAGAGGGTGTTTGAATTTCGCTTAATGTTATCAGATCACCAGTTACCCAGACATAGTCTCATTAGAGATACCTTAGGTATACCAGCTGACATCCAGCTGATTGCCCAGAGAAGGGCAGATACATTGTAGGCTCATAATTGTCTTTCCCATGCAGAGTTCCCTTGATGAACCTGAATGGTATTATGTACCTCTGTTTAACTTAACTAAATTAAACCCTCAGGGTGAAGGCCCCCCACAGATATGGCCACATGAAGCTGGCTGTTCTGAGCTTCCTTTATAGTCAGAAGAAGCTGTAGGGCAGGATTCATCTGATCTATTTTACACAAGTACTTTATGGTGGGACGAATGGTGGTCTAAAACTGCTGATTTTCCTGCAGCGTTTTCCCTATGGCTAGCTGAGATGTAGATGTAAACACATTTCTACACCTGTTCAGAAAAATTGCTATGCAGAATGCTACAAGTACTTTCCCTAGAAGACTACAGCTTTCTGCCATCCCAACTACTTAGCTATACTTATGTGACAAAACATTAGTAAGCAAGCCTGTACAGGATTCAGAATTCATTTTCAGGGCACACTGAGTTTTGTTGAACTGCTAATTCCTCCACTCTGTGATAAAACGATGCCTGGAACTGGCTCAGAATTGGTCCCTCATTTTCAGTAATTAATAGGAAATTTGCCTGTGAGATACAATATAATTAGACAATTTATGTACTAAAATAACACTCTGTAAATTAGATTCATTTCTTTATCAAGAGGATTTTTCTTCCTAACTTCCTAAAAGCTTTACTCATTTTTGCCCTATAACTCAGTTACTTACATCCACTTGTGAAGCTCTTGACCTTAAGGGAATAGACTAAGACACTCCCTCGAGATCCTTTTCTAGTAGTTTAAGTAATGAGGAGTCAGCAAGTGTAATCATGAAAAGAAAATTATTTTCATCAAGAAAATGTATGTTTATGCTTGTCAAAATGATCTCTGTATGGAGCAGAGCTATGCAAGAAGTTGATAATAATTAAAAAGTAAGACTGAATTATTTTTTTACAAAAGCACACAAATTCTAACTTCAGAAAACTCATATAGCATTATAAAACTTATTTTAATACATTTTTTCTTGTTTCTAGGTAACCAGCATTTGAATCTTTTGGCCTTCTTCAGGCTTCCCACAGAGAATTAGCTAATTAGCTCACTGAGCCACTGTTAATAATTATTCTGAAAAGTCATGGACATTGGGGCAGGTATCAGAGGATTAAAAAAAAAAAAAAGACTGGAAAAAAATCAGGTATGACACTAGTCTTTTAAAAATGACAAATAAAATAATCCTAGAAATTCCTACCAAAAAAATCCTGATCCTCATTGCCCTGGGGAGAAAAATAAATAAATCATGACATAAACACTAAGGGGAAAGAAATATCCTCAAAGACTTGATATTGTCTAAACATAAGCATTAATTGGTTTTATAAATAACACCGATCATCCTTATTTTTGTGCTTTAGGAACAGATAGGAAAGTTCCCACTAATTCAGACAAGAGAGGAGGATGCACAACACTTTACATGTTTCCAAATGCCTGACAGAACTACTGTTTGATTGCCAAAGTGACAGGCAGACTTCATCCCCACTGGAAGACATTTATAATTTTTACTCAAAAGCAAGGGCAGCTCTTGCCTTGGGGGTGTTAGGATCCATTCCCACCAGAATTTTACAACTCTCAGTAAAAATCTTTGCGAGTTTTTCTTCCCTCCAGTGCTAAGCACAAACAGTGCACATGAAAGCACAAAAGCAAACACTGTCACACACCAGACAAGGGCATGCACGGGGATGGGAAGGATGCTGCGCTTTTGCCTGCATAGTAGCCCTCAGCAAGGGGGATCCCCAGCACCTAGAAAACACTACAGTTTTTACTGCTCTAAAGAAAAGGAAATCAAGACAGGATATTATATGTTTAGCCAGTGTCAAAATCAGCAGCACAGAAATGTTAAAAATCAGAACTGATATCCTGCTCCCTCTGAAGTTATGAAGACCAGTCAACACATGTTATATTGTAATAGCTAATGCAATAAGCACCGTGGTGTCTGGCTCCTTGATCCAGGTGTAGAAGCTTAGATTTTTTTTTTTTTTTTTTTTTTTTTTTTACGCAGAACACATCTTTGTGAAATAAAATCTTAAAAAAATTGAGTAAAGAAAATCCATTAGTTTTCTAAAACAAGCAGACTTTTAGTTTGGTTTGATTTTCTTTCCAGATAATATGTGGCAAAAAAAAGGCAAAATGGTTCTAGCTATAATTAATATTTTTTAGAAAAGTTGGTCTGAATCATTTTAAATTAATGGGGTGGGGAAACTTCTTTTTGGAGACCACTGATACCCCCTTTTTCTTGGGGGATTTTGATGAAAGCTAAAATTTGCCTAACAGTAAAAATTAGTTTTAATTGTAGAAAAGCTGCACTCTCCCTATAATTATCTATCTTTTCATAATTAAAAAAAAATGTAGAATTTTTCTTTTTTGCTTTATCATGTGGTTGTTCCCCAGATCATTTACATATTTAAAAAGTATAAGAATTCTCTCACGGAGCACGGATTTGAAAACAATATTGATCAACAGTCTAGTAAAAGAGATGAGCCAGGAAATTGCATATGAATCTGGGTGTGCTAGGAAGCATGCAGAAAGACAGTAAACACTTTCCTTGGGTTAAGAAACAAAAGACAAAAATCAAAATTAATTCACTATTTAGGGTAACTATTTTATCTTATGCCATTTGCACAGTAGTACTACTTAGCCACAGAGGTGCATAAAAATATTCACACTCAAAGACTTAGATGCGCTTACACACACTGACTTTCTTTATGTGGTCACTACCACAGAGAGCATAGTGAGGACTAGCAGAGGCCACGCTAACGGTTTAAATGGTTTTACTGAATTCCTGTATGTCCTGGCTAAGTTTGTTCTATTACCAGTAATATAAAAAACATCAGCTGTGTATTATTCAGTAACAAAACTGTGAACTTGATCCAAAGCCAGCTGAAAACTCCTGTTGCTTTCAATGAGTTTAGATCAAGCACTTCATGCTTAATATCTTTTTTTTTTTTTTCCCTAGCCTGAGGTTGAAAACCAGCTCACTTCTGGAACAGGCTGTTTTTATGAAGGTCACAGATTAAAATCATATTGCTTTCCCACAATATGATAAAAGGAATTTTAAGAAATACACACTTAAATATAAATTACCTCCTTTTAATTTATTTATTTTTGAATGACTGGGGAATTAGCATGTTAAAGTAAAATTCCTTACACATATTGGGTATTTCTGTACTCTAATAGAACTAGCCAACAGAAGTAGTGGCTGGAAGAAAAGATCCTGTAGACTTATGACAGAAAGTAAACTTGCTTTGAACTGCATGTGAGTTCATAATGCTTGAATTAAAAAGTTGCTATTAAAGCTCAGAAGCAGGACTGGCCAAATGCATGAAGCTGCTTAAACAATTCATTTTCTGAGTAATCACAGTGCAATACCTATATACAGAGCAAATGGCTGGTTTATAATCAGCATAAACTAAAAGCCTTCACTTTTCCTGCGAGATGTGAACAATTCATCATGTCAGACCATAAGGTCATTCTATCGTGTAACACACCATAATGTCACAGTGCTCCAGAATGATGACATGCTAGCTCCTAGCCAAATATTTAGAGTCATATGCTGATATGCAAGAAGCCAAATTACTACAAATTTCTCACCAAAGGCATTCCAATTGAAACAAAGATGCAGATTGGTGTCTGACGAGACCAGGTTCAGAAAACAGCCTTTCATAGTTATTGGACAAAGAAATTAAGTAGATACAGATTTTTTTTTTTTTTTTAAAGTATACCTATCCAAGTTATATCAAAAGAAAATTGGGACAAAGACTGATAATATGACTGTGCCAATGGAATAAATAGTACTAATTCTGTACCTCTCCTGCCCCCCATACACACTTGATTGGAAGTAAAGAAAGATTGAAATTATGAATTAATGAGCTCAGAACATTATAGATATAATAAAATTACATATGTAAAATGCAATGGTTAATTTAAAATATCCAAACCATATAAGAAGTTACTTAGGTGCCTTTTTACCTCTGTAGAGAATGCTTTGGTTTTTGATTTCCAAAGGTAAAAAAATTATATATTTCCTGAAATGTAAATGCTATTATAATTACTTTATTGTGACTATGAGTATCCTATGAGTAGCCTAAACAACAGCTGTCAGGAAAGCTTAAGAAACAGGATCAAGGCCATGAGACTAGATTTGGCTAATACATACACAAAAGAAATAGTACTTGCCAAAAAGTCCTGTTTGTCTTCATTCATCTCCCTGTTACACTGGTACTTGTTTGTTTCCCAGTCTAGTTTGGAATTATTGCTAGCTTTGACTCAAACATTTCTCTCATCATTTTCCTCCCACTTTTCTCCTAAAAAGTTTTGTAGATATGTCTTCCAAATTATGTCCTCCCCATGGGGCAGTTTCTTGCTTTCACTGTCAACTCTCACTATCATATCCACCTGAAAATACCAGCCTACATACCAGGGAATTGACAAAATTAATGTAGCAAGGATAAATTCATACTCTAGAATTTAAATCAAAATGGCTTCATTCTAAGATCTGATTCTCTGAATGGAAATCAGAAATAAAAGCAACAGAAAAAAATCCACAAAAGTTATTGAACAGTTACAGAAGGTTCAACATTATTTACTTATCTCTGAACAGTAAGATCCTCAGGAGTATCCATCTTACCATGATTCTCAGGCAGCATCTCATGTAATAAGGGAAGCTGACTATTTCAACCCTTCAAGGGTTTATGACACATTATCATCAGAACTGTGTAGGCTTTAAACAGCTTACTGAGAATCACGGGTAGTTTTTTTCACTGATTGAGATGTCCTTAAAAATATAAGTATTTCTTAAAAACAGACATATAAAGAAATCAACAAAACCCTCAAAAATCTCAAAATGTCTAATCTAATATCTCAAAACATCTTAGAAGTTAAGCAGAAATATGAATGAAGAGCTTGTGGTATACAAAAAGACCATAATATTTTATCATTAACATGATAGAGATGTAGTATTCTGACAGTTAAATAAATATGAAAGCAGAAAGAGGATGAAGAAGTCTATCTGGAAAATCAGAAAAAAATAAGACAAACAAAAGAATTCTCCAGGGTCAGTTACCTTAGAAGTTCTAATACCCCAGTGAATCTCTTAGATTTTTAAGGAAATTTTCTAATTAAATTATGGGTGAAAATAAGCAATTGCTTTCATAATATATTTCTATTTCATATTCCTTTCTGCATTACTCCTAAAGTTTTATATTACTCCCAAAGAGGTATACAGTATGGGGAAAGCAAGAGAAAGTTGAGAGAGAAACCTGATTTAAAATGTTTTTGAGTCATATTTTCAGAAACATTTAATGATTCCAATAAGGATTACATTTTTAAGGGTGCATCGAGCGTTGTTTCCTAAAGGGATATATAAATTTCTGAAAAAAAGGCCTTAATATTAATTTAATTCTGGTTTACTTTATTTTGTTTTATTTTATTTTGTTTTATTTTATTTTACTTCCTCTTGCATTTTATAATTTTATACTGTATGCTATTTTCCAAATAGAAAGGAAAAAAAAAATCACAGGAATGCAAAGGTATCTGTGTGATATGCACCTCCTTAGGAGTCAAAATACATGCATGGGTGAAAGCATACAGATCTGAGCTGGCCATAAGCAGGCCTTAGCACAGAGATGTGTCCACATTAACACAGCAGTTAAAAGGCTTCTGGACAAAAGCGGGCTTATGCCTGGATACCGCAGAAGACCAGTGAGTTCATTTGGATCTGTTTGCTCCCATCCGTGTGTACACATCCTATTTTACAGCTGCAGGTTCCTCTAGGTGTGGTCTGCAGAAACATCTTTTCATGCCAATCAGCTTTACTGTACTAAGTACTGACCTGTCCAATAGGAAGCATGTTGTTTGCACTGGTAGCTCCAAAAAACTTCCTCAAAATGCAACAAATGATAGTCAGACACACATGATAAGAAAGGTATCTATGTGCCTGTGTTGTGGTAGCTATTCTTATACTTACTTATATGAGGGTAGCACCTCATAGTCCTGTATGTAAATGAACAGAGTTGTGTGGCAGACTGTATAAATATAGACCAAAGCAACAGTTCCCATCTGAGAGCTATTACAGCTCTCACTTGGGACACAGGGTAACTGGCAAAAACCTCTGTTACTCTCTGGAGACTTTTAGGAAGAATGTCTCAAAATTGCTTTATTTAAGGCTGTTTCACTTTGTATAGATAAATGCATTTTTATTAGACTTGATTCTAAATGTCTATAACTGCACTAGTGAAAGCCAGTGGTCAAAACAGTCTTTGGTTTTACTCTATATAGAACTCCTTTCCACTGTCATTTATGTTAAAAGTTAGCCAAAGCTGGAGGTCAAGGGGTTGCACAGAATTCAATCAGGCATATTTTAGGATGACATAAGTCATCCCTGGCTGTAGAATCCTAAAGATGGACTAAAGATACGAAGTCAGATCCTTCACACGGCACGTGATTTCTACTATATCAGTTTCACTACTGGAAAAAGGTCCCAACAACTATGTGAAACCATCACATCTGAAAATGATGGCTTTTTGTTTCCTGTATTTTTATGCCTCTCCTAACTTTCATGTGGTGGGAAGGATACTTTCACTTCTTTTACAATACACACATTGCCGGTGACATCTTCAGGCACTGCTGTGGTGATCACCTGCTCAGGGGATCACGTTGTTGAAGATGGACAAACAAGATATTCCCCTCCTCTGTCTGTGCCAAAGCCCTAGAAAGTCAAGGTGGTTGCTGCTACCAAAGATGTGTTAGGGAAAGAGAAGGTGGCAGATGTTTTTTCATTTAAGCATCATTTGTTGTCTTTATCCTTCCATGGCAATAGTGGGAAAAGTACCACAGTTTTTTTTGCATTCCTTCCTGTGCCTTCTCCTCCTTCTCTGTCCCACATCTTCCACCTCTTTTTTTTCTCCCTCCCTTTTCTTTGGACAGGAGCATTCCAGTTTTGGCTGGCCCGCACCCTGCAAAGTCAGGGTAGCAAAATTCAACTACTTTGTTGAGAAGCCTTGAAACAATCCTGTGTTTTGCAGTACACCAGTAAAAGTCTAAATTTGCTGCAAATTAAAAAATATAAGACCTCTGGGACTATTGAATTTCTGATGAGTCCTTTATTTTGGGACAAAGCTTTTCTTACAATATTACTTATCTTCTTTCTAAGTAAGTCACACTGATGGCACAGTCCTGCTGTCACTTAATTTTAGCTCTTTGATTGTGCTAGTAAGCCTGAGGTACTAACCTAAATCTTTCGTGTTGGTAGTGCCATGTGCTAGCAGGTGAGTCATCAGACAAACTTTAGCTAAAGTTTTGGAACCATATGCTGTGAAAATAGTCACAAAACAAGTGTGTTATTATCTAGACTTCAGAAATTGCTTTCAAATAATCACTGTCAGTGAAAAAAGTAATCATCTCGTGATATTGTGAAATATCCTAGGATACCTTTTAACTCTAAGCTAACAAAAAGCTGTTTCACTTATAAGTCAGAGAACACAAAGCAGTGAATTTTTAAAGAAATTCAGTTATTACAAGGGGTTTAAAACTACATAAGGTCTAAATTCTTTATAATGTTGCAGATAAAACAACAATATAGTGCAAACTTTGTGAGCACTGTAGAAAAAATGTGAGAAAATGTAAGAAAAAAAGTCATTTCAAACTCCTTGCTTGACACTAATGACCTTCTTGGGGTAACAACTTTCAGCATGTAAACTCAATCAGAAAGGAAAACAAAGTTGCTTGAATGGATGCACAGTGCACATCTGTGTCAATGGCTGATGTCCCTGAAGATAAAGATGTACTATTGCATTGTTTTGTAGTATGATTGCTTCTGAATGTTTTATTAGCCACACTTTATATTTTAGACATGCAAATAAATAGTTTGTCCTTAGTATGGAAAAGCTGTGCCCTTCCTTTGTGTAATGGAACACAAAATTTGCCTTGCCTCAAAGCTTCATATTATTTAGCTGAGAGGCATACTTTTTGAGGATTTTTTAGTAACTTTTTCTTTCTGAATACAAAATATGCATTAAAACTGAGCTCATATCTTAATTGGTTGAGTTACCAATCCCACCAGAACTGTAATTAATGCATAACTTCTTGTCATTTCACTGGGGTATCATTTCATGATGCAGTGATCTATTTTGATACCATTCTCTGCCCTGCCATCTGCAAACCAGAGTTTGAAGTAGTGTGCTTAGAGTAATAGGCACATGGCTGTCTGTGCATTAGAGAAAAGAAAGAGGCAGTAAAAAAAATAGACTCCTCCTTGGTCCATTTTCTGACCTTGAAATGGCCATAAAATTGTATGGTTTTACATTATTGCTATAATATTTATATATTTTTACATTATCTTTTCCACTACCATTGAGGGCAATTTTCCTGGGCCTGAAAGACAACCCTAATATCCTAGCACAGTAGAAAAAATGAAGTGTAAGATTACTCACCACATATAATATCTCTTCTCAGAGATTAATTTGATTATTCATCAATTCTCCTCCTCCTCCATTTAGAGTCCAGATACTTTCCCTCAAACTCCTGACCCTTCACTCAGCTCAGTATGTTAAGTAAAGCTTATAATTTATTCATGCTTGTCTCAGTATAATAAAACATTAATTATGGTATCTAGGGGATTACACAACTTGATACATGGCTTAGGTTTCTCCATCACATTCCTCAGTGCAATATTTGTCTTTACTCACCCCAATATGAAGCCTGAAATCCTCTAATTCACATCCTGAGACAGAATTCCAAGAAGCTACAGAAACATTTGCTTAGATATGAAGATCAATACTTTTAACTGTCAGAAATATCTGATTAATGACTAATAATAATAGGATAAAGTAACTGCCAACTTTTTTATTGTATGCAAAACAGTCCCCTGAGAACAGTAGGAGGTGAGAGTCACAGGAAGTGATCCTGTTATTGATGCTGAGTGGCAGCCTCCTAGTTCAGGGCTCTCACTAGCAAGGTCTGGCAGATCTATATGTAGAAAAAAAAAAAAAAAAATTGGTTACTGATACTCTTATTTCAAAAATTTAGTTTCTCTGTTAAAAGAGCACTATTTATACAACAAAATGTAAAGGCCTGAAATAAGATGAGGTGACACCCAAAATGCCTGTGTTTGAGAAACTGAATGGCTCCTTGGAGATCTAGTCAATACAATGAATGGAGTCTAAGGAGTTTTACATCTCCCTCCAAGCAGGCAGCTGAATTGCTCTCTAAACATCACTGACTGTAATGCTTAAAGTATTGGATACCTACCTTTCATACAGATATCTGTGTGAGACACCTAAATTTTGTTACACAGTCTGGAAATTAATCCCTCTGCTAATCTTAGTTTTAAGATTTCATAGAGTAAAAAAAAAAATAATTGTTATTTTGTATCAATGGTTAATGAATCTTCTAGTTTAATTTGAAACTCATATCTAAACCATACACTTAGTTAAATGACATATGGGTCCTTGATATGGGCTTACTGTGGAAAAAAAAAAAAAAAGGAAAATAAAAAAGAAAAAGTAAAAATATGTTAAACATCAGTTTTCCAGAATTTCTCTGAACAGTTATGCAGAGCATACACATTTGTTTTGTTCTTTGATCTTTAGAACTGCCCCTTCTAATCTGTACTGTGAGTACTCAGTACATCTGATTTCTCCCCCTGCAATCTTAAATAAACTAACGATCATTTTATTCTGTGACAAGCCTGTCTGGAACTAGTGGAATTTTTCATGGATCAGGTTGTTTCCATTTGTGAGGAAGGATGGCAGAATTGTGTGTTCTATTGTCAGCACTCCATTCAAAATGTTTAGATAGATAATATTCACAAAAACTGACAGGCACTAAACTAACAGCTTGAATTTATCCTCAGTTCTTTTTTAGAGAATGGTATTCAAATGCAATGTTGAATGACAAGCAAATACCAATATATACTATATACACTTCAAGTACCAAGTAACTTGGTATGAATTAAAACCTAAAAATAGATTTTAAAATTAGTTCAGAAAAATTGGAGCTGTTACAATTCTTCTATAATTAAGGACATCATTATAGGGCCTTTTTCTTTTCATTGTTTTGTTGCATTTATATCTCAGACATTGCTTTTTATTCGTGTTGTACTGATACAAAAATGATAGGTTTATTTATTTATTTATTTGCCTTATTACAAGACTGCTTTTAAATCGTTATTTTTCCAATAAGTGTTGATTTCTTATTATTTTATATGCATTTGATGACAACATAAAACTTTAGATTCATGGTAAAATTAATTATAAGTTGAGCAACGTTTCATTGTCCCATATTGTAGAAGTATTTCTTCGTTGATTTGTTATGTATCATTAAAAAATTCAGTTTTACTCATAGTTCTATGCACAAATAGTTTTGTTGTCAAAGCCACAAAATCCATTTGGGCATTTGGGAATATACCAAAGCTTTGCAAATTTCTGCAGATCTGCCTTGATGAGCAAATTCCTTGTAATTTAAGAATATGTGTGTGAAACAAATTAAAGTAGCTATAGCATTTCAGTGCAAAAGGAAAAGTGAAACTCACAAAAAAAAAAAAAAAAAAGAATACATAAGAGGACATAGAGAGGTAAAAGAACCATACTCTTAACACAAATGTGAATTTTGACATTAATTCAAACGGAAACAGGGACCAGAACACATTCTAGGTAAAAATAGAGTGTAACAAGCTGATTAATAATGTTGAAAGCTTTTCATTTTCTGGATATGCAGATTGTCTACTTTCAGCCCTACCCAAAATGATGATGGAGAAAATAAATTTGTTTCTGCTCTCTTCTTCCTCTAAGGAAACAAATTACTTGTGTTCTAGAGTTCTGGACCACCTGATGGTTCCTACTCTTTCCTTATTAATTCCAGCATACAGGACCTGGTCTCTTCTCATTCTCTCTTTCTCTGTGTGCTCAAGATGAGTTAATAGGATGAATAGCATTCATTTAAATATGCATATTCTGACCAAGAACTGTTGCCTATTGGGATATTTAAAGAGGGTTTTTACTGTGTCTTTATTCCCACTACATTTGTGCATTCCAACTCAAAAATTAATTTAGACTAGAGATCAGAGCTTTAGACCTCTGATGTGTTGATATACCCAGATGCAAATTTTTCTCTTCAACTTCACTGGAGTAATTCCCAGATTTATACCAATATTGAGCTGGTACCAGATCTGGTCTCCATTCTCCAAGGACCAGTGGTCAGATATAACTTTTTCTCTCCTTTTATGTTTAATTCTGGAATATTCTACACAGAGTCAGTGAAAATGCTCCAGATTCAAATCAAAACAATTGGAAGAATTTAATCCTATTGTCTGTGTGTTGTTTAACCACTTCCTTCCTAACATTAGTGTTTCAGAGTCTGAACATATTTACGTCATGCTTTGATTATGATCTGGGTCTTCCCCACCCCTACTGGTAGGCTACACATTTCTGTTCATAAAACAACAGTTATTAAATCATAACTTACTGGAGAGAAAATAAGAATATTAGAAAAAATATTAACTACAGCTTTGCTTTGAAATCATCAGAACATTTGTCAATAAATAAATCTATAACTGACCTTTAGTCGGTCTTCTTTTACTCAGAAACTCCAAGGCTTTTAAGTGATGTTATCATACTCTGGGAGGATTCATGATCAGAGAACTTCTTTTGCCTCTGTAGTCTTTCATGTTAAGCTGACGTTAGTCAGTCATCACACATCAGTGATGTGAGCTATATGTGCATTTGTACAGAAATGATACATTTTTGTATTTACCTTTAAGAATATCAGCTGTGCTACATTCTCATTACTCAGGCTTGCTTATTTGTTAGTATAATATTCCCAGCTGCAGCAAATATACATTTTGAATAAACATTGGAAAGAGGACATCTTAAATACCTGACAGCAGTTTTATTCAAGAAGGGCTATATATAGATTGGATCTCATCTCTTTACCCTCCTATGTGCACCTGTGACTCTTAACTTCAGTGTGAGATATACCTGCAAGCTTACTGGAGAACAGAATTTGTCCCCTAACATTTTGGGTTTTGTTACCTATCAAGAGATAATGGGGAAGACACAGCTTTCCTTTGAAGTTCTGTCATGGTCCTTATTACAAAGCTCTGATTAAACTGCACAGTGTTTGGACACTATGGTGATGGGCAGAAAAACAAAGCTACAGTTAGATGCAGGTAAATAACTTTTATTAATAGCAGGGACTGCTCTGGTTGTATGGCTAAGAAGAGAGACATTATGTATTTCCTATTCCGTTGACTAAAGAGAAAAGCAAAGGGGACTACAAAAGGATTTCTTTAGTTATATTTTTCCTTGCTGGTTACTCTCACTGTCCTTCAGAGAGTGGCCCTCTCCATGAATATTACTGATCTGACATTCCTTTTCTACATTATCGCTGCTAACTCTTTCTAGTGTGACAGGGATCATTCTTCATGTCCAAAAAACCATATGAAGTTCGGTGGTTTGAAGATTGGGTTTTGGAGAGGATTTCTGAAGAGAAAATTTAACACAGCCTCCAGGCTTCATTGGCTAGGTCTACATTAACACATAATTACTTGCTAATGGTACAATAGGAGTGAATAAACTAAAGTTCTGTTCTTACAGCACACTCTATGTGGTCTAGGGTTTTACTTCAGGACAGATTAGTTCTGTCTCCTAGACTTAATATTTCCATCTTACATGTGATACAAAGCTATAAAAAGTAAAGTTTTTCCACAAACCCTCACCACATTACAAAGTGTCATACTGGCCTTTTTTCTGTGTCAGGCAAATGATAGCATATCATAGCCCCCTCCAACATGGCTCAAATAAAACCTCACAAGTGGAAATGAACCTGGTTTCTGTTCCTGCCTGTGTTCTTGCCTGTTTCTATTCCTGCTCATGTCCAATTAACACACCGGCATTCAATTGTCTTGGGAATATGGGATGACTAGCAATGAATGTAATACTCTTTTTGCAGGGGAAGTGTAGATTTTCTTCTGTGAGCTGACAGCACTGTGAGCTACTACTAATTCACTATCAAGGCTTAGCATTTCAGAAAAGCATACCTATTTTAAAGGGAGCAACTATCTCTCCCTCCCTCTTATGAAGCCACACAACACTGAACCCCTACTGATCGGTGCCTGACTGGTTTAAGGTCAGCAAATGCACTGTGGGCAAAATGATGATCAAGACTTCAGATGTCATTCTCCAAACCCTCTTGTTTGAATAATATGGGTAACATAATGAGAAATTTCTGTGGGTTATAAATTTGTGGATCATTTCGATGTGGTTAATTACACATTCCCGCCTCAGATTTGTGGGGATTTTAGTACTTTCTTTGAAAGGATGAACACAATAATTCACCTTATTTGGTTCCTGCTAGTATACTGGGAAAAATTACCTATTCACCTCACTAACAGATCATCAGGTTGTATCTGGACATGGAAGATATGAACCTTGATCAGGTGGAAATGGAGTGTACCTTTGGTTGTCTAAATCTAAAGTAGTCTGTGCTATGTGACAAACTGGGTGGTAGAAGGAATACTCCTAGTGTCTGCAAAAATCTGGTGCCTTCTATAATAAAAGGTAATGCCTGCATAATGGTAATCTCTTACTGTATTTGCTTAGCTTGCTCTGTAAGAAGAGTGCACACAAAAAATTAAGTAAAATTAAGTAAAAAATTAAAAATAACTTACTCTGAGTGCTCCCAAGTACAGTGGTTGAAGTCTTAGAAGCTGTTTTCTGTGACACTGCTCCATACCCTCTGACTGTCCATCCAGGTCTGGGATGTGTGCTGTAGAGACTGTGCAAAACACCATAATGCTGCCCTTTTCAGAACCAATGGCCTGGAGTTCCTATTGATAATAAAGTTTGTTTCTTCTGATTTCAAACCAAGTCACAATAGAGCATACAGTGAGACTGCATTCCATTAGAAGGGATAGTGTGTCTGCAAATATGGCAAAACATGCCTTTCTCTTTTCCTGTCTGCAAAAAAAATCTCACAACCCACAGCTGAGCCTCTACATGCAGACTGCCTACTAAAACTAGAGATGAAAACCTGCACCTGATGTCATTCCTGCAAAACATTAGCCACCTGAGCCTGAAGCGGCTACTCAAAACAACATGAAGAGAAATCCGTGACCCACTGAAGTCCCAGGAGCAGGTTTGCTCTGGTACTGCTTATTCTCAGTAACCCACTGAGGGCTGGAATGTCCTGTGACACTCTGTGAATGACAGAAAAGGAGGGAGGGAAGAAGGAGTGTTACAACCAGCAAATATTAACTCTGCCACTAACTGCTTTGTATCCTGAATAAACAGACCCTTTCCCCTGCTTCTAGTTTGTAGACAGAGCTCCAAAAGGACATATGAAAGAAAACCATCCTATGCGTGGCTTTTTTATATCATCAGTTTGTAACCCACTGCTTTTGAAAAAGGGAAGGAACCATGTGCTTAGGTCTTTTGAGAAGCCTGTGGTGACTGCATTACTATGGCTTGGTTAGTACTGGGGCTGAATTAGTCGCACAGGGGACAGTCTGGGCAGGCCTTTTCTGACATACCTAAATGCCAGACAGAACACTCCCTCACAGCTTAGAGCCCTAGTTCAGCTTTTAAAGAGAAAATAGACTTTATGATTCAGTGCTATGTGTCATCTTTCTGCAACTCTGAGACCAGGGTTGTCATTCCTCCCTCCCTCTGCACATGTAATAATGACAGGTACAGAAAAACATCACATATTTTTTCAGGTTGGAAATTAGAGTGCTCACACAGGGGGTTCCTGATACAATCTGTGGCAGGCAGCAAGCTGAAAAGGTATCTGTAGATGTGCTCTTGTCCTCAGAGAGAAATGGGAATGATAGAGCAGTGTTAGATAGGCTCTTAAAACTTTCCCATATGGTGATTCCACGACCTCAGGCGTGAGTGTGCAAACAGCAGTCCTAGTGGCATCTTCCCACCTGAAGGTCAGTTCAAGAGCTCCGTAATTGATGAACAACTTTTGTGTTGCACCCAAAGTGTGGTTGTTGTCCTGAGTCTTCATAAACAGTCTTCATCTTCTGCTATGAATTGAGGCATTGTTCTCCTACCCTTTTGGTGCCCATCAGCAGTTAGATGCTCCCACAAGGTTATCCTGCTGACACATAAACTTTTGACATTGTCACTTCCTTAGGAATGAGCTTTGTCATTTCCTTGGTAACCCATCTGGGATCTTGTTGAATCTTTGCCTTTGCAAAAGACAACAATAATAAAGAGGCAATAATAAGAAAGGGGGAGACAGAACAAAGATATTAATGAACTGCAAATGGAAGAAGACAACAAAAATTAATTTGAGCCAAGGGAAGTGTGGATGAATGAACAGGGTGCATTAGCCAAAGAGATGAAAGGTAGTGGGTAATAGCATATGGGAAAGTACATATACTTCTAACGGGACATGTGTGTTGAATAAACTCATGGTAGTGTGGAGCAGTTGGTTCAGACCCTTATGAATCTGTGGTGCACATTTGGTAAGCAACTGGAATGGAGATCCCAGTTTACTTTCCTCCAGAAGGAAACTTGATTGCACTTATAAAAAATGCTCTTTATGTGTATGAAACAAGCATGCTTTTTTGTGGTATGACCAGGGAACTCAATTCAGAACTGCTCTACTGCTCTGAGCTAAAATGTTGAAGTGGTTTTGTTTGAATCCTCCACATAGCCTGAATAAAAATCAGCAAGCAGTGAAGTGGTATTTTCAGTGGTTACAATAGAGAAGGAAGCCCACAGACAGTTGCAGGTATGTATGGAGAAGTGGGATGGAAAGTTAGTTTTCCTCTTTACTGAACAGTGAAGCTAAATCTGACACCTAAAAGAGATATGAAACAAATCTCACTGATGCTGCTGCCAAGATGGTGATATGGCATTAAAAAGTATATTGTTATATCAACATTTCTTTGAAACATTGTCCTTTTAGTGTCATTAAGACATACGGCATGCGTACTTTTAGTACGTCTTTGTCTCAGATGATCCCCTTTTTCCAATTTTAATTTTTGCAATGTTATTCTTATTTTGATCTAAAAAATCTGAATGGCCTTCCTCTGGAGTATGGTCCCAAATATCACAAACATGCAGTAGCATCACCTCGAAGAATACCACATCTAACAGTACAATGGTTTTATTATTGCTCTGTGCTCAAATACAAGTTGTTTCTTTTGCTGCTCTCAGGCAGACAAAACAAAACAAAACAAGTCTTTGAGGAGGAAAAACGTACTTAAAAGGAAAGCGTACCCATTTGTCTCAGCACAGTACTCTGAAAAGGCATAGGGTAAGAAAACAATAACAGATACATAAACTGAAGAGAAGCAAATGAAATCATGAGTAATACTATTCAGATGCTTTTCCTGACGTAACACTTTCCAGTTTTGAAAAAAATAATGTCTGCAAAAATCTGCCACAAATTATTCACCAGCTGATAGAAGCTGCAGCAAGAATTTAGTATTCATTATGAGTCATTTATTTAGGGCCTGCTATTCCCATATTCTTTTTTCAGCCCTTTTAAAAAACATATCCCCCCACTCTCACCCGCCCTCCGCCCCCAGCCCCAAATTCCTTCCTCAAATTCTTTTTCATTTCATTTGGACATCCAATAAACTGTTCTCTTGTACCACAGCTACAATGAGCATAAATACTTTTTACCCATGTTTTTGCCCTAATTCCATCTTTTAGAAATGCTTTAGAAATGGAGATGTAAACATTACTTTTCCATTTCTCCTGTATTCCTTTCTTTGCTCTTTCCCAGGTAAAGAGGCAGCTGCAGTCCAAGCAGTGTATTCACAAAATAGGATTCACAAGATAACTGGCCTTCATCTTGGTGTTTGTCTATATATTGAGAAGATAATGGAACATGAGATGGAATATAAATTGGCAAACCTAGCTCTGTTATTTTGTCTGTAAAATTATTCCAATAAACTGACATAACACTCAGTTCTTTGGGATCACAAAGAACAACTTTCTTGCATGAAATGCAGAATGTGAATTGTTGGGTGCCTCTTATCTTCATTACAGCTTTTTACCTTTTCCCTTCACAGGTTTTTTTTAGTTTTCATAACACAAATGACTTCAGAGAGAACTACTGTGATCATTAAGGACTGTATTCAGCAAACGTCAGACTTACATAGCTTTATCCATAGAACCTCTGCAGGCTCCCACAACATGACAGCTTTAAAGCTGAAAAGTCTCAGTGTGCCATCCCAGTGAAACTCAGGCACCATCTTCTCTTCCGACTAAATTGAAACAAAGAGACACTCCTGAAATACATGTAATTCAGGATAACTCTGTTTTCAGGAATAAGATTCACAGGACCACTAAAAGGGGTCCCATTCTGTTTTCTGCTACCTAGTGACATACTACTGCATTTTCTCTGTCTGACACACAAGGCCTGAACTTCAGTCACTATCAGTTAGACCTAAATTCATCAGTGAGGTGGTATCATAGATGGACCATTCTTGCCCCCAAACCTTCCAGTAACTGATTACTCTAAGAGGTATGGCTTATTGCACAAAGCAGCACTCAGAGATTCAACATCTACCAAGAAATCTTCATTCTGACAGTTCTTCACTTGTAATTTAGTTGTTACAATAAAATGTTCTTTTATGCATTGGTGTGTGTCTATTTGTAAAAGTAACAGTCAAACAAAATCATAATGACCTGGCTTGATGTAAGATGGATCTTTTTACACCCATTGCATAAAGAATCTAGAGCATTTTTTGACTTGTACAAACAGTGTAATGGCAGTTAAATAAGCAGTAATGAACCATTTTTCTCTCCAGACAACTTCATCCAACTTTTCTTAGCCAGTGAAATATATGCCCTCTTTGCTGGAGATGGTTCTGGACATAAAACTAATCATATGTTCAGCAGTCATCTTTGTACTGTGTGATAGTACTGCACTAGCCTCATAGGGTGAAGAATCATGTAAGAGGATAAGGTCCTTTCTGGCATCAGAATTCACTACTGATTGTAATGGTCTTAACAGCTTTAAAGCAGCAATGATGAATTGTTTATTTTTGACTTGAACAAAGTTCAAGTTCTTGCAAACCCTTTTTTAAGAAAAAGATAGAGTGGCTGTGCAGATGCTCCAGACAACAGAAACTGAAATTTATTAAGCAACCACTCAGACAACTTACAAATATTTTGTTCCATAAAAACTCTGGCAGCTGCAACACCCACATTAATAGCTTTAATTTTTTTTTTTTTTTTTTAAAGCCATGGACATTATGTAATTGCCTAAAAATCACTCCTCTATGGTTTAAAAAAATTTCCGCTTGTTTTCAGATGCAAGAACCTGAGAGATATGTTAAAGAACTGCAAGTATCAGTATAGGATTAACATGGTGAATTATATGTCTACCAGTTTACTGGTATCACTGCAGTGAAGACAACTTAAACTCTAATTAAAGAAAAACTGTAGATGCAAACATCTGAGATGTATGACGGCATGCGTTAGATGTATAGGAGTGTACATGTATTTGTAGCTGTAGCTGTTCTCTTAGAACATCATTACATGCACGACACTGAATCACAATGACACTACACAGATTTGTGTTTGTGTTTTGTCCATAAGGGAAACTGAGACATCTACAATAGATCACAGAACTGGAAAGCTGGTCCATACTTCTATCAGTTTGGATGAACTAACTTTTAAGGAAGGAATAAGCTCCAGCAGTAATCTCATTAGTTCATTCAATCAATGGCGAAGCAGATGTGCCTTCATTAAGAAAGGTCCCATCTCCTCTCACATCTTGTACACTACATGGAAAAGAAGTAATCCAGTTTATCCTCTAGCAGAAAAAAAAAGTGGATAACCTTGTTTCTGTTTTCTTGCTTGTTTTAATCATCCTTCTAGAACACAATAAACAAATAGAGAAACTGGCTGGCATATGCCTGATTTTCAGAGAGGAATATACTGATAATGGAAAAACACTAGGAGATGTGGAAAATCAAAAAAATATAGAAGAAAGTTTAAGACTGAGGATGGGCTGGGTTGTTTGAGCAGACATGGAAGATATCACACAGTACTAAATGAGAAAAATGGAGTTACCTCATTAACTGTCAGCTAAGTTGAATGACGAGCCTCCAGTGTAACTGCCAGCCTTCTTCAGCAGGATGGAGAAAATCTTTTGCAAGACTAGAAAATCTCTGTAGATAATCTTACACTAAAAGGTTGATAGATATTGGTTATTCTGTCCATCCTTTAGGTTATTAAAACTGAGGAACCTCCTTGAGAAGCGTTGAAAAGTTGTCCTTTTTTCAGCAAAAAGTAAACTTTTTGGTTTAGAGGTGAGCTGCATCTCTGCTCATGTTCCTAAGTAGAGACATAATTACAGAAGGTAAGTACTTTGTCCAAGGCAAAAGGAAGACCTATGTTAAGCTGTTTCAGACATTCACCCTAGTGAAGGATGCATGGGTCCATGTACATGTGTCTTGTATGTGAATTACTATGGATATATGTATTTGCAGCCTAACAATATGTGCTGAATTTGCTCTACTTGTGCCACAAGCTGTGATCATGAGTGCTCTCACTGTAGCTTTTAACAACATCTGTTTTTAGAAGATCATTATTTTGAGTGGCCTTATTCAGGATTACACTTGAATCCCTTATTGCAGTGATGCTAGGGAGACTCTGGCAGACAGATTTTACTTCCTTCATCCTCTTTCCTACACATCTTAAGCCCTAAAATGACAGTTTAAAGGCACTGAAGTTCTTCTGAAACAAACAAGACCCCATAGGGCAAGTTGTAGACCTCTGAGACACAAGCTGGTTCTTTTGTGTTTGATACTAGACATTGGGTCTTATTCAGGGCTAGATAACTAAATTAGGTGACTAATGAGAAAGGAATGGAATGGGTATAGCAATGTTTTCCTAGGTGATCTATAAAAGTTTTCAAGTTTTTTTATAACATCCCTTTCTTTCTCTCCTAAGAGCCCCTGAAACATCAAAATGTGAGAATTACTTAATTCCTGGCTATTCAGTTACTTTAATTAATCTCTTATCAAATTGGTTTTACTTACTTAAGGGCCCATCAATAACTGCCTGTTGTCTTGATTGAATGAAGCACATACTCTGTGCCATGTTTCTCTATATACCTTCTCATTAATAATAGACACTTCTCTAGTAACAATTATGTCTGTCCTCAGCTTCCAGTGCAATTATCTCCCTCAGTGACTGTTCTGTAAAGATACTTCAATACTCTGACCTCTTCACCTTACATATCCACGTGAGAAGACCAATATCTCTTTTAAGAAACTGTTTACTGTAACGTTTCATTGAAATTTCCATAGTTCATGTAGTTCATAGTTCATAATTCATAGCTCACTCAAGAGTCTATCTTTCACTTCATTCTTCTTGGGTATCCTAGGATTTTTTCTTTGAAGAAGTACATTTATTTGAACTTCAGCCCTTCTAGAAATGTCTTCTTGAAGTCATGCTTTATTGGAGCAGTTAATAGAACTTGGGATTCAGAAAAGAGTGTCCTGGTCACCAGATAAGAGTCTTGCTACTCTCCCAGTGACATGAGAAACCATTTTATGTATTGGCACAACTTCAGCATGATAGAATGTCATCACATAATACTTTCATAACTCGTTCTTTGAGTAAGAGATGAGTCCTGGTATGAGAGCTGACTGAAGCAAGTAAGAAGCTGATTTAGACTATATACCTCACAACTAAGTCTCTAGCCAATGAATTTCTCTACCCACTGAATTTCTCTAACCACCAAAAAAGATCCATTTTTCCACCCATCCACTTTTTCCTCTTTCTCAGATTTGATCTCAAATAAAGCTAGCTAAGACCAATTATGCATGTACTAATCTAAGATAAAATTCACAGATAAATGTCTGAGATAAGGAAGATACCAAATTGTGAAAGCAGTAAGGACATATATATGTTCTGTGTTAGCCTTCAAATTTTGCAAAATGTGGATTAAACAGTCTCCTACTGAGAATACTAGTTTCCATAAAGACAGTTTTTATGTACCTAATTCTTTCTAGGTATTGGACAGAGAACCTGTAAATCAGACTTGGGGCTGTGGTTTCCACTGTTTAGCAGGAAGGCTAAAAGTTAGGTTTTCTGCAATAGTCAGCATTGTGATACTTAAGTCTCTTTATGGATCCAGACTCCTGAAAACCTATGATTAAATTGGTAGGTGGAAAAATAGATGCTGACTCTACCAGAAACTCAGAAAAACTGTTGAATTTCAACAGCTACATGATGGTGAAAGGCCTGAACCAATAGTTATAAGCAGGTCAAATGTGAACTTTCAAGCTCTCCAGATCCATTAACTTTCAGATCATTTCCTAGCATGTACACTAAAAAATGACACTCAGTTTTTACCACCTTCACCTCCTACTCGTCTCTACTAAGAAAAAAAAGAAGCAGACGAGGTAGTTGCTGAATACACTCTTATTTGATGGGCTGAGTGGACCCAACATAGTAAAAGCATTAACTCATTCTGTCTTTGCACAAAAATAAAATAAAATAAAAAAATAAAATAAAATACAATAATACAACACAATACAAAACAATACAATAAAAATTTTTAAACTGGAGTAGGTATTGAACAGACATAATATTTGTAAGAAACACAGGGGTTTTTTTTCAGAGAATGGACCTCAGTTTCTCTTATTAAACTCTTTTATGTTAACAACTAAAAGGATAAAATTCCTCCACTGAATATCGACATGTTATTTTAAGAGTTATTTTTGATTTAAAAAAGGAAACAATAGAAAAACAGAATGAGAAAGATTCAGAAAAATGTACTTTCTATTTACTCTCCACTGGGGTCACTGTAGGTCAGGTGCATCTGCAAGCCTTGAGTAGGCAGGTTGGCACGATAGATGGAGCTCTGGGCCCTGGCTTGCTTCCCTGGTCTGGGATACCATCTGGATGAGTTTGGCAGGTGTCTTTCTCTTCCTGGTTCTCTTTAGTTTGGTCAGGGGTGGATGAGCTGTCTCATCTCAATGTGTTAGTGCCATATGCTGCAAGATACAATTGATTTCAGTCTTAGGTCAGAAGCCAACAGAAAAAGAGAAAGGAGAAGAGGAAAAAAACAGGGAAAGGCAAGAGGCATGTAGAAAAGTAAAGACAGGGCAACAACCTCAGAAATGCTTAAATGAAGTCCTTCCTATTATAACAGCTGTGGCATGAAATTTTTCAAAGATTGTTGGCATTGGGCCATCTCTGGAATACCTCAAGTACAAAGATACTGTCTAAATACTTACAGTGACACAGAAGCCCTTCAAACTTTTGTAAGGTTACTGCTCTGGAGACCTTGACATTGACCACCAAAGTCTAATTTTTAAAAATATGAGAAGAGGGACCTAAGTACCTACAAGATGTGATGACTTAAAAAAAAAAAAAAAAAAAAAAAAAAAAATCTGCTGACATTTATAGTCCTTTCACTTTTTCATTACTTAAAAATCCTATTGTTTATAATTTTTAGTCTTCTCAAAGTAGTAGCATCAGCTTAATTACTTATGTACATTTCGACTGATATTTTCCATGTCACATTTTCATTTTTTTTCTTCGCTGACCTTGAATTGCTGGAAATTACTGTGATTTTTTTCCCTCCTAAAATTTTTCCTTTGCTTACTAATAAAGACACTGTTCAAAAAGACTACATTCATTCTATTTAAATTGAAACAACAGATTTCCTCTTTTTCCATGAAAAAGAATCATAACTTCTTACATTACATAAGGCTATTGCAATCCAGTTATCTCCACTTAGATGTAAGAGTAGAACAAACATTCTATTAGCAGTCACAACTCATGGTCATAGTCACACTGTAGGCAGCCTTAACACATGATGCCTCATGTACAGTCTCCCAAGAAGAACAAAGTCTGCTGCAAGGCAGGGGCTGTAGCTATACACAAAGAAAAGAGCAGACAAATCATAGCATCTAGACTACAGCATTCCCCTGTCCACTTTGGCTACCATTAACTTACACAGTTCGTTGACACAGGGAAAAAAAAAAAAAGGAACCTATGTTTAATCTCTCTATGAAAGTAATCAAACATGCTAGAAAAAAAAAAAGAGTTATTATATTATATATAAATATTTCTCATCATACCTGAATCTAAATAAGAACAGTCACCCAAGAGTGTCAAGTTTTATAGAAGGGAAATAGGAAACTTACCATCCCCAGCCATCCCCAAACACCATGTCCACAACAGCCTGTAATCAGACTGAAATAAGGTTATGATTGCTGGTGTCAAATGCTCCTTAAAGATTCAAATAGTTCATTAGAAAGGAAGAACTTCCACCAATTATAACCAGGAGGTCTTTATATACTTTAGCATTGCCTCTTTCAGCAGTAAGCTTTGTCTTTCTAAGAAATATCTATCGTGCTTACAGTCCAGAACAATTCTTTACCTCTCTGCTTTTTAGGACAGATGATTTTCTCAGCAGGGGACAGTCACAATTCTAGTTCTATAGATGTAGGTGATACACATATACATGTATAACCCTCTGAATATAAATACCCCTTTCTTCTTGCTTACCAGTTTACTGTTTTGCTGAAAGCAAGAGGAGGGCACCTATTTTACCTGCATGTGGCAGATAATTTTCACTTATCCAAAATGAGAAGCCCCAGGTAAGGCTTATTTTCCAAAAGACACTACTTTTTCACCTTTAAGTATCAAACATATAATCTCATGTGGACCAACATAATCCCCAAACACTCATGCATACACAGATGTACTCTAACAACTCTAAAGATGGAAATTTCACTTGGAAATGGTAATTATTTACTCTTAGACAAAGTTACACAGTTAAAGATGTCAACATACTAGATTTTTATTCACAACATATTGTACTTTTTATTTAGAACAGCCAGATATATGGGAGTGGTACTGGTCCTTAGCGTATTTTCCTCCTGCCTCTTCAATGTAAAAAAGATAGAAAACAATTAGAAAAGATAAAAGTTACCTTTGCAGCAGTGATAAAATGCTCATGATCAGATTTCAGTTCTACTAGCAGTTGTTTAGGTAAGTTTTAGGTTGCTGGTGTGTAGTATATGCCAGTCTACTAATGGTTTTCCGAAGGCGTTTGTTTTGTAGTTGATGTTAATTCTTATTCCTTACCTTCTATTTATCTATTAATGTATAGTGAGCTCCTTAGTCTCTGGAAGTGCCATTATAGCTCTTTTTCTGTAGTTATCTCTTTTTCCTCCAGAAAGATATGTATCCATTATAGGAAATTTACAGAAAATACGTAAAGGTATTCTGGTGTTTAGCCACAATCTGTGCATTAATCTGTGCATTATTTCTGCCTTTGCATGTGATCTTTTAATATGCAGAATCTAAAAAAAGATATAATTAGAATTCTGTATTTGTGCTGCCATCTTTCCTATTTCAGCGTACAAGAATTAAATATTTGCTCGTTTTTCATCTACTTGTTAGTATCACTGACTCCTGGTGGCCCAAGCTGTCAATGAATGAAAAAACAAATGTTCTTGAACTGTATTTTACCATCATCTGCACCTCCACTGGAAGACCCTGCAGTTTGATTTTTGGTAGGACAAACTTCAGACCTCTCTAGTCATTTCTGATTAAAAAATGAGAAGCCTGCACCCCAACATGACAAGTAAAAATAAGTCTATTAGGCTGTGTGGATATTTGGGTCCAATAAGAAATCCTATCTTCTGCATCTTAGATGAGTTTCTGAATGATCTTCTTATTCTGGAGCTCGAGTGCCTTTCCTACTTCGTCCAAAATATTTGGAAGTTTTCAGATCTTCGGTTTTCAGATTTCCCTGTTCAGGAATAACACTTTCTGATTTCAGTTGGAAACAGCATAGTTGTCTTTTAGATCTCTACTCAAGGAAAACCTTTCTGAATCCAAAATACTCTTACAACAAGTTTAAGTTCTGTATCATCTGACCAAATATTTCTGACTTGAGTGTATCATTTATGCCATTTCAGGTAATTGTAGCTAGGTCATAAAACCAACAAGGAACAGAATCATTGATATCATATCAACTGTAATTTGTTGCCTGCAAATTAGAGTAGATCTTGCTGTGGGATGGCTCTACCATTTATTTCTTTTCTGAAAAAAACCCATGTATTGCCCTTTAAGAGGTCCATTTAACATAGTCATTTAGGTCTGTGATCATCAAAATACTACGTTACACATGTCATGTACAAGCTGTTTTTAACAGATAATTTTATATAGCTTGAAAAGAACTATTTAATTCATATTAGACTCCTCATTCTCTCTCTCTTTAAAAAAAAGTCAAAACTATACTTAGAAACGTGCTTCAGAACTGCTTATGCTCCATCAGAAGTACACTAGTCTCAAAAAATGTTTAACATTTAAAACTTCAGATATGGCCTCACAGTGCAGTTTCTCTGATAGCAACTCCCGCTGAAGACATTCTTGCCTTAGCCTTTCCCTACTGATTAAATCTGCCTTTTCATTATCCCAGTATAGCAAATTGTGGTCCAAGATTGGAGCGGGGGCGGGGGGGGAACAAAATATACATCTTCTTGAGAGGGAGAGGATTGCTCTGAGTCCATTGGCCTATTCAGATAGCCCATGGTATCAGATTAGAAAAAGTTTTACTTTGTACGAAATATTCAGATTTATGTACGGCTCAGGTGTGACAACCCAGTAACATTGAATTTTAGACAATTGTATGTATACACAAAGTCAGACCTTTACAAGCAAAAAATTTAGCTTCATTGGTTATTTTTAGCATTCAGTTGGAGGGCAGGGAGTTATCAAAATCTTGTGTATAAATCTTCTTATAATTCTTTTGATAGTCATACTGGGGACAGCTCTTTTTCAGCACTAATAAATTGCAACATTGAACCATAAGGAAAAATCTTGGCAACATATTCTCAGGACATGCAGGATGGACATATCCTTCTCAGTTTATTAGGGTGGAGAAAACTCACATCTAGAGCATGACGTAGTAATTAATCCGCATTAAGGTACAGTGTGTACCTCTGTAGATCCAAAAGCAGTTCTAAACATGATAGGTGAATCAAAAGATCAGAATTCATTTTCCAGTTTCTCAATTCTGCAGGGGTAGAAATATATGTACCATATCAGTACTAATTCCTACACCCTTGGGGTAAAGCCAAAGGCATCTTGTACTTTGTCTACTGTTTCTGGGCTAACTTGTAGCAGAAAAGTAGTACTATTCTGCGGAACTGACTGCTGTAGCAATGAAACACTGCCCACAAAGGTAATTCCTGCAGCACAAGTGAAAAACCACTAATGTTTTCATATTTGTGGCAAACCCCCCACCCCCTCAACTTTCTTCCAGTTAATTTCTTCCCAATACAATAAAATTAATACGCAAACTCTGGTGACCAGGAACATTTGCTGTTAGATGTGCCTGCAGTTGATTCCTGCACATACTGCAGGAGTCATCCTGCAGTATCAGGACATATAAACAACATAGGAAGATTCAAAAGGAATGAAATATATTTGTTTCTCTTCTCTCTCTTTTGTTTTTCTTAATATCCTTAAACTTGAGAAAATGGAGACTAAAAGCAGACTACTCAGAAAGATAATTTTAAGCTGCTTACTGAGTGAGCTCTTGTGGAGCTCAAATACATAATTAAGGAGAGAAAAAAAAATATTGACTGGCTTTATGGTGTGAGGGAAAGGTTACTCATGACAAAGTATCCCATCATAACAAATGATTGTGAAAAAAATAACATCTATGATGTCTAGGTGTTCATTATATATTCTGAATAAAGCATCAATTTCATAACTTATTCTAAAAAATAAGCAATAATCTTAATATGCTCCAAAAAGATTATCAGTTTCCATTTTACAATGTCTGCAACTTCAGAGCTAGTTTTAAAGGATTTCTACAAATACCTACTTATTTGTGAAGAAGACTTTTCACTTCCAGTCCTTTTCATTCCTTTTTGTGAGCTGGGATCTCTCTCCACATCTGCTCTTTCTTAGGGGTCACCTAGGTCACCAGCTAGTTTGTGATTTAATATGGATTGATCTGTGCTTATCCTTTGAAAAATGTTCAGTTTTGTTTAGAAACATGTGGCTTTGACAGAACCCTGTCACATACTGTGTGTTAGTGTGCTGAACAAGTGAAGGCAGTTACTGTCCATCTCTTTAGCCCATTAAATACTTAATTTGGATATGCACACTACACATCACCACTGAGTGCTTTAATCACTTGTCTATTGGATATTAGAAGGAAGATCTTCCACCTAGTCCTGCAAGAATGAAATAGTCTGGTTTACATGCTCAGGTTAGCTGAGTGCTTATGAAAGAGAAGAAATTTCCTCTAGAGTAGGACTTAATCCTTGCTGTCTTCTTAGCATTTTCTGTTGATTACCTTAGTTCCAGTCTTTCTCATCTTTTTCACAATGTACTGATCCCAGAACTTCACGTTACAAATTCCACAGCTAGTTCAACCTCCTGTCTCAGAGCCCTGCCTGTAAAACCCAAGCCTCTCAAGATTTCCATCCTTTAATAGTTACAACAACAATTAAACAGAGTTTAATTGACACAGGTATCTAATCTAATAAAACTACTAATATTTTTAAAATAAAGTTTATTTGGCCAAGGTCTAAATTCTATGTGTCCTGCTGTCTACCTCTTGTCTATGCTGCTGTGAAATGGCACCCTAGATTTTGTGCAAAAGCACTTAGTAGTTCTTAATTTTCTGCATACCTCTTTGTAAATTTCTTTCACTTTTCTGAAACCAAAAATCTCATCAGTTATTCTGGGAATCCAAGAAATTCTATTGTTCAGTTTCAGATCTATCATGTCCAATTAATACCTATTATTTTTAACAATGTAACACCCAATTAAATACCTTAATACAGATACAAATTAAGATTTCATAAGACTTCTTGCTAGTTCATTGAAAGTATTAATTATTCTCCATGTAAATATCAGTATTAGAGGACAATAATTTGTTTCCTGCAAAGGTTAATACGGAATTGCCTGTTTCGTTTTATACGGTTTGTTGTTTTATGCAACTTAGGTCATTTTTATGTTGTTAGAAGAAGATAGAACAGAGTAGTAGTAGTAGTAGTAGATATCTTCTACATTAGTAGTGTGGCCAGATAAGTCTTCTATGTACAGACATACAGTTTAACTGTTGTCCATAATTTTCATCATTTAACTGTTACTTAACAATGGGATTTTTGTCTAGAAATCATAGTGTGCTATCTAGTTATAACTTAATGAATTGAAAAATAATTTGAAGTGCTTCTGGATATATTTTATACATTAATACAAATTTATAGAGAAAGACTTGTTAAAAATTTATTTAAAATAAAAAATAAAATTTTGTTTTATTTTCTTTTCTGTCCTGCATTTCAACATCTCTGACATCCAAACAGAGGATGTTCTTTGGATCACTTGTTATAGAGTTGACTAACCTGTTAAAGAGTTGACTAACACAACCAGATGAGAAGGTGTCTGCTAAATAGATGTTTCTTATTAATGAATAAAAGTATCAATTTTATCTTTCAAATATATCTGCCTTTTGTCATGAAGAAAATTAAGAAAATGTGTTTCAATGTTATGCGATGCTTCACATAATCATGTCACATTCACTTTATTGTGGTCCAGAGAGTATACTCGAGACACATTTAAAGAAGTTCTAACAATGGATCTTGTCTAAATATGAGTTTTGGTCTATTTAGAGGTCTTTCATAGTACTATGTCCTATAAAGAGCACAGTAGATAGGGTACTCTTTTAGTCATGATACTAGTTTTCAAAAAAAAAAAAAAAAAATCAATATTTTATATATAGTAAATATACACAATATTCCAAAACTTCAGAGTTGGATTATTTATTTGTTGGCTTTTTCCCCTTTTCTTTTTCTTTTTTTCTTTTTTCTTTTGTCTGCTTAGGAACATAAAGGTGTGCCTCAGAGTTGTTTCAGACACCAAAGAGTCTAGTTTATGTTTTCTATTTTGAAGACAAATTATGTGTGGGAATCCATTCAAATGGGTTTGGTTGGTAAAGACAGAAGAACAGACATTGCTATCTTTCTAATGCTCCAAAAGCATTGAATACCATGAATAATTTCCTGTAAGCCTGATAACATGTAGAGAAAAGTCAAAGTGAATGACTAACTAGTAACAATTTATAATAAGATGCCAAAAGACACCTTAAGAGCCTAAAATGTGACTTCTGTGGAATTTGTCTATTGTGAATGAAAGTTCCAGAAAACCTTTGCTTAAGTTGCGGAAAAGGCCTTTATGTTGTGTAAGCACTGTTCAGCAATAACTAAAACATCCCTGTGTTATCCACACTGTTTTCAGCACAAATCCAAAACATAGCACCATATGGGCTGCTATGAAGAAAAATAACTCTATCTTAGCCAGAACCGGTACATTATATCACAGCCTTTTGTGAAGACAGGAACTCCAGCAACCACAGTATCTTTCCTTCAAGAGGCCTTAAAACTGCACAGAACAACAGAATGATTGAGGTTGGGAAAAGACCTCTTGAGATCATGTAGTCCAACTCCCTTGCTCAGAGCAGGGTCAGTTAGAGCAGGCTGCTCAGTGTTGTTGGCATTTGAATACCTCCAAGGATGGAAACCTCACAACTTTTCTAAGAAACATTTTCCAGTGCTTGCCTATCCTCAGTGTAAAGAAATTCTTTCTTATGTTTAAATAGAATTTAAAGTAGGAATTAATCTGGTGTAGTAGCCCAATCGATAGAAGATATTGGCCTGTACGTAGTTCGAGTATGCCTCAGTCTCTTCTGACTAGGATCAAGACATTAACACTGCCTATAATCTAAATGTGTCCAATTGCCCTCCTCCCTGTTACTACCACTGACTTGCCTAAACTATCTGTGGTGGTTTTTCCACTGAAAATGGTATTTTTTACTATCATGATTTCCAGATTACTTGTTTTTTCTTTTGGCTTTTGTTGTTGTGGTGTTGTGGGGTTTTTTTGTTTGTTTTTATTTTTGTTTTTCAAGCAGTAGAGTAGGGGAATGTATGATAAGTCATGACATTTTCAACTTTAATGTCAGCTTCCAATCCACTATTAAGCCTTTTCTAATTGAGAATTTGGTTCTTCTGACATCTGTATGAGGCATGTGGGATTTCAGGACATTTACAATGACAGCTTAGGCTTTGATGTTATTATCATTATTTAAAAATTATTGTTAAGTTACATACTGCATAGATATTCATTAATAATTCATTAGTAATTGGATTTTTAGTTTGAACCATTGGTTTGGCTGGTGATAATCAAACTTGTAACCATGGTAATTGTTCAATACCTCTATCCTGTTTTGATGCACTTTATAGATATGAAAACTCATACTTGTTTTCCATGTACCAGTCATTCAGCCTTGTAGGAGCTAGAGATATTTATAAAGTACTTATTAAACTTAACAAGAAGCAGGAGCATTTTGAAGTGAGGGACATTTTTAGAGTTAGATGTACTCAAAACTAAACCGTGTTTTCTCACTGATTTAAGAAATACATATTTTAGAAGTTTCCTGATTTAGGTGGTAAATCTGGTTTTGAGTTATGACCATATATGGGAGATATGGACTATATCTCCAGATCACTATGGAGACATGTGGGGACCTGTATTCCTTAAGTGTAGCACAGCATCCAATTAGATGTTAAACAATCAGATAAAACATTATATTATATAGCAAACAATTTCTTATTACAGATATTATAACAAAATATCACCTGAAAATCTCAGCAGAGAAAAATAAATGGACTAGTTGAATGAAGAAACTGATTTTTTAGTTATTCATCTCTAGATCTGAAAATTGGCTTTCCACTGGATAGTGCAAGAAAGCAAAACAGATTTTTTTTAAAAATAATATTTCTTACAAGTAACATACTATGTTACTGTTGTGGTTTAGCCCCAATCAGCAACTAAACACCACACAGCCACTCACTCACTTCCCCCACCCCTGTGGGATGGGGGAGAGAATTGGAAGAGCAAAAGCAAGAAAACTTGTGGGTTGAGTTAAGAACAGTTTAATAATTAAAATAAAATAATAATACTAATAATGGTAATGGCAATAATAATGATTATGATAATAATAATAATAATAATATAATAAAAAGGAAAATATTGAGAGAAAGAAATGAAACCTGGGGCAAGAGGGAAAAAAAAGAAAACCACAATTGATGCAACCGCTTACCACCCACGGACCAACAACGCCAGTCCCCAAGCCGCGATCACTGCCTCTCCCGGCCAACTCTCCCCAGTTAATATACTGGGCATGATGTCATATGGTATGGAATACCCTTTGGTCAGTTTGGATCAGCTCTCCTGGCTGTGCCCCCGCCCCTCCCGGCTTCTTGTGCACCTGGCAGAGAGTGGGAAGCTGGAAAAGTCCTTGACTATTGTAAGCACTACCTAGCAACAACTAAAACATCAGTGTGTTATCAACATTTTTCTCATACTAAGTCCAAAACACAGCACTATACCAGCTACAGTGAAGGACATTAACTCTATCCCAGCTAAAACTATGACAGTTAACTAGAAGAGTTAGATTGCAAAATTTGCTGTTACACTTAGTGAATCAAAAAGAGTTAGATTGCAAAATTTGCTGTTACACTTAGTGAATCAAAGGAGAATGAACACAGTCATGAATGGAAAGAAAAGAACAAGAAAAGCCGAACATACCAAAGAACAATTTTGATGCATTTATATGATTTTCTTTCAGTTAATATAATTTTCTATAATGAGGAAATGCTCCTAAAGTAAAATATGTATAAAAGAGTAAAACTCTCTGAAAAATACATACATAAAAGCAAAGACAACAAAAACAAATATTGCAGCCTTGAACTCAGTTCAGGAGTTTGTACTATATAGTCAAAAAAGATCTTCTGAACTTTTTCTCTATGAATCTGTGTTCACCCAAAACTGATATACAGAAAGCCATTTATATTACCCTGGAGTCTCTCTCAAACATGTAAGGTGAAGCACACTATCTATTTCTTCATGCAAATGTATTTTCATTTGTCATGTGTCCCTTTTTTTCAGTAAATCAGGTAAGTGACATTTTACAATAATTTTCATAGTTCTGGATATGACTAGAAAGAATATTTTGTTTCTCTAACTGTTTTTCATCCAAAGAAGAGGGGAACTAATAACAAATACTCAGTGAAAGAGAGGCAACCATAAAAAAGAAATCAAAAGAATCTGTTTCATTTTGGATCATGCCACATAATATGTGATTTTTATTTTCATTCACTAATTATTTGATATATTTTATATAGGTTTTTTTTTTTTTTTAATCAGACATAAGTTTTTGACAACTCAGCTGATCTCTTTCAGTACTGAAAGTATATCATAGAATCATAGAATCATAGAATCATAGAATGTCCTGAGTTGGAAGGGACCCACAAGGATCATCGAGTCCAACTCCTGTCCCTGCACAGGACTACCCCAAATGCACACCATATCTCTGAGTGTGTTGTCCAAGTGCTTCTTGAATATCGTCAGCTTTGGCGCCGTGACTACCTCCCTGGGGAGCCTGTTCCAGTGCTCCACCACCCTCTGGGTGAAGAATCTTCTCCTAATATCCAACCTAAACCTCCCCTGGCACATCTTCCTGTCATTCCCTCGGGTCCTATCGTTGGTCACCAGAGAGAAGAGATCAGCCCTACCCCTCCTCCTCCCCTTGTGAGGAAGATGTAGACCGCGATGAGGTCTCTCCTCAGTCTCTTCTTCTCCAGGCTGAATGAACCAAGTGACTTTAGCTGCCTCTCATATGGCTTCCCCTCTAAACCCTTCACCAGCTTCGTGGCCCTCCTCTGGACACTCTTTAGTTGCTTTGTATGCTTAATATTCTGTGGCACCCAAAACTGCACACAGCACTCAAGGTGAGGCCACACCAGCACAGAGTAGAGCAGGACAATCACCTCCCTCAACCGGCTAGCAGTACAGTGCTTGATGCACCCCAGGACACAGCGGGCCCTCTTGGCTGCCAGGGCACACTGTTGGCTCCTGTTCAGTTTGCCATCAGCCAGAACCCCCAGGTCCCTCTCTGTATGTCTGTTACAGTTGATTTTTCATTGTTAAACAAATGGTTATTCATGTTATTATGCAATTTCTTGTCTTAGTTTCCTTTAGTTATTTTGCTGAGATAACTTAAGATTCCACGTTCACTTGATCAATGTATGTCTGCAACATTTACTTATCAACCTGACTTGTGTTGTCATCATACAGATAACTGCAGACTGTTCATACTGTAAAATAAAACAAACAAAATTTAAAAAGCATGTCAAGCACTTTTTTAATGTATCCAAAAGTGTTTTTTGAATGTAAAGAACAAAGTTGTAAAACATTCTTTCTTCATTTATTCACATATTTGTTTTGCAAACCCCTTTGTTTTCTCATCTTGTTTTAACATTTCTCAACCACATCTCCAAAATCAGAATCAGTATCATACTGGTATAGCTTATAATGAGTTATGAATATTTAATTATGAGGTAAAAATTAAGGCATAATCAAAGCAAACATGCCAACTACAACACGTCCACAGAAATTGACCTATCAGATTATTTTTGAATAAGTTATGCAGCAATGTAATAAAAGATCAAGTAATTGCAAATTAAGAAAAAAATTAAAATATTCACTGAGTGAAAAAGCAAACTGAAATTCACTCAGTAAAGTATTTATTAAAAATAGTTCACCCAGCTTAATCAAAGCATGTAAGAATAATCAAAGTAAAATTTCCATCACTATGTAAAGATGTTGATCGTTGGTTTATTAGTTAATTTCTATTAAAAAATGGAAATCTTGAAGTCTTCCTTACCAAGAACATTCATTAGTCTTATCTGTCTTGTTTTTTGAAGGATTCAATTTTATCTTCAGAGATTAAGTCCTGCTTAGTTATGGGAAAAATCTTGTGAAACTGGTCTTTGAGAAAGGGGACTATGAATTACCCTAAAGAAATATTTTTTTGAGATCTTAGATAGTATATCTTTGTCTCTTTTTTTGAATGCATCTGACTTTTTCAAGAAGTTGCAAATATATATATGACTTAGAATATATTAAAAATGACAACATAAAAGCAGAACTTATATTCAGTAACTGTTAAAATAGATACAGTTCAATATAAAGCAAGTGTCATATCTGATTCTGAATTATAGCCGAAGGTCATATTTATAATGTCATTAATATATCTTCAGCTGACTTCACATTACTTCAATTGTAACATTTTATCTTATCAGCTCAATCAGACAGAGTTGTTTAGGCTTATGTCATTGCAAAAATTAATTATTGTAAAATCTTATTTGTTGTCATTTCATAATTCTTTCCTGGCAATTTCTTTCCAGTACAATAGTTTGCATACAAAGCAAAATAATGGAACACTAAGGAAACAAATATTAAAGAAAAATAAATTAAAAACTGGTAGTCTGATGTATCCAACAGAATATTTTTCCTATCAACTTTGGGATGGCATAAACCCACATGCTAGTCCTGCAAATTTACATATTTAAATCATCATTACTAATGTGAATCATCTATTTGATATCAGTGAAAATATTCATATACAGATGTCATGATTTTAGCTGGGATAGTTGATTTTCTTCACTGTAGCTAGTATAGTGCTGTGTTTTAGACTTGGTATGCAAATAATGTTGATAACACCCTGGTGTTTTAGTTGTTGCTGGGTAGTGTTTACACTAGTCAAGGACTTTCTAGCTTGCCATGCTCTTGCCAGGTGCACAAGAAGCCGGGAGGGGAGGGGATACAACCAGGAGAGCTGATTCGAATTGGCCAAAGGGTATTCCATATCATGTGACGTCATGCCAGGTATATTAACTGGGGGAAATTGGCCAGGGGAGGCAACGATCGCGGCTCGGGGACCGGCAGCATCGGTCGGCGGGTGGTGAGCGGTTGCAGCACTTGTTGTTTAGTTTTGGTTTTTTTTTTCTCCTCTTCTTCCAGTGTTTCATCTCTCTCTTGCTCATTATTTTCCTTTTCATTATATTAGTATTATTGCTGTTTTATTCTAATTATTAAACTGTTCTTATCTCAACCCACGAGTTTTCTTACTTTGGCCCTTCTGATTCTCTCCCCCATCCCACAAGGGTGAGGGAGTGAGCGAGCGGCTGTGTGGTGCTTAGTTGCTGACCGGGGCTAAACCACAACAGTCCTTTTTGGCGCCCAACGTGGGGCACGAAGGGTTTGAGATAATAACAGTTGCTGGTCACAGCATTGATTCATCTGTTCTCGATATTACTTAGTCAGACCTACACCATGCTGATTTTGAAGTACATGTTAAAGATTGGCGTTGGGTTTTGTAGTTTGCTGTGCTCTGCAGTGGTTAGAGATGTTTTGCCTAGGAGATATGTTATTAAAACACTGGCCTTGAGTTTTATCGGTTATTTGGGTCTTGCATGGAAGCCGTTACCGTACTTCGGGTACCACCTCATGGAGACAATTAGCAATTATACCTCCTCTTCTGAGAGGTTCTTTATGGAGGAAGTACAGAATGGCACCTTAGCTACCATCTTCTGTAATGTCTCCTCCTTCATTACAACAACTTTTCAGTCTCTTGAACATCCTTGGGTAGTTAAGATACATCTGTTGATATTCCTATGGCAGATTGTTTCGGTTTTGTCTAAGGTTAATAAGCAATTCAAGAATATCATCCAGAGATCTGTCCCAAGGCTCGATAATTATGGGTGGCAGGGTATGTGGGATAGTATGGGCAAATGCCTGAGACGGTGGGCACCTCCAGTGTTTTGGGACTTCACCCCTGAACAAGTGCAGAATCCTGAAAAATTAGTAGAATATTTGGAGGAAGTATGCTGTCACCCTAGCAATTCCAGAGAGATACAAATCACTGCAATGTGTTGGGGCCTGGCCCATGCCTACCGAGCCCTATTCAACAGTATTCAGTACCACCAAGGGAAAACGACAGGCCCTGCGGCTACTCCAAGCCCAGCGACAAGCACTGTGGCCCCTCAAACCACCACAACAGGCGCTGCAGCAGCTCCAAGCCCAACGACAAGCACTGTGGCCACTCAAACCCCCGCAACAGGCCCTGCAGCTACTCCAAGCCCGACGACAAGCACTGTGGCCCCTCAACCCCCGACAAAAGGCACTGCAGCGGCTCCAAGCCCGACGACAGGCACTGTGACTGCTCAAACACCCATGACAGACACTCCAGCTGAATCAGAGAATCAACCCGTGCCAGTATCAGTTGCCCCTATACAAAAGAAGAAATCTTCGAAGAGAATGTCAACTCGTTTAGAAAAGGATGATGGAGAAGTAGTGCCGTTACTAAGAGAGGAGAAGGAAGAGGAAGAACTCGTACAAGAGACGGAAACTACCCGATCCCTGTCCTTAAGTGAGCTGCGAGATATACGAAAAGATTTCGGCCATCATGTAGGTGAGCATGTTGTCACCTGGCTGCTCCGATGCTGGGATAACGGGGCCAGTAGCCTGGAATTAGAGGGGAAGGAAGCCAAACAGCTGGGATCCCTTTCTAGGGATGGGGGCATTGACAAAGCAATTGGAAAAGGGACACAAGGCCTCAGCCTCTGGAGGCGACTCCTGTCTGCTGTGAAAGAAAGGTATCCCTTCAAGGAAGATGTTCTATATCGCCCTGGAAAATGGACCACTATGGAGAAAGGTATCCAGTACCTGAGAGAATTAGCTGTGCCTGAGGTGATTTATGGTGACCTGGGTAGTGAACAGTCATCCAAAGATCCAGATGAAGCCCAATGCACACGACCCATGTGGCGGAAGTTTGTACGGAGCGCACCATCATCCTATGTAAACTCCCTGGCAGTAATGTCCTGGAAAGATGAAGAGGCACCAACGGTAGAGGATGTGATTGATAAACTCCGGGATTATGAAACACATGTCTCTTCCTCCCTCATCTCAGCTGTGGAGAAACTGTCCCGGAAGGTTCAGCAAATCAAAGAAGCTATGTCCTACTCCCTACCTGTACGGACCAGTATCTCGGCCATTAGGAGTAAGCGTCCTTCTGCTCAAGAGAGAAGATACACACCACGGGTCACCCTATGGTTTTACCTGCGTGACCATGGAGAGGACATGAAGAAGTGGGATGGAAAACTTACCTCGACCCTGGAGGCACGGGTACGTGAGTTGCAAGGAAAAACAACCACTCACGGGGGGACCTCCAGGAGAGTTGCTGCTCCAGTTTCCAGTAGGCAGTTCCCCAGACAGAGGAGTAGAAGCGCTGATTCTATCCGTGATCTTAATAGAGAGACTTCTGATTCCCATTCACAAGAAGTGGATTGGGAAATCCACAACTGGAATTAGAGGGGCCCTGCCTCCAGCCAGATGGAGGAAAGGGACAACCGGGTTTACGGGACTGTGTGGATCCGATGGCCTGGCACATCTGACCCACAGGAGTATAAGGCTCTAGTGGACACTGGTGCACAGTGCACCCTAATGCCATCAAACTATGTAGGGGCAGAACCCATTTGTATTGCTGGAGTGACAGGGGGATCCCAAGAGCTAACTGTATTGGAGGCTGAAGTGAGCCTAACTGGGAGTGAGTGGCAAAAGCACCCCATTGTGACTGGCCCAGAGGCTCCGTGCATCCTTGGCATAGACTACCTCAGGAGAGGGTATTTCAAGGACCCAAAAGGGTACAGGTGGGCTTTTGGTATAGCTGCCTTGGAGACGGAGGAAATTAAACAGCTGTCTACTTTGCCTGGTCTTTCGAAGGACCCTTCTGTGGTGGGGTTGCTGAAGGTCAAAGAACAACAGGTGCCAATTGCCACCACAACAGTGCACCGGCGGCAATACCTCACCAACCGAGACTCCCTGATTCCCATCCATGAGCTCATTCGGCGACTGGAGAGCCAAGGAGTGATCAGTAAGACCCGTTCACCCTTTAACAGTCCCATATGGCCAGTGCGGAAGTCTAATGGAGAGTGGAGACTAACAGTAGACTATCGTGGCCTGAATGAAGTCACTCCGCCACTGAGGGCTGCTGTGCCGGACATGCTAGAACTTCAGTACGAACTGGAGTCAAAGGCAGCCAAGTGGTATGGCACTATTGATATCGCTAATACATTCTTCTCAATCCCTTTGGCAGCAGAGTGCAGGCCACAGTTTGCTTTCACTTGGAGGGGTGTCCAGTACACCTGGAATCGACTGCCCCAGGGGTGGAAACACAGCCCTACCATTTGCCATGGACTGATCCATACTGCACTGGAACAGGGTGGAGCTCCGGAACACCTTCAGTACACTGATGACATCATCGTGTGGGGCAACACAGCAGCAGATGTTTTTGAGAAAGGGAAGAAAATAGTCCAAATCCTTCTGAAGGCTGGTTTTGCCATAAAACAAAGTAAAGTGAAGGGACCTGCACAGGAGATTCAGTTTTTGGGAATAAAATGGCAAGATGGACGTCGGCAGATCCCAATGGATGTGATCAACAAAATAACCACCATGTCTCCACCAACTAGCAAAAAGGAAACACAAGCTTTTTTAGGGGTTGTGGGTTTTTGGAGAATGCATATTCCAAATTACAGTCTGATTGTAAGCCCTCTCTATCAAGTGACTCGGAAGAAGAATGATTTCAAATGGGGCCCTGAGCAACGACAGGCCTTTGAACAGATAAAGCAGGAGATAGTTCATGCAGTAGCCCTTGGGCCAGTCCGGGCAGGACAAGACGTAAAAAACGTGCTCTACACTGCAGCCGGGGAGAATGGCCCTACCTGGAGCCTCTGGCAGAAAGCACCAGGGGAGTCTTGGGGACAACCCCTAGGGTTTTGGAGTCGGGGATACAGAGGGTCCGAAGCACGCTACACTCCAACTGAAAAAGAGATATTGGCAGCATATGAAGGGGTTTGAGCTGCTTCAGAAGTGATCGGTACTGAAGCACAGCTCCTCCTGGCACCTCGACTGCCGGTGCTGGGCTGGATGTTCAAAGGGAGGGTCCCCTCTACACATCACGCAACTGATGTTACATGGAGTAAGTGGGTCGCACTGATCACCCAATGGGCTCGAATAGGAAACCCCAGTCGCCCAGGAATCTTGGAAGTGATCATGGACTGGCCAGAAGGCAAAGATTTTGGAATATCACCAGATGAGGAGGTGACACGTGCTGAAGAGGCCCCACTGTATAACAAACTGCCAGAAAATGAGAAGCAATATGCCCTGTTCACTGATGGGTCCTGTCGTCTGGTGGGAAAGCATCGGAGATGGAAGGTTGCTGTATGGAGTCCTATACGACAAGTTGCAGAAACTGCTGAAGGAGAAGGTGAATCAAGTCAGTTTGCAGAAGTAAAGGCCATCCAGCTGGCTTTAGAAATTGCTGAACGAGAAAAATGGCCAGTGCTCTATCTTGATACTGACTCCTGGATGGTGGCAAATGCCCTGTGGGGGTGGTTGCAGCAATGGAAGCAGAACAACTGGCAGCGCAGAGGCAAACCCATCTGGGCTGCTGCATTGTGGCAAGATATTGCTGCCCGGGTGGAGAACCTGGTTGTGAAGTGTTGTGGTTTAGCCCCGGTCAGCAACTAAGCACCACACAGCCGCTCGCTCACTCCCCCACCCCTGTGGGATGGGGGAGAGAATCGGAAGGGCCAAAGTAAGAAAACTCGTGGGTTGAGATAAGAACAGTTTAATAATTAGAATAAAACAGCAATAATACTAATATAATGAAAAGGAAAACAATGAGCGAGAGAGAGATGAAACACTGGAAGAAGAGGGAAGAAAAAAAAAAAAACCAAAACCAAAACTAAACAACAAGTGCTGCAACCGCTCACCGCCCGCTGACCGACGCTGCCGGTCCCCGAGCCACGATCACTGCCTCCCCCAGCCAATTTCTCCCATTTAATATACTGGGCATGATGTCACATGATATGGAATACCCTTTGGCCAATTCGAATCAGCTCTCCTGGTTGTATCCCCTCCCGGCTTCTTGTGCACCTGGCAGAGCATGGGAAGCTAGAAAGTCCTTGACTAGTGTAAACACTCCCAGCAACAACTAAAACACCAGGGTGTTATCAACATTATTTACATACCAAGTCTAAAACACAGCACTATGCTAGCTACAGTGAAGAAAATCAACTATCCCAGCTAAAACCATGACATGAAGATACGTCATGTGGATGCTCATGTTCCCAAGAGTCGGGCCACTGAAGAACATCAAAACAACCAGCAGGTGGATCAGGCTGCTAAGATTGAAGCGGCTCAAGTAGATCTAGACTGGCAACATAAAGGTGAACTATTTATAGCTCGGTGGGCCCATGACACCTCAGGCCATCAAGGAAGAGATGCAACATACAGATGGGCTCGCGACTGAGGGGTGGACTTGACCATGGACACTATTGCACAGGTCATCCATGAATGTGAAACATGCGCTGCAATCAAGCAAGCCAAGCGGGTAAAACCTCTGTGGTATGGAGGACGATGGCTGAAGTATAAATATGGGGAGGCCTGGCAGATTGATTATATCACACTGCCACAAACCCGCCAAGGCAAGCGCCATGTGCTTACAATGGTGGAAGCAACCACCGGATGGCTGGAAACATATCCCGTGCCCCATGCCACCGCCCGGAACACTATCCTGGGCCTTGAAAAACAAGTTTTATGGCGACATGGCACCCCAGAAAGAATTGAGTCAGACAACGGGACTCATTTCCGAAACAACCTCATAGACACCTGGGCCAAAGAGCATGGCATTGAGTGGGTGTATCACATCCCCTATCATGCACCAGCCTCTGGGAAAATGGAACGATACAATGGACTGTTAAAGACTACACTGAGAGCAGTGGGGGGTGGGACATTCAAACACTGGGATCCACATTTAGCAAAAGCCACCTGGTTAGTCAACACTAGGGGATCTGCCAATCGAGCTGGGCCTGCCCAGTCAGAACTCTTACGTACTGTGGGAGGGGATAAAGTCCCTGTAGTGCATGTAAAAAATATGCTGGGGAAAACCGTCTGGGTTATTCCTGTCTCAGGCAAAGGCAAACCCATTCGTGGGATTGCTGTTGCTCGAGGACCTGGGTGCACTTGGTGGGTGATGCGGGAGGATGGAGGAGTTTGATATGTGCCTCAAGGGGATTTGATTTTGGGTGAAAATAGCCAATGAACTGAATGGTATGCTGTTAATTGCTATATGATATTGTATGTCATCACTCCTATGGTTGCTATATGCTTTATCAATGGTATCATAGTAAGAATTTCCAAAATTAATGAAGAATGAACTTTGATTGAACCAAGCAACGTGTAGCGGTGGTGGAACAAAGACTGGCTTCAGCATGCAACAATCCAACACCACGCAGACCATCTCTCCAGCCTTGAAAGACTGTTACGATAGATGGAGCCCAAAGTTATGGACTAAATGAACTCAATGGACATGTGTGGACCCTCTACAGATGTTCTACAGGGATGGTCCATAGACTACGGGAATGATAAATGATATCTGCGTATGTCATCAAAGGATGGGGAGGCGGGTGGTGGTTATTGAGGTCATATTGGATACTATGAGACCTGAGCATGACATAATCGGTATGGAATAAGGGGTGGATACTGTCATGGTTTTAGCTGGGATAGTTGATTTTCTTCACTGTAGCTAGCATAGTGCTGTGTTTTAGACTTGGTATGCAAATAATGTTGATAACACCCTGGTGTTTTAGTTGTTGCTGGGTAGTGTTTACACTAGTCAAGGACTTTCTAGCTTGCCATGCTCTTGCCAGGTGCACAAGAAGCCGGGAGGGGAGGGGATACAACCAGGAGAGCTGATTCGAATTGGCCAAAGGGTATTCCATATCATGTGACGTCATGCCAGGTATATTAACTGGGGGGAGTTGGCTGGGGGAGGCAGCGATCGCGGCTCGGGGACCGGCAGTGTCGGTCGGCGGGTGGTGAGCGGTTGCAGCACTTGTTGTTTAGTTTTAGGTTTTTTTTTCCCCTTCTTCCAGTGTTTCATCTCTCTCTCTCTCATTATTTTCCTTTTCATTATATTAGTATTATTGCTGTTTTATTCTAATTATTAAACTGTTCTTGTCTCAACCCACGAGTTTTCTTACTTTGGCCCTTCCGATTCTCTCCCCCATCCCACAAGGGTGGGGGAGTGAGCGAGCGGCTGTGTGGTGCTTAGTTGCTGACCGGTGCTAAACCACAACAACAGACCTTTACTGTAATAGTTCTCTAAATGTTGGCTATAGCCAAGAGTGTGTACACATTACTTTCCCTTTTCAGAAGATTCTTATTATATCCTGAAAAACAAAAAAAAAACAAAAAAACTTGCCCTCCTAGCAATGACATAAGCTACCACAGCTATTAGTTCTTTACCATTTATAATAATATCGACAATTCTTGTTGCTTGTTTGTTTATTTGTTTGTTTTAATTCTGACTTTCTAGTTTTACAATGTATACTCCAAAATCCCTCTATACTTTCCCACCCAAAGCAGATGAATGGGATTTCCCTTTGAGCCTGTAACTCTTCACTGGTAGCAGAAATTTTTGGTGAGCAATCCGTTTTTACAACAAACACGTAGAAGTTTTATTAACATATGTTACAGCATTACATTGCATATTCTGCAAAATGGTAGAATAAAATCACCTTGCCAGTGTCTCCTTACCATTTTTGTAAATGCCCAGGTCAATGCACTGTGGACAGTGAGATTATTACTTTCCAATCAGTAGGATATTCCAAAAGTGCACACCTGCCTTTGCCTCAGTTTCCTTGTCTGCACATTAACACTAAAACAATTTTCCTAGCACCTGAAGATGTTGAGACAGTAATTACTCAATGTTTGTAAAGTGCTATATACTCTAAATGTCAAGTATTGTTAAGGACTATTAACTATCCACAATTCATATGTTTGATTAAGAAATCTCTTAAGGTCTTATTAATTTGTCTTAGTGTTACTGAAACATAAAACTGTCTTAATCATGCATCAAAGAGCGTGTTTGGAGAGTAGATTCCCAAACAGAGTAGACTTTTTATCATACTGAGAAATTAAGGATATTTGCATTTAACTCCAGGAAGTTGGCAAAATGTTCAAAAACCTAACTATCCAGAATTAGCTAATTTAGCTATATATATAGAAATAAATCTGATTAAATCCCCAGCTGGAATACAGAGTTGGAAACAATCTACTTGCTGGTGCAAGTTCCTGTTTTAGATATTTTATTCTAGTTTTCCCCCACATTGAATACTACCCCGCTACAAAAATGTTTGTTAGTTGCCAGTGCTGCCTGCAGTCATTCACTGTCAGTCACCAGTCTTCCAGTACTGCAATCAGTTAAAATGAAAGACAGCAATGACTTGAAAACAACGTTTATAACAGTATACTAACAGTATTTATCAGGTGCATATGGAAAATATTAATTGCTTACAGTGGTTTTGCTATAGATCCACAATTTCTGTTTGAAGTCTCACACCGCACTGCCACAAAATGCAGTTTAGGATTCAAAATTCTTGTCGCCAATAGTTTGGGTTATGATTTAGATCACTTGCTCTAGTCTGAGAACACTTTATAAAGTCTGAATTCTTTTTCAATAATATTTTAAAGTCACTTTGAAAAATGCCCCAAAAATAAGGCAAAGACAAGAGTCTAGTAATTTAGTCTAGTTTGGAAGGTCTGAGGAAACATAAAGAGAGGCAGGGAAATCACTACAGTAGACAGCTGTTGCTTTTTGTGGGTAAGGAACGTTTGAGATAGAGAGAAAAGGTTCAACTAGTATCTTCAGTGTTTCTCTTCGATAATTAGTTTAACTTTCCACATAGTTGGGAGAATTAACAAAATTTAAGGTACACACAAATTAATAAATTATTTTTTGTTGTGATATTTGTTTCTTTAGAACCAAAAGAAACACTGCATTAAATTAAAGGACAAAAGGTCATTAGAATCCTCTCAAAAGGATAAGGTCTAGTGGCTTAGTCCGAGTATATCATTCATAAGCAATTAACCTAAGGGGTAAATAATAATAGTAGGGAGCATATATGTTATTTTCAATTTTGAAATAACTGTATGATGACAGATTATGAGATTGCATTTGTGATTACTGTAACTATAGTTATAAGTTTAGAGATAAGATTGTTATATATGGGCAGGTCCTTATTGGACACGCATTGCAACATGATAGCCTTGAAAAATATATCTGCCCATTTTGTGGGGGTTTAATGCCTTAAAATATTTGTATATTTTAGACTGTTGTAGTATTTTGAATTCTCAGCAGATGCTTGTTTCCCCTTTTGAGCTAGACTCCTCAGTAAGACAGGGTATAACTTAGTCCCTGTCCTAAAAATCTGCCATTCAATGAAGACCAAGAAAGGATACAGAGAAAGATATTTCATTACATTCTTTTTAAGTGGAAGAAATAGGAAAACTAGGATTGTCCATACTTAAAAGTTTTGCTGCTTTAACTGTCTCTAAAGAATTACAAGCGCCAATATCAAACCGTAGAAATACTTATTTTACCTTACTGTGATGCTGGTATCTAAAGAAACAGTTTCTGGCATCATAGAATTGCTCCCCATCAACTCATTGTGCAAATGAATATAGTTTTTGTTTTCTTTCTGAGAAGAGTCTTCTCTGATTTTGTTTAGCCCAGAGGTTCCAAAATTAGGGATCATGACCACAAACAGGATCCCAGTAGTTAGCAGTAGACCACAAGCCTGGAAGAAATCTGACCGTTGTTCATTGTAGTACACATGTTCTCTAGAATTTATATTCAGAGAACGACAGAAAGATACTGACAGAGTAGAGCTGAAGGAGAAAACCAGTGCAACATACATGTAGTTCACAAGCTAGGTCTGCAGGGTAGACAAACAAAGCACTGTTACCAGCGTAATATTAGCCATTTTACTTCAGGAGAAGGATCGTTAGTCAGGATCCTAACAGTGATCACTGGGACTGCCCAGAGTAAGAGTAAGAAAGGGGCATATTCCAGAAGAGCAAGGTTGCAAAGCTGCATAGAACTGAAGCACAGGTTTGAGTGCTGGTCCTTGATTGTCCTTACTCCTCAGTTGATGGTACACAGCTAGGCATAGCTGTGCCCTGTAGCAACTTGCACTCCCCAGGCAGAGCCAGACATGGTTCAGGGGATATACTGGCCAGGTGCTAGTCCTAATGTGCAGTGTGACTGTCCTTACTTGTTTTGAGTGGGAAGAAATAGTAACTGTATATATGTAACCCTTGTTATACCATCTGTACTCACAGACAAAGGGCCTGGACTATTTTATTTTCTTGTTTTAAAGGTAGTCAGAGTAGCTAGACAAGGAACTATTTAGGAGCAGATAATCTGTTTTTAATTCATATTATGTTTTAATCTGCATTAATATTAAGCATAGAAAAAAACATAAGTTACGCTGGTATAAAAATGTTTTAGAGAGATAACTGCATGTACCATAAGTAGTCCATTGATATAAGTACAGTTAGAAAAAAGCTAACAAAATCTGTGCTTTATGTGCTTTATGTTCAGAAAATTTTAAAGGGTACACAAGGTAATTTTTTACAAAGTGCCTACAGCAAATCAACAAATGAATCCTTCGAATCTGTTATGTGCTGTTATACACAAGAGCAGTCACTTACTCTACTATCATTGAACTAGACTTAAATGTAATTCTTCTATAAACAGTGGCCAAACTCCTGTAAGTCTTTGAGATTTCTTACAGAACAGCAACTGCATTTTTGCGCTATGCCTAGGCTGCCCAGCACGAGGTAACCTGGTGAATAAGAGAGCCACAGAATGAGGGTGAAATTAAGGTGGAATAGGGAAAAAAAAAGGCATTCCAGCATTTTATCTCAACATGCAATTTGTCTTCTGACTTCCCTTGAGAGAAACTATGTCAAGAAATAGCCTCAAGACAATGACAATAACAGCAAAAGTGGTTGCATTAATTTATGGGGAGGAGGACAATGAAACGTTTCATGAATTACTTTAACTTTCTTTCTCTAAATAATGTTCCAGCAGGGGACTGATGTTTGACAGCTGTGTTCACTGATAGGTAACCTTGTTGCAGGTTTCTGAAGAAAGATGTTCTTCTTCACTGGACTTGTCTCCACTTTGTAATTTTTTTTCTCTCCTTAGAGCCAACACAGCTATTGTTACATTTTAAAATATTTCTATCATGTATTTCTTCATTGAAATAATTAATTTTTTCTTTGCACTACTTGGCTGATAACATGTCATAATGTATGCTGCCAAGTGCCAAATGACTCTCAGATTCATTCAAGCATTCAAAGCAAGAAAAACCATTCATCTAGATAAGATCTTATCTGACAAGTCAAGCTCAAGAAATCTCAGTATAATTATATGGTGTTAATGAAGGCCATGTATACAGGCAGTTCTCAATATTAACCTCTGTGTTAGTCTATTAACAGTAATGTGAATCAGTCATTTTAAGTTAGAATAAGTAAGTAGATTTTTTTAAACAACTAAACAACCCTCCCCCACAGAAACACTTTATATGAGAAGTTTTCGTCTTTTGCAAAGGCTCGCTAAGCCATACTTTCCACAGAGAGGTTATTATCCTACTACTGTTAACTTGTTCTTCTGAACAGGTGTTTGTTTAGAAACCAATGAACAGGCATTTTTTCATATACAAGGACAACTGCTTGATACAGCATGGTGATATAAGATTTGTTGTCATTTATATTTTTCAAAAATCTAAATTTAAAAAAGGTATAAGGTTACTCTTTAACAATTGCTATCATTAACAGTCATATGTTGGAAAATATTCTTAATGACAAGTGTAGTGCTGAATGACTTTTGTATATGATTATAATGCTTATTGCTTGATCTCAAATTTATGCAAAATGTATTTATTTATTTTTACGTTAACATTCAATAGTAATTATTTTAAAAAAATACCTACAACTAACCAAAAATAATTCAATCAAGTAGTGCTGGTTTGCTTGCTTTGGAAAAGACTGAATTAAGGAAAATGAAACATTTAAAAATATTTTTTGCGTTGCAACAATTTCATTAAAAAAGTTTTTCAGGTGTAAGTCCCCCCTTCCTGAAAGACAATATTTTCTCTGGAAGTTCCAGTAATGTATAATTTAAAGCTTGCAGATAAGATCCAACAGAACTGGCTTCAAATCCCTATAAGGCATTGGATGCCATAGTATGTGAATTTCCTGTTAACAAAATTGTAGTTACAATTATCAAAGTGTGTGTGCATGTTTTTCCCTTTTTTGTTTGTTCCCAGAGTTCACAGTTTTGCTCTAAAAAACCAAATTTTTTCCCCCAACAAAATGATCACCTATAGGACTTTCTTTCATTTGTTTTTTACTGTTTGTCTGTTATTGAAGAACTATTCAAAATTAATATTAAATTGCATGTGACGGGTTGTTATGATTATCTTCCTGGTCAGAACAAGACTGTTTTATGAAACTGCATTTGATCGTAGAAGAATTGGCAATGGACAACTGCAGAATAACTGACAGAAGCCTTTCGAGTCTCTGTGAAACCGTATGAAAAATGTATTAAAGTTGTAAAACTTCACTAAATGGCATCAAGATATACTGCACCATAACAAAGAATAATCACAATTGATATTGTACATATATTTATGTATGTATGTATATATATGTGTAGATAGGTACATAGATAGGTAGGTAGGTAGGTAGATCAATTGATCACCTTTTACCAAAAACAAATATATCAACATAAAACATAAATAGAGTATTTACCAATTAGACAAGGGTTTGCAGACCTCAGCCATGAAAATTATTTGGTCCCAGTTCTCTACAGAAAGCAGTCCAATGCTTATACAAAGCAGTATCAAAATTAATCTTCTGTCATAAGAAAAGGAACTGTTCATATCAACACAACACTGTGCTTAGGCATGGGTCTTTTTCTGCCCTCCGTGGTAACCTGTGATATTATTCCTCTGTGTGTGAGGCAAGAGCTGAGAAGGACAGGAAGACAAGCAGAGACAGTGACCTCATGAAGGGGGTCATTCCACTGTACCTAAACAGGCTGAGCAGAGAAGGTGTCAATAACCTGTTTCAGCAATGACTGACAAGCAAGTCCAAACTTAGTTAAAGCAGGGCCATAATCAAGCCAGCCAGTCAAGTTAGTGAGTCAGCATTAGCAAGGCACATGGCCAGGCACAGGTACACCTGCAATGTAGATCAGGCAAGGGCAAGGCTGTGAGCTTAAATACAATTATGAAGCAAAGGATGAGGGAATGCAATTAATGCTTCTCACAGTTCCTTCTCACACAGCTCTTTTCCCAGCAGTCTGACCTAAGGTTGCAGCAGTATCATATTGGAGCTGGGCTGGAGCACAGGCAGCCAAAACCCTAGGAAGGGGGAAGAGTTTGCAGAGTCTGTTGGTGTCCTCAGTGTGTGAAAAGTGAATACGAATTTCTTTGTTTTAAAACAAAACACAACAAAACAGAACTTTTTTCTCGTTGTGTGGTTGGCTATTCTTTCTCCAAAAGCTCTAAGATATTTTTATTTTTTATTTCTAAACAACATCTCTTTAATTTTCTAGGGCTTTTGTTTTTTAACAGACACATATAATAATCTCATCTGTTTGGTTTTTTTTTTCCATATTGGAGAATCCTAGTTTATGCAACCTCTCCTCACATATAAACTCTTCTATAATTATGGATATCTTCTGTTTTCTCCCTGTACTATTTTTGTTTTACCATGTCCTTTTTTGAGGTAGGAAAGTTTTTATTATAATTGGTAGACAAAATGTGAATCCACCTTAGTTTATGCCATGAGGTAATTATGATTTCTGTTTTGTTCCTTTCCTAAGGATTCAGAGCATTCTAATTGTATATTTGGCCACTGCTCAGCTTCAAGCTGATATGTTTTAAGTTGAGGTTTTTTTAACAAAATGATTTGCCAGGACCGCAAGATCTCTTTCATAAGTGGTAAAGGCTAATTTAGAGCAAATAATTGTGTACATGCAGTTTCTGTTGCTCTTCCTCCTGTACTTTTTTCACCTGTCAACACAGAATTTTGTCTGCCATTTTATTTCACAGAGACTTAGCAGTGTAAGATCCTTCTGCAACTCTTTGTAGACAGACTTATTTTTTTATAGCTCTCAGTAATTGCACATCATCAGTAAGCTTTATCACCTAACTATTATTTCTCTGAATATATTGACCAGCACAAGTCTTAGCAGAAACGACTCTAAAATTTCAGTGTTAGTTCTCCTACACTTGGATTCAGCAGGGGAAAGGTGATATATCTAGTCTCTTGTTGTCTCTTTTATGCAGTTATTAATTCATCTGTACAACTTCCCTCCATTACTATTAACCACTGTACTGATTTTTTCAAGAATCTTTCCAGAAAGCTTTCTGGAATTCCATATAGAGCAAAAAACCTGATAACACAAAGCTGGATGTTATTTCATTCCATTAATGAAATTTAATAGATTTAGCAGTCATTATTATTACACCTGCAAAAATGTTTTCCCCAGTATTTCATATCTAAGTATTCTAAAATGTTGATAGTACACCCCTGCTGTTATACTATTTTATTTGGGTGCAGGATTTCCATACAAAAAAATCTGATGTTTCCTGTCAGTAATTAATTTGCTCTGTGTATTTCTGCATTTCAATCTAATCTTTCTTTTAACATACAGTGCCACTCCTCCACACATACAACTTATTCTGTCATTCCTAATGTAAATTGTATGCTAGCATCCAAGCTATGGTTCTGCAGTGTTTATCAGCCTTCTGCCACATTTCTTCAATCCCTAGTATGACAATACTCTTATTTAAAATCAGGACTTTCATCTTGGCCAGCTAATTCTTTACATTTCTGTATTTTGTATAGAACCACTTATATATTTGGCCCTGTTCTGGCTGTCAGTTTTTTATGTGCTCTGCTTCAATGGAATCTTATTTATAGAGATTGCTCCTATCTATTACCTTCCTGAATGTTATTGACTTCTGTTCTGTCAGGTTTTGTAATACTGCAGAGATTTTATTACTCCACCCTTGTACACCTGTTGGATTTTCCTCAGTCTTTAGTTTAAAACTTCCCCACAAACTTTATTTTAGATTTGAGTTTTATTTGCTTTAGATGGAACTCATCCTTCTTTTATAGACTATTTCAAAGCTTTCCCCCAGTTCCTAATAATTTGAAATTTTACCTCTCTAGTTTGTTGCAAATGTGGCATAAAGAACATTCTAAATAGTGGAATGTGAGTTTACCTTACCCTTTAGAAAGTTTTTCACACATTTGTCCCTCTATTGTTCATCTGCCCAAGTATGAATTTCCTCCCAGGGCTTACTGGGAGGCAGATGACTTGTAGTATTTGCCACCCACTGGCAATTTACTATGACATCCTCTCTGGCATCATTAGTTGAGCACACCTAATGGTGGAGAAAAAAAAAACAAAACAAAACACAACAACTTAATCATTTATTTATTGTTGCATCTTTTCTGGATATCAGCTGGAGTCCTGTTTTGCAAAGGGATCTGTACAACAAATGTCGCAATTTTCCAGCTGAGGAAAAAAAGGATTCCAACCATTGGATTGCCTTCCCCACAGGCACTAAGGCCTAAGTTAAACATATTACTGATTGCAAAAATACCGAGAAATGGGAATTTAGCTGCTAGACTTCTATTAGTCTTTGGTTTTATTAATAGGCTGTTATTCTATTGTGAACATGGGGATGAGGTGAGGAAGCACAGGAGAATAAATAAAATACATCTCCACGTAGGGTTATAATTTTGTATTTGTGCACTTCTGAATGAAATTTGTAGATGTGTTACAAATATTTTCAGAATGGTAGATTAGTGAAAACAAAATAGGTGGGCATTTTTTTTTAAGCAGCATTTTTTTTACCTATTTATTGTATGTAACATTTTAAGTATCATACTTAAAGGGAGTATGCCCCCCCTCAGCTCAGAGAGGCAGCATATCTATATTATGAGACCTATACATACTACACATGTGCAGGCTGCCATATTAACAGTATGGTCCTGATGTTTAGTATTTTTCTTGAAACCTGAAGTCTTAGAGTCAGATTCAGGTCAAGAAAACAGACACCTACAGATCAATTGAATTGTCTAGTGCTGGATGTCTAGTGCTATTCAACTACCCTAGGCTGTCACAGACATGATATGTCATAATAGCTGTTAGAGTTGACATAGCACATACAGAAGACTCAAGTCCCTGAGCATCAGCTGGACACCGGATAGGATACCACAGGTCATCTGAAATAACACTAGATGCCTATGTTGAGGGGACTCCATCAAGTCTTTAGAATTTATCTGTTCTACTAACTAAATCTCCACTGACTATAATGACACTTAGACCATTAGACAAATGTTATGACTGAAAATGTCCGCACTCTAGAGGTGAATACCACTCTTGTGTTTCTCTTTTCTTTTTTTTACCCCTACATGACTCATGTTTATAGAGAAATAGCATGATTTGAGTGTGACTTAATGTGGACTGATTTCTGAGATAGTCTGAAAAATAGTCTTATAAAATGTATTAGAAGCCCAAAGGTGTCCTTATTATTGTTAATAAAAAGAAGTCAATTTTGTAATTCAGGAGAGACTCAACCATACAATTGGGATCAGAAAAGCTATATTTTTTTTTAAAATACTTATGTTTGGTATTACATTATTTGGTATGGCACATATACATATATCTGGTTGACAGTCACATCACAGTACTGGATGTGATGATTTAAGAGACCTTGTGCAGTTCCTTTTTCCTATTTACACCAACTAAACCTAGAGGTTTTATTTTCCTTTCCTTTATTAGCAATAATATTATATTTCTTTATAGTTTGGATTCTTTTAAACTGTATCTATTGCTGAATAATCTTAATATGATTCAGAAAAATTAGAAAGAGGAATTTTGCCTTATGTCTTCTATGCTGATATGGAAAGTTTTCCCTCAGTTTAGGGGGTTGGTTATGTTAATTAATGCATTTGATCAACCATGATGTAGAATTAATTGCGTTTTTTGTAGAACACATATTTTGCCATAGCAAAATTTCTGCCTTCTGCTTTATAAATTTCTTTAAAAGACTGTATGAATAAGAATGAGAATCATGGAGAGGTAGAAAAGAACTACAAATTTACCCATTAGATTTCACTATTGGTAGTGTCTTTTACTTGATAATTCACATCACTGCTTTGAACACAAAAAAGATATGGCAGTGAACTTTTAGTAAATTCATATGATAATTATTCTACAAGGTAGACTGTCTTCAGGACATATGAATCATATCTACTGAAGGAGTAAATTCGTAATCTTGTTCAAGAAAAAAAGCCTTGTAGTAAGTACAGAGCATATATATTACAAAAGCTCAATTCATTTATTTTCTGACTGAAGTAATATGAAGCTTAAAAAATCTTATTATCAGAAATAGATTATGCAATAAGAAGAATAATATGTTCATAACAACTGTTATTTGTTTTAAGTTTAAAATGGATGTAGTATGGGAGAGATGCTGTAAATGAATGCAAAAGTTGCTGTTTTTCATGTAAATTTGTCAGTCATTGTGATTGCCTCAAGCCTACTTTGATTTTAAGGATTGCTGCTAAATGTGTGTTGGGTTTTTTTTCTTTTTTCTTTTTTTTTTTTCTTCTTTATGACATAGTCAAGATAGATAAACCAAGATGTCAACATTTGCTGGAGAAGAAGTCCTTCTTTCCCAAAAGACAAAAAAAGTTCTCATCTCCACTGTTGTAAAACGAATTAACAGTCCAATGAGGCCATAAAGGAACACAGGAACAATCAGTGAAATACTACAAGACCTTTCTTTTGGTGTTTTCTCTAAATTTCAGTTAGTATTTGAGTTGAATCCCAGCTTACCCTATCTCTTTCCATGTGCTACTCAAACCTTTCAGACACCAAAAAACACATGCACATAAATAAATAAACAAATCTAAAATATTCCTTCTTTGTCATAGACTTCTATTCTGTGATTTTTTTACTTCCTTTTTCCCCAAGTAACGATGTGGTTCATTTAGTGTTTTCATGTTTTTAAAGCTCAATTTCCGTGCAGGCTGCTTGTAACAGTTCCCTTTCTTTCCTGTGCTCACAACCAAAGCTCCTTTTATCTCTCATCCAGCAAGTTGCAGTCACTATTTTGCAATTCAGTGATTGCTGCTAGGTGGATCTCAAATCTCAGCCATTCCATTTGTCAAAGGAGAAAAATGGGTAACCACATATCAGAAATGCACTGTACCGGTTTATGTGACAAACCAACACAAGGCTTAGACCACAGTAACTATTCCTCATCTCAAACTCCAGACCACAGTTCTGGCCTTTCGGTTGAGGCAGCTGAGGAGTACTGAAATCAAAGGCAAGTGGTCAAAATCTTGGAGAACTGAGCTGTAGCTGTGATGTTAACATGTATAACCGAGAACAACAGAAAACAGAGATTAAGAAGACACTGCTATGCAACACCTTTTTCCCCTTCTGTAACAGTACTGGATACAGGGAAAACATTTTTTATTAAAATAAATAAATGGTAATATTTTATTTTACAGCACCCTTTAGGTTTTCACATTTTTTGATAATATATGCCTTTCTTGACAGGTTTTAGAGAAGCACCCCTCAAAAAAAAAGATGAAAATAAATAAAGCTTCAAATTGATGCAATTTTTCTAGGAAAATATCATCCTTTTATTGTATTAAAGGAAGACTTAGAGGGGTTTTGTTTGTTTGTTTGCTTTTGTCTCAGTCAAAACCGCACAAAAAGTGTTTTTCATTTTTGACTGACTAGGAAAAAAAATCTATGTTCCCCACACAATGACAACAAAGTTTGCATTTCAGTTTGTATATTGTGTACAGTGTGAATCCATACTCTTTTCTTTTTTTTTCTTTCCTTATTAAATAAGTACCTGGATACTCTGGTGATAGGCACTTTATATAATCAATACTTATCCAGAAACACTTTTTCCCCCCACTTAATTTACATATCAGTATATTGTTTATTTCAAAATAAAAGCAATTTTGTATGAATTACTTTTTAAAATGTTTATTTTATTTAAGCTCATGGATTTAATTGTTATAATAAGAATTATTTTTTCCATAACAAGTAAGAATTGTTCTCAGTATAAAGGAATAATTCTGAAAAATGACTTAGGAATTTAAAAGATAGTTGTTGCAATAACTAACTTTTATGTTAGTCATTTAAGCAGTGAAAAACATCATTCCAAGTAAGCCATGTACCAAGTGAACAGGCACAAGCTAGCTCTGATCCAAAGCTTCTTTAACTGTGCAGATGATTCTCTAAACAAGAGATAATAAATCCTGCTGAAAGATGGCAATGTGAGCCACTATTCCAGTGTTATTGCGGAAAGGGCTGTCATTTTAAGATGTCACTGCCCACCAGTTACTTATTGTCACCTCTCAGCTGGATGTTATCACCTCACGTAACAGCCAGCTGGTTTCAGTATAATGCTGTACAGTTTCATGTAAATTCTCTGAACAGACTTTAAGAGGATCAATCTGCCATTTGCTCATTGAAATAAAGGCCATAGGAACTTCCATTGTAGGGAAGATATACTAAACCTTGAAAGAGAGAAAAGAAAAACTACTTCAGTATTTAGGAACAAAAAATCTGCTTTATCCTTCTAATTTTTTGTTAGTTACAGAGGGAAGTAAAGTGCACAGTAAATCTGGTCCAGTGACTTACTGCAGAAAGAGAAAGTGATTTTTACCTCCTTTAAATTTCTATATAAGTAAACTTATATATGATTTATATAAACCTTGCTGTACGTTTGCTCTTATACTAAAGAAAGTGAAAACAAATGTATATACAATATAATACAAATGCTCAACAACAATGTTTTGTCTTTAAGATGGAAAATTAAAATACTATCTTTCAGACATGTTATCCTTCTGAAATTCTGTGTGTCAAAGAAGTAGTATTAACCAAAGGACTGAGCAGGAGGGAAAAATGCTTTGACCCCTTTTATAGATTTTTCATAGCTCTGGTATGGTTTTAGATTCTGCTTCTGTAACTTTGTACTTTTACTAACATTTTAATCAACAGCAGAATGGAACAATTATTTATTTATGATCAATATCCAGCACAATCCAGAGAACTGATGGCATGGTGCACAGAGCTTTGGGTCCTCTTGTGCCTTTTATTATTGCACCTGCTAGTTTGTTGTTACTGACATACTAACTGATCTGCCAAGTGCTTTCTCACTCTTGTCACCTTGTCGCCTTATGACTGCTTTTTTTTAGAAAAGTCAGGCCCTTCTACCTTTTAACTGAGACTTTTGCTTTATCTTGTTTGGATATTGATTGCAGACCCACTATATCAACCAGTGAAGTTTTGTTTTAGCAATGTAAAGAGTATGGGAACCCCTCAGGTTTCAGAATGGTGGAGCAGAGCTCTCTTATTTCCTTCCCCTTTCTACTGAAGTCAGGAGTCATATATTTAGAAGAGGAGAGGTGGAAAAGCAAAATGAGGAATTGGACATTCTCTGTCCTTGTCTACAAACTGTTAATTTGGGGATATTTAGGGTCAGCGTCTTCTATGGGAAGACTATTCCCAATGTATCTTGTATTCCTTCCCTACATAAGGCTTCTTCAGGCAGCATCCTGCTATTCTGCCCAGTTGGCTTGAATTCAGGCAGGGTTGCTTTATATTAGATTTCTAGATTCAGAGAAGGCAGTATTTGGTATTATTTGTTGCTGACTGAAAGAATTCCTCTAATGTAATAGTGGTGAGATACTTCAGATGGATGTGTTTCCGCATCTGTGTGCTGGAGAACTAGTCTAAGGAATCTCGTCACCTTTCTGTTGAAACTGTTTCAGCATGCATTCTGTGCTGATGGTTAGCTAGGTAGTCTGGCAAGTCAGGGATTTGGTTAAGGAAGTAGACCTTTAATTCCATTTGTCCAAAAAAAAATATTGACTTTGACATTGGCATTGGACTTACATTAACTGGGTATCCCTTGATATTGCCAGCTTTGTGTTCTAATGTTTATTTCTACCTTCTATCTAATTATGAGTTGCCAGACCTACATTTAAGAACAGAAGTAGATTTCTACTCAGTGTGGTTGGAGAGACACCAAAAATGTTAACCGGGTATATCTTGGAATCTGGAGTCACAAGATAATAATGGTAACAACAACAACAACAACAACAGCTACTGCTACTACTGCTTCTGCTACTGCTCCTACTGCTTCTGCTACTGCTACTACTTCTAAATAGTTGTTCACCAGGTATTTGTCAGGCATGCATTCATTGTGAATAGCTTCAGACTATTCATAGCCTTTGTGAATAGGCTAAACATTGGCTAATGGCCCCAAAAGCAGAAAGCTTGGAAGTGAGGCCAAGAAATGTGGCTGGGAGACCTCAGGACTGAGACTTAGAAACATAGAGGCAAGGTCAGGAGAAGGATCAAAAGAAGTATGAAAGGTTTGGGGAAGGCAAGTTCAGTATGGGTATATGAGGGATACTTTTGGGATAGGCACTATACTTTTCTCATGTTTATCCTCTCTCTTCCTCCTCCAAATTCTAACCTCCCACCACCCTCTTATGCTTGTCTCAGAAATTCCCTGTTTGTCAATTAAAGTCAACAGGGGGCTACCCTACCTGGTGAGAAGGTGGGAACAGCGATGAAGGAGTACCGGCAGGGGTAAGCATGGGGTCCAATATCAGCTGTCCTTTTAAACAGAAGTTTGAGCTGAGAAAAGAAAAGCACAAAATTGCCTGAAAACTTCTGAATTAAAATGTGATGGTTTTTGATCAAAATAAAAGATAATAATTTCTAATTATGTGGGTAGAAGATTAGTAACCCTATCAGTAACACATAATTCAATTTTTTTTGTAACTATGACTAAACAAACTGTTTAAAGAACATATGCAGTAATTTATTTGTAAACTTCGCTTTTTGCCTGTTATAGAGCTATAATGTATTTTTTGCTCTTGCTCATGAATTTAATATTCAAGAGCTGTTACACAGTTTTCAGCACCTCCTTGGGGTGTTCTTTATGTAACAACAAATGAAGAAAAGTTTCTGATTTCAATTAACAAGGGTATGTACCTATCTGATCCTCTGAAGGTATTCTCTATTGTTTATTGTACACATGCTTTTCTACTTACTTCAGCAAATATCTGTATGGCCATGAAAACTTTATAGGCCTTTCTTCAGCATGTTTCCATCAGGTAGAAAGAAGTAATCTGTTAGGGGAATAGGCATAGATTTGACAGCCCAAGAGAAGCGAGCCTGCCGTAGCTCCATGTCCCCACATCCAGCCAGTAGTGAGGCTGAGCGGGTATTCCCAGTAGGAACAAACAGGTGTACACCACTGATACACATATATACATGGCTGGTAATATAGATGAACACAGACATACACATTCAGCACTCACCCGACAAAACAACCCCAATGGCTCCCCTCACTGGCTGAGCAGTATGAAGGTCCACTGGTGAGAATAAATACATACATACATAAAGCGTGAATCCCTCCAGCACCTGCGCTCAGAACCTCAGTCTGCCCAGTACCTGTCCCTGGATCCCAGTCTCCCCAGTTGCTGGCACCTGGGCATACAAATGTCAGAAGCAGCAACCCCACTCTGATTGCTCATACAGACTACCTCATTCAACCCCACACATGCTCGTGCACACCTGCAGAGCTCACTGGGACCTCTCTGGTCCCCACTATTGATCTCAGTCTTAGAAAGAGACACCCACACCCCTCTCAGTCCTGGACATCCTTAGACCCTGCAGTCTCTCTGGCTAGGACTCCTCTGGTGCCACCAATAGCCAGATCCTCTTATGGTCTCACCCTTAGAGTCACCCTTGGCTCACAGGCCGCTTTGCCTGCTTACCAGCTAGTCTGACTTGATCTTCCCTAGTTGGATTTGGTCTGGCTATGACAAAGGTAACTTTCTTCATAGCAGCCCCTATGGTGCTGTACTTTGCACTTGTGGCTAAAAAAGTGTTGATAAGACACCTATGTTTTGGTATTGCTGAAGAGTGCTTGCACAATTATAGGATCATAGAAGAGTTTATGTTGGAAGGGACCTTTAAAGGTCCAACCCCCCCTGCAGTGAGCAGGGACATCTTCAACTAGATCAAGTTGCTCAGAGCCCCGTCCAACCTGACCTTGAATGTTTCCAGGGATGAGGCACCTACCACCTCTCTGCAGAACCTGTTCCAGCGTTTCACCACTCTCATCATAAAAAATTTCTTCCTTATGTCCAGTCTGAATCTATTTTAGTTTAAAACCTTTACCCCTTGTCCCATTACTACAGGCCCTGCTAAAAAGTCTGTCCCTATGTTTCTCATAAGCCCTCTTTGAGTACTGAAAGGCCACAATAAGGTCTCCCAGGAGCTTTCTCTTCTTCAGGCTGAACAATCCCAACTCTCAGCTCTTCTTCATAGGAGAGATGTTCCATCCCTCTGATAATTTTTTGTGGCCCTCCTCTGGACCCACTCTAACATGTGCATGTCTTTCCTGTGATGAGGGCTCCAGAACTGAACACAGCACTCCAGGTGGGATCTCACCAGAGCGGAGTAGAGGGTAGAATCACCTCCCTCAATCTGTTGGCCATGTTTCTTTTTATACAGCCCAGGGTACAGTTGGCTTTCTAGGCTGTGAGTGCACATTGCTGGCTCATGTCCAGTTTTTCATCCGCCAGTCCCCCCAAGTCCTTCTCGGCAGAGCTACTGCTCTCAATCCCTTCATCCCCCAGCCTGTATTGATACCAGGGGTGGCCCTGACCCAAGTACAGGACAATGTCAAGGCTTTCTGTCCCCTTCCCCACCAAAAGCTAATAGGTTGGGGGTGGAGAAGAGGTTGGGTGGGGACACAATTAGGACAGCTGACCCAAACTGACCAAAGGGATACTCCATACCATATGACACCGTGTTCAGCAATAAAGAGCTCAGGAAAAGGTGGAAGGGGAGACATTTGGCTTCCTGAGTAACTATTAGTTGTGCTGAGGTCCTGCTTTCCAGGAAGTGGCTGGGCATCTGCCTGCTGATGGGAAGTAGTGAATTAATTCCTCTTGTTTTGCTTACACGCACAGCTTTTGTTTTCCCTGTTAAACTGTCATTATCTCAGTCCAAAAGTCTTCTAACCTTCCTTCCATTTTCTCCCCATCCTGTGGGAGAGGAGAGTGAGTGAAAGGCAGGGTGGATGTTCGGCTGCTGGCTAGGTTCAATCCACCACACTAGCACTCACAAACTCCTTTGCTCATCCATACTTGCTCTAGTTGCTGCACTCATGGGCCCCTGTGATCTGAGGTCCCACTCCAGCTGCTGACACTCAGATCCCCATATGCATCTTCATATCAAATAGAGAGTCCCTCATCCAGGGAAAGAGTTAGAAATTAGAATCATAGAATCATAGAATCATAGAATCATAGAATCATAGAATCATTAAGGTTGGAAAAGACCTCTAGGATCATCAAGTCCAACCATCAAACCAACACCACCATGCCTCCTAAACCATGTCCCAAAGTGCCACGTCTACAAATCTTTTGAACAAAAATTGAGTTTAATAAGAAGATAGGACAGACTGCACTGACCCATGCACACTAGTTTACTGAGCAACAAACTGTTTACATGTGGCAGACAAATTTGACGAGCAACAAACTGTTTACATGTGACAAACCTTTTCTGCCCCTCATCCTTCTATTTTCCTATGCTTTTTCCTCCCCAGATCAACTAGATCCACCCTTTTCCCTGCCTTTAACTCCTCCTCTAAACATTACATAAGAAGTTCTGTGCAATCCCAAAAGTGTTCTTCCGCTGTATCCCATAATGCAGCTTACACTGCTAAGCAGTGTACCCCCTCAGTCTAAAAGGTGCTCTGGTGTTCACCCATCTTGATGGTTTTCACCCCAGACACTGGGTCTGAGGGTGTCCTGGGATAAATCTCAGAAGAACCCAGAGAGACTATCTGTTCCTCTGAGTCTTTAATTTGGGTTCCCCACATCTGCCATTGTACTTCTGTGATCCTCTGTAGAGGTAGAATTTTTGATGGGCTGATGGCTTCTGTGATGGGCCTGGGAGTAGTCTGCCAGGGTATTATTCAGGTCCCCACTTGCCATTGTCTCTCTCTGATCATTTGTGGGTGTGCAGATGAGCTTTTATCACAAAACCTGACACAATCCAATTGTAGCAAATGGATTTGGTCTTTTGGGGTGTGTTCCTTTTTTATTGTCCCTAGAGCACTCTTTCTATTATAATACAATTAAGGAAGATGAGTTTCAGGGGCCTTTATCAACATGAAAGCAGAAAAAGAACTATTAGATTAAGTAATACAGGCCCTGCCCAAAGCAACACCTGAGTGAATTGCAGACTACTGCCAATCCTCTTAACTAAGTATGATGAATTGGAAAGGGAGAGTGTTCCATTGTCTCCACTGGAATGCATTTCCTTCTGGATTACTGTTCAATTAATTAACCTGCCAGATACTACTTACCCCTTGGGCTATAAAATCTGTGTGTTGTTTATTATTATTTTACATTGAAATGGATCACACACATAGTATCATAATATCTATACAAGACCATCATGTATATGTCATTACACAATCCATGTATTACAGACTCAAACAATTGTACAAATACACAGGCTACAATTTTTAAAATAACATGCCACCATTTTTTCAGGAAGTTCAGATGATGTTGGCTAGAGGTGTAGGGAAGCATTTTCTCTGAGACATTTTGATCTATTTTTTGACACCACTGTGACATCAACTTAAGGAATGATGTGAAAGACAGATTTAGGTTACACACACAAAACCAGAAATCTCTCCTAGCAGTAAGAATATTGAAGCACTCAAACAGATCATCTAGAGTCGGTGTCCGATCCCCATCACTGGAAGTTTTTGAGAACAGATTGATAAAAGCAACTGTCCAGAACATTGCTACAGTTGTTACTGACTTTGGGCAGAAATAAGCTAGTCAACCTGTCAAGACCTATTCCCATCCTCTTTTTGTCAGAAAAAGGTATTTCTATGATCCTCACAATTGTACCATCATTTCACCCAACAGTGACTGTAACAAGATATTGGAAACTGACTCCTTAAATTCTTGTAAGAGGAAATGACACTGGAGTTTGGATAGATCTTATTTCCACATGAAATGGCAAACATGCTAGACTGGTCTAACAAAGAATTAATTTGCCTCAGAAATTTCAATCCATCAACTGAGTCTTTGTCCCCATCAGGAATTCAGCTTCAGCAACTGAATTTAGAGAGTGAGAGAAACTGGGTACTCCTTTTGTGCAGATATATTTTCCTTTCTTTGTAGGACGCCCCTCCAAAGAACTGAGAGATCACAAATTCTATATTGGCATCACCTGGTGATATTTACCACCTAACAATAGTAAGAGAAGAGCAAAATAACCTAAAGGACAACTCTTCTACTCCCATGTGGAACTTTTCTGTTAGAACATTCCCTGATGATTAACACAGTTTGTCTCAAGTTACAGACTATAGGCTTGTGAAAAAGTCTCTGTTTGTGGTTGGATCACCCTTTATGTGTTTATTATGGACAGTGTTGGCAAGTCTGAAAGTGTGGGATAGGATGTTTATGTATGTAGTGCTATTCATTAAAACCAGTTAAACAGAGAAACTTTCACAAATGTAAAATAGTTACAAAAAGCTACTGGCATCTGAAAGTTAATAAATATATTGATTAATACTGACAATTTTTTTTCACAAGAAAAGTGGAAACAAAACTGCATTTACTGGACTAAATATAGTTTCACTCAGGGAGGCTTAGTGTAACAAGGACTGCAGCTGGGTGTGGAGCTGTCATGCTGCTATTGTGCATAGTGTGAAGTCACTTCTCTTCTGTTGATATTTTATCATCTACATACAAGGGAACAATATCACTCCAGGAGAAGCTCTGTTTCTCTGTGGATGAACTGTTCTTGGAAATCAAGCTGACATTGTGTTTTGGTGAAACATGCAGGTACCCCTTTGTAGCATCAGTTTCTGAATCCTGAATATAGGGAGGCAGGTTTTGGTAACAAAGCATCTAATATCTACAGAGAAAGGGACTTCAACCAGAGCTGTTCCCAACATTTCTCTGTTGGATATATTTAGGCTGGCCTCTTGTTGTTCTGAAAGGTGTTCCTTAGGCACTGGGTGTGGAGCACAGATGTTTAATTTAAAGATTGAGATTGTGCTCCAAGGGGCAATTGTGGACTTTTGCCTCTAGTTCAGCAACATCCAGAGTCTTCACTGAACTTGTGTCTCTGCAACAAGGGAACAAAAGGTTGAATGTAATGTAGGGTGAACTATATAAAATAGAAATAAAGATAATATTTAGTATACAGCTTACAATATACAGCATAAAGTACATGGCATGTAATGTGTAATATATAATGTGTATTGTGTACTATGTAATATGTAATATACATGGAAATGAAGTATAGCGGGAGAATGCTGGATTCACAACAATTAACAATTTCTCTTCCCTTCTCTGTTCTGTGGCTCCTTGTAGTGTCTTTGAAAATTAGGGCCATAATTTTCCTACATTTCCTCGGAACACACCAACTGATTAAGAAAAAAAAAAATACTGCTTTGGGATTTGTGCTTTGTATGCATGGGAAATCCTTAAATGAGGTGCTTCAGGCTGTGTTTGATTTTCAAGGCTTGCAAAAAGGTGTTTAGTCACTTGTGTTTGGCCAGCAGGGACTAGATTCTTTGTGTGCAATTGCATCCTTATATACGCAGATGAATGTATGTATATCGTAGGCCTTTATTCCTCCAGTGATTTTGTCTGACTTGTTTGAAAGCTTGTACATCGTTCCTCTTACTTGTCTTTCTTGCTTTCAAAAAAAGAATGTTTTAAAAAAAAAACAAATCCCCCAAAACCATTTAAATCAGTCCATCATTAAAAAATCATGGCTTCTAATTAATTATTAATTATTGAGAAAGAAGACAACATGCAGTAGCCTCAGGCTTGACAAGCTGTCAAGAATGCCTGCCAAGGCTGCCAGGCTCACCAAGCTCCTGGGTAGTCACCACATTAAACACAGAAAGTGAAATGACATTTCCTGGAACCTGGAGAATAGCAATTGGACATGAAAGAAACTTTTTTTTTTTTTTTTTAAACATTGGTATCCTTTGTTGTTTTTTATTCTTGGCAAAAGACATAAGACAATGGAAAATCTGTTAAGCAGACAGCCGCACATAAGTGCTGGAGCAGCTAATATATTCCTACAACAGCACGTGTAGAAAACAGTTTGGAAAGCCAGTTATCACAAAAGGATAATAAACTGCTTCCTCATAAATGTACTTTGTATAAGTAGACAACTGAAGACAAATATGAACAGAAATCACAGTGTGCAGAACAGCACTCAGAACTGTCATCACTTTAGTTTACAGTGCAAGGTAATTTTAGCTGGCCATTTACTATGCAATTAGGTTTTATTAACCACCTGAACAAGGAATAAGGCTGTATCATGGAAGTCTTTGACCTGTTGTAGTGTTCCATGCACCCTGTCAAAATGGTCTTAAAACATTACAAGATTGTGAACAGTTAGGGAAAGGGAGACCTTCTTTTAGAAATAGTAATACAAGCAGTCCTTGTGAAGAAAAATATATGTTCTGTGAACCTCTTTGAAAGGAAAGCATATTAAAGGAGAAGGAAACACCATGACACCTCTCATGTTTGAACACCCAAGAGTGAAAAAGAATTTACTAAACCTTCAAAAAATGTATTGGTCTTGGGGACTTGTCAGGCTAACTACTGAAAGAATATTACTAGTAGAAGTAGGCAAATCTATCTGAACAGAAAAGATTGTTTTTCAGTTAAAAACACATGTTAAAACAATCTTTTAATGCACCATGTTCTTAAGAAATTAATAATAAAACATACAGATATTTTGAAACTTTCAAACAATACTTCGAACTCTTGAAATCATTACAGGTAAAAGTATCATCTTAAAACAGCCTTTATAGATTCCTGGAATTTCTCTGGCAGAGATCTCAGACTTACAAACCCTTTCCTGAATGAAAAGCAGAAAGCAATATTTTTTCACCATAGCTATATATATATTCAAAGAGCTTTAAAACCTGTTTCTAAATTACAATGTCCATGTAAATTGGAATATAACTTAATTTTCCATAATCTGAATGGAAGTCAAAATGTTTCAACATTAACTGATGAAAGATCAGAGGTGGTCATTTTTCTTTGATCAATTTTACCTTGCATAATTATAGTCAGAAAGAACTAATATGAAGATTACTGTACATTGCCATGGTTAAATGTTTTGTTGGGAAATTACATTTACTGATGGACTATTACAAAATAAACTTTCCCTGTGCAAGGGTCTAATGTAAATGAAAGCTCTGTTGTTAGTTTCAGTGGGATCATGCCTTTAATTTCTGTACTGAAAAATGGAAAAAAAGTAATTGGGAGAGTGTTGTATGTGAAGTCAATATTTGCCAACTTCATTGCTCTAGAAATTTCTACCTGTACCAAAGATGTATCTGAAAAATGAAAATATTCTAACCCATAAAACACAAGCGATTCTCCTCTATTTCTTTAAGACACTACAAAAATGTTATGACAAAAAAAAAAAAAAAAAAAAAACACCACAAAACCAGCATAAGTAAATCTCGGAATAAACATGCCATATGTTTATTGTATGTTCAATGTTATAAAAAAGATAAAGATGAACCAGTTAAACAATCTCAGTAAAAACAATTACATACATCCAAAACCAATTTTCAGTTCAGTGTACAGTAAATGATAAAAACAATACAAAAGAACATTTCATAAAAGCCCTAGAAAAATCATAGAAGGTGCATAGTCTTCAGGGGACTGCAAGAGTAAAGAACAGCTTTTTTTAGGGACTGTGTTAGGATTGAAAAATGACGAGCACAAAAATCAAAACAGCATGGCCTGTATTTTTTATTATGGATGACTTATTAGATACGTTTTCTATAGTGTATCATAATATATATACACAGAATAGAAAAGAGGGCAGATTCAGCAGTGCAAATAATTCTAGTGCAGTAGAATTTTAATATGCACAGTACTGTGTGGTATTCCCCCTGTCCGGTCGTTGCCAAAATATTTCATCATGTTTCATTGCCCTCCTGAAAGACACATACACTTTCATTGTTATCACTTAAGTATCTGTAAGCTAATGGATGGTCATTTCAAATTAAATCATGAATTTGAGTGGATTTGTACTTTTACACAAAAGATTTACTACGGGGTGCATGTGACTTTTCCCGGTCTGTTTTTCTTTCATTTCTGTTTAGAAATGTTGTGAATTTTCTTTTCCCTAGGGAATTCCTCTTTTATTTCAAAGGCAGCCCTGAGCCTTCAGCTCTGCTTTTAACCCCTCCCAGAGCCATTCCTGCTACATCTATGAAACATGTGCAAGACTACTCTTTCTGGCACTGTGGCTGGTTGGCTTGAAAGAGCCTATGTCCCCACTGATAAACTCTTTTACACTCCAGAACAAGGTTCCTGTATCCAAACTACATCCTGAGAATGATCCTACTTCCACGGAAACTCATGAGCCACAGCCAAGAATCCTTTGGCACAGGACAAAATCATGCCAGAGACTAAGTTAAAAATTTAACAGTATAAACAATTATGTTTCAGTACCTGGGAACATTGCCTGGCATTGTTTAATTTTCTAGTATAGTTATAACTTCAGAGTTTGATAGGATATAATTAGACAAGGCTGAAAAGTGTAGGTCCTCAAAGGTATTTATGCACCTAGCTTCCATTTCTTTCAATGAATTTAGGCTCCAAAACTGCCTTTACGAAGTGGGCCAAAGAGCACAGAATAAGCACATACACCTCTGCAAACTGATGTAGATCCAAGTCCTTTTTAGCATGGAAGCAGCTTCCTGGAATTCTGAATAATCACACATACACAATATCCACTGCTGTAAATCAGCTGTCTGTTACTCCTCGCTCATTTTGGTTTGCTTTTTATACAGCTTCCACTTGGACAAATGAAAATATTTCTGTGAAAACATCTCACCCCTCACTCTTGAAAGGTCATGTCAAACAAATGATGGTAACTTATGTCACTAGCTAGAATGTTAGATTTAGTTACTATTTGGAAAATACTGGTAGAATGTTAGATTTAGTTACCGTTTGGAAAATACTTCAAGCAACTAAAACAACTATGTTTAAAAGCAAAGTCCTCCCCTTCTAGCAGATTTTAAGCCTATAAAGATGGCTGGCTACTGTTTAGATAGAAGTATAAATGACATGAGGGCAAACTATTGCTGCCATGCATAGGCATTTGAGAGCAACAGTAACATAGAGGGCTGTGCTTTGAACTGCATAATGTGTACCCTGGTTTCTGCGTGGACAGCACTGTCCTGAAAATCCCTCTCAACAAATTTATGCACTATCACTCTGTTGTGGCTGGCTGGACCTGCCAACTGAGATTACTTCTCATGTACTGTCTTTGTCTCACCTTCTGGCTGTTGTTCCTCTCCCTAGGCATTTCTGTTTTGATTCTTTGTTTTGTAAGAAGCTTTAGCAGTAACTCTAGCACATTAAGCTACAAAAAAACCCGTGCTCAGCATACACTAAGGGTTTGAATAAAACCCACAAAAGCAAGCAGACTCAGATCGACAGTAAAGCTTCACTGTATGTCTACCTGAAATTACTTATAAGGTGGCAATTAATTTGTGAATGCATAATATTTATTACTATACTATACAGCATTCATACACATGCTTAGATGTATTCATAGACACATACATAGCAGGCCGCTCCTGACATTTCTGATGTAGAGGAGACACTGAGTAGATCATCTGGACTCCAATGTGTTTCTCCCAGTGGATTTACTGTTACTGAGAGGCCACTGATGTTGTTGTTGGTATTAGTGACTCTGGACAAGTCATATAAACTCTCAGTGTGATAAGTATAGCCAAACTGACAATGATTTTACCCCTTGAAAACTATTTTGAGATCTATGGATAAAAATGGTGGTGCTGTAAAGCAGTTTGTCCTATTTGAAATCTCAGGGACTATTCAGATAAAATACAACCTCAGCATGAATAAAAATGTGAGATGCGAATAAAGTTATACCACATTATTACCAGAGCATATTTATTTTTTATTAGTCTTTCACTGAATGTGAGAAAAGCTAATAAACCCAATAAGCTTAAGGTGTGTGCAGAAAACATGATCAGTCATCAAATAAAACAAGTATTACTATGAGAAATAGAATATGTGAAGGCTTATATGTTGTGACTTTCCAGCTTTTAAAATTTGTAATATTTTTCTGTCACTAAAAACACTGATTTAGGTCTCTCCTCCAACAGATGCTTCCTTTCATAAAACCTGCAGGAACTTCAGGTCCATACTTGTAATTAAAAGAAGCTTCTGGGAATACATTCAAGTATTGGATCCCTGATTAGTTAAATATTAGCTCTCCCAAAGGCTCTGGTTTGCATTGATCCAACTAGATCTCCCTGCTATACAGATCTACTCCTGATGAGGTCAGTTATAAACACATGTATACATGAGTCAGGGCCACATGGTCTTACAGCAAGGGATTGAATTCTAGCTCTTTTTTTTATTTAGCTATATAAATAAAAGAGATCACCATTGTCAGATTTGGCCTAAATTAATAATCAAGTTAAAAATATTACTACAGACAACTGACAGACAAATACAGAAATATATGCACTCAAATATCTAGACAATCTTTTTGTACCACCATTAAATTATGCAACCAGGACTGAAAAAGCTGATTCCTGAATAAGCAATATTGTTAGTATCAATATTGCTGTCACATGCAAAGCATCTTAAGTTCATGGGAGAGATGTGATCCCAAAATAAACGTAAGAAGACAGCTTTGACAGGACTTGGTAGAAAAAGAAAAAATCTTAATTTTTAATGAATTTTTTAAGAAAAGCAGCATATTTCTTTTCAAAGATCTTTCCTGAAGATTTAGTTTTTTTCACTTTGTGATTATCTGGCTAATCCATTAACTCACTTTATGTGCAGAGGGGGAGGGCAAAATTCCTATTTGTTTAATATGCTAATCTAATGTAAGATTCATCTCGCTAACTTTAGGGCAACTAAAATACACTCATTTTGGTCTACAGCCATCACATAGTTTCTTTCTAGTGTCAATGGAGAGGAACTGGCATCACCACAGAGTGATTAATCTGCTCTAACATTGGCTTCTAAAATAGGTCTAAAATAGATGAAAGAATCACCCTCTGGAGGTGCCTGCTTTTCTGTATTGTCTGAAAAGCCACCTCCAGTAAGTCACTAACAACAGACATCTAACTTTGAAAACCGTACATTTAAATCTGATCAATTCCATCTTAACTGATTTTTCTTGTAACAGACCGTGATTACTTGAATGGTATTTCCACCAGTGACTAAGGTAAAGTGTTCTTTGTTTCAGCATCACAAATCATTCAGATTCCCATTCTGCCATTCTGACCTACACAGAATCATGCTTTATTTGTAGTGGAGGAAGATGCTCAGCACTGAGGAAGGGTGGAAGAGCTTGATGCAAAGTTACTAAATCCTTATAGAGGAGGCTGAAGCATTTACCCACCAGAAGTTCTTTTTCACTCTTTGACTGCACTTTACTGATTGGTAAGTACTTGCATTTTCTGATTGCTTTTGAGTCAGATTGCCACACAGAGGATGATTTTTCCCTTTTTCTTTCCTGATACAACTGATGGGGTTTTTTTACAATGTTCTGCCTGGCCTTTTTTGCCTTGTGTTCAGCTTCAGTTTTGTGAGTTCATCTAGGGCATCCCCAGATCACATATATAATACTATCTGTCCCGTTTTATACAAAATACCCCAAATTCAGCTTTCGTTCCAATATTCTTCTCTTTGTGACACTTGCAGTTTCTATACTACTCTTCAACACTTACAGCTTCTGGGACACTAGACTTAAACTGCCTCTGAGATTTTTGCTAGTAACAGAAGCAGTTTTTTCCCCTTTACAATACATAAGAAATTCCTGATATCTACACGTTATTTTGAGCATTGGAAGCAAGAGAGTGAGTGTCTGATTAGAAAAATCCTTCAGCATCTCTCATACTTGTTCAAGGTGTGGAAAGCATACCTACTGCATTCTTATAACACTCTTTTCACTGTGCCAGAGATTATCTCCATTTACCTCATTTCATATGGGATCCTTTTCTGATCTGCTAGCTACATCTCATACTTTGGGCCGTTTGCTTCACCTTTCTGGCCATATACGTGGCTTGCAGTTCATAATCAAGTCCTTCATAAATTATTTCTGAACTCGTTTATCAGCTTTATGGTAAATTGTTCTAAATTAGCTTCTGGTGAGTGCTAAATAGTTTTATATATTTACATATTTGATGCTGTGGCATTCATATATTATTTAAGCTTTTACTGCTTTGGAAGGTTTTCTTTTTTAATGGAGCCATTAGAGGCTGCAGTCCTCTTAAACTCATTTGATTATCCAGAACTTCTTATTTCAGCTGCTTTGTGGTCAGACTACTCATAAAAGCAAGATGGTTTTATTTTTCTAGAAATAAGGGTCCATATCATACCCCTGAGACCTGTCCTCCCCAGGATACAGCTGTCTGGGCTCAGCACCAAACTAGAAACAGTGTTGCTGGTAGCCGTGAAAAAGCAAGCTAGAAGGTGCTTCACTGGGGGCTTCCCCAAATATCTCTGCTAGGAAGCCTCAGAGGGGCTCCTTCCTTGGGAGATGCTTTTAAGCGGAGGCTCCTGTGCTGAGTGCCCACCTGAGTTCCCGCCCCTGCCATGTTGCAACCTTTGATTTGCCCAGCCATGGGCCTGATCCCCTACCCACAGGCTCATGTCCCAGCCTGGCCTCGGCCTGTCCCCAGCCCCAGGGAGGTGCCCAATGCCCGGGGCTGGAGCTGTCCCAGTGCCCCACAGCTACCCTGCTCCTGGCTGGGGTGGTGGGACAGGACAGGCTGCCAGTTCCTGCCCCTGTCAGACCTCATGGTAAGCCCCCCATCCTCGCCTCCCCTCCCTCAGGGAGCCTCCAGCCTGAGCACTGCCATGGCAGTCAGCTCCCTAAAGTGAGCACAGCCAGGTCTTGGCTTATCCCACCTGTTGCTGATAATCAAGATAATCTGTTTTGCAACACGACATGTGTCAAAACAGAGCAGACACCCTGTAATAGCCTTTGGAGAGACTCCTAAATACCCAAGCCATCCAAAAGTTAAAAATGTTAGCATAAGGCAAAAGCGAAGAAAGTGCAGAAAAAAAGATTTGCTATTAGTCAGAGACAACACAAAAGAGAGATCTTTTAGAAAAAAATAAATAAAAATCCCTCAGCCTAAACATCTTTTCATTTTTTAACTAATTTCAGAATTTTGTAGTTCAACTCACTTTGCTTCAGTGATTCACTTCATTCTTAATGGTTCACTGAACTGGGACAATAATAGACTATACAATAAATGTTCCTCATGTGTTGTACCGATTTCATGCGTGGGGATGATTTTGATGAAATGCACTGCTTATGAAGGGAATCAATAGGCAGTAATAGCCTTAGCTGGGCCAGATACATAGAGGAAAGAGGCTATACAGGCTTTCCCAAGTAGGTCTGCCAATATCTCTCTATTACTTACAGCAACTTGACTCTTCCAGTCCAAAACATGCTGGAAGGGGGGTTTGGGATCAATTTCTGATTGCTAAACTGCCAAATACAATCTAAACCTTAGAAACCACACTGTGAACAAAACTATCCCTTGGGATCTTTAAGACCCTGCTCAGTTAGGTGATGGAGCTGCACTTCTCACATTTTGTGAAACTATTAATTGAAGCTGCACTAGTCAACAATGTTTTCTTTCTTTTTTTTGTTTTCAATTATTCTGAATATTTCCAATTAATATGTATACTATGTTTGTATTTGTGTTTGTGTGTGTGTATATTGTATAAATATGCATATACGTACCTTTTTGTATGGGAAAATATTTAGCACAAACAATGTGAAGTATGTTTGACACTTGGTAGATGTATAATCATACCATACCACTGCATTCATACGTCTGTCTGAACTTGAAAAAATATTTTGGAACAAATGTTACATCATGAGCAGTAGTAGAAATTTTACATCACAAACAATGGTGACTCTCTAGTGAAATATGGACAGAGGAAGATCTTCTTCTTTTCTGACTGGTGAGAACATGATAATTTTTTCCAGGAAATATGGAACCACAACTGTGTGGTGGCCATTAAGATGAAGCACTTAGTTTTGCAGCAGCCAAACTCTTTAAAGTGGGGAGAGAGATCTTGGAAATAGAAATGAATGAAAATCCTTACAAAGAAGACATGCATTGCATTCTATTTTGTCATTTTTCTTTTTTGTACTTGGTTGTATTGTGAGAGGGAGGCACTTTGACTTCAAGAGATTTCAATCAAATGTCTTTGTGGTAAGTCCAATGGCTTAACTAACATCCTCATACTGTGTGAGAGGAAAAGGACACCAATTATTAACAGGCTGGTCTGATGCACTAAGAAAACCAAGCAGAATGAGGCATATATGGATACAAAAAAGAATCAGACTTGCCCTTCTCATTCCAGCCACTTGTATTTTGGGGTCAATTCTAACACAATGTCAATCAGAAGAATATCTGTCTGTTACAGCCTTTGTTAAGAACAGCTAAGGAATTACATACATTTTGCCAATTTCTGTGTATGTATATTTGGAACAAATAATTCCAAAATTATTTGTTGGTAAAACACAAACAACAATGCAATGAAACTTATTTGTATTCAGAACCAAGCTGAATCCCAACTTTATGAAACTATGTGACCTAAAAGTTTGCTAACTGAAGGAAATAAATGGAAAAAAGCATATATGTGAACTAGAAGCACAGCCAGGAATGATCTGTGTTATGCTATGATTTCCCTGTGTCCACATCAAAATTTAGTATCAGATTTAATAAGCTGCAAATTTTAGTATAATAAAGTTTTTGAGTTTTCATTGTTTTGCTGGTTTTTGTTTTGTTTTTTTTTTTTTTTTAATGTTCATGTTTCTTTAAAGCTAAGAAAGATTTTTTTAAATTATTTTTAGGGAAATCACAGGCCTTTCATTTCATGTGGAGAGGTAGCGCAAAATGAGGTACTGCTCTGGCGTGAAGGTTGTATGCAGAATACTTTCTCGTGTCCTGCATGCCAACAAAAAAACATCCTACACCTTTCATGAAGCTGCAAAGGATATAAGGAAGATGGTAAAAGTTGTGGCACCTTCTTGTAAACATATGTTAGGCACTGTGACTTTGGATATTGCATTACAGCATAGAGGGGCCTCAAACTTGGAGATCTTCTGTGATTATGGTGACAACATTTAAAACGTGGTTCAGGGAAATGGTCTGTTCTTTATAAACAGGCAATAATGTGTGCTGAGGCTGCCCTGGAAAATGCACCCCGTGATCTCCCACCTAAATATCCATTGTGGCCAAAAGAGAATGAAAGCTTGTTTTTCATTTGTCTTCCCACAAATAATATTCCTAGACTAGGCAGGGTAGAAGTTTGGTCTATAAACAACTAAAATGAAATGGCAATGAATCATAAAAGTAGGCTTCCAAGAGGTAAGCAACTATTCAATATAAAGTAAGGTGGTTTCATGGTGGGCAGGAAAGACACAGAAAACATAAATTCCTCTCAGGAAGCTAAAAGCAATATAGAAAGAGGAGAAATATTGAGCCAGTTGCTAGTCTTCTTACAAGTAGGAAGAGCAAATATAGATAATCACAGGTATCTGAAAGCCAAGAGCCAAGCAAACAAGTGTAATGACCAGGAATCACCAGAAGCACCTTATGCACACACTACTTACCTCCTTATACTCAGATTATTTGCAAATCTTTTCTAGAAATTACTCATATGAGCATACAAGGTCATTCAAATGGCATCAACATGCTTGAGAGAGGTCAGTCAGAGCAGAAGAATGGTACAGGAATTTTGCAATGCATTGATATAAGATTTCTTAACACAAGCATTTTGAATATATAGAAGTGATCCAAAAATGTTTTGTGCATTTGTAGTTTGAGGCAATGCATTAAAAGCATGTTACAATATTCTCCGTTGTTTTGTGAAGGTTGCCAGTTTTGCAAGGAGGACAAAATACATATTATGTCCTGAATTTGTTCTTTTTTCCATTTCTATTGTAATTACTTTTTTTCCAGACAAAAGACATTCTTCCATGGTCTTTGTTTTTTATTAAGCAAAAGTTTAGCTAAAGCAAAAAATATGTTTTAGGTTCCCATGCTTAACACAGTCATTTTTTAGTTTTAGTTTTCTGGACCTGACTACTGAGTATTTAACATAAAGCAATGTATTAAGTAGTATCAGGATTAAGCTCCATTGGAGTAGGATTATGGAAAGCCACCAGAGGCTCCATACTGCAAAAATCCACAGATTTATACTATGTTGTATGTGCCCTGCAAAAATGAGTTGAGTCCCCAGGATGTTATAAGAGAATAAAGTAATTCTTTGTCTTTTATGTGTTATCAAGTCTTTTAAATATTTTTAAAATATAATTACTTTTATCTATTACATATCAGTATGGCAATGTTAAATAGACTGATACTTTAGCAATGTGGTGTCTTTTTAAAGACTGTTTTTGTCAGTGACTTTATTGAACTTGTGCATGCTGTCAAATAAAAAGACTGGACATCTCACCATCATGCTGGTCTACAGACCTCTCTTCGACACTCATTTGACAACTATTTGCTCTGTTGGAGAAATAAAGGAATTTAATTTTATATTCAAGAAGGCAATACATAATTTTAAGTTTAGGGCACAGAACATGTAGGCTCTATTCTTATTTTCATGAAAGGTGTCCTAGGCTATATTTCCTTCAGGTAGAAGTAACATGGTGATCTTTAGAACCTCAGTAAAGAAACAGACAGATTATAAAGCTATAAAATAGTTTATTTCTGCCTGTACAGCACTGATTATAAAATTTTATCTTGTTAGTTCCTTTTTTGAATGGGAATGTACCATTTCAGGGAAGAAAATGAAAAGATCTTCAAATTGATTTCAAAGTTGTGGGTAATGATCATTCAATCAAGTCTTGTTAAATTTTCCTGTCCCGTTTAGCACATAAACAAAAATGTTGGGCAGCAAAATTTAGTTTCACCCTTAAATTCTCTCCATACTGTATGATTGGTCCTTAGCATGCTTAAAATACATGTTTTCAATTAATTTACAGCTGATTCTCAAAAAATCCACTGATTTTGGAAAAAAAGAAAGACTTTGTCTTTCAGGTGAACTGTTATTTCTTTGTGGATATGTTTATTAATGAGGAATTGAAACATTTATTAAAAAAAAAAAAATGCCTACACCCACCAATTACCTTTTCCAAATAAACCCCAAGCAATATGTTTTAATTTAAAAAGTAATATTTCAGTAAAACATTCAGGTTTCATTTATTTCTTAACAAAGAAAATTCACAAAAAAAGAAAAATAATCAACCTGGCCCAAATCAAACAACCACTTCTCCAGTTCTCTGGAATATCATTTGGTTTGGTGGTTTTTGTTTGGTTTTTGTTTTGGGTTTTTAGTTTTTTTTTTCAGGCAGGTTAAAAATAAGCAAACCTTGTCATGCAAATCCTCTGCATTCAGGTTCCTCTCTCTGCAGGTCCCTCTGCACATTTTAACTGTAGATTCCTTCAAGCAAAGGTGATAAGCAATCCTCAGTCTTGAATTTCTTTCTGCATAATGTCTCAACTGTAATAGAAATGTAAGAGTATCACTTCAAACTTGGGACACTTTTACAGGAATTCAGCATAGCAGGTTCATAGCCCTTTGTAATGAATAGGTATGTCCTGAGTGAGTGGAGCTAATGGTTTTCAGACAAATTTCTATAAGTTGCATGTTTTAGCAGTAGACTTTACTGTGCAGTGTGACACCATTAAATACCTTTGCATGAGTAAGTGGTTAGCCAATATATTTAACTCTGTAACGCTCACTTCTCAGTTATTGTGATTCCTCAGGTGGGTTTCTGGAATAGGAAGTCTGAATAAGCTTTTAAGCATTCTTTCAAAACCACCATTGTGAATTGGATACATTATTACAAGTTTAAATTGCATTGTAAATGCATTAGACCATTATTATTGGGGGTTTTGTTTGTTTTAATAAAAAGCAGTGGTTAGTGACATACAGTCTTGAGAGGAGAGTTTCTTAGCCTATTGGGCTTTAATAGGAACACTTAGCGTGGAGGTGCTAGAGTCTTCAAAAGGCCATAGGATATAAAAATGTACATTTTTAGAAACTGAAGGTGCTATCCTAATTTTTGGATTCAAAAAAACTTTTTGAAGACCAACCTGAAACTGAATATAAATATTCATTTAAGGTTGAGATCTGGCTATCCTGTGATAACTATTTCAGGTCCACAAAGTCTGTAGAGAGAGGCTGATTCCTTGAGAGGTCTTTAAAGGAAGATCATGTTTACCTAGTTTTAGACATCCAAGTTCAAGAACTGACAAGACAAATATGAATAAAATTAACTTAATTTATAGTGCTTCTGGCCAGAAGCTGTTTGAGAGTTAGGCTACTGATTTATTTTGATTTCTAATTACAGAAATATCACTATTGATATTGAGTCTAGGATTATAATGTTCAGTTAATATGCTCTTATTGGAGTACTAAAATGCCAAACTGAAAAGGAAGATTAAATTTATGTGGATCAAACAGAAAATTAAAAACTACAGTAACAGAATTTATGTAAACTGCCACTCTTATGCTTTTTAAACTTTGTATAACATTGACCCCATGGGAATGTAAAACAGATCATTAAGGACTTGAAACCTACTGGCGGCTAATGATTTGAACGCTTCCTGCTTTACCATGGAAATTGTGACTTTCCAATTTCTTATTAATGTAGCTGAATTTTCACTCTTTTTTTGTCTTGGATAGACACTTCTGTTAGAAGAATACTTCTGAAAATCTCAAAGTTACTATCATTTACTTTCCATGTGACTTTAAGTGCTTAATAAATTAAATAATAGTTTCACTTCTGACTTGGGAATGTATTTTCTTCAGAGAAGACTATATTGTCTCTCTATTTTCAGTATTGTGTAAAATTCAAAGTACTGTGCTATAAACTTGCTTGGTGTCTCAGTGCGGATGCAACAAAATAAATGCCTTTGGACACAAGTGAAACAATTAACAACACCAATGAAAAATCATGGTGCTTGGTGTGAACAGGATTTTATTTTTTTTCTAAAAGTTTGAAAGGAGGTGTCAGTAGTCAGAGCTGTTCTGAAACTACTAACATTTAAAGTATCTTCAAAATTAGAAAGCTGTTTGGAGTAATTTGTTAAGTTATTTACACATTTCATAATAAAGGTATTCCTTTTTAAAAGGAAAGTACAGCTTGTTAGCCAGAAGGTTAATGATTTACCATATAGCCACAACAGTTATTGTTCTGTAGACCTGAAAATAGCAAAAGCTTCATGTTTGTTTGTTTGCTTGTTTTTAAGTTGACAAACATACACCTTTGTTCATAGAAGAGCAATGAAGCTGGTGAAGGTTCTAGAGAACAAATCTTATGAGGAGCAGCTGAGGGAACTGGGGTTGTTTATTCTGGAGAAAAGGAGGATGAGGTGAGACCTTATCACCCTCTACAACTACCTGAAAGGAGGTTGTAGTGAGGTGGGTGTCAGTCTCTTTTTGCAGGTAACAAGCGATAGGGCAAGAGGAAATGGCCTCAAGTTGTGCCAGAGGAGGTTTAGATTGGATATTAGGAAAAATTTCTTCACTGAAAGGGTTGTCAAGCATTGGAACAGGCCGCCAAGGGAAGTGGTTGAGTGACTATCCCTGGAGGTATTTAAAAGATGTCTAGATGTGGTGCTTAGGGACATGGTTTAGTGGTGGATTTGGCAGTGCTAGGTTAACAGTTGGACTCGATGATCTTAAAGGTCTTCTCCTACCTAAATGATTCTATGATTCTATAAAGTTGAAGTCAGAGTAACATTAAACAGTATGATCTGGAGAAGGGAAAAGAAGATCAAATATTCTGGTTGGTCAACATATTGCCAACATACAACACTGTGGTAGATTTGAGATATAAGCCCCATTAAATACGTAATAATCTTTGAGACACAACAGCTGCATTTTCTTGACCTCAATGTTGAAAAGTTGGACTTAAGACTATATACTGTTGGCATGCATATCAGAAAAAAAAAACAACAGCACAAACCTCTGGAAGAAAAATCTTCCTGAAAAAAAACGTACAGTTTCAAAGCAACTCTATGCAGGAGGCATCTGATTGGGAGCAACCAAGAATTAACAGTAGTTTAAATAGATCAGTTGCAGACAGAGAAGATGCATTCAGCTCTAAACTTCAACTCTCCCAAAAGTTAGGCGTTAAGTCTTCACTAGCGATCCAACTTTATGACCTGCAGGGCGTCTCCACTTCGATGCGAAGGGAGGATGAACTAGTATGGCTGCAGATATCCCTGTATCATCGAAAGACTTCCTTACTGATCAAAACTCTGTTTCTTGCTTTTTTTTTTTTTACATGCCACTTTTAATATGTCTGTTATTAGTGACATGAAAGGATGTAAATGTATCAGAAGACTAAAAGTAACCTTCAATCCTTAGAACACTCAAGTGTTAACTCAGATGCCTAGCAGTAATCATTTTACTGCAAAGTCAATGTTTATCTGTTTGGCCTGTTTGTGCGAAAGAAGGATTTTTTCACAGATCTCTATACAATTTACCTTTAGAGTAGTCACATGAGATGAGGTGTACTCACATAATACAGACAAAAAATTTTAACTCAACTGAAAAGGGGAAGATTCTGGTCCTAAATTCCATCACACCTCCTCCCAGTGCTTAATCTTATGATCATGAATTTTCCCACTTGTGCAAGTTTCTGTTGCTCACCAGTCACTTCTCAGAACTGTTTGGTTTCCTTAGAACAGAAAAAAATAATGTAGAAAACCAGTAGATAAGTTGTCTGCCATTTTGATGAGTCATGTAAAAGGAACTAATATTTTGGATAAAAAAAATGTAAGATCAGTATTGCAGTTTTCCTCATATATAGTTTTTGTGAGATATCAATTTTCAAGACCTACAGAATTGACAGTTCTGCAAATGAACAACTGGTATTCCAAAATTGTATGTTATGTGTGGTGTAAATTGATCTGTATGGAAAGTAAAGCACGTTAAGAGGATGGTTGAACTGGTGAGAGTTTTCTGCTTCATGCGTATTTGGAACAGATTTATTTTGCATGGTGTTCTTATTATTGGGATCTTGTTCAAATACATTCGTAATCACTCCTGTATTTATAAAACTTAAATTTTCTATGATTTTTCTGGCATGTCACTATATCACTAACGTAAAAGGTTCTATTTTCAATCAGTTGCAGGATTCACATTCTTAGAAATTATTAAAATGTTTTATTAGACACCTGTCTGCTACTGAAAATAAAATAGTGCTCATGCATATAAATGTAATGCCCAAAGGGAGATGTTTTTGTAGAAGCCCAGATCATACCACTTCTTCCATAATCTCACAAATCTGTCATTGCTGCCACCAGTACTTTTGTTTTCAATCTTTCAGAAATGAAGCTAGTTCTCCCCTTCTCTCTCTTTCTTTGATTTTCTCGCTTTATTTTCTTTTTCTTTTTGTTTTTGTTCGTTTATTTTAGCTAGGGGCCAAATAAAATATTTCTATATTCAACAATATTGAAGGTCAATCCCCAGTTTAGTTTGCAGCTGATAGACCCAGTCTGTGAATCATATTATCAATCCTTTATTGCCTCTGTAGTGGCAGCTTCAGATTTATACGAAATCACTGACACAAACTCGTTCACTCTGAAGCAAGCTGTAAGTGGTAGAAGACACTGCAAATCTTACCAAGTTAGGGACCATTATGCATGTCTACTATCCTTTAAGCAGAGTTTCCATTTCAAGGTCACTAGTCTGGGGTTCAAAGTTTTATATGGGCAGGCCTTTACTGGCGAATATGAAGCAATTCTGAACTCTTAACTTTGATGGTCTCAGTTCAATCCCAGGGCAAGTCCAGGGCTACAGCAGCACCCTCCCTCCACTTCACTGCATATCATGATTTCTGAAGAAAGAAAACAGTGAGTATGAGCTGGAAGACAGTTTTTTGCAATTTGCTCAGTTCCTCTGTCTGGCTGAATAAATACTGTGGTACAAGGGCACATGGTACAGCCAGCCTGTTTACCTTTATAATACTAAGATAAGTCTGTAAGACCAATCCTGATGATGCTTATAACTGAGAAAAAATATTTACAGAGTAGCTGAGTCAAAGCTAGACACCTCTCATAACAAAGGTGGCTTTTCTTTTCCATTTTTTAAAAAAAAACAACAAACTATCAATCCTCATGAGTTTGATGTATCATTCTCTTTCAATCTCAAGTAAAGCACATGCAGGGAAAAAAAAAATCTTTTTTTTTTCTACAGAGAATGGGGAAAAAAGGAAAAGAGAAAGACAAATAAGTTGTTAGTTTTATATTTATTTAAAAATGAACTGTTCCTTTAAATAAACAGGCCTGGAGCTACAGGATCAATATTAGGATATGAATAATATTCCGTCAAGGCTTCCAAAATGAAAAGTCTGTACTTTGATCTTGAGGTGCCAAGGTCAAACGGAAGTTAATGCCCCTCACACTCCTGTTCTGTAACTAAACTGTCATCAGCAGTTTGCCTCTCTAACCAGAACTCTATGTGAGATTTTTCTGTCTAAATTTGGTACATCAATGGAAGTGCTGCAGAAACTGTTGGAAGAGCAGTTTGATCATCTCTTGATACAGCTGTCATTTATTTCTCAGGATCTTGTAATTACAATGAGCATTGTACTATGGATGCAGTTCAATGACAAAACTGGCAGCCTTGCTGTAAAGAAAGTGGAAGATTATTTTGGAAGCTAAGAATACTGAAAGCATCCTAATGGATTTCTTTGTGAACTCTGAAACAATCATTATATGTCAATATTTTTTACCCCAGAATATCTTTCCAATCATATTGGGGGGAGGGGGGGGGGTGAAGTCAGTCCAATTTTCACATGTGAACAGGGCACTAGTTACTGGAAATATGGACTAACTTATGCAGTACGTTAACAATTTCAGGATGAGGTCCTTGGAAGTATAATAGGGAACGTAATATGTTGGTATTGTCACAGGGGATTCATGTACATTGATGACTGACTGTCTGTTGTGGTTTAGCCCCGGTCAGCAACTAAGTACCACACAGCCGCTCGCTCACTCCCCCACCCTTGTGGGATGGGGGAGAGAATCGGAAGGGCCAAAGTAAGAAAACTCGTGGGTTGAGATAAGAACAGTTTAATAATTAGAATAAAACAGCAATAATACTAATATAATGAAAAGGAAAACAATGAGCGAGAGAGAGATGAAACACTGGAAGAAGAGGGAAAAAAAAAACTAAACAACAAGTGCTGCAACCGCTCACCGCCCGCTGACCGACGCTGCCGGTCCCCGAGCCGCGATCGCTGCCTCCCCCGGCCAATTCCCTCCAGTTAATATACTGGGCATGACATCACATGATATGGAATACCCTTTGGCCAATTCGAATCAGCTCTCCTGGTTGTATCCCCTCCCCTCCCGGCTTCTTGTGCACCTGGCAGAGCATGGGAAGCTGGAAAGTCCTTGACTAGTGTAAACACTACCCAGCAACAACTAAAACACCAGGGTGTTATCAACATTATTTACATACCAAGTCTAAAACACAGCACTATACTAGCTACAGTGAAGAAAATCAACTATCCCAGCTAAAACCATGACACTGTCAAAGTCTCTTCTGTGGCCAATGCTCCTGCTTCTACTTTTTAAGAGGAATGATTTCCAGGAGAACATTAAATAACATCAGCTTACTTTTTTCTTGTTTGTTTTTTACTTCTAAAAAAAAGATTAAAACTTTAAAGGGAGTAGACTGTAGGTAGAGATTGCTTATGCGGCAATTTTTGTACGGATTGTTGAATAATTAGCACTGAATGTTACTGCTTTTGCAAGCTCCATTTTGCAATCAATAGGCATTTTAACATTCTGTATAGCTCATATTAAACCCACGGTAGTTATGTCACAGTACAGGAAATTAGTAGCTTTTTTGTTTCTCTTGCATTGCGTGGAAGTGCAACAGCAAGCTGGGAATATGACTGGCTAACTGCCACGGGTTAAAGTAGTCATGTTGCATATTACTTGGAGTCCTCACTCTTTAGGGTACATAAAATAAGCACAAATCTTTTTGTTTTCTATCTAGCAAGACATTTATCATGCAAAAATTCTGCACAAGCACTTACAATGGACATGTAGAGCTGAACAGGTGGCAAGGACCTACCTGGAGGAAGAAACTGCTGTTTGCCAAATTGCTACTTTGGCACTTAAAAGCAGATTGCTTGGATTGTTTTGCATTGTCCACATTTCGCACAGTCCCCCATCCCAAAACAGACTTCATGAAGCTCTGATGAAGGAGGATCTCAGCTCAACTTTTCTGAAGGTGACAGCTACTGACAGGAGAGCTCAGCTGAGCAAACCCTAACGAGATCATTGCACAAAATGTGCAGGCCAACCTGTATCAACCTTTCTCTCAACTTTTGTGGATCTGCAGGCTGATGGATGACCTTGCTTTCCCCTTCACAGGGTTTGAGTACACAACAAGAAAGAAGCTCTCTCTTAAAAGACATAAATGTATAAGACCTCTGCTCTGGGTGAGGAGAAGACCCTGTACATTTCAGCCTCCGCTTTACATCAGGAACTATAGCCTTATGCATGAGACATGTTGCCACAGTGTTTGTGGACCTGACAGATCTCTGCTGTTTCTGCTTCAACTACTGGTGCTGGTGACTCCTTGGCTGGTGTGCTGAAAAGTCCAGCCACCTCCTCCCCAAAGAGTTCCTCACTATTCTTTGTGAGGAACTGTACCAGGCCAATCACCTGCACACACCAAACCAGTGGGTTCAACACAGATGACTGAAAATGGATCAAACAGCCTTTCCCACTCCTGACCCTCACTTTTGTGCAGAAGGCTGCAGCTGTGGGGCTGCTTTTCCTGGCGGCTACCCCATAAGCATCTGTTCAAGAGAGGCAGACAGGTGCATCTGAACAGCATACCTTCCATATTACTTGCATCAGCACTTCTAGGGACGGGCATGGGCTCCTCAGCAGGGTTGAGTAGGTTTGGCCCCACACAGATGGCCAGGTTGCTGGCACTCATCCTGCTGGCTGCAGAGTTTTTGCTGATATTAAGCAGCAGGCCAAGCAAGCGCTTCAGGAGGAGGAGGAGGTTGGTGTGGGGCAACTTGTTGGCCAACCTGAGGGAACAGGAACACAATGTTAATAGACGTTGTGAACACTTGTTGCCCAGGCTGATCTCACCCAAGACTACCTAAGGGAAGGCTCCCTGGCCACGCCAGGTCTGCAGCAGATGGACTGCCTTCACTGAGATATTGCTACCTCCCTCCCTGCCCTTCTGAAAAGAGTTGCTTGTCAGAGCAATCTCCAATGTCTTCAGGAAGTGCTCCAAGGAGAGAAATGTTTTTCTGTGCTACATTCCCCCAAAATCTGACCCCACAGGAGCAAGAGGTAGCTGGCAGAAAACATGGCTTTTTCAAGGAGGCTGTTGCCTTGCTTCTACAAGTGCCTGGCTTCTGCCAGTCCCTTTGGAGCAGACAGGCTACTCTCCACAGTTATCCTTTCAGTCCTGTCAGTTTCTCTTGCCTGCTGGTCTTCTACAGGGCACTCACCCACTCCTTGTAGAGCTCTGCATTGAGGAGAGTAGCAAGGATGTTTTGGAGGAAGTCCTGCAATGCCAAGGACTCCAGGTGAGGCTTCGGACACTCCTGCTGGGAGCACAGGCAGCACCCCCAGCACTTTGGTTCATGAGCAGGAGGGTGGGTTTTAGCTCCCTGCTGTTACAGGTACCCATCAGCACTGAGAGAGCTGGGAGCTGCCAGGCTCCAGGTCAGGAGAATTCACCTTCAAGATGACAGCCAGCAGATGTGCAGGCTGGTTTTGCAAGTGTATTTCCATGCCACTGCCAAGGGCTTCCCTCAGCTCCCTTGAGATGTGCTCATCAGCCACGAGCCAGAATAGCCACAAGCCAGAATATCCCCTCCACAGAGGATCCTTGCTCTTCCAGGAGAGCCAGCAGGTCCTGCAGGGGACACAGGAGGACAGTTGCTTGGCTGGAGACAGGTCCTGGGGCAGGTGAACCTGCCTCAGAGACAGTACCAAGTGTGGTGACATGAGGGGGAACCAACTTTGTCCCCAAGCCCCACCCAGGGTCCCTCTGCAGCCCTCAGGAGGAGCCAGAGGGATGGGGACACTGTGGCCAGGTTTGCTCTCCTGGATGGTCTGGGGCAATGTGCCATCCTGGCTGCAGAGAGCTGCCAGGGGCCAGCCAAACAGAATCCCCCTGCTGCCACAGCCTGACTGCCTGGCACCTCTGCAGCAGCCGAGGCCCCGCACCATGCTAAGGGCCAGGGCAGCACCCTCCTCCTCTTCCTCTGTGTCCAACCCACTGCCAAGGAACACAGACCAAACCCCCTTGATGACAACTACCAGGTGAGCACTCCCGGACCCTCTCAGCACTGTCCCCCCACCACTGAGCACAAGGGAGAGACACCATTTGGGAATGAGCAGTCCCCAGTGACTCAGCTCTCTCCTGTTGCTGCGCGATGGGGATGGATGTGCCCTGCAGGAAGGGCAGCAGCAGCTCGTGCAGCACAAATGCCCATTTGGAAGAGGACAAGAGAATGGCTGTCTTGCCGGTCTTCTCTAAACCCACATGCCAAGTGGCCAAGTCCACCTTCACTGCCAGATGGGGCTAGTTGTGGCTGCTGCTCTACACCATCCTGCAAGAAAGGTGCAGCACTTCCTGAGCAGCCCCGCAGCAGAAAGGACCCCTGGTGAGCTGCATTGGCCCCTGGCAATTTGTGAGAGGTGGGGATGGCTGAGAGGTTTTGCTGCAGCCAGCGACCTGGGACACCAGTGATGGGGGAGGCTGTGACATAGGGTCCTCCCACAAAAGCAACCCGAGTCATTCTCACCTTTGCCTGGCCCTTGACCAGCCTCTCCAGTCTGCTGATGTGTAGTGTCGTCAGCTGAGCAAAGGGAGAAAAGCAGAAGGTGAGAAGCGATGCACCTGATGCTGGGCTGAGGAAGCATCTGGCGGCAAAGCAGAGGTAGGAGCGACACTCACATTGTTGCTGTGGCTCAGCCTCACAGTGAGCTTGATGGAGGGCAGCTGGGACACTTAGGCTCCCTCCACTCCTTTTGGTGGCCTGTGCATGGGAAAAGGGCAGAGAAAGAGCTCTGTGAGACCCAAGCCACCTTTTCTCTCTCCTGCCAGCCTGGGGAGCACTTCCACATGACCCTGAAACATCCATATACTTCCCACCTGTTGAGCAGAGAGCAGCAGCAGTGGTGAGGATGGGTCTGGGCAGGTGTTGGCTAGACACAGCTGGGGGAAGCAGCTCTGCTAGTTCTGCCCAAGAGCTTCCCACAGCCATGACGGTACCTCTACCCAGCTTGGGAGCAGTGCTTCTGCATACAACTACTTCTGGAGCATCCCCCCAACATGAACATTGACCCCCCAAGACTGAACTGCCAGGCCGGGTTTACCTACACAGTGTGCTGACCCACAGCTCCTTCACTGCCCATGGGGTTGCAGAAAGAGAGGATAAACAGCCTGAGTGCCTGCTGCTCCCCAGCCTGAAGGCAGAGGCAGGCACCTGCACAGCCCTGCCCTGTGGGGATGGCCGCATGGGCAGGACAAAGCCCTGTGGGTCAGGACAGAGGAGCTGCCCATCCACGTCATGGCACCGTTGTGGCAGAAAGTGACAATGCAGGAACCGCAAGACCAGATGAGAAACAAATTGTTGTACTTACTGCCTTCCTCCTCCTTCTCTGCATCCCGTGCCTTCCCCTTCCCGCTTCTCAGCACCTGCAGTTGGTCCAGGGCCAGGCAGAGCTGAGGCCAGTGGGTGCTGTCACATCTGCAGAGAGAAGAGGCAGGCAGTAACACATAGCCTTGTCCCCCACACAGAGCCCCAGAAAAGGAGGTCCCCAGGATGCAGTGGCAGCCACGAGCCATGAACACTGCCCCAGGGGCACACACTAGCTGCTCTGAGCCCAGTGGCTCCCCTCTACCATACACCTGCCATGGGCATGGGCATGGACATTGGTGCATCCAGTACCAGGGTCCCAGCAGCCTTGGACTGCTCCTTGGGTGTCCTGGCCCTGCTGCCAGGCATCTGGGGTCTGCGGGTCTTACTTGGGCTTGATGATGACCAAGGCATACCCGAAGAGGAGGAGGTCCCTATTCCTCGTTGCATGGCCCCGGATCATCTGCCTACCCTTGTGGAGCAGTGGCTCAGGTGATGCCGGGATAGGCATGCATTGCTGCACGGGGCCAGGGTTGTCCCTGCAGAGCAGACAGTGTTGGGCACCAGAAAGGCAGCTGCTGCGGGGCCTGGCTGTGCCGCCATATCCCCGAGCTGTGGGGGAGCCCAGCTGGAGCTATGGCAGGAGTTCACCTGGCCCATCCTGCTGAGGCCAGGAGCAGCCTCCCATAGGACATGTTGGCAGGGCTCAGGATACCATCTAGTCAGCCTGAGTGAGGCTGCAAAGGGGTGTCCCAGTGCTGGGCAGTGCTGCTTGGCAAAAACCTGACTCACCCCAGTGCAGATCCATGCTGGCACAGTGCCATCCCTACAGGCACTGGAACCATTGCAAGGCCACCACCAGGTCAACACAGCATCCCATGGTGGTTTCCCCAGACCTGGGCACAGCGCTGAGCAGAGGAGAAGGGTCACCTCCCTCCAGCTGCTGGCAATGCTTTGCCTGGTGCAGCCCAGGGTACCACTCCCTGGCCTTGTGGCAAGGACAACTTGCTGGCTCCTGTTCAGCTTGCTGTCCACCAGGACCCCCAGGGCCTTTTCTGCCAAGCTGTTTTCCAGAAGCTTTACCAAGCTGGTTTTGGTCACAAGTATGTGTGGATGTTTCCCTGGATGCTTTGTGCCTGTGCCATCTGCAGTCAGTCCCACCCTCTTTCTGCAGGTCTCCCTGTGCCACTGCTGTGAGGGTTAGAAGGGCATGTTTTCTCCAGCCAAAGCAGTGGTCCAAGTGGAAATGTTCTCTCTTGTTAGGGGACAGGGAGAAAGTGGATGAGCCTTGGTGACAGAGTCCAGAGACAGCACTTCCACAGACCAGCAAGTGATGACCTGGGGTTATTTACAAAATACAATGTTTTGTCAGCAGTTAGCAATACTGCCATAATATGATGAAAACAAACCAAATAAACTAACAAATTAAGAAAAAACAAAACAAAACAAAACAAAAAACCAACCACCCCAAGAAAGCAGAGGTATAAATAGTGCAGATAAAAGAACAAGTGAGCAAAAATGTTTCTTCAATGGCCTTCGCTGTGTATTTTTCAACTTCTACATGCTGAAACTGCTCTCTTGTTTTAAATACCAGTGAGAATCTGTGTGTGAATCAACAATGTCACCTGGACAAAAAATATTAGATAGGGCCTTTCATTAGTGTATCTGTTACCAAATTTCATTGTTTCCAGACAGAATGGTGTATGCATTAGGAAACATATTTCCTAACCATTCTTTTTAAGAGGTGTAGCAATTTTAGAGATGGAGATTAGAAATACTTTTTCCACCTTCTCCTACCTTCTTTGCAAAAGCAGAATCACTGACACATAACTCTTCTCTATCCTAAAGACATGCACTACTGCTTGAAATAGAATAGACAAACACAGGCAGAAGATGCTAAGCACCAACAGCTCTGGTAAAGAAAAAGACCCAACAGTCAGAAAGTGTTCTGCTTTTCCTGCACAAAAAGAAGGATTCCAGGGGCTACGTTGTGCGATGTATCAAGTAGAGCACCTTTTCAGAAAGTGCCTTGGAATGTACCTTCTCAGAAAGTGTAATCTAGAAACCAGCTATATGTAAGCTGATCCAAGACGCCACCCAGGATTACTTCTTACCTTGGAAAGTTGTATCAATGATTTCAGTTGGGGCAACTTGGAGTTAAGAAGACTTGAAAATTTTTAGACTTGAAAACTTCAGAGCGCTTAAAGTTTTAGATTTAAATGAACATCAAATATTTTTTATACTTGGGCACAGGTGCATAAGTGTATACATTTGCTAAATTCTGCGTAAGAATTTAGACATAAGACTGCTTATGAAGAATTAATTATTTATAAATACAAATAAAAGCCCTCTTTTGGTACCTTTTTATGCACATACAACTTTTAAAGGTTCTTAGTTTGACATGTTTGGCCTCTTTCAATGTGACAGTAATCTACTTGTCAAAGATAGATAGGTTGAAATCTTTGCTAGAAATAATGTGTAGGATCTAGTTTGCCTGCTCTAGACTGCAGCAGTTGAACTACCTGGAATATACAAGACTTCTCCACAAAGCTATGGAATATGACACAGCACTTAGTGAGACAGCTACAGACTTTGGAGTATTAGTAGTTACTCTAAGTTCAGTAATGCAATTCAGTTTGAAAAGAGGATACCTACATTTAGGCACCTATTACAGAGGTCTAGATGTAAGTTTGGTATTCAAAAGCTCCAATTATAAGCAAAGTCGAAGACACTGGACTTCAGTTGATAATGACAATAAAGCACAAAAATTTCTGCTATCATTTCATTTCACCTTCAGAGTATGCTCCCATGCTATCATGGAGCATAGAGTACAAAGAGATAGTAAGCTGAACAAATGTAAAGGTGATATTCAATTTTTTCAACGGATGTATTTAGCCATATTAAGTATGCTAGGGTGTCCTGTATGGATTTTGATGTACTCCAGAAAGGAGTCTGTGTCATTTCTGCCAACCCTGTCATAGACTCTTCAAGTGGCAGTAGACACTTTTCTTTTGTAGCCCTCTAGATATAAATTTGCCATTACTTACAAAAAGGCATAAGTTTCATGTTGATCTGGCAACCTCAGGGCTTTTTTTGTGGCTTGTTTTGGCCTAAGCTGTTTTTATCTTGTTTTAGGTGTGACCATTTTCTAATGATCAAGTGTCTTGATCATAAAAGCTATAAGGAATAACAGCTATTTTAAACCGATTAAATTTTAATATTTTAGTAGTTGCAAGGACACCACAGGGTACTGAAATACCATATTGAATTTACATACTAAAAGAAAAAAACTGCAAAAATTTCACCACTGAAAATGTGAGGTCTTTTTTTTTGTCATTTTTTTTTCTATTGTGTTTTACTGTGATAGCAGAGATTGTTGTGCTTTGTTATCATTGTCATTATGGACTAAAATTAACCTGTACATAAAGGACACACTTAAAACCCTTTTGTCATGAAGCATAACAGAATATCACTTGACCATTTTGCTTGCTTTTTATTAAGTGTTATATATGCATGGTTTCTGGAATTAACCAGTGAAAATACTTATTAGTTTTTATTTATTTGTTGCATTGGTATGAAGTGCCTAAGTTCATTTTTCTTGGATTTTTTTTCTATCAAATTCATGGAACAGCTCAAGCTTCTGTCAAATGCTGATAATTTCTTAACACTGATGGAAAACATTGATCCTTCTAGGCATTGAAATGTGTTGGCTTTAGTATTTGAAAGTGATGACTGAGGACCATTCACCTTACAGAGCAGTTTTTGCCTCAGACCAGTGGCCCAGGGGAAGTAATAGCTCTTCCTTTTTTCCTTACCTATACCCGTGGGCAGTAAAACAGTGTGGGCACAGCCTGGGCTGACCTAAGCACAGTGGGAAAGGAACATAATTTGTGATGAGTCAAGCAAATTCTTGCCTCCTGATAAAGGCTCCTCTCCGGAGCAGAACTCCATTATGTCTTTCTGAGGCATGATTCTTCCTCGAAACTACCTAAATGAGAATGACGTAAATTTATGCACCATTCTTCACATTCTTTCCCAAGCCAGCACACTTTTACTTCTTTGCTGTGGCAAGAAGAGCTTAAGGCTTTGCAAGTCAGCCTCCTTTTTGGAACAGAAATGATATAAAGTCATATATCCTCCTACAGATTTATTTGTCAGCTGTGCACAAGTCCTCAGTACTTCTGTACAGGTGGTAAGAAACAACAGGTGAAACCTCTGTTCAGTATAACTCTACCAAGAATTTTAAGCTATGGATGTGAGTAGCCCAAAAGGTGACCTGGTTAGAAGGGGAAAGTTACTGAACAGAAGAAAATGTCTGCTGAAATGGTAACAGAGAAAATGCCTGCCAAGCCTGGGAACCAGGCCTGTGAACCAGAACTATCCTTGAAAATTGCAGCTGGCATCTTTGAAGTACAGGTGAGTACTTGGAAACCGGAGACATCTTGGGATAACATGAATAAGCATAAAAAGAAAGAACTATAAGGGCAACTTTCCACTTGAAAAGGAAAAAAATAGTCTGGAAAAAAGGGAAAACATCCTGAGAAAGTAAGAGTCTGTAGCTGCTGGTAACTGCAAGAACAGGAAAACATCCTGGAAACATAAAAATCGGTCTGAGAGAATAGAAAACACAATAATCTATTGGCTGTCCCAGGTGAGAAATTGAAATTAACCTTTGTGGTGTTCAATGCCCTTTTATGTCTCTGTGATATAAACATGACTTAATTTTTGCCCAAAATAGACTTTCTCTCCCTGAGAACTTCCAATGCTGCACATAACGTAATAAAGCAGAGAAATTTAAGGGTAAACTCCTCTGTGTTGGTGTGTGTTATAGAGTCCTGTGACCCCAGGGTCAGGTCTCTCTGCACCTGTAGGCCGGGTAATCCCAGGCAGGTCCTGACAGCTATGTAACCAAGCCAAATATTTCTGCACTCCTGGTTAAGGTAGCTGTCTATACCCATCTAGGGAGGGAGAAAGATGATCGAACTGGGGTAGTAAGATCTGAGACAAAACCTCTGAGGATTCAGACATGATCATTTTCCTTTGTGCCACCTAGAAGATTAGCAGAGCCGGGAGCAGTGACTGCTCCTGCCCATAGGGATAGCCATAGCCCACGTGTTTTAATGTCTCATGATGGCAGTCATATTAGGTTTTCAGGGCTTTGGACGAACAAACTGTGCACAGGCCACTTTCTGTTTTCATCTTCTCAAAGAATTATGCTATTTTGACAATGATAACACCTGTTTTTCACCTTTGGCCTTATCCAAGTCCATAGTGTTCTCAGAAAGCTTCCTCTCCACTCAGAGCAGACCCATATTGCATAGTACAAATTAGCGCGGACATATCTAACCTAGCTCTAAAGAGGTATGGATGTGTTGAAAATCATTTTAAGCAGCAGGGAAAAAATACTAACATTAAAGAATGTAAGATTTGCTATTTTTGAGTTTTCAGAAACCTTAGTCATTTTAAGAGTATGTTTAAAAATATTTGTGTTACAAGAGTGGTAGGATTCAAGCTTTACATGGCTACGTTGTAGACATGTATGTAATGGGCAACCCAAACCTTCCTACCAGGCAGATGGAGAGAAATAAGTAAATTTTGGGCAACTATTCATAAGACAGCTCAGACAACTACTTCAGGATTAAAAGACCCTTGCTGTAAAATTTCTTATTTTTCTCTGCAGACTAGGGAATTTAAGAGGGCTAGTTGAGATGTGGACATTTGCATCTAAGAGATGATTTCCACAGCAGATGTGGTTTTGGATTATTTCCTTATCCATATATACACAAACAGGCATAGTGGTAAAACAAGCATAATTTTTTTCTACTTCTAACTGGGCAAAGAAAATCAGAGTGCTGGCTTAAAGAAATTGGTGGTATATTTAACCTGAAGAAAGATCTGGCAGATAATTAAGATTAATGCATGTTGAGCCTTTCAGATTATTATTAATCCATTCTCACAGATGGAATGGGTTTGTCCAAATTATATGTTCAGAAATTTGATCAAACTTTCTTCTGGGCCCTTGCTCCAGAAAGAGATATTATGAAACCAGGTTATTTACCACATCAAGAATTTTATTGTTTCAGCAAGAACATACTCATGGTGTAAACAGATTTAAGGATGAATTTAAAGTGGAGTTGTCAAGAGTGTTCCATATTGTTCCTGACTTTCACATGATGTAAAAAAGTAAAATTTGCATTGACTTCCAGAGACAGGTTTAAGCCAATAGTAAGTACTTAAAAATCTCAGCACTAAAATGTGATAAGTGTTAAAAATTAAAAGTTCAGTCTAAAATGAGATTTCCTTGAGAGTTACTATAGTTTGAATTACTATAATAATATGAATTTTACACCTTCCAGTTATTTTTAAAATTCACCTGAATTATTCTCATCACATCTCTTATCAATCTTATTATGAAGTCATGAGAACAGATTAATTTCCATAAATTCAAATGCTTTCGACCTCACTTTAATATTGAATAACATTCGGTTATCTAAGCCTAGATCTGTACTTGTAAATTAAAAGAGGCCATGTTCTCTAGCTATAAGACTAAATGGCATAAAAATGCTCAGTCCAGAATGGTTTAGGATAAAATTTCCTCCTCTACAAACCATACTACTGGCTGAAAACAGTGCCTGTATCAGTCATTGTCAGTGAAAAGATTAGGAATAAGGTAAAATTATAGGAAAAAAATGTGTTCAACCATACAGGGTTGTTTCTGTGAGTTATAAAATGATCCTCTCTGAAAAGACGTGACTATACTTCAGTGCCCAATCAGCTGTGTATGAACATGAGACCCTGCATGTTGTAGAGGTTGTACTCTGGCCATGCTTAAAGACTGAATTTATATGCTTACAGTATTTGAATTATGTCTGTGGGCTGACATTTACATAATTTAGACATACCAGGGGAACTTTCACCATTTAGGTCAGGCTTATGATATACCTGTTCTGAAAAACATACCCAGGAAGGTCATACTATGAGACCGTATATATGAGTATATGAGACCATACTGAGCCCCTTGATTCTCTGGCTGGATGCCCACCCTGCCCTGAAATTCAAGCTAATTAACTAAATCAGTTTAGTAATCAGCAATGTCTCCTCCTGTCTATGCTTGCATTTTGGATGGTAGAATCTTTTGAACAAGGACTGTATTTGTTTTGTCCTCTAAAAGGTCAATTTTAGGTCAATGAAAAGACTTTAAATAGCTAAACAGATTTTTAGATCAAATCTACTGCCAAGCACATTGTCTATGCTTTGTTATAATTATGAAAAAGATCAAAAAGACAATCCTATCCAGTGGATGCTCAAGCAAATAACAGAGCACTCATTCCTGCTACTATGAGACTCAATATATGAAGTTAAAATTAATCCATATTTATCAGATTAATATGACATTTTTTAGTATATTTAGATCCTAATTAATAAAAACTTTCCCATAATTAATACTTGTTATTTTTTGCTGTTATCTTTTCTTTAAGTGTTAAGTCTAGGCTCTGTGGTCAACCCATCCAATTATTTCCTCTTATTATTGATAACACTGGTCTTAATTCTACTTTATAGCTCAGTAACAATCTGTAATATTCGAATCTACAGAGTGTATTAGAAACAAAATGCATGCACATTCTTTTTTTAGGTTGATTTTTATACAAAAAAATACTTCTGTCAGCAGGAAAGATGTTTTATTTAAGCTTTCATCTCTCCTGAGTGTACTTCTCAAAAGAGAAGAATGGGTTATTTATTATCTGAAAGACAGAGGTAGTATTGGAAGACTTGACTATTACTCTTTCCTTCAGCTTCTATATGGCAATAAAAATTACTTCTAATGTCTTTGATGTTTCTCTGTGTAGTTTCAGTATCTTTGGTACTTTAGGGAATATCTTCATAGCTGCATGCAAACTCTTTTGTTATATGCAGAGAGAGGTAATGTGATTTGCCTTTGGTAATCTTTCCCTTTATGCTTCTAAGCATAAATTATTTTGATAGAGTTAACTGCCCATCATTTAAAGGAAATATTTTGCTGTGACACTTTTGTTTCACACAGTATATTACTGCACAAATTATTTAGCCTATTCAATTAAATTATCACAGCATGCCATACAAAGTAAATATATTCAAAATAAAAATCAAAAAAAACCCTTTAAACAGAGATTTCAGATTCTAACTCAATAATGTAGGCAATTGTGCATCATTAAATGGATGACTGAATAGCTACATGTTTAAAAGAAACTTAAATTCAGAATGTGATATTCATAACTAGAGATTTGGTAGGAGACCATTTTACAAATTAGGCTAATGGAGTAGTAAAAGTGAATGCCTTGTCTTAAGAGAAGTCTAAATCAGGATTATTAGTGGGGAAAAGAATAAAAAAGACTGACTTGTAGTGAAAGAAAAATGTTTAGGGTCTTCACCATAAGGGTAGGCTGTGCCTAATAGATATACAGGGGTAATAATTGAAATCAAAGAGAAAAATATCATGTCTGAATCTCTTAACAAAACTTAGCATCCCTTAATTTCAATAATCTAATAAATAAACAAGCTTTTAAAATTGTATAAATTAGCACACTTTTTCCTGTCAAATAATCAGTAATTCTTCTGATGCAATGTGTTTTAGTAGGAGGGAAATTTTGTATGGATAATGAAAATTCTGTGGTGAAAGATTATTTAAAGCTTGAAGAATTTACTTTTTTTTTTTTCTACTAAAATACTGGAAAATAAACTACATGAGTAATTTCATCCTTCTGAAAAGCAAGGCATGACAAGACACTAAGACTATAAACAAATGTTTCAGATATCATGGTAGATTTTTTTAAAATAACAAGTATTAATTCATGCTCCAAAACTGTCTAAAAAAATGTACTAATGTGGAATAGTGTATACTGCCACAACCTGCAACTGACATTTGCTGTGAATAAAGAGTCAGCACACACAGAGTCACAACAGTATCAGGAGCAGAGAGAAAAAAATCCTGTGCTGGCAACAGACTGGATAGCTAACTCACTTCTGTCTTCCACTGCAGAAAACATGCTAGAAAATGCCTCTTCATCACAGCATGTAGGGTGAAAACTATCTTCCTGATGATAGCAGGAAAACTTCAGGAAAAGGTAATTCTTTCCATTAACTATAAAAGAAATTCTGTCTTTATATGGAACTAATCTCTAGCATGAAAAGGGACTTCCAAATTTCAAGAATAAACTGATGTTATTATTCATAGCATTAACTGTTCTTCAAACTGATCAGTGAATTCCAGCAACATGCTTCCAAAACCACTCTGAAATAATCTTACTTATTCTCTACTTCAGTCTTACCAAGGTCTGTACTCCAATTGGATTATATATTCCTCTTCCTATCAAGAATAAAGCAGTTGACTGGCTCATCCACAAAACCTGCAACCACACTTGGTCTTTGGGGGCTCATTCTGTAATTTTATAACTGTCTCTATAAAAGTAACTTAGAATTGGGAAGAATTTGTTTTAAAAAACATTTTCCTGTTCTGGCACATCTGAAGGTTGAAGTGTGTCATCTTGCCTTCAGTGCTTCATACATTGTACTTTTCCTAAGTGGCAGGAAATCTGATGTTTGATTCACCATGGCTTGCTTTAGCCTTTCAAATCTGCCTGACACTGCTTGACACTAATTATCTGGTTGGGCAATATGTTATTTAGTCACCCAGAATTTTTGATGTCTTACTACTTTTAATTGTTTTCCATTAGAAAAATAAAATCTGTCCTGCTGACATTAAAAGCGTTATACCTTCGCCCTCAACTTATCAGGATTTTGTTAAAATCTACGGACTGTGGACAACTTCATGTATACCAATAACATGACAAATTAAGCAATTCTTTGAAAGGGTCAGCTGATGGACATATTACAACTTTTCCCGTTAATCTCTCCCAATCAGCTACTGTCTGTCTCCAGGATCCTAATTTTTTTCCTTATTTTTAGACTTTTTCTCCATCCTACTGAGACTGTTCAGCACTTAATACTTTACATCTTGAGATGTTTGTGTTCTAAAAGTCTCATGTAAGATGAAGATATGAATGGAATGGATCTGAAATATTAACTTTAGATATAGTTGCATCATCAGTTAACCTGGTATGAGTGTAGACTACCAGGAAAAGGGGTGGCTTTTTTCCCTCTCTTCCCTTATTGCACACTCCCTCTGCTTTCTCAACAATCATGTGGTCGAATGGTGATCAATCAGGGAATCCATCCCAAGACACGTAACGCAGAAAACATAGTTACTTATGAAGTAAATCAATTACCTCTTCCTCCTCTCAAGGTTATCCAAATACTGAAATCTGCATAGCAAAGGCACTGAGGGCACATAGCTGGGGACAGAAGGGCAGAATGGGAGTGCCTCTTTCAGCAGCAACCGGGGAAACAGGTAGTATTGTCAATCTTTTTTTGCAAAGGTTTCAACACTTCCATCACTTTCATCACAATCACTTCACTCAGTTAAGCACACAAGCCCAGAGGTTTTATACATGAGTACTCTCACTAAGTAATATACTGTCAATCATTCTCATTTCACTGACAATGGAATCTAGGATCCAAATTGTCTCCATACTGTATATTAAACGATAGGTTAAAATTACTTTTTAATGGTTGCCTGCTGAATCAACAGAAGAAATCATAGAATCATAAAATCACAGAATGGTTTGGGTTGGAAGGGACCTTAAAGATCATTTAGTTCCAACCCACCTGCCTGTCATGGTTTTAGCTGGGATAGTTGATTTTCTTCACTGTAGCTAGCATAGTGCTGTGTTTTAGACTTGGTATGTAAATAATGTTGATAACACCCTGGTGTTTTAGTTGTTGCTGGGTAGTGTTTACACTAGTCAAGGACTTTCCAGCTTCCCATGCTCTGCCAGGTGCACAAGAAGCCGGGAGGGGAGGGGATACAACCAGGAGAGCTGATTCGAATTGGCCAAAGGGTATTCCATATCATGTGATGTCATGCCCAGTATATTAACTGGAGGGAATTGGCCGGGGGAGGCAGCGATCGTGGCTCGGGGACTGGCAGCGTCGGTCGGCGGGTGGTGAGCGGTTGCAGCACTTGTTGTTTAGGTTTTTTTTCCCCTCTTCTTCCAGTGTTTCATCTCTCTCTTGCTCATTATTTTCCTTTTCATTATATTAGTATTATTGCTGATTTATTCTAATTATTGAACTGTTCTTGTCTCAACCCACGAGTTTTCTTACTTTGGCCCTTCCGATTCTCTCCCCCATCCCACAAGGGTGGGGGAGTGAGCGAGAGGCTGTGTGGTGCTTAGCTGCTGACCGGGGCTAAACCACAACACTGCCATAGGCAGGGACACCTTCCACTAGACCAGGTTGCTCAAAGCCTCATCCAACCCGGCCTTGAACACTTCCAGGGATGGGACATCCACAGCTTCTCTGGACAATCAGTTCCAGTGCCTCACCACCCTCACAATAAAGAATTTCTTCCTAATACCTAATCTAAATCTACCCTCTTTCAGTTTAAAACTGTTACACCCCATCCTATTACTACACATCCTGATAAAGATTCCCTCCTCATCTTTCCTGTAGGCCCCCTTTAAGTATTGAAAGTCCACTATAAGGTCTCCCCAGAGCCTTCTCTTCTCTAGGCTAAACAACCCCAGCTCTCTCAGCCTGTCCTCATAGGGGAGTTGCTCCAGCCCTCCGATCATCTTCATGGCATTCCTCTGGACCTGCTCAAGCAGGTCCATGTCCTCCTGATGCTGGGAGCCCCAAAGCTGAACACAGTACTCCAGGTGGGGTCTCATGAGAGCAGAGTAGAGGGGGAGAATCATCTCCCTTGACCTGCTGGCCACACTTCTTTTGATGCACCTGGGATACAACTGGCTTTCTGGGCTGTGAGCACACATCGCTGGCTCATATTCAGTATTTTATCCACCAATACCCCCAAGTCCTTCTCTGCAGGGCTGCTCTCAATCCACTCACCACCCAGGCTGATCTTCTGATGGATCATCTTACACTGAAATAAGTTGACAAAATGATGTTACATATCAAGTTTAAACAGGACACTCTTCACCTTCGACAGCTATAAGGTGCTATCCACTCATAGTTTCTTTTGGGTACTCCAAATTATTCATGCTCAAAAAATATTTGGAAGTATTTCAGGAGAATTACAGGATTTGTTTCACTTATCTTTAACAATCCAAATGTTAGGTGTCTGCTCTAGTCATACAGGCTTGTTTTCTAATCATTAGAAAGAAAAAAAGGATTTGTGCAAGGTGCTTCAGCACATCTTAGACACTTTTTCTTAGGACTGGATACATTAATCTTCTTAGAAATTCTATCTTTCCATAGAGAGGACCTAGGCAGATTAGTCCAAAGTCTAACTTCTAGATTGCTAAAACTGATGGGGAGAAGTATCTCCTTCACTCAGCATCATCAATTTTTGTAAATGAATCTCCAGAGACTGTTTGACGGTTCAATGTTTGTCTCACGATCCCTATTTTGAAGATAATTTTTTCATAGATATTTAATATGATCTTTGTGTTACTAATCAGGTCAGGAAATTGAATTTTTTAAAGAAAATCTTATCACATAATTTCCAAGCTATTTGTGTCTTTAAAAATTAAAATTTTCTTTAGAGACCATACAGCAGAATAATCTCTTTTCTCTGTTTTTCATAAGCTTGAAAGTATCATATGAAATGGATTACCTTAAAATGAACTAATTTAGTATCTCCAGGTGCAAAATGATTGTCTGGCTATATCATTTTCACTGTCAATAAGTGAGGTCACGAAAAGAATATAGTGACATCATAGGATACAGTGACATGGACATGCCAGGTCTTGCCTTCTCTAAAACTGTGTTTAAATACCTTCAAAACACATCAGGACGGCTTTGGGTTTATTTTATGCTGTTTCATGCACTGTCCTTTGACAAACTACACTAGCAAAATGCTGTTCTTCCCAGAAAATAATATAACCAAATATATTTGCTCTAGATTTCATCACATATGAAAGTGAATGGCAGCTGCACAAAGATCTCATCTTTTTAATGATCAATAATAATAATTATTGATAAATTGATTGATTAATAATGAAATCTAATTTAATCCTTGTATTTAAAATGATGTGTAGAAGTATTTAAAAACTGTAAGAAAAGGTAGTGCACACTAGTATATTTAAGTTAATTTTTTGTAACAAGGAACACTCTTCCTAGTAAAATCACAGGTTAGCATGACATAAAACAAATATAAACCTGGAAATATTTACAGATGGAATTGCCAAATGCATTTTAGTAGAATAATATTAACAGAAAATACTTACCATGTTTGGGGGATTTTCATTCAAATAAATGTTTATTTAATAGGAATTTTTCATTTTCAAGGATTTCTGAAGTAGCTTCCAAAATTGTTCTCTTATAAATTGCCTAACTGTTCAACTGCCATGATGTATATTGTTGCAGTTCTCCATTATGCAAATGCCTGTAGATTAGGAACTCTGAAGCTTCTAGACTCCCACAGCCAACCGGTTCCCCTGTTTTCTTGCTCTTTGCTCAGCCAGCTTCTGAACTCCTAATTAAAAAGGCAGTCTTGAAGCTCTCTGACTTGTACTCTGGGAAAAAGTAAATAATAGGATACCCAGTTTCCAAGTTCCAGGCTCTCAGCTCTGTTTTACAAAGTCTGTGATTTATACATCCTCTGGGAATAGCTCAGTTTCCTATACGAGCTTCAATAAACTAGATTTCCAGGTATTCTGAGACCCACAGCTGCTTCTATGGTGAAAGCTGAGGAAAAATAGATTCTATTAATTCAGCAATTAGAGGTAAGCAGCCATAAAATTCTCAAAAGTCACACCAACTCCTGTCACTGGTTACTAGTGCTCCTCAAATAAGTGGCTGTGCTGTAGTGTGGCAAGTGGGTCAGGAATTCCAATAAGCCTGTGTTATTTAACACTCTCAATATTTTCAGGTAAAAATGCTGTATGGTTGTAGTTCCAGAAATATTTTCAGGTTCTATTCTTTGTTTTATAAGGGACAAAAAAAAAACAACCAAAAACCAAAAAACAAAAAAACAAAAAACAAAAACAAACAACAAACAAACAAACAAAAAACAAACAAACAAACAAACAAAAAAAAAAAAAAAACAAAGAAAAACAAATAATTCCAAACTAAAAAAGAAAACCCCACATGATTTATGTGTAAATACAGTTGGGTTTCCTAAAGATGGCAGATCTTGGCTCAAAAAGGTCCTAAGAGTTTGCAAGCACAAACGGCGTTGTGTGTTCAGTCACTTTTTTTGTCTCAAGCTCTAAAAATGTTGGTGTCAATGGCCGTGTTTTCTGTCTTCCTTGCTCTTTCTATCCTTGAGAGAGTTTGCCTGTGCTGTTCTTAAAAAATTAAAATCTGTTTTTAACATATTAGGTCAGGTGGGTTCATTTCCACTGACTATTTTCCTATTTCTTTCCAAATGAATGTTTTACATCTTCTATAAGTGCATCTGAAAAGACAATTAAGCTCTATACAGGAGAGAATGAAGTTAAACAGAATGTGAAAAGGAAAAGAAAATTTAAAAATAAATATAGAAATTCCAAACAGTTTCATAATATCTTTTGTTTCTTGTAAGTAAAAAAAAAAAATTTGAAAAATTTAATGAAAGTTTATAACTGAAGCTAAAGCAGTTGATAAATTGATAGATCTCATATTACTGGAGGTTAGGTGGCAGAAGTTACAGTATGTGAGGTGGCAGTAAATCTCTATATTTAGCCAACTTCACTGAGTGACTTGCCAAAACAGTCCAAAAATCTTAGAATATGATTCAGCTGACCAGACAGCAGGAATTAGATTCTTTTGTCAACACACTTACATGAGTCTAGTGCCATTTGGGAACTCTTAGAGTGCTCTGCCTGTCTTCCATTTGCCACTCCAGAAGGGCCTGAATATCTCATACATTGTATGTCATCTCTGTCAACTCCACCAAAATTTCTAAGATATCTTAGGATATTTAAGATGACTAGATGCTTGTATGGACTCGGGTCCTCAGTGCCTGCTTTATGGTGAGCTGAATTTCTCATCGGGTTACATTGGTAGTATTGACTATGGCTAGGATTAATCTAGTAAACATACATTTTTAGTGGTATTTTTAGGTGTTGTGGGGTACCTACTAGTCTTCAGCTGCCACATCAAAAATTAAGTCCTGTTTTATAAATGCCAGGTCCATAGAAGCATCTTGAGTACTCTACATGATCTCAAAGAGCATGGACATCTATATTTAGACAACTGTATTATAAGATTGCAATCAATTGACTTAAATAGACCATTAGATCCCTAGCTGAAATGTTCACACCTACATTTAGACATATACGTTTAGTTATATTAATTTCAAGGTGAATCCATATATCTTATTTTTCTTCTTTATAAGTACAGTTTTACTTGGCAGTAGATATTTTGCAACTTAATAAGTTATAAGCTATTTTCTGCTGTTTTCAGTTATAATTAAAAACAAGCCATAATTGTGGATATTGTCACACTAAACATTCAATACCTGCAGAGGAAACAAGAGCTTCAGAATTTTACCCTAGTAATCTTCAGCTTCAACTGAATTTTCAACTGAAAATTTGGAACAATATGCATAATACTGTATAGACTTGCAACACATTTACTGTTAAATGAAATAATGTTTTGTACACTTTCAAATATGATTGCCTTCCACAGATTCATCAGGGTAATATTTAAAATTATGCTAGATGCAAGTAAAACCAAATCTAAAAGAAAGAATAAGACTCAAACACAAGAAACAAAAACAATTTCACAGAATAAATATTAAAATCTCTGATCCATCCCTCAAGTGCAGGACAAGATAAATGAAGGGTTGTGTCATTAGAAAAATCTCAGCAGCTGCAATATTTTATCACTTACCTGATAGAAATAGACCACAGATCCAAAACTGGAATATCAACATTGTTTAGTCAGATTATTGCATCTGAAATGTTCCCTGCCTTTGATAAGTTATACAAATGTTGTGGTTCAGCCCCAGTTAGCAACCAGGCACCATGCAGCTGCTCGCTCACTCCCCCCACCCCTGTGGGATGGGGGAAAGAATCAGAAGGGCCAAAGTAAGAAAACTCATGGGTTGAGATAAGAATAATTTAATAATTAAAATAAAACATTAATAGCAATAATAATAATAATAACAATAATAATAATATAATAAAAAGGAAAATAATGAGAGAGAGAGAGAGAGGTGAAACCTCAGGAGGAGAGAAAAAAAAACAAACACGTGATGCAACCACTCACCACCAGCCGACCGACGCTGCAGTTCCCTGAGCCACGGATCACTGTTTCCCCCAGCCAACTCCCCCTAGTTAATATACTGGGTGTGATGTCATATGGTATGGAATATCCCTTTGGTCATTTTGGATCAGCTCTCTTGGATGTGCCCCTCCCCTCCCGGCTTCTTGTGCACCTCGCAGAGCATGGGAAGCTGGAAAAGTCCTTGACTAGTGTAAGCACTACCCAGCAACAACTAAAACATTAGTGTGTTATCAACATTATTCTCATACTAAGTCCAAAACACAGCACTATACCAGCTACAGTGAAGAAAATTAACTCTATCCCAGCTAAAACCATGACAACAAAACACAGAGAACATATTAAAAACAAGAGTTTTACTGCATACCCTGCTATATCTCATATATTTAGTATTTCTAGGTATTTGACTTAATGAAGACTCCAGTAACATTTTTTCCCCAAACAAAATGCTTACTGACACCTAATCTTTCTCACTGGTGAGCACTAGCCATGTATAGTAGTCATGGTACTTACTTCATAATTCCACTTTGTTCCATGGAACTCTTTTTTTTTTTCTAACTTTGACCACGGTGGTCATTCTTTTACACCATCCATCTCTTTTCTTTAATTGAAAAGCTATTAATTTCCTCTTTACTACTAGGAAGCTCATGATTCAACTCAGCATTTATCACTCCTAGTTTTTAATAATGTCATGAACATTCTATTCCTTGCAGTATGGTGTGGTTTTGGCTTTTTTTTCATACTGCTAATTCAATATAAGCTTTAAGAATGGATTCAGGAAAATATCTTGTTTTTTGAATAGGTGCTGAACGCAATGGGACTCATGATTTTCTTGTTCATCTTTGTTATATATCCCAAAAAGTTCTATAACAAATTGATATTTACTAATTTTTAAATGGGTCTTTATTATTATTATTAGCGCCATTACACAACCATATGAATTTCAAGGTATATTTCCAAACTGACTCAGCTATCTTAGCTGCTTTTCTTTCCATGTAAGATAACATGTAAATTATGAGTGTGAATCCGCTTGTGAATGAAGCGAGTATCTGAAGGCAAAGTTGCATCTCTTTCAATGTCCAGCCTTTTCTGTGTGAACATATCAGGAATTTGGCTGTTTGATAAATTGTCTCTGAATGAAAGTCACCCCAGGGTAAAAGGCTGATGTAAGACTTCTCCCAGCATCCCAGGAGAGCTGATTATGAGGTCTGTGCCTATCTTCCTTAAAAAGAACTTCAGACCACTCACACATGTGTTATAGCAAGATAACCCCAACTGGGAAGTTGCATCTCTATTCCTGAAGCAATCTTTGTATCTATCGTTATTCAAGACAAGCTGCCAGAACTTTTACAGCCTCCCTGCACTAGTGTACTTAGTTAAAGCAGGCATGGAGTATTTGGACAAGAGACATACAGTTACCAACAACATGCTTGGAGATGGTTCTCACAACACCATTTTGAACATTTTACCAATAAAGAGGACATGAATTACACTTTCTGTAGCCTAGAGCTATAGTATTATTCCCATATAGCTTCCTACTCATTTTCCTATTACTTCCAAAAGAAACAAAATATTTACCATTACTTATAATCATAACATGTCTGAAATTTGAAACACAATGTTGCATTCTTAAGTTTATTTGTTAGAAATGCTCCAAGTAATTAAAGTTGAATTAATGTTAGAAATTTGTGTGACATTTTCACTAATTCCAAAAGAACTCTTTTGGATTAATGATAACACAGTAAATATCAAAAGAATTAATAATGATTAGGCTATCATTTTAAAGTGCCATCCTCACTTAAACAACCAGCAATTTTCATACAGTTTTAGCAAGTTTCTATGGCAGGCCTTTACAAGTTACAGATCATCATTATTTCTTTTCATATTCATGTGCTAACATTAATCAGGGTAACTACTTATGCATATGTGTAGATAGCAATGCAGTAGTGGATATCCTAGAATTACAAACTAATTGAGTGTCAAGTATTATTACAGCAGGCATTCTTTTGAGATTTTTCTCTGATGTTCATGCTTTCGGGTTTTTATTTATTTATTTATTTTAAAACCTCTTTTTTCTCTGTTGTATTCTGGTTTTTGATTTGAAAGAAAAGGCACAAAATATCAAATTATTGTCTTTAGGGGAAAACTTGGATACATGTTAAAACCTATCAAATTAACAGAAAAACAGCTTTCATAGAACTAAGTGCTTTTAAGTGCCCAGTCTGAAATATCCTGAAGATAATCCTAAGGAGGTGAGTGCTCCACTGCTTAGCATTTTCAAAATCCTAGTAACAGCCAAGGTATTTCAAGGTGGTTACCCAAAATGTAGGACATCTTGAATATCTGCATAGTGGAAAGTAGTCAAGCACACTCCCTGGCGACTTTATAAGTTTTGTTTCATGGCAGCTAATGCTCTCCAGACACTGCTTAGGAACAAAATGGGGGATAGCCATGGATGAGCCATATTGTTCCCAAGTGTCAGTATAGTAGTAATTCTATTTAAGGGGAGAAGAGGGTTTAACTGTAGGTAGCAATTAGAGAGAAATTCTCTGCCACTTGTCTTCAGGAGCAGAGAAAAGGTTCTTCTGTATTTTATTTTCTGCTATGAATGTAGCCGTTATAAATGGCTGCAAATTCTTAAAAATATAAACAGTATTTATTTAGTCTATTCACCCTTCCTCATGCCTGGAGTATATTTTAGGATATGTCATGTTGATATTATCTAAGTTCTTAAAGAGATTTGGAATTTTATTAGTCAATTACAAGAGTAACGGAAGTTATAAAACACCGAATCAAACCCACAGCTTTCAGTTTTTTGTTTTTTTTTTTTTTTTTTTTTTTTTTTTTTTTTTTGTGTATGTAGAAAACAGTATCTCTTGCCAGGGCTAAATGATTTACACAGCATGTTAAACAAAATATTTCGAGCAAGTTAACTATTCAAAATATGGTGAAAAAGTGAAAATACAACTCCTAAGTAAATTCAGATTTTTTTGGCTCTCCTAGCTATTAAACAATGGTATGAACTGAAATGGTAAACCACAAATCTTTAAGTTTATAGCAAAACATCTTTCAATTATTCTTATTGTTGCTGTTAAAATAAAAGAATACTGTCAGTCTTGCAATAAATCAGAGTATCAACAATTTAGCAATATCTTATCCCTCCATGGATTATGACCTTTGCTTATCTCAGGCTCAGTAAATCGACAGCAAAACCTGCCAAGCCTACCTGGCTTTCTGGCCTCCAAGAGCAACCAGAGTTTTTCAGAAAATTAAGTAATTAAAAGCAATTAATGAAACTACACTGTGGGTTTTTTTTTTTTCATGAATCACACTGATAATTCCACTTGTATATCTGGTACATTGCAACAATAAATTTTTCCTCTCCTTGTGGTTTTCCATTTTGACATGGGCTACAAAGCTATGACGCTCACAGCACCTTCTCTGAAAGTTGTGGTCTGTTCCTTGTGGCGTGTCACTTTGAAGTCTCCTGTGGCACTTGGCTCTCTGAGGACTATTTCAGAGAAGACATGGTATACTTGCTTGGTAACTTCACTGTGACATGTGTCTATATGATCTATTGAGAATAAAGCATCCATTGCTATTCCCCTTTGCTGAAAGAAAACAGCACATATAAATGCAAACAAAATCAAGAATACTAAGAGAAAAGTAAAATGTATTGCCTGAAAGATTTCAGTGACACTTATATTTCCTTCAGCAGTATCACTCTTGGATTTTTTTAAAATGCTGCCTGAACCATTTTTTTACTATAATTTCTGAATAAAATGTTCAAAACATGGCAGGTCATTAGAGATTATTTTTAATTTTGTCTGAATTGGAACTGCAGTCTTAAATTTTACAAAAGCTTAGTGAAAATCCTGACAATTCCAAGAGAAAACATTTAAATGAAAAATTCCTGCTCATCTCTAATACCCAGCTAATCACTATTCATTTTCATGTTTCGTTCATATGAGAACTAAAATTAACCTGCAACAGTAGAAGAAGAGGAAATAGAATGAAAACATTTTAAATACCCCTTCTAAATCTGTATTAAAGGAGACAGAAGAGGCAGAAAATGTGCAGAAAAGATTAAGATAATTTATGTATAAAAGAATAAAAGACACTGAGAAGATTAAATTTAGTATTTTCTGGCAGTTTCATAGCAACAAGTTAGAGATGGAAAAGGCCTATTAGATTATTCATTTAATCTCTCTGTCAAGGCAGGATTTTCTCCAACTATATTTTTTCCTGTGCTTTGTCCTGACTAGTGTTGAAAACGCCAGATGATGAATCTTCTGCCACTACCCTTAGGAGACTATTACAAAACATGATACATCTCCCTGTCGGGATATCTACCGATATTCAGTCTAAAGTTTCCATTTCTCAGTGTGCTGGTTTTGGCTGGGATAGAGTTCATTTTCTTCATAGTAGCTAGCATGGGGCTATGTTTTGGATTTGTGCTGAAAACAGTGTTGATAATTAAGGGATGTTTTCATTTTTGCTGAGCAGTGCTTACACAGAGTCAAGGCCTTTTCTGCTTACACCACCCCACCAGTGAGGGGGCTGGGGGTGCACAAGAAGTTGGGAGGGGACACAGCTGGGACAGCTGACCACAACTGACCAAAGGGATATTCCACACCTTATGACATCATGCTCAGCATATAAAGCTGAGGGGTAGAAGAAGGAAGGGGGGCACTTTTAGAGTGATGGCAGTTCTCTTCCCAAGTAACCGTTATGCGTGATGGAGCCCTGCTTTCCTGAAGATGGCTGAACACCTGCCTGCCCATGGGAAGTAGTGCATTAATTCCTTGTTTTGCTTTGCTTGTGTGTACAGCTTTTGCTTTACTTATTAAACTGTCTTTATCTCAACCCATGAGTTTTCCCCCTTTTCCAATTCTCTCCCCAACCCACCGGGGGTGGGGAATGAGCAAGAATCTGTGCGGTGCTTAGTTGCTGCCTGGGGTTAAACCATGACAGGTAGTCTCACTTCATTACTTCTAGGGTAGCCTGTTTTCCATAAAATAATTTATCTCCTTTTCTCTCCCTCTCTGTCTTGCTGTCTCTCTCATCCTCCTTAGTTACTGTTTAGCTAAACTCTTCTACTTTTAACCCTACTCATCATTACTCTGACGTCATTCCCTCCAGCTCCCAATATCACTTTTTCTTCTTTTCCCTAACTTCTGCCAATTTGTTGTTATTTCTTGGTAACATGATATCTAAATTCTTCTGGTACCTAAGACAGAAAACTGTAAACCAGTAGAGGTTGAACTATAGATATTCTGCTTTCTAGCTATATTAATACCTCATAAAATTTACTTTAAACTGTCACCTTTCAGGAACAAGGCAAAGGAGGAGAGCCATGATACTGCAGGAAATGCAATTTGTAGGAAATGTAAAGTCAATGTAGATAAATAAGGAAGATGTAATATAAAGATTAAAATATTTATTTTTTATATTGTCAGTACACATTAAGACCATCAAGAGAGGCTTGGTCAAATCTAAGTTCCTTCTTAAAAGTCTTTGAAAAAAAAAAAGAAGAAAGAATCTTGCAGAAACACTAAGAGGAAGTTTACATGGAAACTGAAGTTTATTTTAAAATAATCTACAAAAAATGTTACTTAAGAATCTGTCTTTTTTAGCTTGTGATTAAAATTTTTGCTTTAATCATAAATTAATATGAAAGAGTATGTTTATGGCTTTTCATATCTATATATATATGTAAATGGTGTATAAAGTGAAAATTTAGACTTGAGGTCATCAGCTTTTCAATGGTAGCTTCTTTCCATGTTAGATGAGTCTTCTTTTTCAAAAAAAATTCTTGCCATATTATATTTTCAATGATCCTATATGTGTGATAAAACTATAAACTAAAACTAAGCTACAAAGATGTGCCTAAAGCTAATATAACTGATTTATTTAAATGTTCTGTTTTAATCAGATTAAAGATAAATTATCCTTCTAGAAATGAATTATTAAATCCTTTCATATATTTGAAATAATCCTACTAGATTTAACATATTTTGATGAATTATGTATTGTCACTGTACAGCAGTGGACGTCTAAACCAGATGAACTGCATATCTCTGAAATGGCTGAACTGTAAAATGAAGACATAAAAGAACTTTCTCAGATAGGATAGTAACACTGCTGTGAAATGTGGATCAAAATTAGAGCCTGTCATTTAATAATGAAGCCAACAAATTAAAATTCCAGACTGAAAATTAGTTCAGACTGCTGGTTCTTTATATAGTCTTAAGCAGCTGTTAATATGAGGATTTCTGAGCCTAGGTGATGGAAAGGTTGGATAATGACATGACTAAACATAATGAGCACAATGAGGATATCTAACTGTAACACCAACAAAAGTGTTTCCATGTTCTGCTGTATTGATGAGCATAGTCGTTTTCAGTAACACTCGGCTCATTTAACTCAAAGAAAGAAACTCTGATAGTGATCTAATCCCATTACTTTCTTTCCATGGAGTGGATTAGAGACTGTGAAGGGTTCTTGAGGGGGTTTTGTGTGGTTTTTTTTAAGTGATATCTTGAAGTGCACAAAAGGAACATTTTCTTTTTTTTTAATACATTGTGGTATTTTAGTAGTGTAATACTGCTGAAACTGTTCATATTGGAAACAATACATTAAGACGGGGGAATTACCAGAAAATATCTTGCTTAAACTGACTGTAGAATGTAGGCGTGCACACTGACATCTATGGTATTTCTCCACATCAAAACTTTGGCTTAAAAATGAACTTCTGAATGGACATTTGACCTCAACATACTAATTGATTTTTGCACTGTTTTTTCTACTGTTTTATGTTTTATCTTTATTCTTTTACAATTTTGCTGTTTCAGGTGAAAAAAAGGGCTTGACTTTAATTTCTCATTTAGTGATATTAGAAGCTGTGAAATTCCATGAGAACAGAAATCTCCATCTTGAAATCCAAGTTCAGTTCAGGCTGCCTATTTCAGGCCGCCATCTCAGCCTCTCCAGTACCTTGAAAGCAGGCACCAGGCAGTGGTTGGGTGATTGAGAGAGTAAGTTACAAAATGTTCCAACTCATTCCAAATGATATCTCTTTTCTGCCATCTGATTGTTCTGAAGAAGCTAACACATATTACTTTCTGAGTCCAGGTTTTACCTCTTCACTGTAGATATTGTGACATGGGATGACAGGTCCTACTTCCCCTGCCTCCCCTTTTTTTTTTTTTTTTCATTATTTAAACAAAGGATATTCATTAAAGTTGTAGCTGGATGCAAAAGATAAGTGTATCTCAGGATCACTATTGAAAAGGATACTTTTTAGTCTCTGGTCGGAAGTCTTCTTCTCTAAAAATGTGCTGCCACTGCTACATACTTTTGCTGTCTATTTTCTAAACAAAGTTGAAATAGGGAGCAGAATTTTTCAGATGGCATAAAATAATGCTTAGGTCATCTCAATAACAGGTCTTACTGACCATCTCAAGTACTGTGATGTGATCAAACTGGGATGTGCCACTCTCAAATCAACCTTTTTTAATATAAAATTATGGTCTATACTACTAATCTTACGTTCTTCAGTACATATATATTTTTTTCCATCTCACTTTTGTTTGTTCCTCCTTTGTGTTTCCAATTCAATTACATGTTTTACTATATGATATATGCTTATCTCGCATGGAAGAAATGCTTTTCACTGTGATAATTTCTGATTTCTACTTGTTTCTTGTATGGCTATGGGAAGCCATACTTTGGCTCTTGTTAAACCTGAAGGCTTCTTTTTTGACAGTGGTTTTGCTTTAAGTAGTTTCACTTTACCTTTCTCCTAACTGGTCTAAAAATGATGGCCCAGATGTTCACTTTTGCCTATCTATAGATTAAGCTTTGAGTAAGTCTATACAGAGAAATGACTTACACTTAGAGGTGATTTGGTGGCTCGGGTGTCTAAAACGGAAAGAGTAAATGGCTATAGTCATTTCTTAGACAGAGTAGAGGCAAAGGAATGGAAATACCTGCTACTGAGAGACTGCAGAAAGGTTCTCTATTATCTCATTTTAAATATTTAGTTTCAAAATGACACTTATCACCTGCACAGAAGTAAACACAAATTCTTGTAAATTGTTTGACCACCTTCTCTGTGTAATAATATTTAATCCTTCTTAACAGAATGTCATACTGGATTATGTTGTCTTTGCTAATCAAATGCAAATGTCATGACTGCAGCACATCTTTTTCAGATTACTTAATAAATCAAAAGTGTTTGACACTTCAGCAGATTCTGCACTCTAAATATTTTTTTTTTAAAGTAGTAATACAGAAAATGATGAAACAACTAAATCATTTACAAGGAAAAACAGAATAATGAAATCTCAGGCCTTTTATCCTGTTTGCTTCCCCCACCCCGGCCCATGTTTCACTGAAAACATAGCAAAAATAAAATAAAGTTTTTATGTTTGTGTTTTGCCAGGCTTTATAAAAAGTTGGTAGTGTGGTATGTGGGAATTTTCTATAAATGACACTTAAAATAAGAAAATTTGTAGGTCATAGGAGGTATATTTTATAGCTGAGGCAGATTTTACTACTTCTTTGCAACCACTTATCACAAGTCTTTTTCAACTTTTCTCATCCTTTTCTCAGAAATCTATTCCAAATTCCTCCATGTTTCCATTTTTTAAACTATCCTAATGTTTGGTCTTCTGTACAGTTCCAATGCACAAGACTGCTCATTCCAACTCCTTTTACATTGTTTAGAAAAGTTAAAAAGGACACCAAAACTTGCTATTTGCATAAACCCATATATTTTTATGACTTCCTTTACATTACATTCTTTTATCAGTCCAGCCCTTCCCCTTTCATTCCATTGTTTTTTTAAAAAATGCATTTTTTAAATTTCATGCATTTCTCCTTAAAATGACATATTTATTTTAATTTAAAAATAATTAAGTGACAAAGTTGCTATCAACACATGTTCTCAGGTTTCTTCCACCCCCAATTTTTTCTTGTTGAGCACTACTCATATGTGTCTAGGTTTCTATGTGTAGATTTCCATGTGCTCCATTTAGAACAGGTGGTGTCAAATGTTAAGAAATATTCCTGATATTTGTGTGAAGAGGCAATCTCTTAAGACTCCTTAAAGTGATTTTCAGAGAATAAAACAAGGAAATAAAGGGGAAGAAGGATTACAGTAATCCCATAAAAACTGTACGCTGAGGATATACTGCTCTTCTGGAAAAAAAATAGACTTCTGTCTCCAAGGCATTTATTAATCCAACATCGTTCACAGACTCAATTATAAAATCTAAAACAGTGTAAAAGGAAAGTTATAAAGTGAATAGTCAGTGAAGGAGAAGAAAGCAAGGACAGGGGAGTTATGAGAAAGAATATCAGACTGTTCATTTATAGACAGCCAATAAAAGAGCTTTCTGCATTGTATGTATTGATCAAGTGTGACGTTAATAGGGCTTTGTATTTTTTAAGGTAAACCAAGCCTTGCACCTTAAAAAAAAAAAAAAAAAAAAAAAAAAGTGAGGAGACAGAAAAATTGACAAAATTATCAGAAAGCACAACAAACCCAAAACACAACAACTCTTACTACTGTTTTAATGTTATCATTTTGAGCACAAAACATTCAAATCTGTGGTTGCAATAATAAAATTTTTATATATGAGCAAGACAGATTTTAATTATTTTCTTTATGAAAAATATTGAACAAAAAACTGAAAACCATGCAGGAAATCTAAATCTATATAAACAAACACCGTTATTTTACATTTTATAAAATTTTTTAATAAGGCCAGTAAGAGGAGGTCCCTGTTCTCTAAATACGCAATTTGGGGTTGAGAATAGATAGTGAATTGTTTTGTGCTCTACAGAAATAGCTCCAAAGCTAAAGTCCAGGTCCTTTACTTTGTGAGAGTTAATTAGTTTTATAATTAGAAAATCACAATCTTTTGTTTTATACTGCAAGATGATAAAACAGTATAAAAGAAACAAGACCAAGACAGTCTTTTTAAAAGCCTGAAGAAAATTCTGATGCCATTTCATGAGGACTACAGTGAAGTCTTTTGCAAATGTGTGTGGTTAAAACCAACAGATCTTAAATACTTTGTATTCTACACCTTTCTCAGCAACTCTATAATTCTAGATACATTACTTGAGATGGGAGATTTTCAACTAAAAGGAAAAAATTCATATATAAATTGGCTTTAACATTTTTGCCTATATTTGACAGTCTTAACTGTAACATTTATATTCCCTTCCAGTGTCTTTCTTCCACCTTGACAACAAAACAGTTCTATCGACCTTGTTCATGTAAGTAGTGGTCAGCATATTTATAAAGCACTTAAGATATCCTGGTCACAGAACTTACTGTTGGACCATAAAGTATATTAATTTTTAGCAGTGTCCTTTATTTTGGGAAAATTATTTTGTGGCCATATGAACCAGAGAAGCCTAAGCAATCTGAACCCCGGACAATGTGTGCAAAAGATGACCAAAAGTGGTCTTTTATTCACCAAGATCTACTTTTGTCTCTCAGGCAATTCTACTGTGTTGTAAGTCAAGCAAGCAGGGCAGAAGACCAGCTTGGCTGAACAGGGAACTCCTCAAGGAGTTCCAGAGGAGAAAGAAACTGTATGATCTCTGGAAGTGAGGTCAGGCTTCATAGGAAGAATACAGAGCTGTATTTAGTTTGTGCAGGGAAAAGACACAAAAGGCCAAAGCTCAATTACAGTTGAAACTGGCCAGTGCTGTTTCAGATAACAAGAAGGGCTTTTTAAGTGTGTTAATAACAAGAGGAAGTCTAAAGAAAACATTGGACTGATACATGCTGAAGATGGTCATCTGACTAATAGGGATAAAGAAAAGGTAGAGGTGTTCAATGCATTTTTTTGGCTCAGTCTTTAATAATATTATTAGACCTTGGGCTGTCCAGTCCCCTGAGTCAGAGGAACACAAATGTGGGAACAGTGATTTTCCATTTGTGAACACTGAAATTGTAAGGGACCAGCCGTATCAGCTGAGTGTTCAGAAGTCCATGGGGCCTGATGGTATTGATCCCAGAGTACTGAAGGAGACGGTGGAGGTTATAGCAGGACCAGGACTGCTCTCAATCATCTACCAAAGGCCTTGGGAGTCTGGGGAGGTTCCCACTGACTGGAAGCTAGCCAATCTAATTCCAGTCTACAAAAAGGGTGTGAGAGAAGACCCAGGGAACTACATACCTGTTAGTCTAACCTCAGTTCCTGGAAAAATTATGGAGAAGATTATACTGGCTACAGTTGAAAGCCATTTAAAGAATAACACAATCATCAGGCACAGTCAACACGGGTTCACAAAAGGGAAGTCATGTTTAACCAATTTTAAATCCTCCTATGATAAGATCACCTGCCTAGTGGATGAAGGGAAAGAGGTGGATGTAGTTTTTCTCGATTTTAGTCAGGCTTTGATACTGTCCCTCACAGTATCCTTCTGGACAGGTTGTCCAATGGTGGGATGAGCTGGTTCCCGGTGCGCTGGGTGAAGAACTGCCTGAAAGGCAGAGCTCAAAGGGTTGTAGTGAATGGGGCTACATCTGGCTGGCAACCATTCACCAGTGGTGTTCCTCAGGGCTCATTTCTAGTGCCAGTCCTGCCCAATATATTTATCAATGATCTGGATGCAGGAGTTGAATGCATCACTGGCAAGTTTGCTGATGATACCAAACTGGGAGGTGTTGTTGACTTTTTTGAAGGACAAGAGGCCTTGCAGAGGGACCTAGATAGATTGGTGCACTGAGCTATGATTAATGGGATGAAATTTAACAAGTCAAAATGCTGGATTCTGCACTTAGGATAGAGTAACACTGGACACAAGTATAAACTGGGAGAAGAGTGGATGGAGAGCAGCCCTGCAGAAAGGCATCTGGGGGTGTTGGTCAACAGCAGGTTCAATATGAGTCAGCAGTATGCCCTGGCAGTCAAGAGGGCAAACTGCATCCTTGGGTGCATCAAACACAGCATAACCAGCTGGTCAAAAGAGGTGATTATCCCACTGTATTCAGCATTAGTGTGACCTCAGCTTGAGTACTGTGTGCAGTTCTGGGCCTCACAACTTAAGAAGGGTGTGAAGGTCCTTGAATGCATCCAGACAAGGGCAACAAAGCTGGTGAAAGGGCTGGAAGGAATGTCTTATGAGGAACAGCTAAGGACTTAAGGCTTGTCTAGTTTGGAGAAAAGGGGGTTGAGGGGCAACCTCATTGCTCCTTACAGCTTCCTGAAGAGGGGAAGTGGAGAGGGAAGTGCTGATCCTGCTATCCTCCCTGGTATCCAGTGATAGGATACATGGGAATGGTTCAAAGCTGCACAAGGGGAGATTTAGACTGGACATTAGGAAGCATTTCTTTACCAAGAGAGTGGTCAAACACTGGAACATGCTTTCTAAGAAGTGGTTGATACCCCAAGCCTGTCAGTGTTTCTTAAAGGCATTTGGACAAGGACCTTAATAACATGCTTTAACTTGGTCAGCCCTGAAGTGGCCAGGCAGTTGGACTAGATGATCGTTGTAGGTCCCTTCCAACTGAAACAGTCTAGTCTAGTCTAGTCTAGTCTATTCAAATCTAGAAGAGATCTATTTGAAGCGATTTTTTAATCAAGAATATTTCTATGGACAATTTGACTAGGTCTATAATTCATATTTTTCACACATTGTATCGATTTATCAGATTAAGTCCTTTCTCAATTCATACTAATGGCTTTCATTCTATGGTCCATGTTTTATATTGAAGTTAATCATAGCCTTCTTCAAATGCCTGTTTTTAAAGTTAAGCATTATAAATTAGAATACCAATATCTAAATATGAAATGAATATGCCAGCATTAGTTCCTTATTAAAGGTTCTTTATTATTGAAAAGATGTTATTCTCAATAGCAACAGACCCCACAACCTGATGTAATAAGCATAATTCAGTATTAGTATATTTCCCTTAATTTGGCTTGGAGGAGAGTATGCTTTAAACATATTTATGGAGACAAGGCACCAGAAGAATCTAACACACTATTGTTTCTTATGAAAATATCCTAGGGAGGGATCTTAGTAGAATACAGCAAGATTTGAATGTTTGTTTTAATAATCAGTAATGAACTCAGTGTATTTTAATGAACTGAGACTACAGCAGTATTTTACACAGAAGTATAACCTGACACTTGTCTGTAGCATTCTTTTTCTGACTTTGAAAATCTAAGAGTAACAAATGTTTTCTATAGGAAGGTTATTCTTTTTCTGTGTCTTTTATTCTTTGATGCTTATCCTAAATGCATCTGACATTCATGTGCAATCAGATGATAAAACATACCCCCACATCAATATGATTGCATATTTTAACCTGGTTAAGTCAGTTTTCACATTTTTCCTGAGAGGGACACAAGGAGGTCAATTACTTGTCAATTTAGACTGCTACTAACAGACAGTTTTATGAGAAGAAGCAGCATCAAAGGCCTGCTTTGTCTCTAGTTAAATTAAATTGATAAATTTATTTTCAGAATATAAACACATTCAGCAGCTCTAAACAAGAGAATGGCCTGATTATAATACCAATAAACACATTGAATGTTATCATAATCCCATTAGAATAAGGAGAATGGTGAGAGGTAATAGCGACAAGTTTAGAAATAAAAGTCACCTGAATTGGTCTTTTTTTCTTTGGTTTTTCTTTTTTTTTTCTTTTTTCTTCAGCCTGCCTGTTTTTCAGTCATCTGTTAAGTATTTGTATAGAAAAAGGAAAAAAAAAAAAAGAAGTTCCCTCTATTTTAGATTATTTTTTTCCTCATCAAATACCTCATTTCCAACCTCCTTTAAAGCAGTATTCTGTAAGGGGACCTAGGAATCTGAATGAAAAGATGTGAATAAAAAGACAAGTAACTATACAACTTCAAAAATCTCTAGATGAGACCCAAGATTTAGTTGTGGTCAAGCTAAAATATAAGATTACATGGATTACATTCAGAAATATCACTGTACTTGTGACTGCCATTGAAAAATAGTATGTTGATTAAAAATTGGTTTGGCATAGTGAGACCTAAGATTCCCTACACTGCTCCCCAGATTATTCTAGTTTTTGTTCCAAGACTTAGTATTGCAAAGCAATAAGATCTTGTTTGCCAGATCTAGGAAAGTGTTCGATCATTTTGCAGGCGTCCTTTTGTATTTGCAGTTGAAAAGATCTTAAAATAAACCTAAAAGGTTGCATCTTACTGCAGGAACAATATGATCTATAGCGTATCCTACAGTCCAACTTCTCCATCCAACCATCCAGTCTTCTACATCAATGAACCAGCTGGAGCAAATCACACTTATTTTCTTGCCCTTTCACTTGTTTCTCTTCCAGTAGAAACCAGTGTAAGCAGACTGGGGATGGAAAAGAAAGTGTGCGGAGAGGAACAAATTTCCTTTGAAAAATACTAAGGATTCTTTTGTTCTAATCACTTGCTTCCTGGAGATTGGAAGTGCTCCTGGATCCCATGATTTAGATGTAGATCTGTACACTGTCGTCTGCATTGCTTCAAGAACAATCTGCCATCATTGGAAGTCAGTTTTTCCTGTTTCCTCTCCCATTTTTCTAGAAATCCACTGTGATTTCAAGGAAACTATCACCTCAAGTATGATGAAATTCAAGTGGGGGTAGAGCTGATAATATCCTGTATCACTGTATGCAAAGGTCCTCTCTCTCTTGATCCAAACTTAGTGAGCTGCACTCCAGCTTCATCCAGTGAAGTGTATCTATCAGATATGTAACATGTAGAGAACTGCACACTCTAAGGACATGTTAAGTTAGATGCTACGGAAAAAAATAGTGTAAATGGGAGACTAAAAAGCTTATAAAAGGGATTTCTGAGAAAGTTTCTGGAGTCTTTATGTGTGACTGCATCTATGTATAGCAGAATCTTGAAATGGTATTTCCCAGTGGACAGAGCTGAAGAAACAAAACTGCTTTATCTAAAGTCTGAAGACTGCTTTGTCTACTGGAGCCCTAATATCATCATTACAAGTCAGAAGGAAATAGAGATTTTTAAGAAAATTATAGAAAAATATCTGACAAAAAATATTTTGACATATTTTTTTCAACAGTATGATAAGATATGATTTTCAGAGCTGAGATTCATCTTGTTTAATGTTAGATACCTAAAATACATCAGACAGTCACCCTAGGGAGAAACAGATTTAATGAGCTGGAGATACATACATATTATCTACCTGATTTTTTTTTTTTTTCTTAGAATATAATACATTATGAGTGTATATTTCATTCTGTTAATAACAGAGGGAGTTTAGCATATGTAATTCAGATTACGAACTTTTAGACATCAAACTTAAGGCAGAGTAAGCCTCCTTCTCTAGATGACCTCTCAAACTCCCGTCTATCTCTTTTATATTTTTATGCTGTTTTAAATCAATTTTCAGGACTAATCAAACTTATATTTTGTCCTTCAATGCAAGTCTATCTATTCTTCATGACCGCTCGCTATACATAAACCCAATAACATATATCATTGCACATCATTGCACTTTCAGTATGCTAAAACTGCTGAAGGGAATATTTACTCAGTATAAACAACAATAGCACCCTCAGCTTAGACTGACTAAGAAACTGTCTGCTTTAAAGGATTATAGATTTTCTCAAACACATATTATACACTGTTAAACCATAGTGTGATTTCACTGTTAGCTATGGTTTGCAGAATATGAACTCTTTATTTAGATAACACAGTTACAAATTAGGGAAAATGAAGCCTGCTGTTGCCTGTCTTGGCTGGAAGAATTTTTCTTTTTAAGCTTAGTGATTTGCCTTCCCAGATAAAGTTTTTAATTATACCTTGCACTTCTTCGAAGCCCATTAGACATCTAGAAATGTAGCATACTGTAAACATAATTATACTTATGAGAAGTAATTAATCTAATGGATTTTCAGTCTACCTCACCTAGTGAACTGCAACCTGTTCCAATTTATTATGCTGTTTCACAGCAGTAGTACAAAGGGGTAAATATTGTCTTTCATAATAATTTTCAGTGTTTATTAAGGAGATTCCCTGCATATATCATACAATTAATTGTAGAAATTTACTTAGTTTAGAAGACCTCATGACTGCTGATAATAATAAAGCAATACTTTATTATTTTTGCTAATTAATTCAGTGGTACACAAAACCCAGTATCATCCTTATGTATTTAGGCATCAAAATTCTGATCTAACCAACAGGGATCCATCTGTCTGGAACAGACTGCAGTATCATTCGTGGAATACAGGGCAAGCAATTTGGTTTTTCCTGGAAGAACAGAGTTTGTTATCATATCAAATTATTTTCTTTTTTCTTATTCCTGTCTTAAGGTCCTTCATTAATTGCATTCACTTTTGCACTTAAAAGAAAAACATATTTCTAAACCCCAAATTAATAAAGAGTTTACTGGGGGGGGGGGGGGGGGAGGCTGGGGGGGGGGGGGGGGAGGGAGTCCAATCTATACATTAGAAAATTTTGAGAGTTTTCAATATAGTAGTTATAGATAGGATGTTTTATACATAATCATTTGATTATGTCTAATGTTGCTCATAAACTTAAACACAACCCACTCTGTCAAATGTCTTCTTTATACTTACAGGCAGTGGGGAAAAAAATGTTAAGGAATTCTTTAAATCTCTTGTTTGAACACTTTCTTTTCCGAATCTATATTGCTAAAAAATACAAGGAAGTTATGGACTTATGTCTTCTCAATTCATTAATAATTTACACATAAATGTGAAAAGGTTAAAAAATTAAGCACTTTATTTTCCCTTTTTAGTCAGAACTATACATCCAAGTATACATCAGCGCAAAGACTGATAGTTACTCTAGTGTCTAATTAGGTTTGCACAAAATCCTTTTCCTGCTGGTAACTGCACTGTGCAACACTGCTAACTCTGCATTCCCTATCAGCTCCAGTTTCAACTTTTCATTTTCTTTTGAGCCTGTTGTTGCACAGAATTTTCAAGATCTCATGAGTACCCTGTTCCCTGTGCGCAGAGACCAAGAGCACAAATGCAGATTGTGTCTTTGTATATAAAGATGTGTTGTAACCTGATGAGTTGTATTTTAAGTGAGCTGCTGACCTGAAGAACCCAGAATAAAATTTCATGGAGAAGACTAGCTATGCACCATCCTTTCACTCAGACTGATTTGGCTCACAAAGGCTTGGGGTATGTCTCTGTGCAAGGACCCTGTGGTGTGTCCTTGATAGTCCAAACAGATCAAGAAATGCTGTTTTTATAGGCTAATATACACACAGTATCATTTATGTAGTTAGCTTTGGAGTAATGTGTGAGTAAATAAACTACTGAAGATTTCTATCAAGCTGAAATCACTTTTTTATGATTTTCTTACCAAAACACAGCAAATCAACCCCAAATTTATAGTCATCTTTACCTTTGTAAATGTTAAAATGCACACACATGGAGTTAAAAAGTAATTTGGAATGTATTTCTTATTATATTTTAAAATCTTATCATGTAACCATGCATTGGTACATTATGAATAATGAAAAAATGTACCTTTTCAGTAATAGTTTACATAGGAAGTTCTGTATGATAATTTGGGAGCGTTTGTGTGCTATTTCAGAAGAAAAGAACAAAAAAAGATTCATCAGAAGAAAAGCATAGCTTTTCAAAAAGGCTTTATGGATATAATTCCATATCAATTGGTCCATGGCACTGCTATTAATTGATTTTTCTGGAGCTGGTGTAAAACAGGACATCTTTCAGATTTTATCCCAATTATTCCTAAAAATTAAATGTCAGCAATGACAACATAGCTAGGAATTCTGAAGGAAATAGGACTTAGATGTAAGTTCAAACTCTTTCATTGCTGTTGTGACTTAAATTTTCTTCATTAAAGGCAAGAAAAGTGCTGAAAAAAAACCCAATTGCATAAGAGAACTAATTTAAACAGAGTGAAATTACTAAGTAATGGTTTTTTGACTTGCAGGTCAGCAACACTTCCAGTCAAAAATTCCACGGAATTTATAATATGTCGTATATCAATAAACCAGAAGGATGACTCCAGTTATTACCCCTCTCCTACTGTGGTGGAAGAGCACTCAGAAACATGTACCTCATATTTTTGGATGTAGATTTGAATGGAAGTTTACTCTCCAGGTTGTCCTGTCTTTTGCAGCCTGCTCAGTCTTCTTAAAGAGGAGCAAGTAGGCTTTCCTCTGGCACTTTGTAATCTTTAAATCATGGCCATCAAGTACTGAACTATATAAGGTTTTGTAATTCTGAGTTGTTAGGATAAAGTAAAGACTGGAGATGCATCCATACAGGTTATTTCATTTTGCCTGTAAAACATTTTAAATCTTATTGTTTGGACAGATTTTTCCTAGCTAATTTTTATATATTTATGCAATTTTGAGGTGATTGAACTTTTTTTTTTCTATTATGGAAGATCAGCTATTCAACTAAATTTCTTCTCTCTAGTAATAATTCTGTTCTACTACTAAACTTCATGAAGGAGTTTTGCTCTCTATTCTGTATTGATTAATTTTTCTCTACTAACTGCAGTGCCATCCTTACAAGAGAAAATTATTGCACATGATTGTGCACAAAAGCTTATCCAGTAATTCAGAATTCAGACTTTGTTGAAAGCAGGTATTTAAAAAAAAAAAATTAAAAAAAAAAGATAAAAATTCCCTTAATGAAAACAGTATGCTTACATAAAGGCTTTAGGCAAAAAGACTGTAATGTTAATAAAAATAATGTAACAGAACTAGTTGGAGGAACAAAAAAAAGTTTTATGTCTACTCTCAAAAAGTTTCCAAAAGCTTAATCAGATGCATTAGTGTCAGGGGTAATAAGTTCTAAATTAATAGCGGTGGCCCTCTCATGGGCACAAAGGTATCTATCATACTGCATACTGTTTGCGTTCTGTCTGTGGATTCTCTGAAAGATACTAGTGAGTGGTGGGATTTGAGTGAGAAGGTAGTTCATTCTCACTTAAAATTACAACATCTATTATTCAATATAATGACTTTCATTCCCCCATTCTTTCATCACATCCATTAAGGAATTCTGATTATCTCTTTGAAAGCTCTATCTAGCACAGAGTTTACTGAAGAAAATAATCAAATAATCATAGATTAAATTTCAGAAAGAGCAAAAAGTATATATATTGATGATTACCATGTGTGTTTATATTTATAATATTCTTTAAATACTTCATCAACTTCAAATGCAAAATTTAATCTTATGAAAGTTTATGGGATTTGGTTTTGTTTTGTTTTGTTTTGTTTTGTTTTGTTTTGTTTTGTTTTGTTTTGTTTTGTTTTGTTTTGTTTTTATCCGCTGTTTTAAATTGTGTTGGAACTCTCTTTGCCTTTGTTTTCACTCTTTTTGAACTTAACCTAGTTTATTTCTCAGTAACTACCTTCTCTAAACAAAATGGACCATATCAAATCTCTTAATCCAATTTCTTTTGTGTAAACAGTAGCTAATTTTCCTTGTTTTAGTGTGGTTTGATAAGTATAGCTCTTTCCAGTGTTGTTGTACCTTGGGGCTATTATCTCTTAAAATATATTGATATGTTTTAAAGTGAAGGTAGAACAGGGAGAGGTCAAACGCAAAAGGTAACAGCTTTTTTGTAACAGATCAGTTTAATGGGGTACAGTTTTGATGTTTTAAAATAAAAAGAAAAAAGTTCAAGTAATTTAGAAGGTTCCAAGCTATTTCTTGAGAAAAGAATCAAATTGCAGGGTGATATGAAGTGATGCCAGCTCTTGAACTAACACAGACAGGCTTTGGTAGTTGCAATCAGAGGACTTCTGAATCAAGAAAATGAGTATTTGTATTACCAAGACATAATGTGGTTTCACAGTTAGAAGTAATAGCTGACTACCTAGAGGGATGATTATGCAAATGAGAGCAATTTTGTTTTCTGAAAGTAGGGCCTTTTTTATTATTTTATTTTATTTTAAAGAAAATAATCTCAACTTCACAGACTTCCTATTGCTCACTGGACATAGATTAGTCACAAAGACAGCTAATGTGAAAGGAAATTTAAAAGTCTAATTAATCAGGCATCTCTCTGACTGATTTTTAACACCCTAGAATATGTAAAGTTCATATATTTCTCTTGTTCAAATATTTTTAACAGCTTCTCTTAAAAGTGTCAATAGTGTAATTCTGATACTGTTCCACATACTTTGGAGGAAAAAAGATAATTGACCTGGAGGTATATGGGTAACTTAAGAAGCATTACCCCTTTTTGTTAGCCACTAGCAATCAATGTGAACACGAAAAATGATGGCTTTAGTTCATCTTGGTTGTTTGAAATTGCAATTCAAAAAGCCAGACTAAGAAAGGTGTCTTGTGGTAGGTCCAATATGTTCTGAATTGATGTTGTACAACAAACAATACGGCTTTGACATTTCTCATTCAGAGGCTCGTTGCCTTCACTGGCTTTAGGGTCTGGTAAAGTGTGCAAAACTGAATGTCCTGTTTTAAAGGCTGAAACTTGTTCCTTTTTCCTTTCTTTTACATTCTGACTACCATTTTTGGACCATAGTTTGAACTCATTTGCATTGATTAGAGACTGTGTATGCTATATCTGCTCTCCAGCTTTGAACCTTTTTACTGCTTTGGATCTGTTTGCTATTGGGCTAAAACACCACCCAGAGCTATTGCAATATTAACATATTTTATGTTTAAAGATGTTTCCCATTAAGTTATAAAGCTCAGTAACAATTTTCAAACAGTCCAAGTCATAGACTTTATTTCAGCATGAGTGATTTGTTCCCATTTAGATGAAAGGCAGATTATTTCAAGTAGAAATAAAGTACAGCTATTCTAGAATAAGAAATGTTTTCACGTGTGTTTGTTCAGGAATAGTTATTCTGGAATAGCTGTTCATGAATAGCTAATTTAGATTGCCTCCTTTTGCTGATTGGTGATAGGGAATACAAAACAGCAGAATTCAAGGGGACTTTTCATTCATCATTCTCTTGGGGGAAGAGTAGCAAAGTGACTTTATGGACTTTGTAAAAGCATTGATTCTCAAGCAAGTTTTTATCAAAAAGTCTGTTTTATAGCTTTAACTGTCTGTGTGAGGTTATTACAAGATTTTTTCAAGTGCACTGGAAACTTTTAAATCCTTGTCATTCAGTTAACCATTTAAACCTTATTATCAGAGAAATCCATAAATACAGCAAATGATTAAAGTTAAAATAACTAACAGAGAAAGTAATTTGTGTAGCATGTTTTAAAGTTTATGTTACTAGGTACAAGATTTGGGAATGTATGTATAAAGTATGAAAGCTTTTTTTTTTTTTTTTTTAATTACTAACACTTTTTCTTTTTAAGGTAGACTTTAAATAAACCTCATCCTCTGAGTCCTCTTTAAATCTCCTCTCTCTTTATTCTGCTCTTCAGCCTCTGATTCTCCCAGGTTCTCTTCAGGCAAGACAGGCTTTGACATAACCAAGAAAAGCTAATTACCACAATCTGCCCCATTAACTGAATGGATAAAAAAGGCAAGAAGAAGCCTAGAGCTGATGGTCCTGTATATGCTGTGCAACCAAATATCTAGAAGGCTTGAAATGAACAGTGAGGTCTCCATGAAAAAATGCACCATGTGAAGCACTCTGAGCTTCTTAATTTGCTCTCACAAGCACAGTTTTATATGAGACAGGCCCTGATAAGTATTTCTGTGGGATAGTATCTGAGCTGCTTAATATGAAGATAGTTAAAAGGCCTACACAAAGCCTCCCAGCAAGCAGTTCCAGGAATTAAGCTGGCATACCCAGAGTCAGGTCTGAGTTATCAGTGTCTGCACCTCTATATTGTGTCACTGTTTGTATACTATAAAGACGGTGTAAAAAACCTGATGTGCTACATAAGTCAACAGAATTGTACTGAACTTACCTACTAAAAACTCTTGCCTATTAGTTCCGTATGAACAGTTCTAAAGTAAGAGTGTTTTCTGCAGCTGTATATCATAAAACACATATTTTCACCCATTTATTTGACCTTGTAATTAACATACCAGTTTTCCTTTGCTCTTTTAGTCTGAAGTACTCCTATGTGCTGGCAAGTATAATTAACCAAAAAAACCCCAAGCCCAAAAAAATAAGGAAGAAAATCTGTAGAACCCATCAAGAGCAGAAAATCACCAATAATTAGCAATGTTTTAGTTATCTCCATCTCTGAAGTGTTTAGACATGAGAAAATTAATGTTAAAAACATTAAAACAAAAAGCATCAGGATATTACTGATAGTGGTTTCCTTAAAAATGTATATTTTGTTAGAAAATAAATGTCTAAAAATATGTTCTTTACTTAAACTACTAATGGGGACAGTAAATATGAGAACAGGGATTAAAATATTAAATAGATTTTTATTGTGTGTGGAAAATCGTTAATCCAGGATTATAAAACAAATTTTTACCTTCACTACATGGATCTAATGCAAAGCATTCTGCAATACTTGTTTGTGTATTCCTTCATTCCTTCCTTCCTTCCTTCCTTCCTTCCTTCCTTCCTTCCTTCCTTCCTTCTGTCCTTCCATCCTTCTGTCCTTCCTTCTTTCTTTCCTCAGATTGTCATTGTATTTCCAGAAGACATTAGACCAAGAAAGGAGAAAGCATGTACCACCTTACAGGAGTCATTGCTGAAAACTTGGTCAGTAGTAATAAAAGAACCATTATTCAGCACAGTGTCCTGACTATAATCTTCCAGAACATGTAAATTTGCACTCAAAATATCAGATGCTCTGTTTAAAGTATAAGAAGTGGAAACTATTAATGTTAGTCTGGCTATCTGGAAAAAAATTATCCAATATACCTATTAAGCTATGACCTTAGATTTATATTTAACATTCCATTTATATAGAAACATATACAATATGTATTTACAGTTCATACATATAAATAAACTATAATTTATATAAAAATAAGTATATAAATACCTCCAAAAGATAACAGATGCAGCTACACTGTTGAAAAATAGAACTGTATATTCATTAATTCCTCACCTGAGCAAGAATGAGTTCTGCTGGTTAGTTTAAAGGAAAGGATGCAGAACTGAGGGATTACAACTACTGAAGGATGTTGCTTTAGTCTCCTTCAGTCTCCTTGATAAGCCTCAGTGCTTCAAAGATTCCCTCTTTAAAATGGACTGAGTGCTTTCAGAGGCAGGAAAGGAAATTTTTAATGAGTGCAGACAAATTAGATGATCCAAGCAGTATCTCTTCCATCTTTAAATCCTCATGTTGCAAGTCCAGAACAGAGGGTTAGATAAGAAGTGCAAAAGCTGTCAAACTCTATGCAGGCAGCGGTGTATGTTCACAGCTGACTCTTGTATTGTAAACAGTAACTGAATGTGATTATTTGATATCTAAATATGCCACTGTGGATTCTCCACTTACTACTAAGCAGAGGTCAAAGACATATACAAGATACTTTCAAGTAGCTTCTTTCAGATTCTGATGTTTCATCTGTTCCTACCATCACAGTGAATATGAATGTTTGCTATCAGCTATTAGCCTGTAGCTCAGTCAGGCCACCTTGACTTCTAATCCCAATCAATCCAGTACACCAAACAGTGCCTGGATGTTTGCTCAGTGAAAATAGTTTTTGAAAATACTCATCCATTCAGCCTCTGTTTGAGGGTCTATTAATTGTTTCTTATCCATATTTAACTCTTGACTCTTCCATTGTGTGTCTAATCTTTTGAGCTTAAATATCCACTACTGACCTCAGGTACTGCAAGAACACATTTCAAGAATATGAATTTTCAGGGAAGATGAGGAGTGATGAAGGAGAGGACAGGAAAGTTTGTTCTTGCCTCTTCTTAAAAATAAAATAACAAAAAATAAGATTATATGTGATCTTGACCAGTCATTTTTTCCATCCCCAAGCCCTGAAGCAGGATCCCGTCTGCCAAGCTGTTCTGGATAGGTGAGAAATCCCCAATTGCTCTGCCCCTCTCCCTCACAGTCTATTTCAATTTATCTTTATCTTCAAAACCAGAAAGAAATTTCTTTATTTCTAGCTTGAATATTGCCACTACTTGTTTTAGCTATCTCAGTAATAGTTATTGAACTCTTTCTTTGTTAAAACCCTCCATGTTTTGCAAACTTGATATAAAAGGGCATGGAATATATGACTCTTGATTTAGGATAAACTGTTGCACTTTGTAACTTAAAAAACAAAAACATCTCAGGTGAAAAAGTACTTGTACAACAATTTACACTTAGAGAAACAAGTTACAGTTGTCATTTTTGCTTTATTTCTTTCATGTGATATTTTCAGTTCATAGCTAATGCTATGGATGTATAGAAAATTAGCCCTCTTTTTTACATTTCAAAACTATAGCTGTAAATTATAAGCATTAGAAATTGCAAATAGTGCTAGTGAAAAATAATTCAGAATTATTTAAGAAGTATTTTTTCTCTAAAGAAAGTATTATGTGTTATTTTGCTCATATAAACTACTTTTTTGAATTTTTACCAATTGTATAAACCTTTTTTTGAAAATATTTTTCAGGGTTTTGTTAAGTTCTCAGAAATTGAAGCAACCATCTTATTTCAAATGTATCTTACAGATTTAGCTTGACTGTCTAATTTTAGGATGGTGTTGAAAAATTCAGTTTCTCCCACATGTAGATCATTGTACTTGACTAATTCAGTTCATTCATTTTCTGCTAACTTTTGAAGCAGTTCAGATTAGTTCAGCTTAGTCCAGTGGTCCAACCTTCAGATGACTCAAGTAGGTGAGATGAGTGCCACCTTTGAAGTCACTGTTGGCATCTCTGTGTGACTGAACTTTCATTCATCTTTTTGATGTCGTCTGCAGTCCCTGAGCAGAGCATTACTCATCTTCAGTGAAAGTACACAGAAAGCACCAGCCTTTGGAGAACCTGTCTGGCACAGCTGGACAGTCAGACTGTCTCCCTCAGTGTCCTTTCACTGGCTGGCTGTAATATTTTTATGAGGCAGCAATTATACATCAGTTTCACTTCATCCTTGCAATAACCATCTCCCTTTCTATCCACTCATCCTGGGATACAACATTTGTCCTAGGCCCCAGAAGAAAAAATAAAAAATTAAAAAAAAACCCAAAAACCAAAAACCAAAAAAAAAGAAAAAAAAAAAAAAAAAAGAAAAAAAAACAAACAACAACAACAACAACAACAACAAAAACCTGTTCTTGATATTATTCATGAAAACATTAAGGTGATGATACCTTTACTAAAGCTTTGTTCTGAGAATTATACTGAGGCTGGGACATCTCAGTATAAGGCTGCTTATCAGCTATTTTCTGATGAAAAAAAAAAAAAGCTGGAGAAGAAAAATAGGAAAACTTGCTCTTCTGAAGTTTCATCATGTGAGTGTGGTACTGAAGAGAGAAACCTGGCTTGGGGTCAGGTAGTTACTCTAGGAAGAGGATGTGGCAATATTAATAAAGAGGAGGAGGATAAGGGTGATGAGGTTGCCTACGTAGGTCTGTCTCAGAAGCCTGCTTCTTTCCAGAGTATCTTGCATTCTGGAACAGTGCTGAGTTTTGTCCTTTCTGAAAGTATGTAGATATTTCCCAGTTTTTGTTTCTGTTTATAGAGTGTATGGCGGAGTGTAGAAAATGCTCCCATTGCACATGTAATTCAGCAAACAGTTTTGCTGTCTCAGATCTCAGAAATCAGATAGTCTCATTGGTTTGGAATAATTTCCAGTAGGAAGGCTGGGGCAATACTACATCCATTTCTGGATACGCAGGTGGAGAGTTTGTCTTGTGCCTCCAAAAGTAGGGACAACCATCTTATGAAACAGGATTTTGGAAGGAAGAAAATGCAATATGTTAAGCTTATTTACAATCTTAGGAATGGTTTTGAGGTCTGTTATGAGAAACAGAAGATGGTGCTGATCACTTGGTAAGGTGGCTACAATATCTCTAAGTCTCTGTGCCATGTCAGAAGGTAATTAAATATGTTTTCATGTTAATGAAAATCAGTCCTTTGACCCTCTAGGTTTGGAAGGAAGGGAAAGGGTTTAGAAATATGCCAATAGTCTATATTCACAGAAAGAAACATAAGGTTACAAGAAAACTAATAGCTATTACAGAAAACAGAATGGTAGCCTGATTTTCAAAATTTGTTTGAACCTTCGGCAATGTCTGGCAGTACAAGAAAGATTCAAATTCAGCTATTTCTTTGCTGTTTGGGAACCTGGGACTACAACATTACTGTCCTTACTAGTGTATAATGCAACTTCCCAAATGCACATAGTATGCCCATGAGAGTGTTATATTACTTGAATTCACCACAGAACAAAAACTCTACTTTGGTTTATATTTGCCTCCCCATATAAACATGCCCTGTTTAGTAATCTTTGAATATAGCCCTAAAAACATTTTACAGTAAATAACTATTCTTACTCAACAAGTTTTAATTTGATTGAAGAAATTGTATCTCAGAACAGTAAATAAAACTGTAAATACTGAGCCACAGGTTAACTTGCAGGTATATTAGAGATTTTCCAAAAACTTCAAATTCCCCTGGAGAATTTCCTTGTGCTCCTGCTTAACTATTCCTAGAGTATGGCTTCTGTGCTCAAACTGGTAGCAAAGCAGAAAACGGAACATTTAGAAAACTCTATGTGGAATTGTTCTGTCAACTTAAAACCAAATGTGGTGCCATTTCAGTTTCTGCTTCATGTTATCAGTAAGGAAGAAAAGTTATGTCTCTACCTTGTACAATTACTCCAAAGATATCTCCTTAAAAATCCAAGCAAACAAAGCATGGAATAAATGAAAGACAAAACCAATATTAATCCTGTGAAAATGAACACCAAATAAACTGAAGATAGTGCATAACACTTTCTACTCCATAATTTTTGAAATTAAACAGCTAAAGGACTGAGGATTATTTGTATTAGTTACTATTTCCTGCACCCCATGTAATTTAATACACTAATTAATTTTTGTATTTTCCTTAGAGAAAACAAAACAGTGCATTTTTCCAAACTGGTCCAGCTGGATTCCTCACTTCTCTATATAATTTTCTGCTAAGCAAAAACCAAATTTTTTTTAAATTTTAAAAAAAGTTGGAGGGTTTGCTGATCTCTGTTAACTTCTGAACAAATGTCACCCCTGACCAAGAGCTTGGGCAGTTGTATTCTCTAAGTATTTGCTCACTCTTCTCTTTAATCCAGACAATAAGAAGTCAGACTTCACTGTTTTCTGACCTCTGTGCTTGCCATCTGCATGGTCATGAGGAATGCATCTTAATGATCATTCATGTTTGTTATGTTTTGGCTATGTTCAGTTGCAAGCCACTGGCAGTGCAGTTGATCAGTGACTCAATGTTTACTGTCCTGATAATCATTTTGTTCCTCTGACTGATATTGATGCTTACATCTGTACGGTGTTCATCAGGACTAATAGAGCTGCATGTGTAAATGAAACTGGAAACCTTTAGGAAATGTGGAGGCTTTTTTTTTTTTTTTTGGTTTTTTTTTTACTCATTCTGCTCTATTGACTTTCAGCACTCTTTCTTTCTGCTTCAGAAACAGTACAAAATCACCATTTCAAGAATGCAGTACCATGCAATAGTCATTGCCTTGACTTTTCCCCATTCTGTAACTTATGAACACATGAACTCATTTCTAATTTGAGATAGAGTGGAAGACTATTGAGAAATAGAAAGCAAATCTATGAATTTATTCACTAATCAACCCCTCTGAAAACAGTATGGAGCAGCAGCTGTGCAGTCTATGAAAGCCCAAGGACTGCTATGACATTTTGCAGTCAGTTCTTTTGGCATTCCACAGCTTCAGGATGGAAGAATCAATATATTTTGACCTCTGAAAAGGAATTCTTCCCAAAGCATTTTACTGTGATTTTATGCAAGAAGGGAGAATTTTTCCATTTGAAAGAATGTATCGTACTACTTCTAGTACAGCCACAGACCCTGGACAAACCTCAGTTTGTTCATCTCTGCAAAAAACAAGTTCATAACACATTTTTTTCTTATTCACTCAGTAAATAAATTCACTTAGATCTGTAATTTATCAGAAAAGTGGAAACAATAATTTTTTTATTTCCTTAAAGAGCAGCCTGGGATAACACTCTTATGTTTAAAAGGAAAGAACAAGTAAAATTTTAACAAAATCTTGAAGAATCTGACATTATTTGGATAATGCAGAGAATAGCAGGATAGATAGCAGAGAATGAGCAGAAAGGGAAGGGAGGTAAGCTAGAATTAATATAGCAAAATATTATTAACATTCCTACATAAACACAAAAGAAAAGAACAAGGTAAGGTTCTTTTAGGTTCCTGCTGGGTGCTTCTCAGTATGATTAAGAAATCTGAGGACTGAAGAAATTTTTGAAATAGCATGGTCAGGATTTAGCCTATAAAATAGAACAATGATACACTTGCTCCTTGTACTAACTGCTCCCTAACCAATTGTTGCCATATATTGTTTGGTGAATCTGAGTCTGGTAGATTTTTAAAAAATATTTTACTGAAACCTCCAGTGAAAACTTAGGCTTTCCTGAAAAGGAACAAATTTACTCACCCCCCAAAACTGCAAAAAAATGGTTGAAAATGTGAATCATTTATATTGAAAATGTTTGGCCCCTAAAGACAAAGACAGTCTTTCATCCACATTTTTTTTTTTTTTTTTTTTTAATTTGCAGTCTCTTTTGTTATCTTCCCTTATTTCATGATTTTCTGGTGTGGGTGTTGAGCAGTAGTGCTGGACAACCCTACCTCTTGATGCTGTCAGGAAGGCAAGCTGACTATCTCAAACACCTTCTGCTTTTCTAAGAGTATGTACACACTCACAAACAAATAAAAAGTCAGATTCTGCATCTCAGTGTGTCTTTTAGCACACAGTAACTATCTTAGGCTGAAGTGTCTCCCTCTCTGAAATGCTGATTTATGTGAATAGGAGTCCCTTTTTCATAAATGGAAAAGGCTGTCTAGGAAGATATTTACTTATGAGAGAAAACCGATCTCTCCATTGTGGTAAAACCAGGCTTAAAATATTTTTAATCGCCTAGACAAATGACATATTTCATCTTTGATCTTTTCAGACAGAATGCAAACAGTAATTAAATGGCATTATTATTATCAAACTATGATTATTGCTTGCTTGAGTGACTGTGATTAATGTGAAGGATTCTTGGTGGCTATTTGAATATAACCTTTTTTGGTATATTTTTAGTTTATTAAGAATTTCAGAGAAAAAATTTTTATTTACTGAAAAAATATAAACAAATATATATAGCATGTCAGTGCATTATACAAGTATGCATTAATTATGCTATGGTAGATTTATAAATTGTAAAATACCTTCTTGCATTTAAGAGATGGCTGAAATGTTTACAATGGACATGAAAGTATTTTCCCAATATTTTCTTTTGGTTTTTATTTTGTTTCAAACCAGTGTAATTCTGAAGTGTTATATTAGGTTGGTAAGACATATCTGAATCTATTCTGCCATTCAAAAGCATTCAAATAACATCACCAAAGTTTTTTGGCTGTCATTAATAGCAGATTTCCAGATAGCAATTGATCCACTTATGCACCAGTTCAAAGCTATTGATACCTGCTTCTGTTATCTCCCAAACAGAGATTTGTAAACTGGTCTTCAGTTTAATGCAGAAAACCTCAAATGAATTCAAAATACAGACTCTTAAATGGATTAATTAACCTCTCCACCTCATACTTTACAGGCACTACTGTGAATACCAGCAAAGCATCCTATTGATTTTAAGATTTTTGCTTTGCATTATGAATCCCTTCACTGTTTTTTTTTCCACAATATCTGGGAGAATTACAAACACCATATTTCCCATCCTGCTGTTTGAATGCTGGACCAGTAATTTCTCCTTTGATCTTTCTAAACCTTCTTTGAGCTGTATATTATTCCCTCTCACTCAAGACTTTATTCCCTACTATACATCAATGTCTCTTGCTAGCCTTAAAATCAAGTCTAAAATCTGATATGTTACATGTAGACTACAGGCATTATTCAGCTCCACTAGCCAATTACTACACTAGTATGATAATAACACAACATTTTTTTTTTTTCTGCGGCAGAAAGAGGCTTGACATGTTTATTATTTCTTTTGCATGACTTGTTTTATGTACCTATTTATTTTGCAGGATTTTGAGGCACCAGTCAGAATATTTTATGAAAGGTTTACTCATTCTCAGAGACAATGACATGATGGACAGAAGAAAATATTTGTGAAGTAAGACTGAAATTTGAGATATTTCCTTGACAACTATTCCTTTAAACAAGGACATATAATTAAAGAGAATTCATGTCACAATAAATTAGGAAGGATAAGGAATCACAAAGTTCAGAGATCTCATATTTTGGTGGAGAAAGAACTGGAGAAAACAAAATGAAAAAGAACTGTTCTTGTTATGCAATCAGTAATTATATACTTTCATGTATTATAAAGTATTATACACTTTATCTTTACAATCTAAATCAAAGTATCATACAATCACCCATGAACAAGGGAAAGTGTCACAGTTTGTGTCAGTAGATCAAAATGACTACTCCAGACAGCTTCAGAAAACCACCTTTGTTTATATTCAAACAATATCTACAACTTTCAATTACACAAAAACAAGCAGAAGGAACTTAACTTTAGTCACTGTTAAAGACAGTGTTTTCATTTTGCTTTCCTTTTTTCCAGAGATTTGCCTTTCCAAATTCTGTTTTTTGTAGTACCAAATTATATTCTGGTACAGACTCAGCAACACAAGGGCAAAGAAGATAAGGAAGAAGATTATTAGCCTTCAGGGCTAGTAACCTATTAATTTTACTGATCCACTATTGTAAGACTATCAAATCATTTTTTCCTAGAAAAGAACAGTGGTTTGGAGTTTGGTTGTTGGTTTTCATTGGTTGGTTGGTTGATTGGTTGGTTTTTGGTTTGTTCAGTTGGTTGTTTTTCTTTGGCTTGGATCGGTGTTGGTTTTGGTTTTTGGTTTTTTTTTTTTTTTTTGTTTTGTTTTTTTTTTTTTTTTTTTTTTTTTTTTTTTTTTTTTAATTAATTTTCAACTCTGAATTTCAGATTAAGGAATTGAAGAAGCTTTAGCAATACTTTGTGGCTTGACAATGAATCCTTTTTCCAATTAATGTTCAATGACTTTTCATGCAACCTGGCTTGAAGGTACACCCCCATCACAGGACTAGACATGGGAATGGAATACTCCTACATGTAATTGCAGACATACATAACCTCTTTTCTCCATGCCTATTTATCTTCTTTAGTTATGTTTATAGTAAAATCAGTTTTGCTAAAATATAAATAGAAAAAGAATTAAATGAAAATTAAGAATAGGATATTTCCTGTTTAAATTAACAATGATTATAACTACGGATAAAGAAGTTGATGTACTGGTGCAAATAAAACAGGCAGGATGATACCTTCCCCTAATTAATTAAAAATATATATCAGTCACAGAAGTAATTTCTGAATTACAACAGTATTGCCATGGTATGCGAGTTCTACTTTTATCTGCAAGCAAAATTAAAAAACAGAACTCTTTAGAATATTCAAAATGGATCAGTTCTAGGAAAATGTGAAAATTTAGTAGTGGTAAATTTTTTCCCAAACAGTGTACACAAATGTGAAGTAAAAAGGGTTAATATAAAAAGAAAAGGACTCATTTCAAAGTTAAGTCACAGAAGTATATACCCAGGCAATGTCTTTAGCCATCAGTTAAGTTTACTATACATAGTCTTAGGGCAAAATAATTTGGAGAATAACACTTTAAAAAATAATTCTAAGAAAATCACATCACTATTTTATTATATTGAAAAAAAAGATGGAAAATTCTCTACACATACGTACACACACACACAAAATAAAATTAAGTATCCCAGTGTCCATCTAGACATGATACATCTGTGGATTTAAGTAGCAGAATCAGAATTCAGAGCCAGCAGAACAGAGTACATTACTTTATTCCCCAAATCACAATTAATCAAGAACAAATGCATTTTTACAAAGGACCAGAAACTTGCCACGAGAGCTTCACAGGGAAAATGATCTCAATAAATTAAAGAAACTCATTTTTCCTTTGGAGACAGAACAGTGGACAGTAATATGTTTCATTGCTCTTTGGAAGATCCTTTCAAAGAGGATGAAGAATCTAAAGGTCATGTCATTGAAATAATGCAGTCCAGGGTAACTAGTGTCATCTGTATAATACAGAAATCTAGCTGTTAAATAAGGTAAGGATTTTTTTTTTTCACTTTTTAAAGCTGACCTGCACATTAGAATGAACGAACCATCCACCTATCATTTTTTTCAATGCTAATTATAGCTGATAAAATGTAAAACACTTGTATGGAACTTACCATGCCAGCTTTAAAAGAATACACAGATACACCTACATTAACTGTGTAACAATAGATAAATGATACCTGCTTTAAGAGATTACAAGCTCCTACATTTGCAATAAAGAAAATTGAGAAAAGTACCTCTATGGGCAGAAAACCATCCACAGGATATATTCATGTCTCTTCACAGGCTGTGGAGAGAAATGCTAAATACCATCTTCCACTCAAAAACACTTTTCCCATATTTTTTGGAGGACAGAAACATATTGAAACAGAAGATACCATATGCAGCGTCTTGTATAATGTTTGTGCAATACAGACATGATTTGAATACTGTCCACTCAGTATAATATGAGAGTTCCAAGTGTCTCCCACCCTAAAGTGGTCTGAACCTACGTGCTTTAGGGTATCTTCAAAGGTGGACACTACTGTAAAAACAGGACTGCAACTGTAGTTGGAAAAGGGAACAAGGAGAAAAAAACTTAAACTCCATGACAAAGGAATGCTTGGTAGTAGACAAATGCCTGTACATGTATAGATTACTGAAGTTGCGCACCCAGGAGACTTTCAGACCATCAGAGAAAACTTCCAGGACTTCATCTGAGTTCCTTTACTATGGCACATCAATCAATTTGACGCAACCTAGGCCATGAGGCCATCCACACAGGGCAGGAAGACATGACAGGGGAGTCATGAGGATCTCATAACCTCCTGGAACAACTGCTCTTGGAGCTCTAGATTTATGCTGACTATAACAGAAATTTAGACACCTCATTTACATGAAGACACTGACATGTAGTAAACACAGACACATAGGAGACCTCTATATTTAGACACCCAATGTGCTGATGTCTATTGGCATTTGAGATACCTAAAATGTCCAAGAAGACCCTAAAGAACACTCCTCAAAGACAGAGATCTCCTATACACTTTTTGTCATATATGTCAGCCCAACTATTGTATTTAGGATACTCTGGAGTTTTTCAAAAGGCACTGTGGTCAGCTGAATGTCATTTCTTAATGTCAAGTTGAATACCACCCTCAATAAGTTTAATTACTTTGAGGGTGAAACAGTGCTAGAAAGTAAGCAGCTTGAGTTGCTCTTGGAAACTCAGGAGGAGGTTAAGGCACCTAAGACACCACCCCTGGTATTCTGCTAAAAAAAGATGGAAGAAGAGGATCAATGCTGGTGGTCCCTGTCTTGTTAGTGTCCAGTCTCATTCTGAATTTCAGTGAGCTATTTGGGTCAGTCTTCTACAGCAGAGAATTTCACAAGTTAACTATATTTTGCTAAAAATAATTTTTGCTTTCCTGCAGAGGTAGGATAGCATTGTAGCTGGAACACAAGACTTGAAGTGGAAAGAAGGCTCTATTTCAAGAACCTCCTCAGACAGGTCATTTTTTCAATTTCTATATGAGTCTTTCTAGCTGTAATACAGGCATAGCAATGCTTACTTATTTCACAGAGTCACTTAATGTTCTTTCTGTAAAAAGACTTAGGCATGGGCTTACTTAAACCCCAGCTGGGAACTTCATATGCTTAAAGTTTAAAAAGTTACTCAATCATCATAGAAAGACCCTCAGTTCACATTGTTTTTTAATTTTATTTTACATACTTTAAAGGTTGTTAGGAGTAGATTTTGCATTGTATATCTTTATTGTATTATAAATTCAAATAACATTTAAGAAAAAAATAATATTGTATCCTTTTTTATTTTGAAAACTGTGTTGTGCAGTACAGTGCTTGTTAAATAGAAACACTACTGTCTTCCTTCTCTACAGTGTTCCCTAACATAGACAGTAACCCCTATATTGAAGGTCATGAAGGTTTGCAAATTCTCCAGCATAAGCCACAAAGTGTTAAGTTAGCATAAGAAACACTTAGGGTAAAAAAAAAACAAACAAACAAACAAACAAACAAAAAAACAAACTAAAACCCAATTCACTGTTCATGGGTTCATAAAGTGGCATGAAAAGAGATAAGCAAAAAAGGGGGGACGCATTTTAGAAACATTTAAAAAATATTTCTTATTCTGTCCTAGAATAGAAAAGCATGTTGAAATAATTCACCGTAAAGTCTCCAAAAATGTTCTGTTTACTTTACATTTTCCTTAAGCTGAATGTGGTCAAGTCACTTAAAAATCTATCCAGTGTCATATAACATTGTGTGTATGTAACAACTTCTAAACTGTAAATAAACTTTTATTTATGGAATATCAAATTTATACTTTCAATCAAATATAAAAGCAGTAGTGATGTACAACAATTTGTGCAGAAGCAAAGAGAAAAGCACAGCCACAAGTACATAAAGCTAAGCTAACAAAACGTATAAAAACCTGCAAATGTACTTGTGAAGTAGCTTAAATAATCAAATCCAGATTTTATTTATAATAGTTTCAACAAATTTCAGAACTACTGTTGTATAAATTTAAGCTATATTTTGCCTATTGTGTACAGTGCTTTTAGACTATATTAATAGGAATATTAAATATTCAAATGCTGTGCAACTATGTCATGGAGGCCTGTGTTTTCTGGTTGTTTGTGGTGCATCTATAAGGTTCCAAAAATCTTTCACAAAGTTATGAGGCAGGTTTGTCTTTTTTAATGTGCTGGACAGAATTACCACACACAAGCAATTTCAGAGAAGTTACATGCATTAATACCTTCATATGAGATAAAGAACATGGATGTCACTTGTCTATGCTTCTACATATTTTGGTATTCAAGCCTCTGGCAGGAAAATAAAGGAATGGCTTAGAAATTAGAAAACTACAAGTAGTAAAAAAGATGAGAACTTATGCAAACACTGAAATATTACATTACTGTTAATGACATTTCCACCTCCACTGTTAAGAACTAGTAAAAATGTTGGATATTTTTTAGTGCTCTAAAGGACGCAAAATAAACTGAGTAAAAATAGAAGATGTTAGATAATAAATGTTGTACAAATGAAACACATTCTGTCTCTAACCAGACTTCCAAGGGAATGTCTAAGATGTGTGGTAAATTGTCTAATGATTTTGAAAAAAATGTGTAGAAAAGCTGGTTTTTACTACTAAGTGAATTATTTGTGATATTAAAGAGATTGATGTGCCTAGAATTCCATGAGTGCCAAATAAATGGTAAAAAATATCAGTGGCTGAATAATAGAGAGATTTTATTGTTGTCAAAACCAAGACAGAACAGAAAGAGAAGCAAAACAGAATCACAGATCTGGTAGGTTCAACATCAATCATTTCCAAACCTTATCCATAATAATTACTCTCCTCAATAGTGGTATGGAAAAGGTTTTTAAAAAAATCCCCAAAACATGAATCCTGCGCTGCTATAAGAAAAGACTGATAAAGAACCAAGTTATTACTTGATTTCATTGATTTGTGGAATAGGTTACAGTTAACAATCTATTTTCAAAAGCTGTAAGAAAAACAAAGCAAAAAAATGGAGCGTTTTTCCAACTACCTCATTATATATTGTTGTTATGTATGTTTGTGTTATTTAGCCAACTGTCAGTGCTATATTGCTATCATTTAAAAGTTAACAAATGCTCTATAATGTAAACTGGGCACAATGTTCTCATCAGCCTACCAGCCAGCTGCATTTTCTATGCTAAGGTTTTTAGTATCTGTGGAGCACTAAGAAACTGCAACAATATTTATTCTCCTTTCTGTTAACAACCTCTATCAGTTTCCAGTGGGATCAAACCTAGATGTAATTTTTTTTGATGTTTTGTTTTCAGTGTTGAAAGGTACAAACATATATTTGTACATACATTTTAAAACATTGTCATCCTTGATCGAGGTAAGAAACCTTTCCAATCATATTGAGAACTCTGTCTGTAGCAGCAGAAGTGACTCGAAATTCCAGCCAAAGGCCAACTTAACTTTTTGTATGTCACTTCAGCATGAATAACTGGACAGCACTAATGTAAGCGTAAGCAGAACACAAACACTGCTTGTGTGTTGCTTACCTATAAATAGGAGTAGCCTTGGTAATTTACAACTGAAAAAAATCGGCTTGTCTTGAAGTCTTTGGATGATTTTGTAAGGGTCATGTCATTTATAGTATATGAAGTGATTTCATTACTTACTATGTGCAAAAAAAATAAAGATAATATTTTTTTTTCTTTACTTGAGATATAGATAGAGCAGTATCTGTGAGGTTAACACATATTATTTTTATTTATCTTGACAGACTTAGAACCCAATGTAATAAATGGGAGATTTTGAGGTATGGCTTAGTACATGTAGATGTGCACTTGGTGGTATCTTACTCTTATAAATTATACAATAATTTGGGGAGAATGAAATATTCATTTATGATAATGATGATGAAATACATTACTATAGTCCAAAATGACTCCCCCTCAAGAGATAAATTATGAACTTTTATGGAACTCTGATGCTGATATGTTAAAGAACTGATACTTGCCAGAATTTTAATATAATATACTTAGCAAATAATCTTCCAGAGACCTAAGGCTGTCTATGAGCATGTTCATTTACCCACCCTGAACCTTAATGACTTCTCTGGGGCTCTACCTAGGCAGCACACATCGTAGCACTAAATTATTTTTCTTTTTTCCCCAAATATTATTACCAGTTTTATATTACAAATACATATTATATTATAAACAATATAGATTAATTTTTAGATTTAAAGGAGATATAATAGAAGGAAGCTAAGACCTTATGGGTGGAACATGATGCATGTCCACTTGGGATCTACTTGAAATCATTGTAAGGAATTTGACAGTAATGTATTTGAATATCATGATATAAATGAAAATAGTAATTAAATTATATGTATGCATTTCTAGATATGTTTTCATTTTGAGTAGATACTCCTCAAAATCTGCACTGGATTTTTGCTCATCTAACTCTGTTAAAATGTGCAATTATGAAAAGAAAGGGACACACCTTTTACAGATATATGTTAATAATTTAGATTAAACCTGACTAAAAGTATGGATTGGGGAGGGGAGGCAAAAAATAGGAAAAGTAATCAATTGTCCTTACTTCTTCCTAATTAAATGGAAAAATTACTATTGCTGCAGCAACCGTATTCAGCAGCTAGTATTAAGACCACAGCTACCATAACAATTTCATATTATTGGCTAAAATAGATAAGGGTTAGTAGAGAAATCCTTGTATTTTCATATTCTAGAGCATGAAAGTTACTTTTATGCATTAAAACTAGGAAGAAGCTAAATAATAAATGCTTTAGGCTAATCATCAAATTCTGTTATTAATAGGAAGTAATTAAGTAATATTTGCAGTTTTGAAACTAGAACCTTAAAAATATTGAAATGAGCTTTTATCTACATAGGTTCCAGTTTTTGATAAATATAAATAAGTCATTAGTCATGTAATATCTCATACAAGGTCCATAAGGTTCATTATTTGCTATAACCTGCTAAATAAAGTGTTGCAAAACTTATTTAAACACACATTCACATGGTAGACTGCTGTAATGATCCATGGCAACATATATGCACCCCACACAGTGATCTTCTGAACAACCTTAATTCATCATGGGAACAGAATGTGTAACTTTCTGCTTCAGAAAATATAGACTATTCATGTTTAAGTTAAAAGAGAACACCCTCAATTTATAGTGTTCACTGTCTTAGAAGACTGTGCTCTAACACATCATAGAAAACACTTAAAAGCTTTTTCTTTGTCAATAACACATTAAAACCTCTGAAACAAAGCCTTTTGAAACATTATTATTTATTGGTTATGAAAACTCTGTACTAGCAAATGTGTAAATCTATGTGATGGATAAGAAGGATAAAAAGTGAACTATTAAAACATGTTTCGATGCACATTCTAACCTCCTCTATTTATCTTGATCTTGATAAGACCTGAGTTGCCCATTAGGAGTTGAAGCTCTCCTAGAAGTTCCATTTTGTTATTGACTGTTCATGTGCATTACTTTATCCAGTTAGTATTTCCAGTCTCATATATTCAAATAAAATTACAATCACTAACATGTAATGTTTCTGAAGGAGGGTAATATTAGAAAATGTATTTATAAGATAAATTTTAATGCTATAAAGATTAATTCTAACTCACACAAATATTCTTACAACAGCAACACTTCTTTTTAGCATCAAGGTTGCTAACAACAACTTATATCTAGCAAATAGTTATGCATACTTATAATTTTATCCTATTGATTTCATGGAGAATAAACATGAGTGAAGTTATCCACAATGATGATGAATATCCCTTTCCATCTTTTATTACAGATTTCTTAAGTTAATTTTCATTAGAATATTTTTCTTTAGAGCACTAAAATCAAAATTGCTAAATACTACCCTAAAAATTGCTTAAAATTATTTTTACTCCTCATGCAAGATAAAAAATATCTAATACCTGAAGACAAAGGTAATGCCTAAACTATGACAGCCTAACTAAGCATATTTCAAGACAGAACACTTCCTTGATGGCAGCATCAAGACAAAATAACGCAATGGCTTTATTTTGAATAATTAAACACTCCATTTGTGTTTTAATATCTCTGGAAACACCTTTTTTTCTTCCTCCTTTTTTTTTTCCTCCCCTGCCACTTGTTTTAGTCAACTTCATCCTAAACAGTGGTGTTTCTGTGTGGTAGTAGAACAAGGAACAGTTTAAGTGAAAAAGTGATCCACATCATCACTCTTATTTCTACATTCACAGCTGACCTCCATAAACATCTTTTCCCCATTTCCTTGTAGAGGTCTCAACAGTTCCAGGGCACCATTATCTTTCACATCCTAGACTGGCAGAACTAAAATTGTGTGTATGTGTGTCTATATGGTTTTTTTCCCCTTGGTGAATGTGAAATTTATGAAAGGACATGTTCAGATGAGACTGAATTGGAAGACTCTTTCTCAATTCCCATCTTCCCAGTCTGGTTTAAACTCAAATATGAGAACAAAAGGGAATAAATCAAGTTTATCTGTAGAGCTCTTCTTTCAAGTGATGTTTGTGAAATCCAAAATAAAAGATGCTGGAGCAACACCTGCCTCCTTGGGAGGCAGAAGGCACATCTGTATGCAGCCCTATTACTTAGTATGACTTCTCTAGTACACCAAGAGAATTTTACTTCTTTATCAAGTGCTACTTCCCCATACTGCTTCTTAGCACCCAGCCACTTGTTTCTGATGCAACTCTGGTGATGTTATTTTTTTTTACAGAACAATATGGAAGGAATATGAAGTGGAATTCAGTCAGAGATTATGAGCAGCATGAATACATGGGAAATGTTCCTTTATTTTGTATTTCTAAATCCTTCATTAGACTAAAGGATCAGTTTGCAAACCCCATTCATTCTCTTATTTCTGTCCTTTGCTCAACAGTTTACTGTACATTCTTCAGTACCCAGCTATTTCTATTCCTACTGTTCATTTAAATGTTAAAAAGATTCATTTCAACTGCAGAAGCTGTTCAAATACCGTAAATTACCTGACTTAATGCAAAGAAATTCAGAGCTTAGAATGAAGCTCATCATGCTATGCATGCATGACCCCACTTCAAGTATTAAACTGGTCTCAAAACAATGACCATTCTTTGTTGCAATATTGAGGTTTAACTAGATGAGATGTGGGGCCCAGTTCTGATCCCATTAAAATTAGTGGGATTTCATTCTTAGCAGGATTTGAATATAATTATAATTGCTTTCATTTTTCATAAAACTTGCCTATTTTTTCTTCAATCCCTTCATATGGCTATATCTGTTTCAAAGGTTATGTCAGAGCAATGAATTTAAAAGAATCAAAGAAAAAATAGAGAAAGGCCCTGTTCTTGCTCATTTCAGTATTCTTCAAAGTGACATGGCTAAATATCTCAGGAGGGATTTCTAGGATATGCTTGGACATGAGTTAGCATTGTACATTGCTAATAGAACCTGAAATAAAGAAAACTCTTGAGAACCAGGGGACTTAGACCTAGACCTGCCAAAATTAGCTCTCTCATTTAAAAATTCTGCTTGTGTGTGCCGCCGTCACAGGAAAGACTTCATTATGTAGTAGAAACAGAGAAAAGTACCAAGTTTGACAAGCTTATTAAAACTCTTAAATATATTTTTAAAATAATCATACATTAAAGAAACTTGCCACCTTATAAAATAATTTATTTCTTGAAAGTCAGAATGCAAATACTGAGAAAGAGTACTACAACTCAGGGTTTAGCATATAGGCTAATTAGTGTTTTTTGTCAGTGATCAAGATTTACATCTCTTCGCTAATTCCTCTTTCCTGTATAATTTTAAAGAGTAAAATTTCTAAAGGTACTGAATCCTTCCCCTCCAGTTTTAATGGTACATGCATATCCTTCAAAAATGTGGCTAATAATATCTATCACCTTCTTTGGTGAGATCTTGATCTTGCAAACAATTTACTGTAAGCAGGACGCTGAATGCACTAACAGTCCCAGTGAAATCATTCTTATTCTGCATGAATACAGATTGGGGTCAATTGAATGACTGAGGCACAAGAAAATGGCACATGGGTCAATGTAGTGGGGCCAGTGCTTACAAGATTTTGTACAGTGATAAAAGGTTTAACTGCTTCTGGTGTGCATGTGATACTGCATGTGATATCTCTTAGAAACCGATGCTATTGATATTATAATGTAATAATACTTTAACATATAATATTTTAAGTATAGTAATATTTTCATTCCTTTAATGCTTTAGTCATGCAATTCAAAATCCATCCTTCATGCTTGATGTTGACCTTTATCTTGAAGAAGTCTGTACCCCTTTGTAAAATCTTTACATTCAGTATTTTTACAGGTAAACTAACTTTTGTATTTTACTTTAAAACCACAGTTAAATCTCATGAATTCCCTTTCCCAAAGTGAAACTAAAGTCAGTATGTTGGGAACAAGCTTTTATTCACAGTACTGAAACAACTATTTTGAGGATATGGAAACAAACAAACAAACACAAACCCTTCAAATCCCACAATTTTAAACTGACAGAAAGATCACCTCTTTTGAACTTTTAACCAGCGACAAACTGCTCCTTAGGCAGTATTACGGAAATGTATCTATTTGTGATTCAGAGGTTTTAAGGTATGCAAAATTTATCAGATCCTTTTGAAAGATGAGCTAGTGGTTAATTCCCTTTAAAATTAAAAATATTTTGTTGTAAAGTCAAACTAATTGACTTTAACTGTGGCAGTACTGCACATAGCTACACATGGAAAAGATTTTGCTTTATCCACAATTCATTACCTGTTCATCTTGGAGCGGTTACAAAAAGCTGGTCTTTGGCTTTATTACTCATGCTTTAGAGGACACTAGTTTGCGCACCAGATTTCTTAGCATATACAAATGAATGACAAATCCTTCCACTTATTTGTTATTCATGAATTGTAATAAATAATGTTAATCATATTACACTTATTAATTTAGCCCTCTTTTAAAAATCAGAGGTACAGGAAGGAAGGCTGAACATAAGAGGCTGTCAAAGATTTCTCTTTTTCTGTGGTCATTCCTGTAGTTCTGATCTATTTTCAGCAGAACCAAAAACTGACTAGAAAACATTTAACCAGCTGGGGTTGTATCCTGCAGCAATAATCAATGTATAAAAAAATTTCTTCAAATAATATAATTTTACTGATTTGAAGAAAAAAAATAGTTACAAAAAGGTGAAAAAGAACTCAAACACTAATGAACTACAGAATTCTGAGCAGTCATATTATATCCTTAAAAAACTCTGAAATTACTCTGACTCCTTCAGAATTAAGTATGGTTGGAGAAAGGCCTTTCCAATATTAGTCAGGGTGTAGTGGTATAAGATTGTTAATGATCTTTCTCTACTCCATTAGGTATTTTGGAATTTAAAATTTAAAACCATTTAGTGCAAGAAGTGTAGCTACATCCTTCAAAAATCCTAAGGTCTAGGTCCAGATTGGGTTCTTGAAACTAGCAGTATAGAGCAAAAAGGTAAGGATCTGCAGAGCAAAACTACTGGTGTAAATGATCTAAAATTCAGATGTATCAGTTTGATTAGCTCTAGTGAATGCAAGCAAAAGCTGAGAGAACTGAATTTGTTGATATCTAAGAAAAGAATATTAGGGGAAATCTCATTTTTGTTTTCAGTTATTTAATGGAATAGTACAGAAAAGACAGAGCCAAATCCTTCACAGAGATTAATAGTGACAGGGCAGGAGGCAGCAGGCACAAGATGCAGCAAGGGTAATTCTGATTAGTTATGAAGGATTTTTTTTCTTTTTTTTTTTTCCCCACAACAAGGGTAGTCCTACAGTGAGACAGACTGGGATCTCCATCCTTGGATATATTCACTGGACAAGGCACTGATCAATCAGATCTGCGTTGCTCCTGCTTTGAGCAGGGGTCTGGACCAGACAACATCCAGAGGTCCCCTCCAACCTATATCATATTATGATGCTAGCCAGGTCTGAGGGACCGAATGACAATTTCTAACCACAGTGCATTAGGTGTGCTCCTGGAACGCACTTTCATGTAGTTTTGTCTGAAAGCAATCCAGTTCATGCATGTTAGACTGCTCCATTGTGCGAACCAAACTAGAAAAAAAAAAAAAAAGAAATAATTAGAATACTCATTTCAGTGACATACACCTGATGTGGATTAAAACATTGATGTTGCTGCATCCTGGATGAACCTTGAGAAGGAAGTTGGACAGATCAAAAAATATCATGTAACCAGATCAGATGCCGTGACCCTTATACATTTTAAATGTGTTAATCAGGGTATAATTAATATTAGTTTATCTTGGACCTATATATAAGTGTGCTAAAATAGTGTAACTAGCAACAGTGCATATATATTTTGTAACACCTGTGATGGCAGGGCCAGATATAACATATAAGCATTTGGCAGAAGCATGCGAGCAATTTGGCTGGTAAAAGGGCAAAGGAAGATATATGTGTGGTCACATGAAAGAGACTGCCAAGTACTGTTCCCTCCCAAGTGTTAAAACATTGCCAGACAAAGGACAAGATGAGTACAAGGGACTGAGAATGAGCAGAGTATCCTTCCACCGTTAGGATATTGACTGACAAAACCACAAAGAGGGTAAGCAGTATGAGGAGCAGATGAGCCCTCCCTTTATTTTTTTGGCAGGGTTGGGCAGGGGAATAACATAAAAACAACAGGCATAAGGAAGGAAAAGCAGAGAAGAAAGAAGACAAGACCACTTCAGTTCTGGCTTCTCTCATCAATGAGTTCTCAAGTCTGAACACCCTGACCTTGGTGACCAAGGAACACCAAGGACCACCAAGGACTGCAGTCATCAGCACCAACTATGCAGCATCACCTCTGTGGCATTTTGTATTCACAGGTAATTTGAGATGTTAAAGACTAATAATTTCACCTGCATAGTAACAATTATTAATGACATATAAGAGTTGATTATTGGCACAAAGGGTGCTGTTAATGAATTAATTTAGTAATGTCCTGTTTTAAAGTTTAAAACTGGCCTGACTTGTTAGTCTTCTGAAGATTCTTGTCACAATGATCTGTAGTTTCTTAATTTGTATAACACACAGACACATATTCTGTTATGACAATCAGTAGAATAGAATGATACCTTATAATTCGTTTTCCTAGAGTTTTGCGTTTCTCAGAAAAGATACAATTACAATGAGCTACAGCAGGAACCTTTACTACCTGGTATTTGAAATAAGAAGTTACAAAAAAGATTTATGATCTTTCAACCTTCCTACATAATTAGCATCACTTGTACCCAAGCTCATAATATACCCCTAGCTTGTACATGTGTACCCTGGAACACATGAACAGCACAGCATTTCATAAAAAATAATTTCCTACTGGAGTTTTATCCCAGTGTGTAAACTTTTGGTAAGGCTCAGAAATTCCTAACCTTTCATAAAAAGTTATTAGATTCTCATGAAATACCACTGACTTTAGCCTAATAAACTGCATAGTTTGGTCCCTACAATGGTTTTATGCCCTTTAAGTAGGATTTAATACATTTAATACATTTTTAGTCTAGTCCACACATTAGAACAGAAAGTCTTTCAGATGCTGCACATAAAACATGGGCATGCTTTGCAATCTTTACACGACTGTACAGTTCAGTTCAGACAAAAGGAAAAAAGAAGATACATCTCTTGCAGATAGCTAAATAGCCTAAACATTTACCTAATTGATTCAGATTTTCAGATGTAAAACTAAGTGTGCCCTTCAGTGAAACTAGGAAGCTTGATCTTTAAATCAGTGTTAGCAGTGTACAGGCTCTGACTTAATAATTAACTGTTTGGTTTTCCATGGAGACAAGCATGTTTAAGAAAACAAAGAAGAAAAAAAAAAAAGAAAAGCCACAGAAAAAGAACAAAACAAAGCAGTAAAAATTACCTAAAAATAAATATCTTTAGGTATCATGGGTCATATACAATGACCTTCAAAACCTGCAAAATGGTTTATGCGTTTAGATATTTTCAGTAATGCTTTGGGCATGATCTGTACCTTTAGATATAATCACAGTAAGTCACTGAACATGATCTAATGGACTTTTGCAACTAAACATGTTTTGTTGTGCCTCAGTGTGGGAAAATAATGGAAGATTGGTGAGGAGGATTGTAAACACGCTTAAGTGACTTGCAGCTGCGGTGTTGAAAAACACATATATCATACTATTTGTTGTTTGGCCTTGTGTGTTGGACAAGTAGAACATCTGTGTTTAGATAACATAGGCCTGTGATAGACTTAGAGGCACCCTATCGAACATGCTTGAGATTCCTGCCCTGCTGTGGGAAAGATCAAATCACAGCCGTAAATTACGCCTGCACGAATCCCTGAAATACAGGCGAAAACAGCAGGTTCAGTGATACTCTAGCAAGGACCGAGCACTGCAGCACCTGTGTTCCCTCCTGTGTGCCTCTTCCCTGGTACTGCTTTGGGGATAACCCGGTTGGCGAGGTAAAAAAAACAAATTTACTCTTTGCATGTCATCTGTGGTTTTCTGGTTGTTCCTGCATCCTGCCTGTGCCGGCTCACGCACCCAGCATCATATGTAATCAGAGTTTCTATCAATTTAACAGAGGGCAGTCACCACTTCAGAAGGAAAGATGACTGTGGAGGGAAAATCTTACCTTTTATTTCACAGCTCACTATTAACATCATATGGGATTTTTGTTCTAGCTGTTCTGTTTTTTTTTCCTAGAACTTCTGTTCTGGGGTTGGGGGGGTTACAACTTACAGACTTTGTGCAAGAGCTGAGTAAAGAGCTTTACATGTTTATATGTGTGAGGGAAACAGAAAGATGGGAAAAATAGAAAAACTACTGTAACGGGAACATACTACTTCACTTCCCTCTCATTCTTTAATTTGTTGAGCATTCATATCATATTTCAAACACCTGCCAACTATTTTTGTTAATGTCATTATTATATAACCTTATTTGAATCTTAAAATAAAAACATATTGTAACAGTCATCTTTAAATTTATTATTAAGGAAGTTATTTGGTGGATTTATTTATCTAAAATGATGAAAAATATTAAAATAATTAAATAAATATATTTTAATACAGCTTGATAAGCTATTGTAGAAGTATGGTAATCTGGTAAGAAGCCTGGTAATCTGGATGCACCACATAATTTAGGTTAAGATAAAAGGAATCAAATACAAACATTTGGTTGCTTATTTTTAGTGCATATTCAAGGTGCGCAAGAGCAATATAATGTGTAAAGTTAATTTATGACTCAATTTTGAAATACATTTAAAAATGTAGAAACAGTAACCTGGGTGACATCAAATACCCACGTAGGCCAGTACTATTCTCAGTAGCAGAGTTCAAATACTTGGTAAAAAAATGCAAAAACATCAGAAAAGAGTAAAAGAGCAGGACAAGTGTCAGGTGGTTGTTTCCCAGAACACCCTTCCAGCCTCCAGCAGCTTGGTATATTTGTGTTTAACAGCTGTTGTTTTTTTCCCATGATTTTGCCCAATTCCTTTCTGAATCTGCATAAACTTTTAGTATCTACAGCTCTGAGCTCTGTAATTTAACAACACGCTGCACATGGAAGTACCCATTTCTGCATCTTTTGAACCTGCCACCTGTCACATTCTTTTGATATCTACTACTTGTTTTAAAGGTAGTGAGCAATTTCTCTCTATTCACCTCTTCCATGACAATCATAACTTTACAGATATACTCTCATAGTCTTCTGTTTTTCCAGGCTGAAAACTCTTTGTTTACTTAATCATTCCTTCTGTAGAAGCTATTGCATATATATGATCATTTTTGTTAACCTTTTTATACTTCTGATGAATCCTTTCTGAAGTGAAACATTGGACCTGAACACATCATGCAAGACATTTACAGAGAGTTTTTGAGGGTTTGTGTCTATGTGTAAGTGCATATTGTGTATATATGGTTTATATTTATATATATACACCTACATATATATGTGTGTGTGTATATATATATATATAGGCTATCTGACTAAAAGCTGATCAAATTAACTAGAAAGACTTTGTGAGGATCAAATGAACAATGCTTGCCAGAGGAACCAAGAAACCTAATCTGTGAAGAACAGAGTACTCTGACTCTATTACTCCTAAGAAAATCAAGAAGAGTGATCAGGTCATTGTCCCTGGATTTAAAGACACCAAAAAGAGTCATGGGAATATGTGCTCATTCTTACTACTGACTGCATCTGGGCAGATGGAGCTAAAGCAACCTTGTGTCTACAGGGCTGTGACAAGAGGACTCCCCACTATGGGACTGGATGCTGCAGTAGCTGGCCAAATTTAAATACCCCAATACTATATATATATATATTTAAGTAGGTTGATATACACACACAGACTCCTTTCTAGTTCTTAATACACATAGTTTTGTGTATGGGTAGGAATCTGCGTGCATGTGCATGTATGTGATATTGTGTCATGGAATAAGAGTAACACCCAAACTTTTCAAAGAATTCTGAGCACAGAAAATAGTTTTGCAAGCAAATAAATTAGAAAGAAATAATATTAAATAATTTTAAAATATATAACATGAAAACACCTGAAAAATATTAATAAAAAGACAACTTGAATTTTCAGTGCATGAAATAAGCATCTATAGAAGTTAGATGGTTTCAACCACTTTTCAAATCTGCGGGAGATTCTTTATTACCATTCTGTTCTACCAAACAACATTTCATATACCCCACAATGGACCAGCACTAGTTAGGAATCAGTATCATTCTAGAAGAGGAATCAAGACAGAAGAACCTTCCTGTTTTTTTTTGTCTCACAGCCTTAACCTTTTACCTTTTCTCCTTCTGGCTTTATGGATACCAGAGTCCTGGCTCAACAGCGACATAACTTCAGCAGGAAAATATTTCTTTTCAATATGTCCTGTGGCGTGGTGGATATTGTGTTCTACAGGCATTCACTTTCCTGACTGAGGGGCAAATGCTTTAATCATGAGCTTATTATGCAAAAAAAAAAAAAGTGGCCATCTCTACTTTTAATGAGTTTCAATGCAATCATGTTTGTGTTCATCATGCTTAGAATAAGACTTGTGATTCAGGCTACACTGGAGATGCAATCAATGTCTAAGAAAGTCTCTTACTAAATATAGATTGTAATCGAGTTTGAGAGTGAGATAGGCTTCTCAGGAGGAGAAAAAAAAAAAAAAAAAAAAAAAGATGCAGTAATACATATCTTAAGTGGACCTGAAGAACATTTTCACTTACCAAAGGAAGGGCCTCTTGTTTTTTGAATGCCTTCATTGTCTGGCAGGAAGTCTGAATTTCTGCCTGGGGTCCTGGGATCTCAGCTCTGTTTATATTCGAACCGGAGAGAGATACAGGACATTTGGATTTGTCCCTCTTATTTAAATGTAAATGCTTAGACTAAAATGTGATATTTTTAATACTCCTGTGATACATGAACTTTAAGCTTTGTGCTAATTAAATTAACCTTTTTCATTTTAATTAAATGTTATTAAAGATTTTTAAAATCCCTATAAGCCTCAATAGAAAGGAGTAAAATGACAATATGCAATCTAAAATAATCAGTGGATTATTTGAATGACACTAAAATAAGAAAGGAGTTCAAATAGTTCTTCAAAGCAAAAAGACCTGCCGATAATATGATAAAATTTTCAGTGTCTTGAAAGATTTCTTACAGGATTATCTAAGAGCTTATGCTTTCTTTACATCTGTGAAGTACACATGCTGAAAGTAATGTTAGGAAGTAGTTTATAGAGATATTTAAAGAAAGAATAAAAATAAACCAGATACAAAATGCCTTGCTTTTAAGACATTTCTTTGCTGGTTTTCTGTGTGCAGGTCTATAGCGACTGCAGACTTCCTAAAGGAGTGATTATTCTTATGCATTCCTGCAATATCTAGAAAGAAAAAGAGGAATGTCTCCTTGGTAGGAGATTCTAAGGGATTCTTTGACAAAACATAGAGCACATACAATAAAAAGTACTTAAATGTAATAATCTAATTCTTACAGACTGAGGTTTGCGCTCCTCATTTCATTCTTGCTATAAACAGGTAAAGATTCACCAGCTTGCAAAGAACATTTCCACATGAAGGATTGGAACTTTCTCTGAAGAATTATGGGACTTTCTCCATTAAGCCAAAATCATATCTGATTTGCATTCTGCATATCCCATTGAAGATTGCAAGATTAATAGATCTATATATGAAGAGTAGATGAGTGTTAAATTTGTCCTATTGTTTAATACTCATTTTGAAAAAGGTAAGAAGGTTGAATATTTAAGCAAATTGGATCAGTATATCTTTGCACAAAATGAATGATCATAATGAAGCTACCAATGGTATTTTTTGACTAGCTTGCCTTACAATGAAAATGAAAAGTATTCATATATCCAGTTTTACCCATCAAGAAGCAAAGCTGGACTTTAACAGTGAATTTGGCCTCTGAGGAAAGTCACATCAAATCAAATCATATTAAGATCTAGTTTTGATCCTGGAGAACAAGTTTCCAGTATTCCTTTAGTTGCCTTTACAAGGAACAAAGGTATTTAGTTTTCCCTTTTCCATCTTCTCTTGGGCTGATAAACTAACCATCACACACTTGTTTATCATTCTTGCTGTTAATATGTAATCTCTTTTCATAACACTTTCCATTTCTGCTCTTCTTTTTCATCCCTTTTCCAAGGCTGTTTATCTCTAAAAGCAATACCCATTACCACCCCCACCCCCCTTAAATTCTTTTTAGGTAGGTCTCTTTCTAACCGTCTTCTGTGCTTTCCAGCTGTTAATTTCCTATAATAATGATAAACACCTTAAAAATAGCAAAAAAACATGTTAAATCATCAAATCTTATTTCCTTTTTTTTTCCTCATGGATGCTTGCAACAATGTGGTCTCAAGGTATATGTAGAGAAAGGCTGTGTTATGAAGAAAATGACTTTTGCACCTTTGTTTTGGAAGGTGGGTTATCTACTGTCATGAAGTTGAACAATGAATACATCACGTCATCGTGGAATCACATGACTGTTACTTCACATTGATTTCTGCAAGGCACGACAATAATCTCTGGGTTTTTTGGCATAATAGTGAATTTGTAATACTGTGAAATAAACAAATATAACTGCCTTAAATTTCTTTCTTTTTTTTTTTTAAAAAGTCTTTTGTATGTCTTAAACCAAATATCTAAAAATTTTAGATTTGTCAGGAAATCTGAAGAAAAAAACATGGTTCATAGTGTTCAAATAAACACTTTACAAACATATTGTTACATGATCTGGATGAAGGGGAAGAGTGCACCTCAGCAAGTTTGGTGATGACACAAAACTGGGAGGAGTGGCTGATACACCAGAAGGCTGTGTTGCCATCCAGAGGGACCTCAACAAGCCGGAGAAATGGGCTGACAGGAACCTCATGCAGTTCAACAAGAAGTGTAAAATCCTGCACATGGGGAGGAACAACCCCAGGTAACATCTTTAAACTTTATATATACTTTGTATACATTTTACACATTATATCTGCTATATCTACAATTGTAGTGCCAGTTTCATGAAATTAAAATAAAAACTCTCCTTTCACAGTATACCACTTTTGAGAATACACATTGAGGTAGCAGACCTTGAGAAATGCACCTTGAGAACCAGATCAATAAAAAAGCCCTACATGGGCAAACTGTAAAAGAAGATCATTACCAGTACAATGAATGAAAAGAACATATATTAAGGCATGAATCATATTAGATTTGAACTGAAAAATATGAAATGTAAGTAGAACAAGAAGAAAATATAGAAAGTATGAATACCCCTGTATTGTATGCCTCTTCAGATTAGCTGAGTGCTAAAAAGAGGTAAATGAGTGGCAGTGTGCCTCAAAAGAGAAGAATTCTACATTCAGGAGAAAAGAAAAACCCATGAAAGAAAGAATGAAACATTAAGAGACCAGAGTTGAAATCTCTTTTGAAACAAACAACTATTTGGAGGTGACTACTACTGAAGGAACATACAGTACTACTAAAAATGTTTGGTTTCAACGAGATCAATTATCTGTTTTTTAAATCCTGTCTCACAGTTAGTGGTAGAAGAAGGAAGGAAGAAGGGAGAATGAAGCATTAGACTGCACATTATATCAAATGACTAGGCATATGATTCAATATTTATCTAATTGGGATGTGCTTTGAAACAAACTTTGCAGTTACTGAAAAACTCACCTGTTCCTCCATACAGAAAAGTATTAATAAATATATAGGTACACACCTGTCTGTACATTAATTGTGGTGATATTTAAATACTTCACATAGACTAAGTTTTGTTTTGAGTCCCTCATCTCTAGAGAAAGAGTTCCCATCCCCACCAATTGACTGGGCTGCAAATTTAATCAGAGACTTCTAACCCCACAAATTAATGTGCCTAGGCCTTTAGTTGAAACAAGAGGAGCTCATGATCTTAAAGGTAACGGTGAAATAGCTTTTGTGATGTTTAGGCATGTTGATCATTATCTTACTTATTGAGTACACACAGCAATGTCAATTATTTACCTCAAGCAAGCTACACAATTTGACTGACTTTGTTGATGAAAAGTTTCTAAATAGAAAGAAATAATCTTTTTCAAAAATACTAGTTTTGTGGGTCTTTTAAAAATTATTTTTCCTGTTAAAATAGCAAAATACATTTCTTGATGGAAGTTTTTGGTAATTATTGTAACTTTTATGTTATGTGTACACACATATTTTCATATCAAGACCAAAAAAACATTTTCATTAAATGCCCAGTGAACTTTTCATTAAACAAACAATTTTTCTTGTGGTTTAAAATAAAAGATTAAAAGAAATCCTTAAATTAATAAATTGTCATAAAACAGGTTACCTGTGATATTAGGAAAACAGTCCTTTTTTACAACTTTCAACTGTAATGAGATTGAATACTGGCTTTCTAAAATTTGATAACTTACGCATATTCATCACACAAACAGTAGAATTGTTATAGCAAAATCTAAAGCATGACTTAGGAAACATAAAATCATGTTTATAATGAAGCTTACAATTTACTCTCTCTCTGTTTGCAACTAGTCTCTTCGAAGATGATGAATCAGCATGTACATTTTAATGTACATACTTAGTTGTTTCTTTCCAGGTGCAGACCTATGAAGTCAGAAGGAAGTTGCATTATTTTTGAGTCCTTTTGTCTGACTATCACTAAATCCAGTTTGGATAGAGCAACTGAAAATGGACAAATAATGATTAAAAATCAGTTATTTTTTTTATTGGGGGGTGGCAGGGATAATTTCTTTCTGTAGTTTTGTGAACTACAAATACACTTCAGGCTAGAAGTACGTGAAAACCTCTAAACAAAACTTTTTTTCTCCTGAAAAATATAGCTTTTACAAAATTAAAACTAACTTTCTAAATGTGTATAGACTTACTTATACCAGGAAAAACAAATGTATCCCACAAAAAAACCCTCACCCTACATTGAGAATTTTTGTGTATGGGCATTATTTTTCTTTTTTTAATTTCAATAATATTCAAATAGTCAAGATCAAGAGAAAATGTTTCCTTTGATGTAAAAAAAAAAAAAAAAAAAGAGAGAAAGAAAGAAAATTGACCTAAAGCATTTTTCTCTAATCTTTTCACTGAAATTTTGATTAAGTTTTGCTTTGAATTGGCTTGAAATACTTTTGGATGTGAAACAAATGAATTTTTTAAAAAATCAGTTCTTCACTCAGCTTTCAGACTAATTTTGCTGGAGGCAGTGATAGGTAGCCAAGCTCCTGGCTTCCTACTTCCCCAAAGGAGCTTCTGACTGTTGTCATAGTTACAGAGATATTTGCACCTGTTAACTTCCTCATCTCTCTGAATGAAACCTCTCAAGCAACAGGTCTCTTCCCTTACTTTCCTCACACAGAAAGATTAATCTTCTTTTTAAAAAAACTTCAGCTATGCTGACCAGTTATTTTTGGCTATACTGGTTGGATTTGATTTTTCTTTCTTTTAGCAACCTGTTACTTGTTGTATTTCAACTGAGAGTCTTTACAATTCTAGTAAATTTATCCCTTTTATTCTTTTCTCTAAGGATTTAAAAAAGAATTTAAAAAAAAAAAAAAAAAAAGAGAAGGCTTTGTTATAGAAAGTTTAATCTGTCCACTGCCTCCTTCAGGATGTTCCCTTGTCAACACCAGGGCAAGCCAGGCACTATTTAGTGTGGTTAATACAACAGGTTTATTTTGCTGCTCCAGACTGCTTTGATCAGGGGCAAGTCTGCCTGGTGGGATGGTTGCTGAATAGCTCCAATCATGTAGTTTGCTTCACCTTTTCATCCCTTGCTTTGCTTTCCATAGCAACAATCTAACTGAATTTTAATCTTTCTCTGTGGATCTCAGTTTTGTTGATATCATGGCCTCTTAGAGACCCCTGTGAGCTAGCACCCTCTTTTGTTATCTTTTTAAATTCTTTGCTCAAAGTGACTTCCTGATCCTTCTCTTCTACATCTTTTGTCTTATAATTTATATAATTTAATTATATTTTTACATAATTTTACTTTCAGTGTAAGCTATGTTTCAAGTGTATATCAGTAGAAGAATTCTAGTTTATGAACATTTTTAGAGCAATAGAGTTCTTGATAACCCTCTAAGTGCTAACATGTTTCTTAGGGTTTATCTTTAGTAATCTCCTAGTAGCTGTAAGAGACAGGAAAAGTAGCAGAGGTGAAATTCAGTTCCAGGCTGCAGCCAGTTGTAGGTTTCTACTTGTAACATATGGACTTGGCTCAGCTATATAAATCTGGGGTACCCCATCTGGCTTTTGGCTGCCACTCCTCAAGCGTGCCTCCTGGAGGACTTGAGACATAGTTGTCAGTCGCATGCAAAAGACTCAGATATTGTAGTGAGACCAAAATGGCATTAAATATCTAATTTTAGTCAGTAAATCAAACCCAGTATACTACACAATGGGGCAAAATATACGTGTCCTATCAATGCCATTTGAGATACGCCTGGGCATTACTTCAGCCCCTGCCTGTTCTGTGTCAAGTCTTATCCAATAATTTTTCAAACTTTTATTGTAAGCATAAATATGAGAAACATTAAAATATTCAATCCTGTTTAAGCTCAGTTATATTAAATGCTGACTCTTTGTCCCTGGGGCTGGTGCCTACAGTAATTGTTATTCCTCGTTCCTAGTCATACTTCCAAGAGATCTGAAGACTGGTAGCTTATTAATACATGTAATCTGTTTTCTTTATATTAATTTTGAATATCTCCAGTGAGAAAAAGCTCTATAAACTGTTAAGGTTAAGTTGTCTCTTATCAAATGAAAGCTTAATCACTATGAACTTGAAACTTGTATGGCTAGCTGCGTAGTTATTCACAGGGTTTGTGATAATGAAAGTATTCATATTTTTCCACTTAAGGATGTATTGTTTGATTTCTAACATGGATAACTTATCAAAGTAATTTCTAACTTTCCCTCCCTTAACACAAACACCTTTTATAAAGCCATATATATATAAGAAGGTGTCAAATATTTCCTTGTCAGAATTCATCCTTTGACTGCATTTGCATTGCAGGATTCAGTTCCAAAATAAGTTTTTTGGTAATGGGCATCTTACAAACCCATCTTCATTTTTATTCATTTTACCCTAAGTTTCCCTTTTCCTTTCCCTTCCATTTCCCTTTTCCCAGTATATGAGGTTTCTTTCAGTGACTTAGTAGTATCCTGGCACAGCAGGGTGTTGGTAAGAGCACATTTCAAACAGCGTAAGAGAAGGACCCAACTGAGGAGTCAGATAAAACATTTCATTAGCTCAGTTCTGCATTCTGTGCCTCCATAAAATATTTTGTAGGATAAAAAACAAATCCAAGGTTTGAATTTGTGAAAGCTTTCTTTTGTTCCCCTTTCAAAAAATGAGGAAAATGAGGAAAATTTCTTGCCATTCTATATACCCGAACATTTCTGTTGTATTTTTTCCAGCTGTCAAAAATTTCTTCATACAGTTTTGGTCTTCAAGAAATTCCCAAAGCTGGTTGCTTGCTCAGCTGTACATTACCATTACTATGTCCTTTCCTGATAGAGATTACTCGTGCACTGATGGAACATAATGTTCTATAACATGTCATAAAGGAATAATAGCATGTAATATAATCCTTGTTATATGTTTAGTAATGGGATAAAACTAAATTACAGCATTTGATATTGCTGACTTAATTTCAGATGCTCATCTTTTACAGGAAACCTAATCTATGCCAGAAGTGGTCATTGAGGATCATCCGCAGTGCAAATAAAATATAGAAAATAGAGTTCAATTACATCTTACCATTAAAACTGAATTTAAGGATGATAAGCTCATTTGCACAGAATATTGTTATTTTTCACCTTGCAAGTTTAAATATGCTTGCATAGTCTTTGGTAGATTCTCCCACAGCAAACAGAATACTCATGTACAATTCACCCTTGAGAATCTCATCAGCTTTTAAATCATTTTTGTACATTTCCTGAATATCACAGCATTGTTTAAAAAGCAATTTTAGATATCTTAGGATTAAAAATAACATCACAGGACTTTATATTTGTTTTACTCCCTGCAAACTCCTCATTTGTTATTATTTGTTTGTTTATTGTATTACAGAAATTTATTCAGACTCCAGTAATGAAAGGGATCTATTGTGCAAACACTGTACAAATGCATACTTAGGAAAAGCCACTACTTAAAAGATTTTACTATAGTAAAGACCATATAACTGTGCCAGTAGTTATTAATGTTTCTTGATATTTCCCCATAAGACCCTTTTATTTGAGGTTTTTAAGTTCTTCATTGTTTCTCTTGGCCTGAAATCCTCCATGCCGAAATTTACGTTCAAACTTTATTTTTTCTAGAAAGCCTCCTTACAGGTAGCTCTGGATCTAACATAGAAGATAAAAAAGAAAATCAGATGTTCTGGAATTAAAAGAAAAGAAAAAGTACAGAAATCTTTGACACTTTGAAATCTCTAAGCCTTGCGGTGAAATCTTGAATTCTTCTTTGGAAAATCTTATGCCATTTCTTATTGTTATAAATGTTGACAACAGTGGCCTGTTCAGTAACGAAAAACTATCAGAGTGTGTTTCCAAACTTCATACTACTTTCGCTTCGTAGATTTGATTTCTGTAAACACCATAGAGTGCCTTTTCCTTTTCTGATGTTCTGAGTAATTCTGGGGTTGTATTTGAGAACAAAGAGCTTACTAGTAATTCAAATGTTCACAGATTATGTAAGTATGGCAGATTTTTTTTTTTCTCTTTATGAGGAAGAAATGAATGTAGCAAGAAAGAACAATCCTTAGGAAATCATACATATTGAAAATATGTTAAAATAATTTTGAAATTCTTTATCAATAACTTAGTTCTTGATCAGTGCTGCTAAACTTCAAATAACTTCTTATCAGGCAAAGATCATCAGGTCCATAAAGGTTTTTCAAACAGCTGAAAAGAGCTGTAAACTAACAGTGAGGACCTCCAGTCTTGCATGAGAGACCAGGTCCAATTCTTATGGTTTTGCTATCTGCTTAATGGTAACCTTAGTATTACTTAAATATCTAAGAAAAAACACTTGCTGACTCTTAGACCTGAAAACACTCTCTATGTAATTGCACATCACAATCTATTTTGCTTATATGCAATATACATTTCTCTCCATTTCTGTCAAAGTTGTGATTTGCTGGGAAAGGTTTTGTGTATCCTGGTCATGTGTGCTTTAGCTGCGACTGAAGTTATACATACCTGCCTTCAGTCCCTTAACATTGTTCATTCTTCTGCTGCAATACTTTTAGTTCTGTTTTAGTTTTTAGCTGAAAAGTAAAGGAGATTGATCTATGTTATATTTTTTAGAGAAGGAGGAGACACCAAAAACATATTTAAGATACTTGCACAAAAGTACAAAATGTGAATAAGTGGGGAGTTTATAGTTTTAAATACTCTTTTATTTTGATTGTGAATTCTATTAAAGAAACCATGTACAAGATACTTATAAGAAACTATTTCCTGTACTTCTGTTACATCTCACATATTCCTGAAAACTCTTTTTAATCACCATTTACCATCTTGATATCTATCTTATTTGCAGATATACCGATGACTCTTTTCTGCTTGTGTAAACTGAATGATTTCAGTGGATTCTAGTAATTAACCCTTACACATCCTACCCTGAGTTCTTCCCTTCTACTGTTTGCCCTTGATGGGATGTTGCTGGAAGCCAATGGGATTCAGTTCTAAAAATACAGTTGATTACAACAAGACTTGGTTTGGAATATAAGAGCTTTCCTTCTGAACTCTTTTCTGGCTTCTCTCTCCTCTCTTCTCTCTTCTTTCCTTTCTGTTTTTCCTTTTTTTCTTTTTTGCCTAACCTTGCCTCACCTTGCATTGACTCCCCTCTGTCTCTCCCTCTCCCTTTACAATTTAGCTTAGGTACTAAATGAATAAAAGACTAAGAAAGAAACCACATAATTTAAATCCAAATCTGTTATTTCCTTCTGAAAATCTCTCAATTCAAAAACATATCATACAAGGAATATCAGGTCTTACAGGTGTATTTGGATTTTATCACTGCTGAATCAGTGAGCTATATTTCAGTCATCACATATGGAAAAGCAAGATAACAAAATTCTAACAGAGAAAAGCACAGTGTTTGCTTGTTCCAGAAAAATGGAAGTGACACCAATTAAGAGCTGACATAGTAGACAGAGCTTAGAATCCAGCATAGAATATAGTTCTTTGTCATGCGATCCTATCAGCTATCTGAAAGCCCTAGGCAAACACAATGTTTATGTTTATGTTTTCTTACCAGCCAGGACAGATTGGTTAATTTCAATGTTTAGGGTAATTGCTGAGGACAAAAAAAAAAAAGCTATAAATTTATTTTCATGGGAATTTCATTACTGTCACCTTAAAGCAACTAAAATAGCTGTAGTTTCTTTCTAATGTCATTCTATTACAGTAACACACCAGTGTATGGGAAATTAATTTGTTTCTTTAATTTTTCCCTTCTCTTGTTTACACCAAGAAGGTTTTTGGGGGTTGGTTTTTGTTTTGTTTTCTTTTCTTTTTTCTTCTTTGTTCCTTTGGACAAAGCCTTGGAATTTACTTTTAAGTGATGTTTCCATCAAATTTTGGAGACTAGAACTTCCTGTTGGTGGCTTATAGGAGCTTCCTTCTGAATTGGACAGTGTAAGGACATATAGATGGACAATGTCTGCTCCATTAAGGGTCTCTGGTCAAAGGAGCTATACAAGAACACACAGAGACAAACCTGACTGACACATGATAAGGGAGGTCCGGAGAGCAAACCTGGTCATTTGTACTAACTGGTATGTATATCTGGAGCATAAGAATGTTTATTTTCTCAGCTGGGAGGGTGAGGAAAAGGAGGGAGACAAACATACAGAGACATAAAACCTAACCAACTAGTGTTAACAAAGACAACAGCCAGAAACAAACATCTTCAATCACACTACTTGGTCAGTAGCTTCGTTACTGGTTGAATCTGCAAACAGAAGAGCAGCAGCCACATCCCTCAGCCTGGACAGAGACCCTGGGCACCGGGCTGGGCTCCAGCAGCTAGGCAGGAGGGTCCTGGGCTGAAGCTGTTGGAGGCAGCGTCCTTTTCTCTTGACATCCGGTACAAGGAAGAAGAAAAGAAAAGAAAAGAAAAGAAAAGAAAAGAAAAGAAAAGAAAAGAAAAGAAAAGAAAAGAAAAGAAAAGAAAAGAAAAGATAAATGAAATAATGAAAGAGAAAGAAAAGAAGAAAGGAAGGAAAAATGAAGGAAGAAATTAAAAAAGAAGGAAGGAAGGAAGGAAGGAAGGGAGGGAGGGAAACACAAAATCTCTATTATTCAGGATCCTGTTCATTTCTAAAAGAAATTTCAGTGACCAGCCTTATGTTACATTACAGAGCAGAGAACCGTACATCCACTTATTGGCTCCTTGACTAATTTTGGGAGTGCTCTTGAACAAGAAAAGAAATGCTAAGGGCTTTCTTTTTCGCTAATGTGGTCTGAGCTCTCATCTGGTGTAGGAGTAACAGAGATGATAAATATTTTTCTTTCCCAGATATTTCATCTGAGGCATGAGATTGCTTTGAAGAAGACCTGTGTCCATTGGGTGACAAATACAATTCTAAGTATCATGCAGCCCCACCTTTTATTATTCTAACTGGAGTGAAGTTCATATAAGTTTTCATAACATACTTCTGAATTATTGTATTTTCAGAAATATTCAAGAGGATTCAGAGATACTGCTGATTGCCTCAGGCACTATATGTTTTGCCTTCAGCTGTACCCCACACATATCAAGCTTTTCTGCTTAAAGCTTCTGGCTAGCACCGGGAAGGCTTATGTTCAGACCTACTGTGACATGGAAAACTACACCAAATTACTTTTCTAAAATGTTTTTGTTCACTTGTTTATGCTACATTTTATGACTACTTTTTAACTTCTGACTATGTGAGATTTGCGCTATATAAAAGGAGTTAACACAGCATCTTATTATCCAAATCTATCATATTGTATGCCATAGGCTATCATTCCAAAAGACTTTAGGTTTTAGCAATTACATTAGTAATATATCATTTACCACAGAAAAACAGTAGCCAGAAAACTCATCTCCTGTTCCTACAATCGCTTATTTTCCCTGGTTAAGACAAACCCAAGGAACAAGCTCTTCCTTGTAACTCTAATAAAAGATTCCATCTGTAGCACTTTGAAAAAACAGAAGTGCTCTATCAACAGGATAGAGTTGTGCATCTCAACTTGAACCATTTCATCTTTCATGTCCATTAACTCTCTGGCTGTCCTGCTGAGGCAGTCATCAAGATTGCCAATTGTGATGGTGTTTATGCTGAGAGTGTTTGTCCACAAGCAAACTAAAAACATTAACTAACATAAAGGCAAGTGATTTTGAAACTGCAGTCCTCAGACTTGTGAGAAATATGTTCTGAAACAATTTCTATGCTTTGCAGTGGGATCAGAGGAAAGGTTTAAAAGGCATTCTTAACTTTTGCTCTGATTAATGATGAAATCTTTGTAAGTCCTTCTAATTCATTTTGATTAACATTCAGAAAGATTTTCAAAATTTGGAGCATTTTGAAGTGAAGATTAGAAAACTTTCCTGAGAGAGAAGGAAAAAGATTGTAGACCCTGTCGGTATAGGGCCAGTGGGCCCTGACACTATGATCATAATTTTATTAATCATACATATCCATTTACAGCTACACACACAACTTCCATGAAAGCTCTGCTGCTCAGACTCTAGTTTACTCATAATACTATAATGAGTCACATGGATACTTAAAAAAGTCACAAAAAGAAAACAAATGGAAGACAGCAATAAAATCAAATCATTAGCAAAGCTCACTCTACACAGAACTGTGAGACATGAGAAACCCTGACTCCAAGAATTCTCCATCGCAAATACTTTGTTCTCATCGCATCCCTCAATTAAATAACCTTGCAGCATTGTCTATGGTATGGCATATATGATCCATTGTCATGGTTTTAGCTGGGATAGTTGATTTTCTTCACTGTAGCTAGTATAGTGCTGTGTTTTAGACTTGGTATGCAAATAATGTTGATAACACCCTGGTGTTTTAGTTGTTGCTGGGTAGTGTTTACACTAGTCAAGGACTTTCTAGCTTCCCATGCTCTGCCAGGTGCACAAGAAGCCGGGAGGGGAGGGGATACAACCAGGAAAGCTGATTCGAATTGGCCAAAGGGTATTCCATATCATGTGACGTCATGCCAGGTATATTAACTGGGGGGAATTTGCCGGGGGAGGCAGCGATCGCGGCTCGGGGACCGGCAGCGTCGGTCGGCGGGTAGTGAGCGGTTGCAGCACTTGTTGTTTAGTTTTGGTTTTGTTTTTTTTTCTCTCTTCTTCCAGTGTTTCATATCTCTCTCGCTCATTATTTTCCTTTTCATTATATTAGTATTATTGCTGTTTTATTCTAATTATTAAACTGTTCTTATCTCAACCCACGAGTTTTCTTACTTTGGCCCTTCCAATTCTCTCCCCCATCCCACAAGGGTGGGGGAGTGAGCGAGCGGCTGTGTGGTGCTTAGTTGCTGACCGGGTCTAAACCACAACAGTCCTTTTTGACGCCCAACGTGGGGCACGAAGGGTTTGAGATAATAACAGTTGCTGGTCACAGCATTGATTCATCTGTTCTCAATATTACTTAGTCAGACCTACACCATGCTGATTTTGAAGTACGTGTTAAAGATTGGCGTTGGGTTTTGTAGTTTGCTGTGCTCTGCAGTGGTTAGAGATGTTTTGCCTAGGAGATTTGTTATTAAAACTCTGGCCTTGAGTTTTATCGGTTATTTGGGTCTTGCATGGAAGCCGTTACTGTACTTCAGGTACCACCTCATGGAGACAATTAGCAATTATACCCCCTCTTCTGAGAGGTTCTTTATGGAGGAAATACAGAATGGCACCTTAGCTACCGTCTTCTGTAATGTCTCCTCTTTCATTACAACAACTTTTCAGTATCTTGAACATCCTTGGGTAGTTAAAATACATCTGTTGATATTCCTATGGCAGATTGTTTCGGTTTTGTCTAAGGTTAATGAGCAGTTCAAGAATATCATCCAGAGATCTGTCCCAAGGCTCGATAATTATGGGTGGCAGGGTATGTGGGATAGTATGGGCAAATGCCTGAGACGGTGGGCACCTCCAGTGTTTTGGGACTTCACCCCTGAACAAGTGCAGAATCCTGAAAAATTAGTAGAATATTTGGAGGAAGTATGCTGTCACCCTAGCAATTCCAGAGAGATACAAATCACTGCAATGTGTTGGGGCCTGGCCCATGCCTACCGAGCCCTATTCAACAGTATTCAGTACCACCAAGGGAAAACGGCAGGCCCTGCGGCTACTCCAAGCCCAACGACAAGCACTGTGGCCCCTCAACCCCCGACAACAGGCACTGCAGCAGCTCCAAGCCCGACGACAGGCACTGTGACTGCTCAGACACCCATGACGGACACTGAAGCTGAATCAGAGAATCAACCCGTGCCAGTATCAGTTGCCCCTATACAAAAGAAGAAATCTTTAAAGAGAAAGCCAACTTGTTTAGAAAAGGATGATGGAGAAGTAGTGCCGTTACTAAGAGAGGAGAAGGAAGAGGAAGAACTCGTACAAGAGACGGAAACTACCCGATCCCTATCCTTAAGTGAGCTGCGAGATATACGAAAAGATTTCTGCCGTCATGTAGGTGAGCATGTTGTCACCTGGCTGCTCCGATGCTGGGATAACGGGGCCAGTAGCCTGGAATTAGAGGGGAAGGAAGCCAAACAACTGGGATCCCTTTCTAGGGATGGGGGCATTGACAAAGCAATTGGAAAAGGGACACAAGGCCTCAGCCTCTGGAGGCGACTCCTGTCTGCTGTGAAAGAAAGGTATCCCTTCAAGGAAGATGTTATGTATCGCCCTGGAAAATGGACCACCATGGAGAAAGGTATCCAGTACCTGAGAGAATTAGCTGTGCTTGAGGTGATTTATGGTGACCTGGGTAGTGAACAGTCATCCAAAGATCCAGATGAAGCGCAGTGCACACGACCCATGTGGCGGAAATTTGTATGGAGCGCACCATCATCCTATGTAAACTCCCTGGCAGTAATGTCCTGGAAAGATGAAGAGGCACCAACGGTAGGGGATGTGATTGATAAACTCCGGGATTATGAAGCACATGTCTCTTCCTCCCTCATCTCAGCTGTGGAGAAATTGTTGTCCCGGGAGTTCCAGCAAATCAAAGAAGATATGTCCTACTCCCTCCCTGTACGGACCAGTATCTCGGCCATTAGGAGTAAGCGTCCTTCTGCTCAAGAGAGAAGATACAGACCATGGGGCACCCTATGGTTTTACCTGCGTGACCATGGAGAGGACATGAGAAAGTGGGATGGAAAACCTACCTCAACCCTGGAGGCACGGGTACGTGAGTTGCAAGGAAAAACAACCACTCAAGGGGGGACCTCCAGGAGAGTTGCTGCTCCAGTTTCCAGTAGGCAGTTCCGCAGACAGAGGAGTAGAAGCGCTGATTCTATCCGTGATCTTAATAGAGAGACTTCTGATTCCCGTTCACAAGAAGTGGATTGGGAAACCCGCAATTGGAATTAGAGGGGCCCTGCCTCCAGCCAGGTGGAGGAAAGGGACAACCGGGTTTACTGGACTGTGTGGATCCGATGGCCTGGCACATCTGACCCACAGGAGTATAAGGCTCTAGTGGACACCGGTGCACAGTGCACCCTAATGCCATCAAACTATGTAGGGGCAGAACCCATTTGTATTGCTGGAGTGACAGGGGGATCCCAAGAGCTCACTGTATTGGAGGCTGAAGTGAGCCTAACCGGGAATGAGTGGCAAAAGCACCCCATTGTGACTGGCCCAGAGGCTCCGTGCATCCTTGGCATAGACTACCTCAGGAGAGGGTATTTCAAGGACCCAAAAGGGTACAGGTGGGCTTTTGGTATAGCTGCCTTGGAGACGGAGGAAATTAAACAGCTGTCTACTTTGCCCGGTCTTTCGAAGGACCCTTCTGTTGTGCGGTTGCTGAGGGTCAAAGAACAACAGGTGCCAATTGCCACCACAACAGTGCACCGGCAGCAATACCGAACCAACCGAGACTCCCTGATTCCCATCCATGAGCTCATTCAGCGACTGGAGAGCCAAGGAGTGATCAGTAAGACCCGTTCACCCTTTAACAGTCCCATATGGCCAGTGCGGAAGTCTAATGGAGAGTGGAGACTAACAGTAGACTATCGTGGCCTGAATGAAGTCACTCCACCACTGAGTGCTGCTGTGCAGGACATGCTAGAACTTCAATACGAACTGGAGTCAAAGGCAGCCAAGTGGTATGGCACTATTGATATCGCTAATACATTCTTCTCAATCCCTTTGGCAGCAGAGTGCAGGCCACAGTTTGCTTTCACTTGGAGGGGTGTCCAGTACACCTGGAATCGACTGCCCCAGGGGTGGAAACACAGCCCTACCATTTGCCATGGACTGATCCATACTGCACTGGAACAGGGTGCAGCTCCGGAACACCTTCAGTACATTGATGACATCATCGTGTGGGGCAACACAGCAGAAGATGTTTTCGAGAAAGGGAAGAAAATAGTCCAAATCCTTCTGAAGGCTGGTTTTGCCATAAAACAAAGTAAAGTGAAGGGACCTGCACAGGAGATTCAGTTTTTGGGAATAAAATGGCAAGATGGACGTCGGCAGATCCCAATGGATGTGATCAACAAAATAACCGCCATGTCTCCACCAACTAGCAAAAAGGAAACACAAGCTTTTTTAGGCGTTGTGGGTTTTTGGAGAATGCATATTCCAAATTACAGTCTGATTGTAAGCCCTCCCTACCAAGTGACCCGGAAGAAGAATGATTTCAAATGGGGCCCTGAGCAACGACAGGCCTTTGAACAGATAAAGCAGGAGATAGTTCATGCAGTAGCCCTTGGGCCAGTCTGGGCAGGACAAGACGTAAAAAAACGTGCTCTACACTGCAGCCGGGGAGAATGGCCCTACCTGGAGCCTCTGGCAGAAAGCACCAGGGGAGACCCAAGGTCAGCCCCTAGGGTTTTGGAATCGGGGATACGGAGGGTCTGAAGCACGCTACACTCCAACTGAAAAAGAGATATTGGCAGCATATGAAGGGGTTTGAGCTGCTTCAGAAGTGATCGGTACTGAAGCACAGCTCCTCCTGGCACCTCGACTGCCGGTGCTGGGCTGGATGTTCAAAGGGAGGGTCCCCTCTACACATCACGCAACTGATGCTACGTGGAGTAAGTGGGTCGCACTGATCACCCAATGGGCTCGAATAGGAAACCCCAGTCGCCCAGGAATCTTGGAAGTGATCATGGACCGGCCAGAAGGCAAAGATTTTGGAATATCGCCAGAGGAGGAGGTGACACGTGCTGAAGAGGCCCCACTGTATAACAAACTGCCAGAAAATGAGAAGCAACATGCCCTGTTCACTGATGGGTCCTGTCGTCTGGTGGGAAAGCATCGGAGATGGAAGGCTGCTGTATGGAGTGCTATAAGGCAAGTTGCAGAAACTGCTGAAGGAGAAGGTGAATCAAGTCAGTTTGCAGAAGTAAAGGCCATCCAGCTGGCTTTAGACATTGCTGAATGAGAAAAATGGCCAGTGCTCTATCTTTATACTGACTCTTGGATGGTGGCAAATGCCCTGTGGGGGTGGTTACAGCAATGGAAGCAGAACAACTGGCAGCGCAGAGGCAAACCCCTCTGGGCTGCTGCATTGTGGCAAGATATTGCTGCCCGGGTGGAGAACCTGGTTGTGAAGGTACGTCATGTGGATGCTCATGTCCCCAAGAGTCGGGCCACTGAAGAACATCAGAACAACCAACAGGTGGATCAGGCTGCTAAGATTGAAGTGGCTCAAGTAGATCTAGACTGGCAACATAAAGGTGAACTATTTGTAGCTTGGTGGGCCCACGACACCTCAGGCCATCAAGGAAGAGATGCAACATACAGATGGGCTCGCGATTGAGGGGTGGACTTGACCATGGACACTATTGCACAGGTCATCCATGAATGTGAAACATGCGCTGCAATCAAGCAAGCCAAGCGGATAAAACCTCTGTGGTATGGAGGACGATGGCTGAAGTATAAATATGGGGAGGCCTGGCAGATTGATTATATCACACTGCACAAACCCGCCAAGTCAAATGCCATGTGTTTACAATGGTGGAAGCAACCACCGGATGGCTGGAAACATATCCCGTGCCCCATGCCACCGCCCGGAACACTATCCTGGGCCTTGAAAAACAAGTTTTATGGCGACATGGCACCCCAGAAAGAATTGAGTCAGACAACGGGACTCATTTCCGAAACAACCTCCTAGACACCTGGGCCAAAGAGCATGTCATTGAGTGGGTGTATCACAGCCCCTATCATGCACCAGCCTCTGGGAAAATGGAACGATACAATGGACTGTTAAAGACTACACTGAGAGCAGTGGGGGGTGGGACATTCAAACACTGGGATACACATTTAGCAAAAGCCACCTGGTTAGTCAACACTAGGGGATCTGCCAATCGAGCTGGGCCTGCCCAGTCAGGACTCTTACGTACTGTGGAAGGGGATAAAGTCCCTGTAGTGCATGTAAAATCTATGCTGGGGAAAACCGTCTGGGTTATTCCTGTCTCAGGCAAAGGCAAACCCATCTGTGGGATTGCTTTTGCTCGAGGACCTGGGTGCACTTGGTGGGTGATGCGGGAGGATGGAGGAGTTCGATGTGTGCCTCAAGGGGATTTGATTTTGGGTGAAAATAGCCAATGAACTGAACGGTATGCTGTTAATTGCTATATGATATTGTATGTCATCACTCCTATGGTTGCTATATGCTTTATCAATGGTATCATAGTAAGAATTTCCAAAATTAATGAAGAATGAACTTTGATTGAACCAAGCAACATGTAGCGGTGGTGGAACAAAGACTGGCTTCAGCATGCGACAATCCAACACCACACAGACCATCTCTCCAGCCTTGAAAGACTGTTACGATAGATGGAGCTCAAAGTTATGGACTGAATGAACTCAATGGACATGTGTGGACCCTCTACAGATGTTCTACAGGGATGGTCCATAGACTACAGGAATGATAAATGATATCTACGTATGTCATCAAAGGATGGGGAGGCCTGGTGGTGGTTATTGAGGTCATATTGGATAGTATGAGACCTGAGCACGACGTAAATGGTATGGAATAAGGGGTGGATCCTGTCATGGTTTTAGCTGGGATAGTTGATTTTCTTCACTGTAGCTAGCATAGTGCTGTGTTTTAGACTTGGTATGCAAATAATGTTGATAACACCCTGGTGTTTTAGTTGTTGCTGGGTAGTGTTTACACTAGTCAAGGACTTTCTAGCTTCCCATGCTCTGCCAGGTGCACAAGAAGCCGGGAGGGGAGGGGATACAACCAGGAAAGCTGATTCGAATTGGCCAAAGGGTATTCCATATCATGTGACGTCATGCCAGGTATATTAACTGGGGGGAATTTGCCGGGGGAGGCAGCGATCGCGGCTTGGGGACCGGCAGCGTCGGTCGGCAGGCGGTGAGCGGTTGCAGCACTTGTTGTTTAGTTTTGGGTTTTTTTTTCTCTTCTTCCAGTGTTTCATCTCTCTCTCTCTCATTATTTTCCTTTTCATTATATTAGTATTATTGCTGTTTTATTCTAATTATTAAACTGTTCTTATCTCAACCCACGAGTTTTCTTACTTTGGCCCTTCCGATTCTCTCCCCCATCCCACAGGGGTGGGGGAGTGAGCGAGCGGCTGTGTGGTGCTTAGTTGTTGACCGGGGCTAAACCACAACATCCATGTCATGTCAGTGTTAGGGAAATGTATTACAGACCTGTGTTGGGAAAGTATATTGTGAAAATCAAGACCTTTTCTGGAAATTTTCATGAACCACTGTCTAACCAATGGTGTCCTAGCAGCCTACATCTGTTGATCACATCAGTATTAGTAAAATGCAACAGGGGAAAAGATTATTTGGAAGAGGTGTTCCCATTTAGAACTAAGTGGCACACATTACTGTATTCATTTTATATATACACACAGTTTAGACACACAGGCATACAGGCATATATGTTTTTATATACCAGTACTCATATTATGTACAGATATAAATATAAAAACTATATATGTAAAATACTACTTTTCACATGCAAATTTCAAGACAAGTAGATACAGAATATGAGCCTAAAACAGTCAATCTTCAGTTTTCAGCAGATTTATCGACTGTGTTGTAGACTCAGGTTCATGTGTTTTTTGTGACAACTGTGTTCATGGTCTGGGGGAACGAGAATTAGGAAACTATACAGTACAACTTGGACCAAGAAAATTTGTCTTCCAAAGTGATGCAATTGAAATGAATGATTAAAAGTATACACAGACAATTGAGTGGGAAAGGAAGACTCCTTAAAGCAGTGGTAGGTAAGTTTCCTATCCCCTTCCTAGACTTGCCTTTTTTGATTTTGAACAGAAATTCTTCAATCTGAGAAAATCCTCATAAGGTACTCATTAGGTTTTTTTCTCTAATAAGGCTGAATTGCACTTTAGCTGCAACTAAGAATGGATGAAAGATGTAGTTTCTTGTGGAGAAGATAGACAACATTTGTTATACTAGGAAAAAAAGAAAAAAACAACCAAAAAAAAACCCCAAAGTACTTAGAATTCTGGAAGAAGATGGAGAATGTTAATAGTTACTGAAGTGTTTATTACAATAGATTGGGAAAAATATAACTTCACTTTCTGGGTATATCATCTACTAAGGGGTTACATTTATTTACTAGCATTGTCTGTGTCTCCAGATACTGTTCAAAAGGGCAATACCTAAAACATTTTGTTCATATTGCTTTTTTGAGTAATGATTTCTCCAACCAGGGATCAGAAGCTTGTTCTTCTAGAAAGAGCCAAAGAAAGAACAAAACAATATCCTGCTACAGAAAACTTTTTCTGGGTAATATATATATATACACCTAATCCTGGTTATCGAGAACATCCTACCTGAAGATGAAATTTGTATAATGCAAATGCATAAAACTGCATGTCGTGGGAGATGTTTGCATTTCTCTGAAAAGTGCTGATTCTGCATTTCTCAGTAAATACCAAATATCTACATCTTTATCACAGCTCATGCCTTTACTGTTTTGTAAATTAACAAAGAGCTTGCTGATACCACTGAGTATGTGTCAGAATTAGCCCCTGCTTGTACCTCAACCTTTTCTCCAGGATTCAGATAGGACAGTGTAATTATAAGAAATGGAAGGATTTACATTTATTGTGCAGTTCTAGAACAAGAAAATTATTACAATAAGCTTTTTCTTCAGTGATATTTTTTATATAAGTATATACACTGACATACAAAATGCACATTTTAATTTCATTGCTGTTGTTAGCATGCAATTTTAGTAAAGATACATGGTTTAGACTTAAAAAAAAAAAAAATCAGTCGTGTCCTTGACACCAGTAGTCAACAAACGCTTATTCTCTTCAGTCTAGGAGGTTGGATTCTCCCAGGACAAAAGAGCCAGCACAAAGTTGGTCTCAGAGTCTTATTTGTGTTTCTCATGAATACCCATAAACAAACTAATATAATTAGCCATCACATATTTAAGTGACCAAGTTAACTAATAAGATTCTGCTAAAGGACAGCCATTCAGAGAAGTACATTAATTCATTTTTTACTCATCAGTCTTGCAAACAGAGAGGATCTACTTATTCTTATTCACACAATGGCTGATCTGTTAAATGCCTCTGCAGTTTTACAGCAATGGTAGACACCCATCTTGCTTCAGGAAACACTAGTTCAGGGCCCTTGATAACTTGAAAGATTACAAGCATAAGAATGGGTATGTAAGAAACTTGCATAATTAAACAAAAATAATTAGGTTAACAAAATGCATAGAATTCATCTTTACTCAGGCTATTTACTTATTGATTTTTAAAGTTTAATTTCAAAAGGAAGTGGGAAATGTGATGAAAGCCAAATGTTTTCTTCTTAAATCACATTTTTATAATGTAGAACAATGCAATGATATTAATAGAAGTAGATATTTAGACAAGCAGTCATGTAATATGTCAGAATTAAGTTCCACAACAGATATTAAAACAACAACATCAACAAAACAGGGGGAATTAATTTACCCATCTCTGATAGCTGGTTTGTCATAATACAACAATTTTGCAAATGTAGTGCATTTAAATCTGCAGACTGTGGGATACAAATCACTCCAAATTAAAGTCATGGATGGGAGCATAAATCTAGAAATGGGGATCAGAGGAATCTATTAAAACCACAGTGCTTTCTGAACAGCATCTAATAGGAAAGAAATTATACTTCTTTACCATCACACCTCCATCAATATACACATACTGTTTAATGGAGAATTTTACACAGCAATCTTTATATTAAGCACTCTATAGGACTAATATTTTGCTTTGGTAACAAATTTATATTTTTTGAAACTATAGTATGTTAATACTTAAGATTTTCCAACCTAAACAATGGCACAAGACAATGTTTCTACTCATATGTTGCTATGAAAAATGTTTTCTGGAGATCATCAAGTTGATATATTTCAAGTTTTAAAAAGCTAGCCACCAATAAATGTATTGATTTGAATTCATTTTCGCTACTGTTACATTTGTCAGCAAACTGAAATGAGGCTACAATAATGTATATTCCTTGGAAAAAAAAAAAAAAAAGAAAACAAACAAAAAGCCTCAACAAACTGTGATATGTTTTTGTTTTTTTTTTCCTAGTTGGGCTATGATTCCATCAATTGATAAGGACTTCAAAGTACCAGCTAAACAAGCCTTATATTTAATTAATATTTAGACAACACTCTTCCAGAAAGAGTAGGCTTGGTTAACTTTCACTGCTGATTGTTTGATAAGAAATAAACAGATATTAATACAAATATGCAGATACTCCAAAGATTGGATTGCCTTTTCCCAGTTTTGGAAGATCTGCTATCAAACTGAGTATTCCATCTTCATCAGTGCCCTCTTTCACTCTCTAAAGCAAAAGCATATCTACAGAAACTATCCCACACAAGAAGAAGAAAAAATAAAAACCTGGCAATACATATTTTTTGGGTTGTGTTTTCATTTTCTAGCCCTGGGTCAGATCAAAGTCAGTAGAGTCCTTTGATTTCTTCAATATTATCCCTATGGATGACATTATCAAGGGAGAGCTAGAATACATTCTTCTATGCTGCAGACTGTGGCAAAGCAGCTGAAAAGGGACTTCTGGGAAATCTATAACAAAAGATGTGAACCTATTATTCCTTCAGAACAGCACAAACAGGACCAGGAATTGAATCATATGTAACTTTGTAATCTGAGTGTCGCATTTACTTTTTGATGAAAGCCAAAAGCCTGTTTCAGCCATGAGCTGAAATGCTGAGCTGCTGGAAGACCCACTTCTCTTGCATTAATATTTAATAATCTCAAAGCCAGACTTTGAATTTCTGGATTATCCAAATACAGAACGTCTTTTCTGTAGCCCTTGCCTTGCTGCTTTCTTCTTATAGCTATATACCTGCAGGGTTAGTACAAGGTCTGTCAGTCTTCTGTGAATTGCTAATCTGTGAAGCTAAATAAGTTTTGGGTTTCTGTGGAGCACACCAAGATTTGAAGACATCCTACATAACAAGAAAAGGAGGAAAAAGGCCAGTGTTAGTGATCTGTTACTTAATGACCCTTGAGCTTAGGCTGCACGAACGTGAACTCTGAAGTGCCTATTCTATTTGTTGTAGAGAAAGAAATTATTTAATTGGGAAAAAATGTTAACATTATAGTAAAGTAGTACTGAATCAAGAATTTAATCAAAATAATCTGCCAAGTCCTACTTAGCAGGAGAGTCCTATTAGAAATGGAAAAATGAAAACCAGTATCAGGAAATGTTGTCCTGTACAGAAAATGAAAACCAAGGATACATTAAGTATGCCCTTTCTTCAGGCAAGAAAAGGTTATTCATTTCCTCAGATTTTAATTATAGACTTTTCTTACAATCACTTACCTTTCAGTCTGACCCCCAAAACTAGTAAGCTTAATTTATTAATATCTTATCCAAATGCCATACTTCAGTGTTTTAACTTCAAAACTCATATTTATAGTGTAGAAACGGGTGTCAGAAGGCTTTTTGTTCTTGTCATTAGCATTTCCAAAGTTGCAAAGCTTTATCAGAATTGGTACATAATATTCTTTCCTACCAGTGGCTTCACTGTAATGAAAAGGAAGAAAAAGAATTTATTTTGAATACATCACAACAAATTAAAAGTCAGAATCAGTGTTAGTACACTGGGATTTTTTGCTTTTGCTCCAGCTATCCTTCATGCCCGCCTGCTCCCACCCCTTCCTAGTCCTTCCTTTTCTACTTTGTTTTAAAAAGTAAAGCTGCAGTAAAATAAACTAAAGGTAAACTTTATAAGTTTAAGGAGAGCGGGTACCTGGATTTTCTTTCACAAAGTCCCTATAGAATTGTGCCAACTAATGTGCAGCACTTGCTCTGAAATGAAGATTAATGGTTAGGTGAGATGTTTGAGTTGCATAAGCTTTTATTAGCCATCTGTTTAAACATGAAAATAAAATGTCCAATCTTACAAGTTGTTTTATTTCATCAGAAAAGAGAAAGGCAAGGAAAGATAAAAAAGGAACAAAGCAACAAAAAAAATTGCTTTTTTATTTAACAAACTCTTTTGTTATAAGTCGTTATTACTTTTAGAAATGTTTATTCTGAGACTTGGTTAAATTACCAGCATTCTGCAAGCATCCAATTTCCTTATAGAGCAGTACACATGAGACTGTGTCTGATCTGGGATTATGCTGCTTTTTTTTCCCAAAAGTTGGCAAGATATTTCAGAAATTTTAGAGACCCAAGATAACAACTTTGAAGTTGGATGAACCATAATCCTTGAATAAAATCAATATAAGACCCAAGGTTTTGATACAAATCATATACAATATATTTCAGAAAACATACCAAGGAATAAAGGATGCACAACTAATCCAAAACCTTAAGGGTTCTGAGAACAGTTGTTTTATGCTTTAGGACAAACAAAACTTTGCATTAAGTTATACAGCTCTTCCATATAAAAATGCATATAAAGATGTACTATATGGGATGCCATTAATTCATGACAACTAAATGTGCTGTGCTATGCTATGCCCATGCATGCCTTAAACAAACGTTCCTTATAAAACATGTTTGGTTACCTTGGGCAGATGAAATAGGTAACAATACACTGATTATATAACTCAAAGATAAATTATATTCTCTTTTGTGCGAGCATGAGAGTTTTATTTTACATCCACTTGCTTACATAGCAAATACATTCAGTTTGGAAATCTATTGTCAATTAAGGGAAAATAAATGCTCTGAGAAATAATACATATTTGCTACAATATTCAGGTATTCTTTTTGTTGTTGGTGGCGGTGGTTTTGGTTGGGTTTGGAGGGGGATGTCTGTCCTTACCAGACAGAAGAATTGTATATGGACAGCTGCAGTCTGGGTCCTGATTCATTCTTCACATTCAGGTGCAGTCTAGCAAATTCCAGTAACTGAGCTGTAAGGTGGTAAAGACATAACTTAAAGTGGCTAGAATCCATGTGGAAAAAAAAGAATCAAGTTTGTTGGTAACATGAAGGTAAAATAAGATGTGTTCACAGACATAACAAGTTTACAGAAGCTTAGAGGTGAGCCAGCAATTACGTTTCAAAACCATTTTGATGAATGTAGTCTATACAGCCTTACTGAAACCTGAAACCAATCTTTCTGTTGAACCATTAATATTTCAGAATTATTTCATTTTCCTGATCACCACTTCAGCCTTTTGTAGGTATTCATTACGTAACATTGCTTTGTTATAAGATGATATGTCAAGACCATATTTTTCTTACCTGCAGTTGACAAACAGTAACTGAGTGGCATACACAAATAGTGTCCCTTAGAGTACCCTCCACCCGCAGCCCTTAATGGATGTTTTGGTACAAAATGGAAGAGATGAACTGGTCACTTGTCTCTCACCCTTTGCTGGTTAGCTTCTGAATTAATAGCATGTCACAGCCTCCCGCACACATAATCACAAATACACAGGTGTATTGCACACATAGGGACTTTGTGCATACCAGTAGTGTAGTTAGTTCTGATCAGGACAGAGACCATCTCTGGGTGCTTTATGTGCTTGATGCAAAACCAAATCCTTCTCTGTAACTGAAAAGTTGATCTGTCTGCATTAAATTTTATAAAATATATAAAATATTGTATATGTAAGTCATAAATACCCAAATAAAAGTAGTAGATATTAATAAGTAGTTCTGAAAGTACTGCTTCTGTGATTCTGAACAAGTTCACTTATTTAATCACTTTTTTATATCAAAACTTATGAATTGTTAGCATAAGCAATAGTGAAAAATTGTCAGCTACCGAGAACATGCACGATATAAGGAAAATGGATGGGGTTCTTAAAAATCCAATGTTAAAGATCTGTCTTGAGCAAAGGGTTGTCCAATGGAATTATATCTAAATCAAAATCTAACTGCAGACTTAGCGAGATTTCTTGATGGGCATTTGAGCAGATTCAGTATACGTGATGTTTTTAACTTTGAGCCTGTCACAGGGACTAATCTTTAATGTACGTGGCAGACACTCAATCTTCTCTGCATCAACCCAGAAAATTTAAGGCTTCTAAAGCGTCTCTTAAACAGTAGTAACACAATGTCAAAACTTACGAATATTTTAACACCTGCATATTTCCAATCATAATAAAAGTGCTTTAAACATTATAATGTATAAAATTATTTTTATCCAGAATTTTATTGCTTTTTCATAAATGAACTTTTGATGTTTTACTACATTACTGATAGTCAGTTCTTTGTTCTCACATGTTGATAACTGCAATGAAATACTTTTCTTCTAAAATTTTCATAGTTTTCCATGACCCTGGAGCTCATTTTCTTACAGTCATGCTCAGTCCCCTGTGATTTTTTTTTTTAACAGTCAGCAAATTTTGTGTTCCAAAGGCTCAGCTAATTACATTTCATTAACAAAATAATAAAGATTGTACACAAGATAAAAGTGTTAACCTCTTTGATGCTGAATTATGCCCTTAGCATCATTGAATAATGCACTTGCATAATGCAGTGTGTCAAGTCTTACTATACAAACTTGCTCATTATAGATTTTACTAGTATTATCCAGTTTTATTTTTCTAATATATGTACTCATAGAGTGTTTATGCATTGCTTAATGGAATAATGCAAAAAGGAAAGAAATGGATTTGATTAGAAGTCATTTGTTATGATTTTAGAACTGCAGGTCTGCAATGCCTCTTTACTGACAGTGAAGTTCAAACCAGCTGCTACAAGTAACAGAACGCTATGCATGAGCAGAAGCCTGGAGGACCTATCAGACCCTCTGTAAGGGGGTTGGTCTTGATGGCTTCCCAGGTTGCACTGCTATCTTTGTTCCACACCTTTACACCTGAAGTGTAAATGCAAAACAAACTGCAAGAAAAAGAACATCTCTTGTGCCCTAAATTCCTAATGAAGGCATAGCCTTATATTCCCTCATGCCATCCCCACCAGTCTCAGGGTTGGACTGTTCTGCTTATCTTCAGCCTATTCCAGATCAAATTCTGCTTGCTGGAAAAAGTTGGTGTTTTCTTCAGTTGACCTCTTCAAAAAAAGTTTTTTTAAACTTTCAAATATATTGGTGCTGAGGAAGTAGTATCAACATGTTGCCAGGTTTAGATGACTCTGAAGTTACAACATAGTGGCAGATTGTGAAACACCAGGTGAGCATGTGGATGCGATAGAAGAAAATAAGGTCTGTCCTTCCAGTTCAATTTACACACTTTTTATTATTATTATTTCTTACTGCACCGTATTTTTAATGTGTTCCCTGGGTTCTCCACAATAAGATTCCAACCTACTTTTACCTTGACTGTCGGGTCCAAACTCCCATCTCCAACATTCTTCAATTTACAATTACCAGCAACATGTTGCCTTATAAAATTACACAGTATACTCAAGTCTTGATTAAAATGAAGGGCTGTGTGTCATCAATTCTCTTTTTGGATATTCTTAATATTACCATTAAAATATTACAAATCTACCATTACAAGATGTTATTGAGAGCCATCACTATGAGATTATTGGCAAAGAAAAAATTGACTACATATAGCTTTATGTTAGTTAATTTCTAATTTATGGAAACCGTTTGACTCATTTAACTTTCTTAGCAGCCATTCTAAGTGGCTTTGTTCAAGACTGCATGAAAAATAAAATAAATTTATTACTTTTCCTCATTGTCTAATTTTTTTGCTGACAATAAAAACAAAGTTATTGTGTCTGGTTTTATGTAAATGAGTTATAAAGTTTTATAAATATTATGGAGGCCTAGAAATTAGAGAAACCTCACTTCATTTTTCACAATCTTCATGCTGGCTTGTGTTATCATAATATATATTTTTTAGATGTTTCACATTTCCTTTCCCTTCCCCTCCTCTGTCTCAGCTAATTTAGACATAAGAATTGAAGGTCATCATCCACTAACATTAAGTATTCCTAGAGTATTAGTAATTTTGTGCTAATTCACACTATATTGTCAACTGACAATGTTTGCTACTTTACTCTTACACTTGTATCTTATGTTGTTTAACAATTAGATTTCCTCTTCCTCTTTTTTTTTTTTTTTTTTGTTGTCAAAGATATAAAAGAAAGGATGGATTCAAAACACTGAAATGTTTTGACTTTTTTGTCAGTATAATCTTCTCTCCCAGCAACTATCAGTTGGAAATGTAGTCCTTTAAACTAGTACACAAGACACTATAATCATACTATAATACCCCTGTGGGGAAGTTATTTATTATTGCATCTATAAAAGAAAAATAACCAAAAACTTGGTAGTGTGTAGTTTAGGGTTTGTTTTTTTTTTCACTGATTTCAATTGCTTAGAGTTAAGTCAGGAGTCTGTCTTGTGTTTTGGTCTCCTATGAAGGCCATGGTAGCATTTTAAGATACCATTCTGATCTCTATTAGTCATTTGTCAGCCTGTTAATGACTATCTTCATCATTATGTCTCAGCAGAAAGTATCTAAGCAGAAATTTCACTACCTTCACAGTTTTATTGTTTGTTAGTAAAGGGCTATTTGGGGCAACAGTGAAATAGAAGTCTTACCAGTGTTCCATTATGAAATGGGGATTTATCTGGCCAACCGAAGCAGTTCGCTCCCAAACAAATAGTTATAAAGAAGTAATCTGAGAGTAGGAAGACCTGATCGGTCTTTTACCTACTGGAACTTTGCCCGATCTTCAGCCTTTGCTCACTTGTCTGTTTCTCTTTCTAAACCAGGCATGTCTAATAATGCTAAGGCAACCAGCTTCAGAGCATCTCTGTCTCTTGACATCAGGAATTGTAACATACTCTTACTGACATAATCTGTAAGATTGATTTAAGAATTCTTTGTCATATACTATCTTCTGTTCTTTGGCATTTTTCCTTAATTGAATCTTAGTAACTTTACCTGCTGCTTCAGTTTTTTCCATTCACCTGGAATAGTAGATGGTGATGGAAGATAACTGAATTTCGACTTGTAAGTTTGACCAACTTGGCATAAGTAAGCTGAAAATTTATCATGTGCAACTTATACCTCATTTCATACACCACATCCAATGAAATCCTTCTTTGCAGTGACCATGTCTGACAAATCACCTAGCTGTCATGAGCCTGAGTCTGCATAATGAGGTGGCTTTGTCAATTTTAGTGAAAGAAGCCATTTCCATTTTGTTGCACGGCTGGTAAGGAAAGGTGCACTCCAGTTCTCTTTCTGCTTTCTGCTTGTAAATTTTCATGTTTTTCAGAGTTTCTCATGAGTGTTCATTTACAGTATTGCTACCACACAGAATTTTATTTTCTAGCATCAGTATATGCAGTACACATGCATGTACAGTCAGTGACACATATATCTCGCAGAGTCTTGATTCATAACAACTTCCATTTCTAGAGTAGATTCAGGTCATTTTGTCTGATGAAAGCCACGTAGCATCTCTGGCAAAAACTGTGATACATTACTGTATTCGTCTATCTCATCAGGGAAAACAGTCAGAATCTTCTCAGAGGTACACGAAGACAGGGGGAAATGCAATGGACCCAAGCAGGACCACGGGAAATGCTATTTAGGGAAAAAATGACAAAGAATGAAGTCAAAAGAAACAGGTTGCTCAGAGAGGCTGTGAATTGTTCTTCTTTGGAGATATTCAGACTGAAAAACAAACTGAGCCACCTGGTCTAAGTGAGCCCTGCTTTGAACATAGAGAGTTCACTGTTGTTGTACTTGGTAGCCTCCATATATATGCTGGAGAACACTTAGATGAACCAAAGAAATTCAAACTTGAATTCACAGTAATTGGTAGCAAGAACCCAAGCTCTTTCTTCCAACATCATTCAGAACACCAAAGTTGAGTTACCAAAAGTTTGAAATGAGACAGTTTATAGTTTAAAATTAGACAATTTAGAATAATACAGTCTAGAGATAGCAAGAAGTTGCAGTATTTTTCAGTTACAATTTTCTTTTCTGATATACAATCTTATTAAGACCATCATGGGCAAAAGTAACAGCAGTTTTTATATCCAAGTCCTTCGCATTTTTTTCTCATGCTTACCTTGGAAATGACATGCAACAGTTTTATGTTTTCTATGATTTTGCATTTCTAACACCTTATTTACTCCGTACTATCTGATCTTCCTGCAAAAATTAATGTGTGTAGCATGAAAGCTACCCTCATTCTTCAGTTTAGCTCAGAAATCAAATTAGATGGATTCCTCAGTTGTATTATAATCTTTAAGAAGGGAGCAGTTAAGAACTAGCTATGTTGGTTTCTTATGTATATAACGAGTTTATTGGACATATTTTTCTTCTTTTTTTTTTTTTTTTTTTTCTCCTTTCTCTTTTATGTGTGAATTAGCTTTTTGGCTGATCTCATTACATTCTCTCTTGAGAAATTACTCTAAAAAGTATCTTTGTCCTGATCTGTAAGTCTTGCTAAAATAAGTGCAGGGTGTCTGAATGTTCTCGTGCAAGATCCATTTTTTCCTTTTTTTCCCTCTCTATTGTGATTTCATTAGTTCTTAAAAGATTTGACAATATATTGTTCAGCTTTTCTTTTCCTCTTAAACCAAGAATCACTTTTTAAATGGTACCTTAAGATTATGACAAATTTTCCTTGCTGAAAATACTTCTGAACCATTTGTAAAGATTTTGTAGGGACTGACCAGGATCGCCTGAGAGAGCACTTAATGACTGTTCCTATTTTAACTAATAAAAGAGTTGCCATGTGTTCTTTCTTTTCTTGATTTTTTTAAAATTTCCATCCATTTCATAATTTTCACTTGGTAAGAAAAATGCCTACTTACAAACCATTACCATAAGTATTGAGTCAGTCTCCTTTACAAACAACATTAGCCTGCAGCCATATTTGTCTGTCTTTTTTTGCAATACTCGTCATGTTTTTATGTCATGTATATTTCCAATTTCTAAAATCATGGTCATAATGAAAGCAAAAAAGTAAATAATAATAAAAAAGGAAAATTAGGCATTCAAGGATTTTTATTTTCCTGATCATAAAATATAATAAAGGATTTTCTGAAGGATTATAATAAAGGATTGTCTGATTATCTGAAGAATTATCTAAATTTCTTCTCAGTATCTCACATAGAGTCAGTCAGTAGTTTCTTTCTTCCTTTTTACTACTTATTGTTCCACACCTAAGTCTGACCAAAGAAAGGTTACCTTCATTTAGTAAAATATTCAATGTACATAGCTTCTCTGCTTCAGTACAAGAAGAAATAAATGTATAATTACATACATATATAAGTATAGAAGATATATATAAGAAGCAAATTTTTTTTTTTTTAAACCTAATACTTTGGATAGAGTATCTAATTCTACAACATGTCAAGATCTCCTCTTCAAACAGAAAAGTCTTTAAACCCAGATTTTCAACACAATATGTATACTCTTTTCTTGATGAACAATATATTTCAGTGAAGGAAAAGGACTTAAAAACCCCCAGTTTTGTCAAAACAAATCAGCTCTTTTGACAATGTTTTGTGTGTTTCCTCTTTTCTTGTTTGGAAACATTGGGTTCTTTTACTTGTATGAGTATGGTAAAACCTATTTAGTTGTTTCCTTTGTTGTAACATACTAGGATTTTCTCACAGGTAACTGGCTCCTTACTTACTAAAAGAACATATCTGTCTTTTTTCAAATGTCTAAATGATCTCTTTTTATTCTAACCTGCACATGTTACTGTATACTGCATATATTCTTTCCTAGAGAGGCACATAAAATCTTGAATATGTTATCAAGCAGTGGTTGTGAATTTAGCACACAATGTTTTAGATAAACTGCATAATGCAGCCTTCAACAAAAACCTTGATATTTGGCTGCCATTAATACTACGTTTTTCATAAAATGAAATATGAAATAAGTAATCTAATGTAAAATTTTGTTTTCATTTTTTTATCTGTTTATGATTCACATGGCATTATGTTCAATACTATTATATATCAAATTGTAATAAATGATGTCACTCATTAGATGTGAAATAGGATAAAAAATACCTTCTAAACTAAATGCTAGTTTTTAATATCTGAATATTACACATCAGATTTTTTTTTTTTTTTTTTTTTTTTCTTTTCTTCCACTGCCTTCAACTATATGTGTGATTCGGCTGGGACTGTTCTTTCTAAAGGCTCTGAGGAAATGAAGGATATAGCTCAAGTTTTCTTCTTCAGATCTAAGCTACTATATATCTCTGTGTCCTTAGTGAACAAAATACAACTTTCAAATCAATTTATTATTTTCTAGAATACCTATGTTATTAAATTATATAATAATATTCATAACAATTACTACAGAGATATGTTTAGGAACATACAATGCAGAGCAAAAATGAGACAATCCAGGTACATAAAGGAATCATACAGACCACAGGAAGGCATTTGCTGAAAATCTCTGTGAGTTGTGGGGCTCAGAATTAAGTCCTTCCTCTTTGAGTGTTATGTAATAGTAAGTGCATAATCCACTTCCCTAAATCTTAGTCAAAGTTAATCATGGTATAAGTCTTCTGAATTTCAAACCATTGTTTTTGTTTTTAATTATTTTTACTTGATTGAAAAGTAACTAGATCTGGGTGAAGAAATGCTGAGGGAAATATTCATTGTTTCCTGTTTTTGACTTAGCAGTTGAAGTGGAACATTAAAAAAATATTGAAAATGAAATGTCTTCTTGACATTTTAGCATAAATTTTTACAGTGGTGTGGCTATTTGAGAAAAACATGACTGTCCCACTAGCTCACACTCTCACATGCTTTTAAAGAAATGACTGCAGGATTAATCTGTAGCTGTTCATCACATTAAAAGGTGAGTTTACTCAAGGACTAAAACAATTACTACCTATAACTTAATGAAATATGTTAATATATGTACATCTTTTTTCTCCAGAGCCTGGCTAAAGAGTGGATAATGAGTTCAAGAGAGGGAAAAAAATATTCCCAGAGATTAGCAAGATTGTCTCACTCCTTAAACTCAAAGAATTTTCTGTTTTAATTGAGTCAGGGTTTATGCTTCTCTGTGCTCGTTCAATGCCATGTTATGTCTGGGGCTGGAAGCAGAAGTGCCAAAATATTGTGAAAAGCTGTTCTCATGGCATTTTCTTCTAACACTGAGACTGCTAAAAAATCTGACAAGAAAACCTCTTTTCAGATTTCTGCCCCAATTTTGCAGACTTGAGGGGCTTGTGTAGTTCTAATAAGTTTCAGCTAAGCCTGTGTGAACATTTAGATGCTCATCTGAATCAAACCCACATTCCAAAACTTCTGAGTCCCACCCATCACCAGTCTAAACCTGAAAGCTACAGTTCTACCTCCAGCAATAGTTTTCAAATGAATGTCCATGCATTTGAAGGAAATGTCAGAGTACATCAGGAATGTAGGCTGTACTAGAGGAGCACATTTTATTGATGCATTGTATATGGCACATCATTCAGCAGTTGAAAGATTAATCACCTAGTCTCTAAGATCTTTTAACTTCCCAAAGTTTGCTAGCTACTCTAGCATTCATAGCTATATGCTATGCAGGAGGTCGGTTGCCTTCCTGTGAATCCAGTGACTATCTTATTTTTGTAATTTTCAGACAGAAGGAAAAGCATTGAAAATTAGTCTTAAAATAATGAGCTAAGGAAATATTTTTAGCCTCTTAAACTCCTAGTACCACAAGTTGATATTTAAAAAACACAGAAAGGAAGGGTTTAGCAAGTACAAATAAAGAAATCTTAATGCTTTTGTATAGCATAGGTATACTGAGGAAGGAGTTGAAGAGGTGGAACATGAAGTGTCAGAAAACAGATTTCAGTTCTTTCTGACATATTCACAAAGCCAGCAGAAATAGAGGCATGGCAGAAAAGTAAAAATAGTAGAATGAAATAAATTATACAAAAGAGTGTTCTTTATAAGCAGTGGGCTATTAGTAGCAGCTGGGGAGATTATTCTGGTGTCTATAACAGTTTATTTTCCTAGAGAGAAGAAAGTCACTCTTGTTAAGGGTGAAATTTTAACTTAATAGTCATCTAGTACACAAGACTGTATATTCCTTAGAATTATAGCATTCATATGTTTTATCCATTTCTGTAAGATTCAAAAAATTCCTAAGGGAGTGCATGTTACTATCAGTCTGGACCTGGAAATACAAGACAGTGTGTGAAATGTAAGATATTAGAACAACTTTGCTCATTGTTCACAATATTTATCAACTCTACCAAATGTGGAGCTGATTTGGTGCAATGACATTCTAACACCAACTACTTACTGAATCTGAAAGATGTGTGTTATTCACTGAATAATAATGTGTGTAGAAGTGCAGATTTTTTTGTAAGATCTTTATGTTGTAAAAGATATCAAGAATTAATCTTCTCAGTTCTATGGCTGATGACCTAGAACACTAAATACTATTTCTGTTCTCTAATTGGATGCCTAGTTTTTTTCTTTCCTAAATTCAATTATTTGTCATAGATATGTTTTAGGTAAACAAAGTCTTAGTTACAGGCCTGAAATCTTCAGAACTTCTCTTTAATGTACTATTATGATGTGAACAAAATCAATGAGATGAAATAAAAATACAATGCAGAAAGTGTTAAAAAAACCACCCATGAATAATTTCTCTATTACCGAGGCAGCTCCCTTGTAGTCTCACATCAGTTTCAGATGGTGCCAAATCAACCGTAGTTCAATTTGGTTTACAATGTGCTCTCCCAACTGAGGGACGTGAATTGTTTTTACTTCTTTAATGAGAACATAAGCTTATGCTGCCATGATTTCTGTTGCCTATAGAGAATTTCAGCAACTTTTATTGTTTGCAAGGAGGAAAACTAAAGCAGGGCATCAAAACCAGTTTTCTATTTTCTATGACTAGTTAGGAAAATGATATGTTTTACTCTCTAGCAAGCAGCATTCTGATTGCTGCTATAAGCGACCTGCGGCAAAACTGGACTAGCCCAGCTTCCCTCCTCATCTATCACAACTTGACTTTTTTATTTATACTGAAGTTATCATGCACTCATTAAAACTTAAGTGAAACAAGACATGAAAGAAGACAATAGTTTACATGAACCACAAAAGAGCAATGTACCATGAAATGCTTCATAATGAAACAATACTAATACAACTGTACAGAATGAAATATATCCTTGTAACTCATTAGTGGAATGCATACCTTTTATAAACTGGTATCTTCAAGTTTCAGTTTTTAGGACACATCCTATCTTCGTGTGTCAGAGTTCATGAGACTTTCCCTTGAAGGCTACTGAATCGCACCAGCATTAATGCAAGTGCTAGTCTGGTAGAATAAAATTTGTGTTTTTTCTGATACATAGAAATATACCAAAACCTGTGTTTTTCTGAGCACTCAAACCACTAGTATTAAAAAAGAAAAAAAAAATTGCATTCTAACAGTAAACTGAATAAGCCAACATTTAGCCACAAGTTTATGATAACATGACATCACAGTACTGAGAAGTGGATGCTTTTTTAAGAGTATGAGTTGTAATACAGAAACCAAGAAACATTTTAAAATAGAGGAAAACATCTACAGCTTAATCAGCCACCATGTTAAGAATCACACTAATAAAAGCACAGGTTTTATCTTTCTGTCACCCTCCCTTTCTGTGTCACTTCTTTTCAATCAACTGTATCCAAACAGATGGCATAACCAGGATATATACTGGGTAAGAGTATAAAACACTTATTTGCTAGCTGACACACAGACGAGACAGGCAGGACTAACAAGCCATTAGGTTAAATGTTAATTTCATCACCTTCTGATGAGACATTACAGTCCTTTTTGGTCAGGCAGCCAGTGAAAGTGTTCAAACAAGTTGATCCATTTCGTGGGTGAGATGCTTTTCTTCTGACTCCCCTGGGATTTTTATTTTGAATCTTTGAGCTACTATTATTAGCATTTAAATATTTGCTATTACTATCTAAAATACCTCATCTTTATCTGTGTTTTTACTTCTGTTATTTTTCACAGGTCTAGCTTGTATAATTTTTCTCTGCTTTTTCTCATCTCTGTCTTCTCAGAAGTCTAAGCCAAAGTTACACAGCTGTGCTGTGTTCAAACCACATTTTGGATCACAGACAGCTGAAACCCTGGGAAGAGGATTACAGGATCAACATACTTGTTTCAGGTAGTGAGATCTGTAGGCAACATACACAGCTCCACCTGTGGTAGTTCCAGTAGTTTGATTACAGTGATTCTGTTGGAAAAGAAATTCTTGTTTTCCTTGAGTACTTATTATTTCTATAGAAATAATACCCGCTGGGTAACCGCATTTCTTTGTGGCATTTATTTCATGCTGTGAAGTAATGAAATAGTGATGCAAGGATCCAGTTTATGTTACGATGGCTCCACAGAACAAAGAATACAGGACATTTGGTGCCACTCTTATCATGACTCATCACAAAGGAAAGAGTATGAACAGATCTATAATGAATAGATATGATTAAGTAGAGCATTAATAAATGCAAATAATAATGAAGCACACTATGCTAAAATGATACATCTCAATACTCTTCAGTAGTCTAAGGAAGAAAAAGATTCCTTATGAAAAAATTATTATTATAAATTTTATTTTTGTTTTTCTTTCTTTTCAGTTAGTTCTTTAGCATATAAATGTTATTAATTTAAAACACTATTGTGCCCTAAGAAAAAAATATGTAGCTGAATCTGTTCTAATTATTACCATCCACAGGAAATCTTTGAATATCTCATTTTCTTTGTTCTGTTTGCAGAATATGATGAAGTCTATACTTCTTCATCAAAAAAATATTTTCCTTTAGAACAACTTGGTCTCTTAAAATGAAGCCATCTTTTCTGTCAGTTCTCTATCCCTTTAGGGCATCCTGTCCCCATAAAATACTGTACTAACTATGGTGTAAAGTGCATTTTGTAGTCAGTAGGACAAAAGACTGGGAAGAGGGCATCCTGTACTCATAGCACAGTCACAGGTCTTGTACTCATAGAAGCATATCTCATTTTTTTCTCTGCCTGTGCATCTTTTCCCTCTTCTTTGTTTAGATGCAAGACTCCTCATAGTGGAGATTTTTTTCATTACATAGCTGAGTTCCCATTGCACTCAGCACCAGACAAATGTTTTTCTGCCTTTTAAGGACTACAAGAGTCCAGGTAGGCTAAGGCATTCAAAGGACCAAGTATTTGTCTACTATTTAGCTTTTCCAAACCTGTGCCCTTACAGCTATTATATAATTTTGACATAGAAAACAATTAAGGATATTCCTTCAGTTGCATAAAAAACGCTATCTATATGGTAAGATATAGTGATGTTAATGTAATCAAAAGACAAATAGTGCAAAGCATAAAAAGACATAATGATACAGAAAAAGGCTTTAAACATAAGTAAGTAAAAGTGTTTATCAGGAAAATATTAGGAACAAGACACCATTTCATCTCATACAAAAAATGGACTGAAGGAATGTCTAACTAGTAGTTCCAAATATTTTCACAAAAGCAAGAAAATTAGTTATAACAGCAAATAAGTAAACTAGAACAGGAATTTTCAGTCTTTTATGTTTGTGGGCCATTATTATGATGATTATGATTATCATATATTGGTGATTCCTATATGCAACTATAAGCTTGGTGATTTTCTTAATTACCTTTGTAGACCATATAAACGTATTCTAGGAATCTCCAAAAGCATTGTGGATAATGGATTGAATAAAACAGTGCATGAGAATTCACAAAGCAAGCTCCTTTGGCTGGGTTCCACACCTACCCTCCAGAAAGTCCACTTTAATACTTACACATCTATCTGTGCTGGTTTTGGCTAGAATAGAGTTAATTTTCTTCATAGTAGCTAGCATGGGGCTATGATTTGGATTTGTGCTGAAAGCAGTGTTGATAATACAGGGATGTTTTAGTTACTGTTGAGCAGTGCTTACACAGAGTTAAGGCCTTTTCTGCCTCTCACGCCACCCCACCGGCGAGTAGGCTGGGCGTGCACAAGAAGTTGGGAGGGAACACAACCAAGACAGCTGGCCACAACTGACCAAAGGGATGGTCCATACCATATGACATCATGCTCAATATATAAAGCTGGGGGAAGAAGAAGGAAGGGAGCACGTTCAGAGTGATGGTGTTTTGTCTTCCCAAGTAATTGTTATGTGGGATGTAGCCCTGCTTTCCTGGGGATGGCTGAACACCTACCTGCCAGTGGGAAGTAGTGCATGAATTCCTTGTTTTGCTTTGCTTATGTGTGCAGCTTTTGATTACTTATTAAACTGTCTTTATCTGAAGCCACAAGTTTTCTCACTTTAACTCTTCTGATTCTCTCCCCCATCCCACTGGGGTGGGGGAGTGAACAAGAATCTGTGTGGTGCTTAGCTGATGGCTGGGGTTAAATGATGACAAAATCTTAATGGGGCCTTTGGAATAAGTATTATGCACACATACACAATTACTTAAAATATTAAGAAATGAATGAATTACTAACTGATGTCCATAACAATAATATGGGAATGAAAGATTCATTGAAAAGGTCTCATTCTGGAGTGAGTAATCAAAAGAAGCAAGTTCTCAAGTAGGATCAGTGTGGAATCAGGACTATCTTTAATCCAATAATCAGCTGTTACAGATATAATATGGAACATAATATGTGATGGATTGATACCATATGGGCAAGGAATAGTTCATAACAAATAATCATATCTTTATAGTAGCAAACAGAAAGAAAAAAAAGAAAAAAAAAAGGAGAAAAAGAAAAACTGTTCTTGGATTAATTATGCTTTCTTTTGACATACTTGTTCACATATTTTCCTTCAGATTTTTACATGCTAAAGTCATCCTCTAGTATTTAAAACAGCATGCAATAATCCATGCCATTATTATAAGCCAGTACCAGACATTCAGAATGTGAAAAACAGATTCTTTCCTAATTATATGATTCTATTAAAAAATCAGTTTTTAATATCCTTTAATCTCATTTATTCCATACTTCAATGTATGTTCAACAAATACTTGACAAATAAAACAGGAAATTAATGCTCCATTATAAAGAGCACTACATACAAAGTAGCCAGCATTTTCACTCAGTGCAATTTACATCTGTGGCAGAAATTTGGATTATGGAACATGTTAATTTGGATTTGAAACACAGCTCTGACAATTTGAGAAGCAAGAAGCATGCAATAATATCAGGCAAAGGGAGTCCTACTTCAGTCTTTTAGTTTGACCCTTTGCCTGTTGATTGTGAGAATAATGTTGGGTTTTTTTCCTGCCCTTCAATAATTACACAAACACAGTGTTCAGTGAAGGTATCTTAAAAGAATCTTTTGAGGAATGATCCATCTGCAATGTTCTGCTTTACATCTCTCTTGGCTGAAAAAGTTGCATGCTAATACTGTATAATGAAATGAGGAGAGACCATAGTTGTTATGTTTTACACATAAACACAGTTTGGAAAATAGTTTGGCACTGAAAATAGTGCAGATAAAGGGTCAAGGGACATCTGAAAAAGGAGCAATCCCAATAATAGTTGGAAGGGAAAATATTTCATCATCCTCTGATATGAATGCAGTATCCATCACATAACATATAAAATACAAGTGACTACATAAGGCGGAGATTTCTACAAGTATCTCAGGACAAGTTTTGCCTAATTTACACTTTATTCACATGGTATTGTAGGCTTTAAGGACTACTTAGCTACAAGATGGTAAATTTGGAAGTGGGGAAAAAGTAGATCTTTAACAAACATGTAATGTTGACTGAATTTAGTTTAGTCATAACATAAACTACTCTCAGAGTGTTTTGTGGACTATGAGTTGGAAGGGTTATAAAGTTGAGCATTAAATCCCTATGAAGACCATATGAAGGCCTTAAGGCCCCAATTAGGTAAAAGAAATGTCTGCTTAGCAACTGACAGTTTATACACAGTATATGACAGAGTAGTGCACTGGAGAGAAGAAAATAAACAAAAAGACCTAAAATTAACAAACAGCATTATATCACCAAATAAAGCATAAAATCAAACAGTAGCAGTGAGAAACAGCACAAGTAGCTTTTCCTCAGTCAATTAGTGAAGGCAGTAGTTCTCAGGTAGCATGCAAGAGAGTCTATATTGTTTGTTTATTCAATTTCATGTAACGTGGCAACAAATCAAGATATCATATATGAATAGCGTGGTCAGGAGTTTTACATATTGATACTGCCTTTCCATCTGTAAGTGTTGGTTCAACAAAATGAACAGATGATATTACACATAAAATACGGCAAAGCATGCTTAGCTCAGATGAATAACACAGTGGTCAAACTCAAAGGAAAATATCTATTCCTCTTTCTTGTAGAAGGACATTTAAATGAGGTATAATTAATACATATGTGGTCAGTAGCATAAGTGGCTACCTCCACATGTCTTCTGGCTGTAGCTCTTTGGTAGGTGGACTTTGGCGGGCTACCTGGTGCCCACCAAGCCACTCTCTCACTTCATCCCCTCAACAGGACAAACACATTAATAATAAATATCTGCCCCTCCCCCATGCCCGTCCTCCTTTCTCCTAGCTTTTATTGCTAAGCATGACGTCACAGAGTATGGAATATGCCTTTGGTCAGTTTGGGTCCACTGCCCTGGCTGTGTCCTCTCCCAGTCTCTTGCCCACACCCAGCCCACTGGCCCTAGGCTGGAGAGACAGTACTGATGCTGTGTGAGTGCTGCTCAGCAGGAACCAAAACGTTGGTGTGTTATCAACACCATTCTAGAGACAAGTGCAGAGCACTGCTATGAAGAAAGCTAACTCCATCCCAGACAGACCCAATACAAGCTCCAACCAGAGAAATGTGCTTTTTTGCACTGTAGATAATGTTTTTATTAAAAAAAAAACCCAACCAACCAAACTTTTTTTGCTTGGATTAAGGCAGGTTCCTGTTACACTGAGTTAACAGGAGAGGTACCTTTCTGATATATATTTTCAGGACTATTTGCAGAGAAAAAGGTAGAATTTTATTAATGAAACTATAGAATCTATGAAAAGGAAAATGTAAGAATGAAATATTTATATCAATAAATTATGTTAAATGATAAAACATTATTTTGAGCTTTTCACTCCAATAGTATATATAATTTAAAAAAAAAAAATTAAAAATGAAGTTATATTTAATAGATTTTCTTGGAATAATAATTAAAAATAAATAATAAGGCATGTTCATGAGTTTTTCTTAAAAGAACTGTAATAAGACAAGGTGCACAAAACCAAGAGCAAAAGCAAGAAGGAGTATGAGCTGATATTCAATTAATATCATTCTTACTAACAGCATTTGGTATCATGTTAGGAAACTGTACCAAAAATAAGTTTCTCTCTAACATCACATGATACCCATTGGTTGAAAAACATAATAATTGGATGAATGTGATTCATTATTCTTAGAACAGTCTGTGGCTTCATTTCATATTTTCAAGCCTCACATAGATAAAGTAGAATAGTACAATCACTGTATCGTAAAGAAACCTTTGCTATTCATTTATAAAAGCAGAGCTACTCTGTTGTTAATTTATGAGTAAATTTTCTATACATTTTCTTTCTCAGAAAAATGTTACCTGACATGGTACCAGCCTATGAAGTTAAAATTAATTCCAAACTGCATTTAAAAAAATAAAATGTAATTAATTAAGTCAGAACTGAATGAATTTGTTCATATATTATTTTTATTTTAATAACTGTTATTCACATATAATTTATTTTCTGAAATAAAGTGTTTTACCATGATGCTAGCTAATATTCCAACAAAACGTGTGTTATGATATATTTCAATGGAAATCACAAATCTCAACTCTCTTAAGTTTACTATTCTGCTTTATATCTGAATTCACTGCTGATAATAATGTTTTTATTTTGAAAGTGACCAGTGATAAAAATTGATATTTATTTTCCTTTAAAACTCTGTACTGAAAAGTTTCTTGTGATGAGGGAGAAAGGAATTTTGACACAAATTACACGGATCTAACATGTATTTCTTCAGAACTGGATTATATTTCATTTATTTGCATGAAGGAAGATGAACTATCACCTGAAAAAACTTTTCAAAGTCAGACTCTGTTTTCATTATGTCTACAGAGAGCATATAAAAGATGTTAATCAGCTCTTCAGAGCTGGCTAATAAATAACTTTGAGTAGTACAGTCTAGTCCCTTCAGCTCCCACTGACATAATCAGTCAGAAGAAATGCCTTCATATTGCCTCCTGTGTTAGGTCAGGTTTATTTTAAGGTTGAGCTAAACAGCACATCTGATCCTAGAATTTTCACCTCCAAAACATGGGAAAAGCCTGAGGGGCATGACTGGGCTGCACTACTTGAGAAAGATTTTGCCTCATTTCCAAATATAAGCAATGATAACAATCAGTGCACATTCAGAGAAGGATTATTAACATCTTATTTCACTTTAAAAATTACATGATATTTACACTAAGTAAACAACAGATAGCTCTTTCATTTTTGTAGATTCCAGCATGTCCATATATTGGACCACATATTAGGATAAACAGTAACAAAGTAAATGAGAAACTGGCTTTACTAAGGGAAATTGCTAAGAGAAAGAGTATTTTTATCTTTTTTTTAATCTTAAAATGAATTTATTATCCTGCAGAAACAGGTTTATCGTGTAAAAATTTTCATCTCAGGAATCTCATCCAAAGTCTATCAATATTGTGGCCACAAAAATACACAAGCACTATATACTAATGAACTTGATTTTTACCTTTATATTGTATTTTCTAAGACAAATATAAAGTTTTGCAGATTTAAGAGAGTTCAAGCATACGTGCTACCTGTTAAATTAAACTGGAGAGAAAAGGTGAAGAGATGCTCCCCAAGAGTGATATTCTCTTCAAAATCTTATTGACACCAGATGTTAGTTTTACCATAAAAGCCTTTTTCTTTGTTTGTTTGTTTATTTCTTTTTGCAGAAGGAGTAGGAAGTTGCATTTGTCCAGCAGTGGAACCAGCATGTTGTTTTAGACAGGGAGAGACAGAAATAAAAGTCAAAAAAAAGCCTTGGGGCAAGTTTTAATATACAAAAGCAAAGAGTCACAGCCATCTGGCATTTTGACAGAATGGATCAACTAACCTCCTGTAGATCCTTCTTTCTTTTTAATCTGCAAGGTTAACTGCTGGCCTGCCTTGCAGGTATTTATAGTGAAAACATAGGTTTCTGTCTGCTGAGCATGCTGTATGTTTACTCCACTTAAAACAAAAATCTTGAACAGCTGCACTGTCTGTTTAGATCACTGAACATTACTAATGTTGGTCCAAGCCTGCAGTTTTCTCTCATACAAAACTCCACTGAATTTAAAGGGATTTTATGTAAGAACAGTGGGATCAACTTCATATTTGCATTCTGTCTTTATGAGATAAGAAGTGTTCACAAACTGGTTTAATGGGAAACATTAAACTACTATTAGGTGATTGCATGGGCTTTCTTTTGCAAGACAGAAGGATTATTATATCTTCAGTTAAAGCAAAGTCTACAGGCATTTTGTCGACATGAGCACACTTGAATAGTAGTCAGTAATTTGTTTATGTGGCAATGCCTGGTTTCCACTGAAAAAAATAATAGTCACTACCAAAACAACAAAAAGCTGGTTTTGGGTGGTTCATTTTCGCTGCACACAGAAAAGTAATATATATGTAACAACATTTGTTACCTGCAGGTCATTTAGCTCTCAGTGCCCACACTGTTCCCTTAGGCTCCCTCTTGGTAGAGGAGTTCTTGAAAAACACAACCACAAAATTCTTCATGACGACAATGGTTACAGCGACATATAATATGTCTTCCCTTGTGCACACTGTGTTATCTATAGGAAGACAGAAGTATAATTTACCTGTAAAACAAGACCAGTTTGTTCAGAGAAACCAAGGGATACAAGCTCTGTTAGATGTCTTAAAACTCAGAAGTAGCTTAATTCTGATTTTCTTTTAGAATGGCAGCGATATTTCCAAATTCCATTTACATTAAGACGTCTCTAAATGTAGTAGTCAAAAGAATTTAAATTAAGGTTACTTTGTTAGGTTGGGCTTTTTTTTTTCATGTTTGATATTTCCTTAAAATTATTTGAAAAATACTGGAAAAAGATGTTAATATAAATTAATATTTACTCACAGTCTCCAAAGGCAAGCATTTCTGAATTTTTTAAGGTTGTTTTCTGGAAGCTGGTAATGGATGAGATTTTTCAAATTTAGTGGCAACATTTTTCAATTGTCACCTACTTTCCCACAGAGAACACTACAAGAGAGTTTTGAATTGTCACAGACACTTATAAAATAATATGTATAGGAGTGTAGGTGGTGAAACTGATACAGTTGTTCTAAACTGAAATATATAAGAAAGAAACAATGTCTATTCTTTTAACAGAATTGTAGCTGAAAGAGAAAATGTCAAAGTCTCTTTGCTTAACTGGCCTGATATAATAATCAAGATATGAGAATAATCAGGAAGCATGCAGGAACTTGAAATTACTTCTCATAATAGTGGAAACGGCACTGTTACTACATACTAGCACTAGGAAGAAAGGTAAAATAGGAAAGCAAAAATCATCCTAGCTCATTAAGACCTTCAGTCTTCAATGAAAGAAAACTTGCTCAAAATGCCTAACAAAATAAAGAAATTGCATTCCTAGAAATTTTAAAATACATTTTTATAATTATGGAAGCTAAGGGTTGTTTGGTTTTTTTTATTGATATTTTATATTCCCTGTGCTACTTAGGCATATCGAATTAGTGTTAAAATAAAAAGATATTTAACACAGCTTCCTTCATTATTCTATCATACATTTAACTCAGAAAGTGGAGAAGTAATCTGAAGTAACATCCACTTCCTCTGGTTTTTGAAATGTACAGTCACATCCTCAGGAGTTTTGCAGCAGACCATAATCAGAAGGGACATTCCAACCTGAATGCCAGAGGCGAAAACTCACAAATTCTGCTGAAGAATATACACAGTGCCCTTCACCCTCCCCCTACACTGAGGCACAGCTCCAGCAGTGACCAGGAAATTAAATAAAGGTGCAACCACGGACCCAAGGAACTCACAGTTCAGATTTTGTCTGTAGTTACTGCCATTTTAAAGGAGCATTTGCAGTTCTAGGATTCATGTGGAAGAAATAAAGACACAAAACAGAATCAGGCACAAGAGAAGAGGAAATCCCTGAGTCAAAGGTATTTGGGTAATAATAACAGCATTTTTCCTACATATCTGTGTGTGAGTATACACCTCACATTTGCCCTTTCCTCTACAAAGGACACTGCTAGAATGGAGGAAATTGAGCTAAGTGTTGTTTTTTTTCCTTTTATTTCATTATCAAGTTCAAGTTCTTACGCTGTTTGACTGGAACTGTCTTGCACCTTTTACTTTGCAGTTTATGAACTTCTTTTAGCCAAGTCCATACTTGTCATGTTAAATGTGTTGCTTGTTTCCACTTTGGCCCCCAAAAATTCCTTCCTCTACCTGAGAAAGCCACCCCAGCAAGTTCCATTGCAATCAGTAAAACAGTGCTCTGCCTGATTTCAAGTAAGGGTGTGAAATTGTATCATTCCTGTCAGTAGTTTTCCTTGGATGCAGGACATAATTCATGTTGTCCAACCATCACTATTTACATAACATATAGAGTCTTATATTTTGGCACTCTGAATATGTGTAATCTGTTTTCCTTGCAACTGTTCTTGTTTCTTTAGTAGGTGACTTCACTGAGAACTTCCCCTATCCTTCTGTAATGTGACATGACTGATCAGTGTTTAGGGGAAATTTGGGGAAGTTACAATTCTTCATTCTTGCCAGTTGTCACATGCCCAGTTTTAGGCCAGAAAAAAGTCAAACAAACAAATAAAAACCTCTTTAAAAGCAAAAAAGAAAACAATATGCTTCTTATATATATGTACTCTGATATTATTAACATGAGATTTAAAATTATTTCACAATTAACTGCATGCTTTTCTAGTACTTTGTTTTTCCAACTGTTCTGTACCTAACAACTCTAATTTGTTGAACTTATCTTTGAAACTGGGAAAGGACTGCCTTTTTTCAGTGCTAGTCAATTACAGGTTCCTGCTAAAAATGACTAAATGTGCTGATATTGTGCATCTATAATGAAGGCTTGCTGTTTTCTTGGGACTAAGGAATTTAATTTGTTTGGATTTCAGGTTAAACTCAGTCATGACTCTCATGAAAAATGTCACATTTCACAGTTGAAAAAATGTAGGTAGTGTAGCACACTCAACCCAATCAAGTGGTAGTTCAAAGCACTGGATGATCCCTTTTTTTCCTTCTGTACACGCATTACATGTACATTTGTATTCTTTCTCATTTCCCACCATCTGTCCCTCATACAAACACTTCTTAATTTTTGAGCAGACAAGGTGAGGGATATGAATGTTTTAAGCTGTATAGCTTGAAGACATAATTTCATCCTTTAATTAGTTTCAGGAAATCTAATAGGGAAATTCACAGAATATTGAATATTCTAGTGTACCTGTCCTCCTTGCTGGGTATAATGAAAGGCTGATTTATAACTGAAAACAGAGTTTTGTAATAGAAGAGCAACTCGATATGAGTAGTTAGTAGAAGAGGACAAATAAGGTTTTGATATTCAAAAAAACTTTTACCTCCTATACTACTAAAGTGACTGAAATGAAACTTTGATTTGATCTTTCATAGGTTACATGGAAAAGTGATCTGTGAATTCACACCTGACTAGCGGTGGACACACAGACATTTTTCTTAAGCACTGTCACTTTCTTAGTCATTTATTTCCTGCTCAACAAGCTGTTCAGAGATGCTGTTGGCTTACCAGTGCACTGGTCAACTCTGCAGTTTAAGAAAAATACAGAAGTGTCTGCAATTAATTTCAGGAGAAAAAGGCAGATTTGGTACTGTTACTTCGTTCATCCTCCAGTTAAATTCTACTGTAATCTTATTGTGTTATTACCATTGAATCATATTTCTAACACAATGGTGTTACAGTAGGTAGATTTTATGCACACATCTATGTTGAGAAGATAGTCAAGATCTTTTGTAAGACATAAATCCCCAAAAGCTACCTGGGATAATTTTATATTTGCAAAGCTAGAACTTCAAGTGTGAGTTTGGAAACTGAACTATCACTTTTGCTACTTCAGCTACAGGTACAGTTGCAAACACAAAAGTAAAACATGATGGTAAAGAGTCAGTGGCATGATGACTTACTGGAGAAAAATTTAAAATATTTGCAACAGCATGGAAAGTAGGAGCCATATTAGCAAATAGATCATGTAAAATTTGTACAATATGGCTGGGAATAACAGGATTGTTTGGGTTACTTAATGTCTTATATGATAATGAACTGATGTTTATAGAATGGCTAATAGCTCCAAAGAAAGTGATGGAACAAACTGACAGAATGCTAACACTTCTCCTGTACTGTGAAGTGGCTAGAATTATTGCTTGGTTTCTCCTACATTGTAGCCAGAAACTGTTTTAATATCTGAAACAACATTATTACTATCCTCCTACACCTGCCTTCTGAAAAATCACCAGCTGAATTGAGAGAACTGATCTGCTTCCTGGTATTCAGAACTAAAGGGTACCATTTAATCAAAGGTGGTGGTCTTTAGAATAATAGGGAACATTGAGAAAAGGATTTTCTGCTCTTCAGAAATATTACAGAAAAGCAAACCCAGGTTTTTGTGTGATGATTCTGCTATAATAATATGACTGTTGCCTCACTGGAGATCAGGAGTGACTACAGCTGTGTCAGTCTATATTTATGACTTTTACAAGTTGCTCCTTTCAGTATTTCAGTGAGAGAGAAACTATTCCCCTTTATAGGCTAACATCATCTTGTTTCGGTACGTTTTCTTTTTTCCTTAACTTTAAGCCACTGACACAGTAGGTGGTTGAGCCAACTGAAACAGCTGTGTGTGTTCTTTCATGTACTTAGGCAGACATTTACCATAGTCCTCAGATCTTACAGCTCAACTATGAGTCTCATTTTTTTCCTCTGCTAAGGAAAACCTTTTACCAGAAAAAGAAAAAAAAAAAAAGGAAAAAAAAAAAAAAGGCAGCCAACCAGTATTGCTCTAGCTAACTTTATAGGTAGCTGTAATGAACAAGTACCATCTTTTTGTTATTGATTATGACTGCTGACATCTTTGCGTTTTTTAGTTCTGAGACTTCCACGTATAAAGAAGGGACTTTTAGGTATTGCTACTAACAAACTTTGAAAACAATTCTAAAGAAAAAAGATTTTATTATGAGTTATGTATTAAAAATTTTAAATTACAACATAGAGCAGATAGATGAAAGGGATAAAAGGTTTCATAAAACAGTGGTAATAAGAATATTTTTCACAGCACATTATTAGATGCTTGTTATTTATTTTCATCCTGATCATGCCAGTGACGAATAAAGCTTTCTACAAACCTGAAGTGAACAGCTTTGCATGCAAATACCTAAAACATCCTGTAACAATATTTTTTCTGGTGATTATCATGTTTGTTAATGTAAGAATAAATTAAAGCAATTTACTTAAGGACAAATGCAAAAAAAAAAGAAATGAAACCAATAGAATGATTTAGGTAAGCATATACTTCTACCTTTCTATGTCCTGATTCAAAAACCTCTAGAAATGACATAAAACCCCCAAAAATAGTAGAGGATTTTTTTATTTCATACATCCTGAATTTGGAATTTAAAATATTTTTCTTTTTAGAAGTATTTACCTAAGTTAAAACAACATCATTATTTATATCATTGATTAAAAAAACCAGCAATGTCTTCCTGGTTCTTCTGAGTGGCCTTATTTGTCTTTCAGCCTGGCTTCTCTTCAGATAATAATAGATGTAAACAAATTAGTAAAGAAATATTCTCAAGGTATAGCATACTTGTTTGGCTTGGAGCATATGTGGTGGAAATCCCAGAAGGAGACAGAGCAATGGCACAGCTATTGCAAGGCAGGAAAAGAAAGGAATGTTTCTGCCTTCCATCTCCAGATGCACATTGCTTTGCACATCAGTTTTGGTCAGATTTCTTTCTCTTAACCTAGGTATGACTAATGGTCTTAGAAGCTATTATTAGGCCTAACCTATGTAGAATAAAAATTTTAGTGAGTCAAGTAATGTGCCACATCTATAAAATGTGTATGAATAGAGCATGTTTATTTTTCCCCTGCATTAGGTAGATTCTTAACATTTCCTTGCTCCCAACAGACAAAGGTTAAACGGCAGCTGAAAGCTGCTCCCTTCAAACTTTTCTGGAAGGATTTTGCTTTCCCTTTTGCCAAGTACTGAAGAGAGCCATATATAGAAGAAAGACCCTGGCTTCTTGTTCTAGCCACTTGTCCTCAGCAGTCCAAAATCAGTTGCTGAACCGTTCAGCTGTTGCTGCAATATACCCAGAAAAGCTACAAAATGTAGGACATTTCCAATATTCTCATACATTTCAGAGCACCATCTTGGCTTGAACTTTAACAGCTACAGTATGTGTCTATGTTTTAACTCAGGCCTCCTGTTGATGTATCAAATTTGCACCAAAAAAACCACCACCTTGTTAACACAGCTAAGTAATGCAGATTTATTTCCTTTTTTTTGCTTTCAGATGCATTTGCTTATTTATTTATTTATTTATTCTCTTTGTTTGTTCATTCTAGAGGCTCAGTAATACAGTGGTACGCAAATTGTCTGTTCAAGGTGATATTCTGAACAACTGAAAGCAAAGTACATCACTGGCCCAAAACAAAACTCTGTCATTCACCACAATCTGGGAAGGAAGCAAAGCCTAATTCCCATTTTAATTAACTATTAAATGCAATTCAGAAGTCTGGGTAGAAATTCACAATGCAATGACAGCTGGTTGACTGCTGCTAGGATGTATGTAGTACATTTGTTCTCCATAACATTTTGCTTTTTTAATAATAATGAAAAAAAAAAAAAAAACATAGTGGAAGAAAGTATTCACCAGCTGTTCCTTTCGCAACTTAAATAAAAATGAAAGGCAAAAACACATGACGAGTTTAAATTAATCCCAGTTGGCAGAGGAGAAGATGTTTAATGACAGGTGAAACTCCATCTCTATTGCTTTTCTCCACCTCAGCAATGATACAATTTGAAATGGTGTGTTTCTGTGGTACCTTGAACACCTCTAGCCCTTTAACTAAACTGTGAGGAAAACACAGCTCTGAGAAAACTTTTACTGTGAATAAAGGAAGGGGGGGGGGGGGGGGGAGCACAGGAGGAGAGATTTGTCCTGAGAACACTGATCTAAAGAGTTTAAGTGCTTTGGGCCTTGAAGAGCATGATATTCCAGTTGGAGAACCAAGGGCCAAGTTGATTATTTTATGGCTGACAGACTTAAGTTAAGTCAGTGAATGCAAAACATACAGAAAAGTATTCATGCAGATACGTGTATACTTTCCCATAAACTTGAGATAAGGTATACAATATACCCAAAGGGGATTTTAAAATGGGAGAAGGTCATACAGACTTGTAAGAAAAGTGCTTATAAGGAAATGTGTGTAATAAAAAGTCATAAAATACAGTAAAAGGTTTCTGAAAAGTCTAGTGCATCAACGGTTTAATGTGATGCCTCTTTTTAAATGCAAAGAAACCAAGGCCAAACTGAGCTATTATATGACAGGGCCATTTGTAAATATGATTAACTAACTCACTTGAGTTTTCTTCTCTCATAATTTCTGTGGTAACCTGTCTTAATTGATATTCTATGAAACTAATGGAACATTAGGTTGCACAGTCAGTTCTAGTGGACCCATCCAATACATTTGACAGTGCTTACCTGGTGAAAGTGAATTGAAATCCCCAGGAATGAAGTATAATGTTGCATGTATTTCTTTCCTGAGTAGCTTGGTTACTGGTGTGGCTCAATTTTTATTATTTTTCATATATAAGCGAAATGGAAGTTTAGCAAGTCAGCTCATGTAATTGAATTGATTAGTCGTCTTCTTGTTTCACAATGACTAATGACTTCATGCTAAGTTTCTACTAACGTGTGACATGGAAGTCTGATGTCAGAAAAGTAACAGAATAATTTCAGGCACAAAGATCTTCCGCTTCAGTTTTGCAGCAGTCGAATTTTTTTGCATCTTACCAGTTCAAAATATTTTTAAACACTCAAAAAAAATTTCAAAGGATAAGCCAAAGACACAGACGGGATTTTCCTTGTTGCAAACTACTGCGATACAAACTTTTGTTGTAACCACTGTGAACAGTACCAGAAGGTTTTTGCAGAAATAGTCTTAATTTCAATTTGAGATATAATAACCATATGCTTGTTCCTTTTTCTAGGTATCTAGCAAGTAACCACACAAAATTAAATTTTGTAGCCTGTATGAGAGGATTTTCCTTCTGTCTAAGTTTGTAGGTACAGAGTAATGTTTTATGCAGACAGCTAGTCAGCTAGCTTACACACAGATGTCTACACTCTAGGTATCTATGATTCACTAAATTAGTCCTATCTAAAATATTCATCTTGGACAGGATTCATCTCATTTAACTCTAAACTTCTGAAACTTAGACAACTATGACTGGGATCATCACTTTAACTTCCTTCTCTTTATAGTTAATGGAGATAAAAAAAGAAATATCGAGAGTTAGAGTTTTCTCATCCTAAGATAAATATTTAACATAGACCAAACCAAACACTCTCTACAGGCCTGCACTGAAAACAGCTTTGTTTCTGTTATGAACATGGTCTTGTTCTCCTTCCAATCAGTAGTTATAAAATTACTCCTGTACAGTTCAGAAACACTTTTCTAAAAACCCTAATGAAACCAATTGTTTTGACTTTGTTCCAAACTAAATGCGTGTTTCCATCGATGCAATTTAGGTAATCAGACTTTGGCTTTAAACCAGCTGGCAATTTATTTGGGACCTGATATTTTCAATTAAATTAATATTTAATTGATCTTTCAAAACATTTCTTTCCTGTAGTTGGTTGGATTTTTTTTTCCTCATTTTTACCTAGAGCTGGTAAAAACATCACAGAACAATGATACAGTGACATATTAGTATATTGGAAAAGACACTCTTCTATCTCTCAGATGATGAAATTGTTTCTATGTTGGGATCTGTTTTGTTCATTACAAATGAACTGTTCTACCTCCTCATGCTTCCTTTACTTCAGCATAGCAATGTCTGGGGAATACAGGAGTTAATCTTACTGCTTAATCTACAAAGGTTGTATTAGTAGACTTAGGAGTTAGTTTTAAGACTACAGCGTAATTGCAGAGGGGTTATTTGTTCTGTTCCATGAACAGTAAGGATAGAATTCAAGCCTTTACAACTCTGACGGAGTTTTGTGATTTAGAACTTTTTACAAGATTCAGTAGTATTTCCAGATCTTATTAAGGCAGAGAAATGAAGACAAGAAAGAAGCAGTTATTGGTTTTATATGTGAGTTTTAAGGAATCTATGAGCTGTTACGTAAGTTTACATCTGAAACTTATCTGCTTCGATATTTTGTCACTGGCACTGGCCTGCCCTCACTGGTTTAAAAGAAGATGCACGTTCCTCTGCTGTAGAGTCTTTACCACTGAGCTTTAACATTTAATAATTAAAAGCTGACAGTCTGCATCCTAAGGTTTCACACACTATCCACATTACCTATCTTTTAAAAAATAAATAAAAAAACATCATATTAAACTTTTGAAAATAGTCACAGTCCTATAACAATGTCTAATTGTAAACTATGGGAAACCTTGTCTTTGCATCAGTTTTGGTTCAGAAATCCTTCAGCTTTCTGAGACAGGAGAATAAGACTTACCTTTTGGAGAACACTATTATGATTTTTCTTATTTCATACTAATCAATTGTAAAGGTTACAGGGATGTGAAGGTAGTTTTCTTGTCATGCCTTTAACTGATTTTTTTAAATGATTTTATTTATTTAATTTTATTTACTTTTTTGTTTCTTTCTAACCACAAGAAGGTACATTTTGTGACAGAGTTCATAATTCAGGAAATCAAAACTGGAGAATTGGGGTTTGTGTGCTGTTATTCAAGAAATAACAATATTAATTTCTAGAAAGGAATACAAAGTACACAATAGTTTCTCTTACTTCAGAGGTCAATGTTTCTTCCACTTCCTTTTCCTCTTCTCCAGTCTCTACAGTGAAGCAGACTAAGCTTGACAAAAGGAGTTGATAGCACTGTCTATAAGGGGAAAAAGTGTTAGTCGAAGCCAGCTTCTCGCTTATAAGCTAAACAACTCCTTTCGTCATATATCCTCATTAATTAAGATTCTGTTACAAAGGACGTCATGACTTTGACAATGCTATGTCCCTTGGCAGCTTCATCTCAAGTTCAGTCTATAAAGCATTCAGTGTAGTTTTTAAACACATTTCTGCTTTCAGAGGACTATTTCTTAATTCTTTATTTACCGAATATGACTTTGTACTAGTTAAGTAATTTGTTTAATAGCTTTCATAAGGTGGTAGATTATCTGTACTGTGGTTATTGGCAGTTGAGACTGGGGGAAAAAAACAATGACCAAGTGGTTTCTCATTGTTTTTTAAATATCTAATTACAACCATAGCAATGAAATCTGCATTACTCTGAGATAAGTCATAGTACTTCTATTCATTAGTAGCTAACTTAGAAACCACCAAAATGTGGAGCTGTGATTGCTATTGCCATTACTGAGGAACCTGACGTTCGTGTTTAGTGAGGGCCTTCTGCCAACTTTTAGGATAGTTATTGCAAGATCAGAAAGACCACATTAATTTATATATTTATCCCCTGAGCAGAAGATGGACCTGAAAGTCTGAAAAATGTTCCTTAAAAAATAGTGTCAACATAGCTGTTGTGTGATATTTCTTTTTTCATATTGCAACAGTTCCTCTCTATTTACAGTGGAGTTAATTTTGTCTTTATTATGACCATGGGTGCATGACTGTCTCAAAATATTGGGAAAGGGCAATGAGCCAAAATCATTATCTTCACTTGAAGTGTTTAATATCAAATGTAAATATTGGAGGGGCTTGAGTGCCCAAGCCATCCCTCCAGGCTTTATGCATCTGATTATAAATGTCCCTGCTGCACTGTCAGCTAGTCCCCATCATGACTTCAGTCCACTGCTGTCAAGGAAATAATATCCTAGTGTCTTCCATTGCTTATCAGTATGGAGACAGTGCTTAAAGAACACATGGGTTGATTTCCCCTCAAATACACCTGTATAATTAAAATTTTTCATAAGCTATTAGCAAAATCAGAAATAGAAATAAAAATCAGGCTGCTTTAGTTGCTAATTTCTCCTGTATATTTCATGCAGCATTAAAACCTTTAGTGCACAGTGAGATACTGTTCATAAAAAGAGAAAATAAGCTGATGACTACCTTCAACGTGCACTTCCAGTGGTCAAAGTTTTTATTCTCTGGTCTAGAAGAATGAAAGAAGCTAATGTCTTTTTTCACTTCTTCATGGAACGGTAGCACCTGAGGGAGACAGAATTTATTACAACAATCCACTGCCAGGAATATATTAAGCACATAGAGGAGTAAAGGGCATACAAGAATGCTCTGCTTTCACAGAGAAATGTGGAATACAAAAAATACAGCATTTTCTCAAGTAACATCCCTTAAGATTTACATTTTTTTTTCAAATGCAATTCTTGGTGGTCATTACTTGTTCTGGCATTTTTAAGCAGTGAAATGTATTTTTCAAAATATTTCCAGTGTTCCATGAAGTAGATAATAAACTTTAAGAGTTACGGTATTTGTTCTATACAAACCTAACATTTCTATATGCTATTCTCAGCCTAGAATATTGTAGAGATTGTAAAGAAGTATATATTCTTCAGCGTGGGACAAACATTTGTAATCGAGCTTTTAACCTCCAGGGACAGGGGATTTATGATTTTTAGAGCTGATGTAAAAAGGTAAAACTATGCCACACTAGTGTAGTTCATTAATTAATTTCACACTGCATAGTGCATATCAGAATGCAGCATCTTATCAATATATCTCATCAAAACTCATATTTCACCTAAAATTCTATTACTTCAGTATTAATATTGTCTTTTAACACTTTTTATTTAAATAGATATTGGAGTAAATTTTGAGTTTGATTTGTCATTTTTTGTTTTTCACTCCAGTTTAGTCAATATATATTTAAATAAAATGTGTTATATCTTCCGAAGTCATCAGCTCCATCTTGGGTTTCTTTAAGTTTGAGGTCTGCGACAGAATTAATTATATCAGGCCAAAAATAGGTGCCATAGTGCTATTTTCTCACAGCTTTGGCAGACATGGTGTGTGACCTACAAACACTTGTGCTGTTCTGGACTAGCAACTAGAGCACAAGAGGCATGGCATCTAAATGGGATTAAGCAGGTGTGTATATGTGTTGCAGATTCAATTAGTCAATGGAGAGAACTTCTAGAAGGCAATTCATCTGAGAAGAGTAAGTCTTATGAGAACTGACGGAGGGAATTGGGGTTTAGTCTGGAGGAACGGAGGCTGAGGGGAGACCTTATTGCTCTTTACAACTACCTGAAAGGAGGTTGTAGTGAGGTGGGGGTTGGTCTCTTCTCCCAAGTAACAAGTGATAGGATGAGAAGAAACAGCCTCAAGTTGCACCAGGGGGGTTTAGATTGAATATTAGGAAAAATTTCTCCACTGAAAGGGCTGTCAAGCATTGGAACAGGCTGCCCAGGGAAGTGGCTGAGTCACCATCCCTGGAGGTATTTAAAAGACATGTAGACATGGTGCTTAGGGACATGGTTTAGTGGTGGACTTCGTAGAGTTAAGTTAATGGTTGGACTTGATGATCTTAAGGGTCTTTTCCAGCTTAAAGTACTCTATGATTCTGTGGTTGTATGACCTTAAGGCATGTCAGATGAACTGCCCATTAAGATTGTTATTTCTCTTCACCGAGTAAACAAGATGACTAAGATGTCTAGTTCAGCTTAGAACCACAATTTCCAGATATTTAAGGTAAGCATATGAGTTTGATAGTCAATATTACTTCAGTCTAGCTCATTTATAAATGCATAAATACATTTCTGTGCTTTTATTTTCCTAATGTTTCATTTATTCAGTCAAAGAATAGAAACAATATCATGAAAGAGTAATGAGACCAAGAAAAATGGCTCAGTATCATCATCAGATGTGATATAAGGAATCAAGTCATCACACTAAACCAAGAGAATAAGAATTATTTATAGAAATAATTCAAGACAATAAATGCCAAGAAATCCTGATTTATTTTTTGTAAGGAATTCAGAAACAAGGAAAATAATGCCAGCAAAGTTTGTTAAATAAAAATTTCCATGCCTTTGATCTGTATCTTGTATATTCATTGTGACTAGAGTCAGTGTTTTGAACTGCAGTTGCCTGAATGCATCACATAAAACTTAACACAAATTTATTTATTTATTTTCTTACTTACTTATCCAAGGCATTTATCCACACAATGTTAAATTCACTGCTGTTGTAAGCAAGTGCAATTGTACTCACATTAATGGAATTCTGTTTGCTTAACCCTACAACTGTTTTGTCCCATTAGATGAGTGATCTGGGTAACAGCACTTTCAGGTAAATATCATTCTTTTCATATTGCTCTGGAGGAAATTCTACAGAGGATTAAGGGTTCTGTCCAATACCACAAGGGGTATCTGGTATCAAACTTGCATTAAAACACTGTTTCTTTGCTCACAGACCTGAACTCAAATCACACCTTTGTCTAAAGGAAAAGATCCTTCATTGCCTTGTAAACTGCTCTTTTTGTGACATTTTGGGACTGCTGACAGGAAGTTTTCAGGTTATGCTTGACATCTTGATAAGTAACATCACATGAATGATCTTAACTTTGCCTGACTCATGCTGTGTTGCTTCTCCTTGCTTTTGAACTGCTCTGGAAAAGAAGCAATACTCATAATATCTTTCTTTAGTCCTCTTCGTACTATGCGATATAGCACACAATTCATTTACGTATGCTGTAATCAAAATTAATGAAGTACCATCATTATTTTTTTCTTTACCCAGTCTTATTATTTGACAGTTCTAGATTCTGCTTTCAAGCCTAGAATGAAGAGAAAGGGGACAGATAGCTTAGATGTAGACTGATCATCTTCTCACTAGTTTTAAAGTCAAGGTGAAATAGACTTATTTTGTTGAACTGAATGTGATTTGTGTGTAAAAGCTGAAAGAGTTCAAGGTATATAATATGCAAATGTATGTTTATAAGTCACTTTCAGACCCTTCTTTACAATGATTTTTCCTTATTGTTAACTACCTGTCTTTATCATCTTTTTCTGTCTCATATTTACCCAAAATGTTCTTCACGCTGAAAAATCAACCAAGCCATTAAAAATTCCCTTTTCCTAGATAGTGTAATGGAAGGCAGCTGGATATCATAGTGATTTTCAACAGCATAAAACCCTTAAGAGGGTTTTAGTGGGTTGCAGGGAAGAAAGCAGCTGAATCAATGGTTCGCTACTGTTTTACTATTTTTTATAGTATTGCAAAGAGCATACCTCAGAAGAGACTATCTGTACTGTGACACAGAGAGAGGTAATAGCTGAATTTGGAAGGAAAATAACTGGAATGATGGTGTGAACTTCATAAATTTTAAAATAAAAAGGTCTGCGGCTTTGACATTTAATTACGAGGAAGCAGAGAGGATCAACACACCTGTAATCATCAAAATAGCTGTGAAGTAACTGTCTTTTTCCTAGTGGAAACAAAGTTGAAGAATCCTCATTAAAAATTTCAGTGCATTTAATGGATATGTTTACTTGGATTTGAACTGCATAGGGTATCCTTGAGTTAGGGTGGGTTGGAACAAATAGGCAAGAACTGGAATAGTAAAATTTGATGAGAATATATGTTCTTTATAATTGAAGATGTGCACTGTATGGATAAGACTGAAGGAACATATGTGCAAGTTTCTGGAAATTAAGTGCAAGACAAGCAAGGAGGGTCTGACAGTTACTGTGACCATGCAAGTGGCTCAGTCTTAGTGTATAATTTATGAGTGCAATTGAGCATATGAATAGCCTGAACCTTCTATCATTAGATCAAACATGGGCCGCTCTTTTCAGTCAATCACATTACTTCTTTATCATTTGTCTGTGATAAAAGTTTTAGTAGTGTCAGGGAAAATCCTTTAATGTATTGGTAACTGCAGAGTACACTGTGACCAGCACTGGGAAAAAACAAACAAACAAACAAACAAAAAAACAAAAAAACTAGCCCTGCTCTAAACTTGAGTTACCAGCTGATGTGTAGTCAGAGAGCAGGTACAGTGCTGCAATGTGCTATTTGAGTGGTATTTGCTTTGTACGTGATGTGTATTTATTCATTTGAGATTATGAAGTGATGTATGAAATGGAAGAATATCCCTTACCCTGTGCACAATAGGTTGTTTAGCATATGCTGGTCATAGAATGATGCACTTTCTTATAAATGAATCTGGAATACTTCCCAGAAAGAACTGCCTTTCAAACATGTAACTTTGGCTGACAGTGCTGAACTTCAAGGAAAGAGCAGGATACTGCCTCTCTGTGCAATGCACATCTGGGATTCTCCATCCTCCCAAGAGACTTTTTGATTGCGTCCTGCTGTTCAGTTCTGAGGAAGGAGGAGGGAAAAAAAAAAAAAAGTCTTATGTTCTGGAGTTTTGTGACTGCGGTAGATACTGGGTCAGCTTTATGTCTACGTGTGTAATTCTTCTGGTTTCTTGTGATGAGCCTGTTTGGTCAATGGTTACAGCAGTGCATGACTAATATCTTTACAGAGTAGTTCCTGAGTTAATTGATGCTGCAGAAATGAGTCAGATAAAGAGCAAATTAATAGTTTTGGGGTTTGCTTACATCTTCCATCTGCACTCTCCACTATCTTTGTTCTTTTAGCAAATGAATAATAATTTAAAAAAACCCACAGTAAATATGTTAGATTTTCACCCTTCAGATTCATGAATAAACAGCACTGCTGTAAGCCTTATCTCCTTCCTGAGTACACATTTCAATTTTCTTTGAGATTTTACATTTTTATTACATTTTATAACATGAAAAAATGAAAATGTGAGAAGTCCTTGAAATTTTCTCTGCAGAGATTACTATTTAGTTAGTTAAATACTAGGGAATGACGGATTTTTCAGTGAGTGAAAAGTCTGAAAAATTAAATATTTAATTTCTTAAATTTCATGTTACTTGAGGCCCTCATCAGGCTTGCATAAAAGAGAATCTCAGAAATTAAATCTTTCTATAGAGGAACTTCTGTCATTCTCTCCCAAGAGCTTTCCTGTTGAGACAGCAAGAATGCTGCTTAACTCCAGATTGTTGATACCTAAATGAAGTTGTTTAAGTGCAAATGCCTATGTTACTTACGGACTCTATTCAGGTGTCTAAGATCCTAGTGCAGTTTAGTCAACACCTTTTATGGAACCTGGAGAGCTATTCACCTCTCCCTGATATAAGACAACTACGTTTTTTGAGCTGAATAGCTTTCCAGAATACATTTACTTTATCAGGCTCAGTTTACTCACTTATATGTACCATATCTATCCTAGATGCTTTAAGGAACCCTACTTGATCTCTAGCTGGTGCTCTAAATGTTTTGACTAACTTGTAGGTTCACTGAGGTGTTTCCAAACACATGCAGATGACCTGGATACCTACCCTTTGATGTCTTATATGGTTTTGGATGCCTCTGTTTAGGTAACTGACCAAGAAACCATTTGAATAAATCTTCATGGTTTTTGCTAGAAATTGACACCCTCAGTTATGCACAGAAACCACCATCTGGACACCCAATTTTAAGTTTCTACAATCTGGAACCAAATCATATATTTATGGTCTTTTTCTTGAGTGATATAGGTTTATTATGTAAGAGGTTTTGAGTAAAATTTTCAGAATATTTGCATGAATCCCAAAAATCAATAAAGATCACCACATGCTGCTCTCTGAGGGCTATTTCATCACTCATTATTGGCATGAGTTGCCCCATCTATGTAACAAACTTGGGCATTATGAACAGTAATGTCCACCCAAAAACTGACCCAGAAGTTTTTAAGATGTTTAAGGTTCAAAACTGCAAAAAAAACCAAACACAAAACAAAATCCAACCAAAACAGGAGTAGTACAATTACCAATGATGCAGTGACCTTGTCAAAAGGACTAGATCCTACAAAGCCTTCTACTGAGTAGTCTCATCAGGCACAGCCTCCAAAGCCAGTATGCTAACTATGAAGAAATATGACGTACAGGATTCCATGATTTTCTTCTTCTGTGCAAGTAGTCCAACCCTCATGCCTTTTCTTATACTAGAGTCCTGCAACTTTTCATCCTCTTCTCCCAGCTGCTCCTCTGTTCTTTAAGTAATTAAAACTTGGTTAGTCCAAGCAATTTTTTTTCCCAAGTCTAATCACTAGAACTTGGTTCTCTACTCCAATGTAAGGAAAAGTATGGTTTAGTCTATTTTCACATGTTGAGTATGACTTGACTAGAAACTCCTCCTTTGCCTCTCCTAGCAAGTCCTTCAATAGCAATATGATTCACACACTCTGCTTAGCATTAGTTATGATATAAAGGTATTTCCAAGTGCATACACAAGCAGAACCTGTATACGTAGTGAAATTCGTAGTTGCAAATGAGACTTTTCAGGAATTTCTCAGGAACTTTCCAGGAATCTATGGAGAATTTAAAGAACCACTGTCTGGGTGCCTAAATTCCTCTTAAGTGTCACTTTAGATCCATACTTACTTTTTTTGTTCTGGTTTGGAGGACTTTTTGCATTGCCTTTGAGGAAATTTTAAGGAAACTAATGGGACAATGAAGAAGATCATACTGTTGTTGCCTCTGCCATCTTGATACTGTAAGTCAAAAGACACCATTATCAGGGCCATATTTTTGTTGTCAATTGAGAAAGAAAAGAAAGAAAGAAAGAAAGAAAGAAAGAAAGAAAGAAAGAAAGAAAGAAAGAAAGAAAGAAAGAAAACCAAGTCTACATAAATTATAAAAGCAGCCCACTTTAAAAGACAGGAAGTGTTTGCTGTCTATAGCTATGCAGCTATTATCATAGATAATTGTCAGTTATGACAGAATTATGTAATTTTTCAATTGTAGACTTTTCTCAACAGGAATTGTTATTTATTCATTCCATCTGGAAGAAAAAAAAAAAAAAAAAGAAAAGAAAAAAACCAACATTGCCCACATTAATCCAATAGCCTAAAATCTATGAAATCATTTTGGAATCAATGAAAAAGTACCAGATGACTTAGCAGACTTGGAAAAAATCCCCAAACTTTTAGGTAGTAGTTTAAAATTAGTACTTTATTTTTTTCTTTAGATATATAAGAAAACGTTTCAGAAATACCTTGTGAAGCTGAAAGCTCTTTCGGAGAAACAAACCAAATCTTGCACTAAAACCACAATTCACAGTATTCTATTTCCTTGCATATATATAAAATTACTAATAGTTTGCTGTTAAAATGTAAAAGTTAACATTGTAAATGTCTGTTACTGTCAACTAATCAAGCTCCAGCCAAAATCAGTCTGTTGGCATAGTGGTGGACAGGTGTATATATATTAGCCAAAATTTCAAACATTAAGTCTGGGAAAGTGTCTTCACCTAGATGTTATTTAGATACATCGGGGTGGAAATTGCATTAGTTTGCACCGCTAAGTAAAGCAGGAGAACTGTGCTGGCTTCAGGCAAGTGCAGAGAACAGGAGGTTTGCCCTGAGGATATGCACTAATTTAAGCTTGCCTTCTGTGGTCAATGGTTCACTCCCTTTCAAAAGAGTACACCCCAGATTATGAAGAGCTTCCCAAAAAATAAACTTTTTCAGATTAAAGTCATCCTTCACCCCTGCAGTTGTGAAACAGAAAATACTAATAACACAAGGGGGAATGAGTAGTTACCAGACGGACAGATTAAGAACTAGAGGATCTCTATGCAAAAGAATATCCAGGACAAATTATTTCTTGAAAGTCAGTCTCCACAGAGACACATTTGGTAGTTACAGTACCAGATTTATATAAAAAAGAGGTAATAAATGTGATGAGTACCTAAAACTGTTATTTTAAATGTTTGTCACACTCGAACAATTCCTAAGGACTTTTAAGAGTACAAATAGCCACTTGTAGCCTAGGTCATGGTCATGCACAGCAGATGTCATGCACCTGCATATGATGGATGTTAAGTTCAGGTCCTGAATTTCTGAGGACTAATAAAAAAAGGCTGTTGTGAAAATGGATGTGTCAGTTGACTCTGTTCAAATTCAAATTCATTTAGTTTACAGCCTACATTTTCCTTAAGGCATATAGTATATTCCAATTTTCTTCTTGGGTGGGCTTCGTTGCACATAACTTAAACCATCTGAATGTTAGACATCCCATCTGAGTTAGTCTCCAAGAACACTACTGAACTGCCCTTACGTGGGTGTCTGGTGCCATTTGTGATATCCTCAGATGCTTTGATGTCTTACAAGGGGATTCAGTGCTAGCTCCCTGAAGGTGTCCTGAATACCTTATAATATTTCAAATGGTCCTAGATACCTGTGAAAGAACAGCTGAATTTGGGTCTGAGTTTCCTATATAGTTACTCAACAGAAAATTAATAGAACAAAAGAGATAGACACATGCAGGAGCCCCGTCTCTTGTCACAGTACAGGATTAATTATCTTCTGGAAGTACCTTTTTCCCTGTACTGACAAAAAAAAACCACTTAGATTAGTGATTTAGGCTAGATAAGCAGCTTTTAGAAAGCCAAAATCAGGTGAGAGGATTACCGCAGCAATTGTGAAATATTGCTGGCTGTGTATACAGAGGGACCACATTTCTGAAAAGAAACTAATGAAAACTTGAAGTTCAAGCTTTACTCTTGCTGGCCAATAATAACACTTCTCCACTGAAATGTTTTGGCATTTTGTTCACACTGTTATCTGTTCCCATTGTATCTGCTCACACTGTTAGTTACTGCACCTCAGGCAGGTATTATTCTAAACTGACTTGTGTATACAAATATTAGAGAGCTTCTCTCCTCCCTAACCGAAGTGATGAAGAAACTACATGAAAGCCTAAAGGCTTTTTAAAAAAATAACATATGCTTAAATACAAAGTATATATAAAAAAATCTGTGACACGATTATTCAGTAGTTTATAAAGGTGTTTTATTTATTTTTATTGCTGTTTAAAATGCTTTTCTCTAATTATCCTTGTTCTGAAGTAGTATTCTAATTATACTATTAATATTATAGGATTAACACACTTAAAATAGTTTCAGAAGTATAAATGTGAGTATTTCTTACAACTATTTCTTACACTTTAGTGCATCTCTTCTGTTTAGCATTAGGCTTAAAACACTCCCCAATTATCTTAATTTGTTTTGCTTGTTTTTCTATATTTTATTTTTTTATATCTTTTTCATAACATGAAGGATGGTTTGGTCTAGATTTTTTAAATCACATTTTGAAACTGAATTAAGATTGCACAGTATGTTACTGCTGAGAAGCTATAAAATAAGAATGAAAAGTATAATGCGAGCTCAAACACATCTAATAGTACAACTGCCTTTGAGGTTTTTTGATGACATAAAGTTTACATATGTTTTGATTTTCCTTTTATTTGTCATCTTGCTTATTTCTGTCAAATCAACCACATTATAAAAGGTCCATTACTTTTAGTACAATTTCTAATTTAAAAAGTAGTATTGGGATGAAGAATCTCCAATATTATAAAAAGGTAATAATGCAAAGGATTATGACAGGTAGTCCTATTACAATTTCAAATCTGTATATCCCCCATGGTTCAAATTCTTTGTTTATTTCTTGATCCTTTCTTACCTAACAGCAGGTGCCTCCACGAGCTGTAATAGATGAAGATTTTAGTTATTCTTTACTTTGAAACAGGGATGTGAGATTTGACCTTTGTTAGTAAAATAACTATTTAAAAGTGAAGTGAACAAAGTGTGTAGCAAAGATTTAGTCCTCATTGATCTGTACTGACAGCAACACCGAAACAGACAATCCGGTACCTTTAATACTTTAGTTCCACTACATTTAAACTGGGATTCTTCTTATTTATTTATGAGGATACATTGTAACATGTAACCATCTGGTATTTGAAATCCAGCTTTGCCTGATAATTTTCTGGTGACTATGTCTCTGGATGGTATACTGAATTATAGGAGATCTGAAGTATGGAGATTTAACAACTCTCTAATTAAAGCTGCAGCATTTGTGCAACAGATGAAGACTATTTCAGAATAAATTAATATCAATAAAAACCAAGAAACTAGCCTGGGTGTTTTGTGGGAAGCTGCCAAAGCAGTCATGAGAGGTAGAATAATTTGCTTAGCTGCAGCAGCAGTACAAAAAGTATATCTTGAGTACCAGTGTAAATTAGAAAAGGAAGTTAATGAGATGAAAAAAGCAACATAAAAAGCAGGTACCCTAGGACCCTCCAACTTTTGATTAAACAGAGGGAAGCTAAACACTTTGTGGTGAATAACACAGACAATGTGTTAAAGCTTAATGAACAAATGTACTATGAAAAGGGGAATAAATCCGACAAATTATTTGCATATGATTGGAATGGGAAAAGAAAGGAAAACTTTTTTTCAGCTTGAGAAACAAGACATTGCAACAGATCATAATCCAAGAACTGTAATGAGATTTCTTGCATGTTCTTTATAAAACAAATTTATCCTAGATAAATATGGGTCACAAGGAGATAGTCTCCTTCTTATCCAAAATTCAATTGCCATGGATTAAGGAAAGAAGTAAGATGAAGTTGGTTCTTCTGGGATCAGAAGTTAACAACAAGACATTGAAGATTCTTCCCTCATGAAAAACATCAGACCAGATGGAATCACTGTTATTAAAAAAAGTTGTCTTTGTTTCTATTTGCATGATTGAGAGAGCTTTTATTTACTTGACTTCATTCTCTCTTACATAAATGGAGGCATTAAAATCTGCAGTGGAAAAAAAGCTATGTGACAGATCATATATTGTTTAACGTTGGCCTTGGTACAAGAAAATTTTCACATATTAAGATGACAGCCATTTTCCCTGTTAAGTAGTCTGTCATTCAGCGAAAGATAAGCATCTTCCTCAACATAGATACTGGGGCTTGTTGCTGTTATATTTAATGTTACAGCAACATAATTAAAAAGGGATGTGAACATTAGTAGACTGTAATGCAGTGTTTTGTAGCATCCTTTATTCAATACCATAGTTGAACTATATTGTAGTATGTGACAGAATGAGAAAACACTGGAAAAAGCATGAAGGAAAACATAGGATAAAAGAGAAAAAAATGGGATATATCATGCATGAAGCTGTTACAAGTTCAAGAAAAAACAAATTAAAATGTTAGATTAAAGTACATTTTAAGGAAAAAAAGATCTAAAGTGTGATTTCACAGAGTAAAATTTTTCACAGAAGTCAAAGGCTTTGAGGGACTTCCAGCGTTTTAAGATCTGCTGTCCCTAAGGGACTGGTTCCAGAGTATAAAGTTATACTTCTAGAACTTGTCATTGTAGATTTAAATCATTTCCTTGTTAATTGTTTGAAAACCTGTACTCAGTTTGCAGTTCTTTTAAGAAGTGCTTTGTGAGCACAGAAGTATTGTTGAAATAAGTTATTTGAAGATGTATTTCACTTTCATCTGTCCATCAGAGAGTATAGCTGAGAATCTAGACTTAAGTCAAAGCAGATTTAAGGCTGCACAAGGGTTACCTTCATAGATAACGTGTATTATCCAGATGATGTGTAGGAGCTGCACACACGAAGTCAGTGGTTCATAAAAGACTGCTGAATTAAACCTGCCAGTTGGATTCACTTTAGTTGTCAGTGACCCAGCTCCTGCAGATTCAATTAGAGGTTTGGGTTCAATTAGCCAGAACTTTCATGTGAATCTCCTATTTTCTCAGAGCAGAACTTTGTTGCCTTCCTGAGCAATTCTTCATGTAATTCATGAAAAAGTCATGTCTGGCAGCAAAACTAAATGAATTCACAGGGCAAAAAAAGACCTTAGTTATTTCATATGGTGAAATCAGAAGCATAGCTGAGAGAGTTCAGGGCCCACACACAAAGTGTATAGGCTTATCTGAGCTCAGTGTTGGCATACAGGATATCTGGCATCTAAGGTCAGATGCAAATAGCACAGCAACATCACTTACCTAATTGTTTTTGGGTCATATTGAGCGAAGTACCCATCTGGAGAGAGGGAGGCAAACAAAGGGCTTGTTTAATCGTGCAGATAAGTGTTACTAACACAGGCAAAAACAGTACTAAAATCTGGATAGCAGTAACCTTATTAGCCACTGAAATTGCTCTGAATAGAGGAAACCATATTGATCATTAACGTTCACAAGAGTCAATGTCCTTTGTTCCATAGAAAAGACCTCAGGGAAAGGAGTATTAAATGATAATTATTGGTTTGACACATCCAGAAAATAGTATCTTGTCTTTCCGAACTCAAACACTTCATAGCAACAGCGACTGAAACATAAATCATTAGGACCAGTTTTCACCCTCTGCCTCCCTCCCGACCTATTTCCCTCAGCAACTGCACCACTGAGAGACCTTAGGTGGATGTATGAGTTAGAGCGCATTGTACTTGCTACAAGAGGGATATTGTTGTGGGCATCTAACCTGGAACTGAATGTAGGGGAAAATACAATATTCTAGCTATTCCAGCCTTTAATTACAGTCAGAATTCAAATACCCCAAAGGATATGAACATAATAAAAATTTATTCTCTTTTAAAAATTTAATGGAAAACCTACATTTTAGAAGTTGTTACATTCTGTTGTTAAGGCTGAGCTAATTTTTCTGCTTAAAGAAGAGAGTCAGATATTTTGCTGTGTATGAAGATTTCACTGTAATTTTACTTTTTATATCTGGATATCAAAATGTGACTTCTGACTTTGTATTTAACTGGACCACAACTTCTGAAAAGTGTTAGGCATGAAAATTGAAGATTATTGGTATTTTAAAGAATAGCTCTATCCTATCAACATAAGTATCCCTTGGATTTGGGGAAAATGAAAAAACAGATGCTAACAGGTATAAATGCAAGTCAAAGCACATAACCACACATCATATTGCTAGAGATTGACATATACATTTTAGTGCAAGGTATGCTTGAGTTTTCCCGTACATATATTCATTAAAACTGTCAAATATTGTAGGATCTTTGTCCTGGAAATTAAGAGAACACTGGATCACCATTAGGGGAGCTAAAGGATTATGAAAACCTCACCTGCTAGCAAGTTGGGAGATGCCAGAAACCTTTAGGTGTCATTCATATGTTCAAGTTATTTCATATCACCATCCTTTCATAAGCTTCCTAAGGACCAGGAGCCTTCACCATTCAAGATGTGTTGATAGGCATAATTTTATCATCTTAACTTATAGATAACTCTGTGAACACTGCTGATTTTTCTGCTTTCTGATTTTCGACATAAGCCTTAAAACAATAGTAAAGAAGAACTGTATAAATAAGGGATATGCTCACTGAAATAAATAGCATTTGAATTTTCAGTTTCCACTGGTTTCAGTGATACCTAAAACAAGCATTTAAAACCTCAGACCATGTTTGACTGCTCTTCTACTGACCAGAGGCACATGCTTGGCCATTTGTGTAAAACTCCCATGCTAACTTCAGTCAGAGCCACATCATATATTTGCCTTTCTCAGTTTCTCATTTCAACACATTTCCATAACAGCACTTACCTTAGTTTTTACAAAGAAAGTTAACTCTGAAGGAAATTAGTCTTCTTCATGTTTATAAATTGCTTTTGTGCATCAATGCCTAAGTCTTACTCCTCTTTATATTCTTCTGGTTATTCCTGAGAACAGTAGGTTTAGACTGGTTCTTGTGGGACACTGCTGGAGCAGTGTTCCTTCAGGGGTGCCATCTTCTTCATAGATGTTTGAGATTATTCTCTTCTAATGAAATAATTAAATAAGAAATTTTCATTTCTACATGTTTCTCTTTTTTACTTGATACTTTTTCTTTCCCTCTACAATCATCTTCTGTTATTATCTTACTCATTTCTGCAAAGCATTTTTCTTCAAGGCTTGCCTTAATAAAAAGACTGTCCATTCCTGTTTTCTTTTTCAACCTATTCCAAAAAACATCACCCCAAAATCTCCTTTCAGTTTTGGAGTATTTAACTTTTTTCCTAGTCTTGAGGTATCACCATGAGGTCATACTACTGAAAAGCTAAAAAAGATCATATAGTTCTAACATTCACTTTTATAGTATTTTTTAGACTATTTTAAAAATGTACTTAATACAAATTACAGACAGATTAAGTCATCTGTCACACTAGCAGCCAAATTCAAAGCACAAATGTAATAATAGGGGTTTGTTGATTGTTCTTTAAAGAGAACGAAATAATTGCAAAATAACAATATACTTGTATGATAAAAATGAGACCAATGGTTTTGTCTTTAGTTTAATTAAGAAAATTATTTTCTGTGGGTATTTTGTTGGTTATTATATGGTCCAGTCACTATGTAACAGTTAAGAGACAAAAAGTTATCTAACTGTAACAGTACATCTGAAACAGATAGATGATGTAATTCATACAGTTTTGACAAATAACTCATAACTTCTGTAAAAATAGAAAATTAGAAAAGGACTTCAGTATGTTATATAAAAGGAGAAATTAAAGAACATATTTAACCTAATATAATGGGCACGCTTTACAGCAAACTGCTTTTCTAGATCTGAAAAACTTTTGAGAAAAACAATTATATTCTCTCAGAGTAAAATAGGAGATCACCAAGAAGTTTATATGAAATCAGATTTGATGTATGGATTTCCTTCTCCCTAAACTTCATTGACCTTTCATAAACATGAACTAATTTATTTTAAAGTGTCTGATGTTATATAAGTGAAAATTTCAGCATGTTAAATAATTTTATCATTACCATTATATTGTAAAAAAAAAGAAAATGTTTTACTTGATAGATATGTATTTGTTGTTTTTAATGAAAACATGACCAGAATTTAAGCTTAATTTAATATTTCCAGTTTTCATTGATTTAAAAAATGGTTCATTTATCTGAAAAAAAAAAAAAAAGTTATTTTTGAAAGAATTTACACTAACAGAATTCTGATTTACTGTACCTCATTGTAATCTTCGAAAGAGTCACCACATCCTGTCAAGGATTTAGCAAATAGCTTCCATATAAAACTATTAAACTAGTGGAACAGTACCCAGAGATAGCTCACTCATCTCTTTGTAAACAGCTGTGTTACAGCAATTATTTAAAAATGTCAAGTGAGGATCTAATCAAACTTTTGCACTTCTGCATGAAGAAAAACATTCTCTTTCTATGATATCCTCCTAACATCTGAAATAAGGAAGAAAAGGAAAACAGAGAAACAAAAACATTCTCCATCACTGTATATTAGTTTTCCAATAAATTCTGGCATATCCATTCAATAAAACTGAGCAAAGCAGAGGTGAAATAAATACTTTAGTAAAGACCTGAAGATACAGGATATTGTAATACTGACATTTCTACTCCCTTATTATTACTCAGGCTTTCTGAAGGGAAAGAATGAAAAATGAGATGGGGTGGAAACAGGATAGACTACAAATAAATAGACTACATACATACATAGACTATAAACAGTTTTGTGCCTGTGGTTACTAATATTCCTCTTCAGGATATGTATGAGAGGAATGGAAAAGATCATCTAGGCTGAAGTAAGGTGGCAGAGACCCAAGAAGAAAAATAGTTGTCCGCAGAGAAGTACCACTTACTTAACAATTGTCATAATATCTCCCAATATTACAAATAAATTCCAGTAGATATTTAGAGCTCTTTGACTTTGTACAATATCTCTGAGTTATGAGAAGGCATAATGTAACTTTTCTGAAGTCAAGGGAAATTTTACTGTTTGTTTCACTGAAAAAAAGGCTTTGATCCAAACTGCAAATGTTCACTAAAACAGAACAAGGTTGTCTGCCAGTAGAGTCCATCCAGTGCTGTCAGTATTTATAACTAGTTAATATTTTTGACCGAACAAGGGATTTATTCAGTGTGGAATTTCCTGACCTGCCACATTTATTGTTGTGATGAGAATCATGCTGCTTACCATCAGTCACCTTGCATACTTCATCTGACAAAGCCTGGCTGGATGCTTCACAACAATGAGAAGTCAGGCTCTGAAATTTACAATAATCTGTTCCCTGAAGAGGAAAAAATTCTTTTTTTTTTTTTTTCTTTTTTTTGAGGGGGTGGTCTGTTTTTTTGTTTAGATTTTGCTTTAGAGGAAAGGGTTCAGCTGGCTAAGCCCTAAAATGCATACTGTGTAGTTCATTACACCAGCAGGGGGTCCGTGAGGTACCATACCTCTTTGGAGTAAAATACATAAATAAATCTCCCAATGTTCACTGAGACACAGGAAAAACCTCTCTGCAGCACTGTTGCCTGGAAGGTTTCAGCATAGCCTCCTGTCTACAGGAGGGAGTTATGTTAAGCCAGGGCAAAGAGATGAAATTAAGGGCTGGAGCACTATGATACTGACGCATACCTGTAAGAGGCAGGCCATGGGGCTGACTGCTAAGGAAAAAAACCCAACAAATCAGGAAAAAAAAAAAAGACTATTAATAGGCATTGAAAGAAATGATCATAAAATAGAAAAATACAAGGCAAAAGGCAGATTTGTAATTTAAATATGTATTAAAATTAATGTGAGGTGGATTTTCTGCTTAATTCACAGGTGTACTGTTACATTTTTAAGATGATATAACTCTGTCAAGTTCAGCATATTCAGCTCTTCATAAATTCAAGAGTCACTGGCTTCCTGCACTAGTTTTGTTTCTAACATTGAAAGGTCTGATTCATCACTCTATTAGTCTGACTTTAAAAGTAGTGCACTTTCACTGGAGTAAAATTAGAACAGTGTGGCTTAAATCAGGTTCCACTATATTTTCAGTATGATGAAAATGCTAGAAAATAAGTTTTGTCCAGTTCAACTTCAATGCATTTCCTTTTTCTGCACAGACCTGAGCACTCTCAGTTTTTGTCAGCTTCCTCTGGACTTTCTAGAATCAGGTTCTGTGTTAACAAAGAGTCAAAAATCAGTTTTGGTCAGTAATTAAAAAGTTAAAAAAAAAAAAAGAAAAGAAGAACAAAAAATGTATGCAGAGTAACAGTGAAGTACCATGGAAACCACTCTGCTGGAAAGGAGTTAATTTCAAAGTTCAAGACAGCTGTGATTCTTTCTGTCTGCCATATCTCTTTATTCTTCTGCCATATCTCTTTATTCTTGTCAGTCCATTCTTGCACAGTAGAAATTTCTTTCCACAGCCAATGCAGTGAGACACATTTTCCTTGCTGCTTAGCAAGTGTTTTTAATCTGTATTGTAAGATACACATGGTGCTACGAAAAATCATATACTTCTTTTACACTGAAATTCCTTCTACATTAGAGATTAAGTCAACACTAAGGTACAACAGTTTAAAATGTAATTAGGAGTAAAAGTTATGAACATACATAGTTTTACAATCTATTTCCTCTAAGCTATCAATTTAATCTATTTTTAATTTTTCCCTTAATATGTTAAAGATGCGAGTAATGTCTCTACTGCCCTGAGTTACACTAACATGTGTTATTCATATAAGAAGTACCTGGGCAAATAAGGTTGAAGACCTTCTCTGAAAAAAAAAAATATTTTTTTCTTATATGTCCGATATTGCTATAATATAGAACTTGTGGAATTTGTAGAAAACAATTATTTCTTAATCATCCTCAACAGAACTAGTCTAGGTTTATATTACTGTGACTGTAGTTAGAATTTATCCAAATCTTATTTAAAACCTAACTTATCTAATTGCAGTCTGCTACTATTTCATGTAGCTTTTTTTTTTTTTTTAAGTTTGTAATATCAGAATCCCGGCTCTTGTTTTAGAGGAACTGAGATCATAAGTCAGATTTTAAAGTGTAGGTAGATGCCTAAAATATTAGAGAGGCCTCAATAGTATTTTCAAAAGCCCTCAATCTCCACTGAAACTAATCAGCATTAAAAATTAGTCTGGAAGCGAGACTACACTTGTGTGCCATGAGATTATAGAGTGACGTTTATTTTCCCTCTCTCTAAATCAATGAACTTTTAATTATTCCATGAAAAGGAGAGCAGTTGCAAAAGGAAAATTTTAAAAAGATCTGTGCCCTGTTTTATTTGTCTGCTGCCTACAACTTAAGGTAAAAGAATCAAATTTGAAACACATTGTAGAGGAAAGCAATAAAAACACAGGGCAAGAAGGACAACAGATTAGAAGGAACCTGACTGTTCAGACTTGAAAACAGAGCTGTCATTCTGGTAAGGGAAAAGGACATTAGAAGTCCCATTCCTGAACTGTTTATGAATTTTACCCTAAACAGTCATTGGATAAAAAAAAAGACAAAAGTTATTGTGGAAGAGGCAAGACCCATTTTTAAACAAAAATTGTGCAATTTTTCTAAAAGTGGAAGGTGTTTTGATATTTCAATTTTTGTTTCATAGAGGCACCTACCTGTAAACCTGAGATGTATGCACCCAGCTTCAAGAGAGGAACAGTTAATCAGATATTTCCTATAAGCAGTCTGCTTTGGCTGTTATCCATTCTATGTTTGCATCCCATCTCTCTCATGTTGGGTACCTTCAGGTGAAAATTAATGTGCTCAGCTCAGTGTTATGAACTTCATTACCAAAATATAGCCCCCACTTTTTTGATGATGAGCCATTTAGTGTCATCAAAACTATTCTTCCCTGAAATAAGGATAAACCCACGACTTCACAATTAAACCTGAAACTACATCACCATTAAGAATGTTATTTGACAATAACCTACCTAAATTTTAGTCAGATCACTTAAATCACTTAAATTTTAATAGCAATAATAGCAACAAAATATATACCTGTGACCAGTGCAGGACTGCCAAAAAGAACTGCAAGCCTATAAGTAGTTGACTCAATGCATGTCATCACAAATCTGCTGTGCAGACACTAAGTTGAAAATGTTTTATACCTGTGAGATATATATACCGTGCCTACACAATATGGTTCAATATCACATGCACAGTGAATCTGTTGCTTCAAGGACAAATAAAACTGACTGAACATGTGCTGCTTACTGAAGAGTTGCTCAGTATGTCATTCTGCCATTTTGCAGGATTTCTGGACATCCAAGAAGCAGCACAATAGATCATCAGCCAGGGCAGCAAGGCAGTGAATTATCAAGAAAAGCAGCACCTACAAAAAGATGTGGTATTGAGGCTAAGGTTTAACATGATCAAAATTCTTCAAAGTTCTCAGTGAATTCTATAGAAAAAAGAGATGGAGAGAGGGAGGAAGAGGGGGAAGGAGAAAGTTTCAGACACTTAGGATATTTAGAAATTAAGTAAAAATCTGAAAGAACTCAGATCATGAAAAGTAATATTGCTAACAACTATAATTTTGTCCTTTAAATATTATTAGTTTTCATTCTGTCTGCTTATGCTTCTAATGGTTTCTGAAAGCCTTCATTTCAAGCAATTAAGGATTTATAGGTGAGGTCTCTACATTGCAGTAAATATTGCCTTGGAATGTATATATACCTTTAATATATATATATGTGTGTGTGTGTGTGTGTGTGAGGGCATGTGTGGGTGTAGGTGTGTATGTGATGTATGTACATATTTAGCTCAGACCTGGACTGAGTGGCTATTAAGTTCTGAAAATCACTGCACTGACATTCCACCCTTATCTTTTTCCATGAGAGTTATAAACACTGTGGATTATGAAAGCAGAAAAAAATCCAGGGTTAGAATTGAAACTGTACTTTTACAACTTCATATCAAAGTAATTTAGAAAGTTGCTTTGCTATGAAACTGCCATAACTTTCTCATCTAAATGCTATAATTTCATGATGTGGGTCTTTAATGTACCTAAACTTAAGTGTACTAGCTCTGTGTGCACAGCTATTCATATAAATGGTGATGCAGCTATTTACATTGATTCTTAGAGTGAAATTCATCTCACCTAACTTTAGTTGTCTATAATATGGAAGTCTACATCTGAGACACTCTCCCTAAAATCTCTTTATAGTTCCTCCAAGTGAAGCAAAGAGGCATTTTTAGGAAGCAATTTGTTCTTTCTATTTTAAGCTGAGATTAATTGTTCCCTACAAGTGGTTCTTTCTCTCTTTATAGGAGCATAAAGGAATATATTAAGAATGCTTAGGGAAATTAGTTTTGGCATAGATATTCAGAAGGAGATGTCGACATTTAGACAGAGGAAACCTGCCTTCAGATTCTGCATAGACAAACAAAATAGAAAAGGCTGTGATAGTTAAGAAAAGGGCTTCCAGTTCTGTCTTTGCTTTGTAAGTAGGAATGCCATATTTGAATGAAGGTTTTAGCTAACAAAGCACTGCAAATGTGTTAATGAAGAATGCGGCCTACAGGACTTGAATGTATGTTTTTAAAGGTAGGCACAGATTAGTGATTCAGGTCTCTAAAGAAGCATTAATTGGTTAAAAATGTTCTTTAGTATAAACTGCTTTTAACAAGTGGTTTTGCTTCTTGGTTTCTTAGTTATGTCTTACTATTCTTGAGGCAATTTAAAGTAGCAAAGTAGCTGGAGTTTATACAATTTAAGTCTTATTGAATGGGATTCAGTGCAAGATGCTTACACATTTATATTTACGTATGAGATAGATTTCTGAACTTCCACTATGGTCAGTGGAAATGTTGGAAGTGTAAAAGACTAGTATCTAAATTTAGGAATATTAAATCCTGAAAAGCATCTCATCACTATGTTGCCAGAGGTGAAATAAACTTCTAAATTATGGCATATGACACTTCACTAGATTCACTGTTTTCTGTTTCAGAAAGCCACCAGGGCCAGAATAGCTGCTGTGTTCACCTCAGAGCTTTTAAATGTTTGTGGTTCAGTCAGTAAACTAAGTTATTATGTGAAGATCTTTGCAACTGTGTTTGTTTCTAGAAATTAAAATTTCATAGAAAGTACTCTTCAATCCTTAACATGATGATCAGTGTCATTAGTTTAATAAACATTCTGTCTAGAAAATTTTCTACTGTTTTTATGTGTTTTTATGAACAGGTACATATTGTGGTTTAACCACAGTTGGCAACCAAGCACTACACAGCGTCTCGCTCCTCCTCCCCTGCCATGGGATAGGGGAGAGAAGCTGAAGAGCAAAAGTAAGAAAACTTATGGGTTGAGATGAGAAGAGTTTAATAATTGAAATGAAATGAAATTAAATATAATAAAAATAATAATAATAGTAATAATATTAATGAAAATGAAAACAACAAGAGAGAGAGAGGAACAAAACCCAGCAAAAACAAGTGATGCAACCACTCACCACCCGCTGACTGATGCCCAGCCAGTCCCTGAGTAGCAGTCCCTGCCTCGTGGCCAGCTCCACCCAGTTTATATACTGAGCATGACATCATATGGTATGGAATGTCCTTTTGGCCAGTTTGGGTCAGCTGTCCTGGCTATGCTTCCTCCCAGCATCTGTGCACCTGACAGAACATGGGAAGTTGAAAAACCCTTGAATTAGTATAATCACTGCTTAACAACAACTAAAACATCAGTGTGTTAACATGTTATCCTCATGCTAAATCCAAAACACAGCACTATTCCAGCTCCTAGGAAGAAAATTAACTCTTTCCCAGACAAAACCACGACAGAAGTAAATCCAGTAAACTAAATAAATCATAATTTGGGCACATAAACTACCTGTTTTAATTATGCAACTGTGATTTATATTTCTCAACAGAGGTGTCCACAGTTTTTCTGGTTTTGCTTAAGGAACACTTAGCATTTTTCCCCAAGTTAACTAAAGATATAACGTTGTCACTGTAGATCAGAAACTATGCCTATGAACAAATGTTTGTTTAAAAAATACAATAAAATAGAAATTATCAACAGAACATACATTAAAAAAGGAATGCTGCTTAGACTTCCAGTTTCGCTCATATAATCACACAAACCCTTTATCTGTGGCAATTCAATAGCAAATGCATGTCATATAAAAGTATATTTTGTTGTTAGCTGAGTACACCAAATTCAGAGCACCGCAGGAGATATGCCACTTACAGATACTGGAATGAAACACTAGTGATAGCTATCAAAAGGTGCCTGCTACAGAGTGAAACAAATCTGACTTCTAACAAAGCAATACAAAGCAAACCTTACAACAGTTCATTAGTAAGTACTGGGCAATGGTGTCTTGGGCATTGTTTACTTCCCCAATTTTTCAGGCAAAAATTAAAGCTTCTGAATCTCCTGTTGACAATATTACTTTCTGTGGTGGGGTGTCATGATTATTCTAGTTAAACTGTTTGTAAAAGAACGAAAACTAAACATGGATGCTCTTTCGGGGAGAAGATTTTTAATTTCATTGTATCTATACTGTCTACTGAGGGCAGCTCTGAGGCTTTCTGAATACTGCATATCCAAGTTGCATAATTTACTGGTGTTATAGCCCAGCTGGTATCTACTTGCATAGGATACAGGTTCTGTATATCCAGTGGGTTAATGTGCTGCTAGGTATGTCTAAATATCTAGGTGCAGTTGCATACACTAGAGGTAAGTAGAAAGCAAAACAATCCGTACTTACAGCTGTTTTGGAAGCTATCCTGCACTCAGACATTATGGAAAACATTTTTTTTTGTTTTATTTTTTTTGAGTAGTAATTTATAGGTTTTAACTTAGGCAATCAAACTTGTTTCTTTGCTAACCCTTCATAACTTCTGAAACAGAATGTTAAGTACAACATGGTTTTGACACAAGAACAACTCATTCAGACTCTTTAGTGATTGAATAAACATTTATTGTGCTGGACTGTATCTAAAAAGTGTTGTCCTCTGTCCCACTGCCCGTTTCCATAGAGGTTAACAAGAATATGTTTATAGCAGTCAGCAACCTGATAAAACTACTCAGACATGAGAATGAAGTCACTGATGAAACAGCATTACTTCAGTTATGTGAAAATACCCCCACATTCAAATAAGTTCATTGTTTCAGCCCAAATGGTATGCTTTTTTTCTGAGATAGTGAGGTTTCTATACTGGAGATAAGCTAGCTTCCTTCAGTCTTCTCAGCTGAACAAGACATAGAAAAAGTATAACCTTATTCATGAATCTTAATTTTAAAATACCTTAGCTGAAATTCCTTCAACAGTTGAACTTCTTTTTTTACCAAGGGATCTGACTAACGTAGTTACTCTTAACAATGTTACAGACACTTTTAAAAATAACAAATACATATTACCCAAAATAATGTTCCTTTCACCAGATAAATGGCTGTACAGGCACGGATACATGTTATCTAATTTCAAGCATCATGTGAAGCAAGGGAAAATATCACACTCACCGGTATCATTGAGAGAGGACACTAATCCACTTGAACCTCACTAGCATGTATTTTCACTACTCAGACTACAAATTAGCGTGTCAGAAGACTGTCACCCCAGACTGCATTCTGTTCTCATAGCTGGAAAATCCCTCTTTCAGAATATAGACAGTTTATCTAGGCTGTCCATTCTTTTTTTAAACACCCCATACTTCAAATGATGTTTGAAACTTTCAGATGGCTTATACAAAGTGGAGCCAAACTAATAAAAATAGCTAAAAACTAAATTAGAACTTAAAATATTCATAAAATCATGGAATTGTTAAGGTTGGAAAAGTCCAACCATCAACCCAACACCACCATGCCTCCTAAACTATGTCCTGAAGTGCCACGTCTACACATTTTTTGAACACAAACATTCTAACACATAGGACCTTTAACTTCACCAAGCAAAGAGCAGATTGCATAACATATTGCCACAGAAGGGGGTCAAAACTTTCTTCCTCCACAGTGACTCCATCCTAGTTCTGAAATAGCTAGTTTCTAGGCAGTGCACCCCATCGTCTGCTCCAGACAGCAGGTTAATGATAAAAGAATAAGAATAGAAATAAGGCTCAGACTGTGCTCTGATGCCTCTTCCTTCCCTTTTTGCCTTTAGTGCAATACCAAAGAAATGGCAAACGGTCCGTGTCTCTTTAACACTGAAGCCACACACTTTGCAAAGGTAAGCTGCTTTACTCCTTCTCACCTGATAATATGACTTATTAAATATGTGCTAATATAACCCTTGAAGCAGAATCTTGAGCATTACAATGGTCACAGTCCCCCTGTCACACAGGTTAATGTCTTTGGTCCCCTCTTTATCATTTACTTTGCTTTAATAAGATTCTCTTAGTATCTGCATTCACTACAAGCTTTTTGATTTCATTTCTGAAGATAGCACTTGTAATTTAAGGCACCCTCTTCAAAGGCCTTGCTGATGACCTCAGTAAGCACCTTAGAAGCTGGTTCCTCAGTGTTCCTGTGATTGGAAATCATTAAGCCTGAGTCAAATGAATCTTAGCCTCTAATAAATGAAAACTAGAATGAACCAACAACCTAAGAGACAATTCAGTGCCATCATACTATCCACAGATTACCAGTCTGTATTTTCTTTTGATGTGTTTTTTTATACCTCAAATACTCAATGCCCTTACATGAGTTTTATCTCCAATTATTCTTGCATAAAAGCCATGCATATCTAGCCAAACATAATAGTGCCTTCCATACAAATGAAGTGCATCTATTTAATTTCTTCCTTCAGAACAGATAGGAAGAGTCATTTTATCTCCAGGAAACTAAGCTGTTTCAAAGATACAGTACATTGTTAAAGATCCATGTAGGGTACAACTAGGAAAGAGAGAAATAAGAGACATCATGCTCAGGACCAAACTTGATGCATTCCATTACCTAGCCTGTGAAAGCTGCACATGGACAAATCTGGAATAAATATTTTTTACATGTGTATAAACAGAACATGGTCTTATAGATTGCCTTCTAGAAATAAGAGATTGGTCTCACCATTGCTAATATTTTCAAGACAGATGTTGCATCTATCCCATAATTGACATATCTGCCTAGAGTTGTGTAATCCTACAGATTGTATTTAAGTTGGGGTGCATGTGGAACAAAACATGGGAAAAGAGCAGGATACTTAAAAATGCTGTTTTATTCACTTTTAATCCACTAATTAGAATCAAACAGTGTGGAATCAGCCTTGAGGGGGTCCAGAAGACCGAAGTCTTGTATAGGATCAGATGCTACAGTCTTGTTTCAAGCAGGTTAAAGAGATAATCATCTAGCACTTACTACCTAAGCCATTTAAACAGGCACTCTTCAAAGATTTGGTGTCATCCAGACAAGTGATACTTTAGCAGGTGCAGGCTCATCTTCTGAAGGCTGGTTGCATGTGTCAATACTGAATGCACTGTGCCCAAGCTGCATCTTTAAATAATTTACAAGTTCCAGAAGGCCATACCTATGACATAATCAATTTGATACTGAGATATCAGTGCTGGGTGAATGGGAAGAAATCCAGTTGCGCTCCCTTGTCACATCAGACATTTGCTCTTGCACTCTAATCTCCATAATGAATTTTGCTCTTGGAAAGCTTAAAGGATCAGATGAAGGATGTGCAATTCCACAGAGACCCTCATCCCTCACCCATCCCTTCATCGTGTTTAATATAGCAAGCACTCAAGCTGACATCACAATTCATCTGTCAGCATGCTACCTGGGATTTGTAAACTTCAGCATCTGTATTGGATCCCTGCCATAATTCAGCAGGACCACTTAGGCCTCCTGATGACTATGGGGAAGTAAAAACACACACACACACAAACTTAAAACAAACAAACAAACAAACGAAAAACCCCACCCACCCAAGCACATGCACTGCAGGGAACAATTTTGCATTTGGGAAGAAATCGTAATAACACACTTTAACTTCTTCTTTCTATGAATTCCTGAATGAAAATTAATATCACTTCCAGAAAATTATCAAAGACAAGGAGCAGCAACTCAGGATGGCTCAAGACTGAAGGAAAGCCCAAAAATCTTTTTTCAAGGTGAGCTACTAAATTTCACACTTCTGTTCAGTGTCATGGTAACCTTCAAATACATATGCAGAAGCCTGGGACAGGAAAGAGAGGAAAAGAAGCTCCTGTGTCCAGGAGAAATTCACACATTTGAATGGGATGCCCATTATCATTCTGCGCGTTGCAGCAGCAAAGGCTGATACCGTATGAAGAGGCAGACTGATGAATGTCAGGTGGACTATGAAACAGATATCTGTGATTTAGTATTTGTAAAGAAATTTTCAGCCATATGGTACAATATAACTTACTTCAGAAAATCAGTATGGCTATCATAGCATGGCCCCATGCCTCAGCTTGTAAACTTTGCCTGTCACAATTCTAATTAGGATTAGTTTTGATACTCTACTGAGTTGAATTGAATAAATTGTTCTCCACAAGCTAGTTCCAGAGTGAGCTTGATCAGTAATCATTTAAGATTGTGCACACAGTTTTCCATTCTGAAAAAAATTATTAACCACACACTAAAACAAAAAGGTTCTGCTTGGGCCATCCAAAATGTACTAAGCAGCCAGATGTCAGTAACATCCCAGCAAGTTATGCACCAAAATTGGGTTAATGAGTTGAGAGAAACAAAGGAAAATGTGGTAAAAGGAACAGAAAAGAAGGCAAGCGAGCATAAGGCAGGTGAACGTAAGAAGAATGACAAAATAGTGAAGTCTTCCATGGTATACCACCTGGAACTTAACCAATTCATGCATCTGGTAATCCCATGGCTGGATAGGAAGACTATTTGCCTCAGAAAATCTGAAGGCCACACTTAGCTCCTTAGCAGGGAGAACACATTTACTGTTACACCTTTCTATAGGGTGGATTTTTCTCTGGTTTTGTTTTTTTTTTCATATTGCCATTTTGCTTGGCAAGCAAGACAGACCCAGGAAGTGACCACTAATACAGTCTTTTCCTAATGCTATGGGAACCCTAAGAGATAGGACCAGAGCAGACAGAGTCACGAGGAAACTCTTCTAATCTTGCATATTCTGAGAAATAATAAATATGTTACTTACATTTTCTGTCTTATTGGATGCTTTTTTATATCCAGCAGAGTCTGGCAAGAAACTGTGATGTGCTTAGCACAGTAACACATAATCTTATACTAATATTTTAGCTCATGTATGCTAGCTAGCTAGCTTACTAACAACCAGGTATTTTCCTAAAAGGGACACTCACCTCTTTTCTGGGGCAGGGAGATCAGTTTTGTCGTTCTTTTTTTTTATTTTTTTTTTTTTTTTTTTACAGATAACATCTCATGAGCTGCCACAGGTATGAAATTACTTAATCATACACGATATTTCTTATCAGCCTCATCCTTTGAGGTGTAAGATAGAAGGAGAGATGTAATGTATAAACAGAAAAGTATCAGAGTCCTCTTTAAAGTGGAGTGCTGAACATTACCTGAGATAAGAAAGGCATCTCTGTATATGCTAATAATGCCACCAATACACAAGATGCAAACTGAAAACATGCAGAGTAGTAGAAAGCTTGTTTGCCAGGAACATACTGTGATGCTGAATCATTCCTTTGACATATTGTGCTTTATGATACAGCAGTTCTTCAGTTCTCTCAAGTCATATAATGACAGTGAAGTCTCAAAGCTGCTCAACTAATGCATATGATGAAAATTAAACTGTTTTTTCTTTTCTTTTTTTTTCTGATCAAGCAAGCCTAAATTTTCCTAAAGTAACTTCTATGTAAAATTATTACAGCTGGAATTGCTTTTATATTAAAAATTACATTGCTTTAGATCTTTAAACCTAAACTTCATTATTCTACCTTTACTTTTGTTAACAAACAACAAAAAATCAAGTTTGTGGAAAGTAATGCGTTTGGACCTCAATGCATGACATATGATGTCTGCTAGTGAAATTATTATCGTTCAAGAAAGTGTAGCAAATTTTCCAAATACTCCAATATATTTCAAAGAAAGAAAAGGAAAGGGAAAAGGAAAGAGAAAGGGAAAGGGAAAAGGAAAGGTAAAGGAAGGGGAAAGTGACACATAGTTTGGCCAATAGCATGTAACCTCCCTTTTAATTCATCTGCAACACAATATGTAGATAAATATTTGCATCATATTTAAAAGCAACTGGTAATGAACTGTCAGAATCGACATCTAAAAGGAATTGCAAGGAGTTCTAACTACCACTAAAAGCATGAATATATATTATTGGGTACCTCTCTTTATCTGTGAGAGATTTATGAGGAAAGCTAAATGTGTATATTGCAAAATCCTCAAACAGCACAATAGCAATAACCGAAACAAAAATAGAGGATGATTTGCAAACATGAAGGAGGAAAAATAGCTCTTGGTCTCTACAATTAACTAGAGTAAGTCTTTAAAAACTGAAATAATTAAATACAGTATTGTAGTTAATAGGATTATTATTCTCTTCTAGTCATTATTAAACAAAAGGTATTGCAGTTTTGTGTAAGTATAATATGAAGCTTCATTATACATTTTGCAAATACATAATAAAAGAGTTTATTATCTAAATAAAAAGACATATATTAGACACATTATCTATGTTTTTTTTCCCAGAACTGGTAACAATTTGACAGGTCATCCCATCTCTTTTTCTCAATTTTCTTCATCAGCATAACTGTAAATAATAGATCAGAACATAGGGAAGCTGCCTTAGACAGTCTTGAGGGGAGAAAAGTAAATCTTTCATACACGTCTGTAACATCTCTGTAAACAGTCAGCAAGGAACATTTCTATTTTCTAATTTTACATTGAACAACGTACTATGAGAACACTTAGATGAATACTGTAGGAAAATCTTTTTCTTTTTCCATGATTGAGTTAAAAATCACAATATAGAGAAACTGTTTTGAAATAAATTAAAATGCAATAATTTTAATGTAAAAGTATGAAGTAAATATAAATACTAATATTTGCTAGTATTAATTTCTTATATTTGGATAGGATTGGATGAAAAACCTCATTTTGTTTGCATTTCATCACTGTGTTTATTAAGTTATAACACTAGTTTTGAACTGTATTGCACTATAAATATTGCAGGACACATATAATAAAGCAAAAACCTTCATAAATTTTGAATTTTATTCCAGAAACACACTTTTCCATGAAAATTAAACAAAATCACTGTATTTCTGTGAAATTTTTGGTGTATTGAATTGATATTTTTGACAGAACATTGTTCCATTGTAAAACATTTTCCCTGTTCTAATAACAGTGATGATTATTGTGACAGCATGTCATCAGGAACACTTTCCTTACACCATACCAACTCTCAGTGAAAACATTGCAGATCACAATTGAGTTTAAAGCTTGATTAAGCATAATCAAGGACCTAAGAAAATTTTATTGCTGTTTTCACCAATTGTAACTCTCTGAATGGACTTCTCAAAACTAGTATTTTTATTAAAATGCTATCATTTAAGTTAAGATGATGGCTGATAAAATAATACCAAAAGGCAATCATGAGCAAGGACAAATATGAAATTTCCTAAGGAGATGTCATTCTTCAAAGGGATTTTTTGTGATATATCTAGAAAGACTTAGAATATAGCCCAGTGTATGTGTATAGATATACACACAGATGTATATATATGTACACACATATATATATATAATATACTTAACAGACAAATGGGGACAAATTTACCTAAAAAACAAAATATTCACTGCACAAAGAATTTCTGTCAATTTGTTCTCTTTCCCTCTCATGTGTCCCTCCCTTCACATGTATAGATAGTACAGCTGGCTGTGTTTGGTAGAAATCTCTCTCACTTTCTTGAAGCTTTAGACCACCTCTTACAGGCCTTCATCTTGGCAAACTGACAATTTCTTTTGATGCTTATAGAATGCTCCAATTCCATCTTTTTTTAAGCACCTCTCATTATATCACAATGTAATTCTGGATAGCTTTGATTAGACTAGATTTCGTTTGAAAACATCTGCAGTAAAAAATAGTGGCAATTCTGTGGTTTTGACTAGTAAAAATAAATGAGAAGTAGGCACCACCTTGAACATGTCTAATTCACTCCTGGATTGCTTAGGTATACCAAACTCAATGTTTTATGGCCTCCTTTGATATCTGTAATTACCCTGTTTATTTTGATTAATGACATTTAAATTAATTATTTTATGTGCTTTTTTACCTCTTTAAATGAAGTATTAATGAGTCAGGACTTTCAACACACATAGCTAAAGCATATAAATGTGAATCAATAGAAAAAAGATTTTGGCCATTTTACATTATGTTGCTTGAAAACAAATTTGAAATTTTACAATGAATCCTTTCTACTAAGCAATTTTAAACTGCACAGGGGTTCATTATTTTTCTTATTAGCTAAATTTACATAGCAGTATCATGCTGATAAATACCATCAGTGATGCCATAAATTTTACTTAAATTAATACAAACAATGATGCTTTATTAGTATGTACAATGGAGCACATCTTAAATAATCATTAGATTCAAAAGTCTCCATTTTCTCTACTCTTCTAATTTGCTGTATGCATGTCCTGAAATTTGCCAAGTATCTTTTCAAATAAGCATCACACTGAAAGCCTTCTCTGCCCTTTGTTCTGCCCTTCTATGGCTTAGAAAGCACACAGGCACAATAGCACTTAGGAAAAGAGTCAGGTATTTGATTCCAGAACACTTAAACAAGGATCATGGCAGTGAGAAACCATCTGCAAATGATGTCTCAGATCAGCCAAGAGGAAGAGGGGGAATAAACTATTTTTTTCAGAAAAAAGTGAGATACGTAAACCAAAGAACACTTTTGTCACTCAGAATAAAGAGGTAAATAGATTGCCTAGTGGGCTTTAGGACAGTTCTGAGAAATTCTTATTTACTCGCATTCTTTGATGACCTGATTAGACCTTGGAAACACACAGCACTGTAGGTAAGTCCTGCCCTATCTGCTTTCTGGTGACACTGACTGCCTGTCAAGAGCTTAGCCTTCTAACTTATGCATCCAACTGCCTCCTCACCTTAAACTTCCCTCCTCAGCCCGAGATGGAAAAATAACTTATTGTCTTAAGAATTTGCTGCTTTATCACAGAAGGAAACTAAGAAGAGGCAAAGAGTAAGAATGAACTCAGAGGGAACAAACAGCCAGCTAAAATTGGCTAAACTATGCAGTTGTGCTGTGAGGAAGTAACTGAACCTTACTTTGAACCACTTCAAGTAACTGGAAAAGAAAAAAATCCCATTAAATCTGCCATGAGGGAAGCATATGTGAACTGCACATGATCTGAGAAATGGGATAAAGGGTGTAAATAGGTCTTGTACTGTCTTTATGCCCTGATTCATGGAAACAAGAGAGTACTTAAACACATGCTTACTTGCAGGCAACTGCTTTACGCATATTGTCTTCAAATGAGAAAGCCAATAGTTAAGTTTATATGTGGTCCTGAATGGAAAGGAACACACTCTGTCAGTGTGATTCTGACTTGGGTCCCTAACTTTGCAGTATAATCCAAGCTAGATGCTTAAATTAATTGCAACTTATTTTTTACACAAGACACAGGTAAACTGTCTAGATCAGCTCTCAGATGTGAAATACAAAAGCTCCAACTGTATATTGTGGTTTGCTTAGTCTAAAAGTTTAGGTTTCATCCACTTGATAGGAGTAAAATGTTGTATAATTTCCTAAGGTGACACTGCAGAAAGAAGGTTTTGGGTATATGCAGGTGAAAAATTATTGATAGATATACTTAAATATTTGGGATATTCATTTCAACACCTCAGTTCAAGGTAAGTGTTTCATCTCAGTTTATATTTTTCTGTGACCAGTCTGTGACTCACAATAATCTTTACTTCATCTGTGTGACCCTCTGTAGACTAAATAGCCCTCAAGTCATGGACTGCTTAAAAAAAAAAAATCCAGAACAAAACACTCCATTGCACATAGTTCTTCCCCTCAGGAAGTGATGAGAGAACAAAATATGCGACAGCTGTTAGTCACATTGCTTAATGCACTATTGGAAGGCACTCAGATACTATGGTGATGAGTGTGATATGAGAACCTATATAGATTAGAAACATTTAGTAAGATGTATCCTGAACAGACTCATTACACGGCTATTACTGCAAAAAAAAATCTGTGAGGAAGTGATGCATGAGTTGTAGAATAGCAGACTTGTAAATGTCTTTGAATATATATGTTCTCTTAAAAAAAAGCCTTGTGTTTATTATTAAATTATAAGTAGAACAATTTTTTTCAATTTTGGATCATTTATCTATGTTTTAATTTGCCATTCTGTTCATGAAGCATCAAAGATGCAAAAGCAAAGCCTTTAGAAAAGCTGCTTAGCACAGTAATTAGCTTTTGTATTGAACATTAAGGGCAGACACGGACCCAGAATAGATCAGTAATAGATGAACCAGAAAAACAGAATACATCTGCCAGAAAAGATGGGACAGTACATTTGGTTAAAATACTGGCCATTTCCCTCTAGATGCCTGTGAGTAAGTTGGCTCCATGTCACACATGACAAACTGTGCAAATTTTGTTATGTCTTTGATTGAATATAAGAGATTTGCTTAAAATAAACTCGATAGTTTAATCAATAGGAATTCTGAATTGTTTCCTCGGTAAATTTCTATGAGGTTTGTCTAGTATAAACATAATGTTCTTTTAACAAAGCTATCTTAGTAAGTGGCAATTTCCAGGCCTATAGATCCAACGTCTACAAAAGTAAAGAAAGGTTTTGTGGTTGAAAGCTTCTGTTGCTTTGGAAAATTTTGTAATCAACTCAGCATTTCAGTGGTAAGCTTCAGTTACAATATTCTAATACATTTGACTATTTAAATTACTGGAATTGGAAAAGAACCTTTATGCTTTTGCTGTTATTTGTTGCTCTCTCTGCACTTGTGGAATAGAATATATTCATCACATATGATGATACAGTACCTTCTCCTTTTTCTTTGCCAGTTACTTCAGTTATCTCAAAAAGCATGAAATGGCGTTTTATCAAAAGACAGCTACTACATAATGGCTTGTAAATGAAACAGGAGTGACAAAGTCAATGGCAGTTATAAATGAAATTTAGCTACCTCAGATACTGAAGACAAAAAATGTGCACTACAGAACCTGTAATTTTTCAAAATTGTGCAATAAAATCTTAGAAAGTTCATGAAATTTTGGAGAATTTTTTAAGATCTATCTGTTTAAATTCCCACATTGCCAATAACTCTTTCTTCCAGTGTCACAACTAACCGTTCATCAAGAACCTTCTTGGTACACTTATTCTTTTCAGATTCAACTTGCTTAAATTACTCAAAATTTTTATATAGACTAATCTGAATTTATCTAGGTATGAGAATCTAGTATATAAAGTTCTCCCAGCATCCTGGCACTCACCTCAGAGTAGATGATTGTCTACTAAATTGGATGTGTGAGATCTTGGCAAAATCCAGATTTCTCTTAGTGAATTCACAGTAAAGGAATGAAACTCTACTAATAGTTTTAGCAATCATACTTCTATCCACAAGGTAGAAATTTTTAATTTCAGAATGCTTTGCAAATTACAAGTGTTATATACTCACATCACTCTTGGGAAGATAAAAAAAAAAAAAAATGTTACTACCCTTTCCAGAGAAGTTTCTTATTGAGAAACTAACAGTATTAAGCATGTTGTTGCAGGATACAAATCAAGCTTTTAAGAGAACTGGAATTTGAAGTCAGGAATTACTAACCCTGTACTAACTCCAGTGGGCCATATTGCCCCTCATGCCTTTCCTGGAGCACAAAAAGTATAGAGTGCTTAACTTATTGGCTGTCAGTAGCAAAGATGATGCTCCCTTTCCCAGGTGAGCTCATGTTGCTGAATGAACATTCAGAAGTATCCAGGACAGACAGAATAAGATGGACTTCCTACTACAAATCCTTATCATGAATGTTGGATGTGATGTCTCATACACAGGGATGAAAATTTCTTCGCTAAACTTCTGTTTGAATTGATCCTCAGTAAGCTAGTCCTCGTTGAATTCCCATCTTAGGATTTCTAATTATCCATGCACCTGTGGCTGTCAGGCAAAATATGAGATCTGACAGAATAAAACACTACTGCACCTTCTGGAAGACAGCCTTTTAGAAAAATGTCCAATAGTCCCCTAAGAGATAGGACTAATTTAAAACTATATCTGTTCACGTCTACAAAGAATCTGTAAGACTCAGCAAATTTTCTTTGCAACTTCAGTCATTTAGAAAGAAAGTTTAGTCTAAGTTCATCACTGTAGGTGCCCTGTAAAGTCAGTAAAGTGTTCTAAGAAGCTCCAGAATATATTCAGCCAATCCAAACATATATGAGTGACATGAATTTGCAATGAGACAGAGAAGCAAAACCGCAGCAAATGGACTTTTTGATCAAATAGCATCAAAGGTATTGCTGTCAAAAGATGATCCATTGTGGTGGGTTAAACTTGGCTGGTTGCCATATGTCCACTAAGCTGCTCTCTAACTCCCCCTCCTTAACAGGACAGGGAGCGAAAATAAGATGAAAAAGCTTGTGGGCTGAAATAAAGACATGGTGTTCACCTAGCAATTACTATCACGGGAAAAACAGGCTCAATTTAGGAAATATTAATATATTATTGCCAATTAAAAATATAGTAGGATGGTGAGAAAACAAAGACAACACTAAAATTACTTTCTGCCCACTCTCCACCCTTCTCCCCAAGCTCATCTTCACTCCTCCGTTCCTGTTCCTGACTTTTCTGTCTCCTTCTCCCTCCCTGAGTGGCACAGGGGGGATGGGGAATGGGGGTTGTGATCAGTTCATAACACTTCATCTCTGCCACTGCTTCCTCACACTTTTCCACTACACCAGCATAAGGTCATCACTCAGACTGCAGTTCTTCAAGAACTGCTCCAGCATGGATCCTTTCCATGGGGTGCAGTCCTTCAGGAACAGACTGCTCCAGCATGGGTCCCCCACGGGGCTAAGGGTCCTGCCAGAAAACCTGCTCCAGCATGGGCTCCTTTCCATGGGTCACAGGTCCTGCCAGGACCTTGCTCTATTGTGGACTCTCCATGGGCTGCATCTTCCTTGAGGGCATCTCCACCTGCTTTCGTGTGGGATCTTCCACAAGCTGCAGTGTGGATTTCTGCTCCACCGCGGTTGTCCATGGGCTGCAGGAGTACAACCTTCTTCACCATGGTCTTCACCACAGGCTGCAGGGAAATCTCTGCTCCAGTACGTGGAGCACCGCCTCCTTCCTCCTTCTTTCCTCAGTGTCTGCAGGGTTGTGGCACATTTTTCTCACTCCTCTCTTAGAGCTGCTGTGCAACATTTTTACTCTTACTTGAATATGCTATCACAGAAGCGCCACCAGCTCAGCTTTGGCCAGAAGTGGGTCCATTTTGGAATTGGCTCTGTTGGACATGGGGGCAGCTCCTGGTCTCTTCTCACAGAGGCTACCTCTGCAACTCTCCCTGCTACCAAAATCTTGACACATAAACCCAGTACATCCATAAACATATGAAAATATGCTTTCATCTGAACTTTAGAGCAAGTCTTATGGCTCTACTTCTGACATAGGTCAGCAACAAACCATCACATCCTTTAAATGGGGAATGTAGGGTAATAAAAGTGGACTTACATAATTTATGTTGTTGTGTCTTCATCTGTTTTAAACATAGATTTCATAATGGGTGTTAAATTAATTTTTATTCTTTTTTTAATCACAGTTGATATAGTCATAGCATAACACAAGTAGAACATACGAGATAGCTGCTTTGATCTGCTGCTATTCTGCAGCCCTAGAAAAAAATCCATTTAAACAAGGATGCATAAACTTATATTCACAGAAGTCTCAGGGATATGCTTGAATGGCTATAGCATCCATTGGACATGCTTTCTTCAGAGGAAATTACACTAAGTTATTGAATTTCTTCTTGTAGGGGAATGTTTTCTTCAATGGTTTTCCCAGAGTTCTCATATTTTCGTGACATAAGTATTATTCTTCTCCTTTTTTTTTTTTTTTAATTATTCAGGTATTCAGAGTTGTAAAGTTGTTCCACTTTGTTGCTAACCTATTTCTGCCTGAGTGTTTCTTGTAATTGCTTCATGAAATCTAAATTTTCGTCTGGCATGAAACAAGTATAACATAAATAAAAGCATGATATTAATATTAAAAAAAGCATGAAGTCTATTTAAATTAAAACATTCTTCCCTAAGCACACTTATGCATTAACACTACAGACCAATCCCACTGTGTCTTCTGCATTTGGAGGAGGCCATTATGGAAGCCTTGCTGTATGCCGGAGAATCTACAAAAATCTTTGTTTTATTCTCAGGGAAGGTAAGGCCTCAGCAAATGGAAATGCGGGGATGGAGGGATGCTGCTGTGATACTCAGCTGTTTGTAACAACTTGCAAGGGCAATGGCAGCTTACAAACAACACTTCCAAGCAACATTTTCCCTATCATGTACCATACTGTCCACCTGGGAACAGCAACAGCTGCTTCAGAGCTACATAGCACCAAAGCACTGACACGTTAATACTAACAAACAACTTTTATATTGACAACAGGTCCAATTAGAAGCCGACCTTGGGAGAAGTGATGGATATAGATAAGTTTTCAAAGATAAGAGTGTCTCCTTCTTTGTTTCTCATATTTCTTATTTTCCAGTCTATGCCACTATTCTGACTTTCCTTATGTAAGCTCCTTACAGAGCAAATCACTGTTTTGTTCAGTTATTTATATGAGAGGGTGTGAACAAGGAACAGCAGATTTGTAATGATTTGTGGGAGCAGATTCCATTTTCCCTCTGATTTCTCTGAATTAGAAGGGAGTTTATACAAATATAGTAAACAGCTACTTGCTTTTTGCAAACATCTCCTGAGCTGACAAGAATATTCTGAGATTAAGAATATTTAACACCCTAATGCTATTCCTAGAGAGCTAGGGTAGGGTGACAAAGTTTCTTGACAAGCACCATAGGCCATGCCCACACCCCAGCTGGTCATACAGAAGGTTACCTGAGAATCAGTGTTCTTGTCTTCTACCAGTCTTCAGTCAAATGCTAAAATACACTCATCATAAGAGAAATCTGCATTTAAATGAAAGAAAACAAAACCCAACAATAATAAAGATTTCCACGTTTCAGAACTTTATAATGCATAAACAACATAGAGAAAGTTTCTTTGGAAACGTGCAAGCCTGAAAATCATACATAATGTTCAGACCACTAAAATGCAATTTCATTTGTAAGGACTGTGATCACATAATGAACAAACGTTCTACCTTCCCTTTGGAGATGCCTGAGCTCTTCTACTGTTACATTCACTCTGTCTTATGTAAATGGGAAGTGGCTGCTATCGAATGAAATAATAACAAAGAGTTTCAGTGCTGGTGTTGGTAAATCATGCAGAAAGAAGTTTATACTCTTTAATTTTTCTTGCTGAATTCCTGTGAAATTCAGGTGGCAGTGCCGCAATTATTGTTTCATGAAAAGTGTAGTCTATGTATTTTCCTTTTCCTTCCCAAATATTTCCCCTGTTGATTCTTTGCAGCAATAATAAAAGCAGGATGTGTAGTGCTGAATGACAAAGAAACTCACATAAACAAAAATAGCTGACATACACTAGGCCATGTTTGGAGGCAACCAGAATTAGCCAGCACATCCTTTTTATAAAGCTGTCGTTTAAAGTATTCATAACGTTGTTATGTTGTTGATAGTGATGATATGTTTTTAGACACAGCTAGTTCCAGTTTACATTGACATACTGTCATCAATTATGCTTCACCATCTGTGGACATAATTAAGTTTACCCTTAAATTTGATTTTAGAACATATCATTCACAAGTGACTCTTGTTTACTAAACACACTTAGGACAAGCAAAAACTGAAGAGCATGCATTTTGAATAAACTAGAAAATATTTTGCATACAGGCCTCATAGGGCCATAAATGTGTATTTTACACATTCTCAATGTATAACACACCTGAGCCCTTTTCAGGATTCAGGAACTCACTTAAGCTTTGAATGCTGTTATCCAGATCTCATTTATACTGTTGTCATTTTCTGTGATTCTGAATTGCAAAGAGGCCTTAAAATAGATGTAAGAGCCATTGACACTACCATGATAGTCAGGGTCCTGCAGTTAAGAAGAATCAGAAATGATACATGCTTTTATTCCAGAAGAACTATATGATATAATATTTTGTCAACTTTTCAAAATCCTGTGAAGTACTGAGCACAGTACAACAGCATCTTTTGTGAAGTGCTCTAGGTCTAACAGATCATCTAGTATTACGCATCATGTGTATTCTGTTCCCTTACTGCTTAAGCATAATATTTATAGACAATGTAGGATTACTTCCTGTTTGAAGAACTGTGAATTTATGGTTCACTGTCTGTATACATTCTACAACTGTTCCTGAAAATTAACTGTTTTACTGGTTGTGTCTTCCTGTTAACCTATTTGCTGAAATACTCACAGAAAGCACACACCGCAGGGATTCAGAATCAGTCAAAGTGAATTCATTTAAAAATTCAAATGAAGAATGGTGCATTTTTTTTTTTTTGTTCTCCAAGCTCTGATCTTGTTAATATATTAAGAAGAAAGCTAGCAACATGAAGAAGTTGTTTAGATCTCCTAAGTGGAAACCTTTCAAAAGAATGAGAAAATGAGAAAAAAAATCTCTTATTAATATATTATTCTGTACCACCAACCCAGTGTGGCACCCCTGCCTCTTCTACAATGTCAAAATAACAGAGTTCATAGCAAAATCGTCAAAGGCCCCATTACCATAATGTCCTAACAGCTCTGAATCTTCTAAGTATTTATCTATACAATACCTCTGAGAGATAAGAATATATCCTCATTCCAGTTTGCATAAGAGGAACTAAGACATAGAAACTAAAGACTACATTTCAAAATGTATTTAGAAATTTAAAAATACAGGAATCTATAGGAAAGTAAAGAACACCACATGTGATAGATGAATGATGACATCCTCCATGCCTGTGCAGAAACAGGGGAAACAGATGAAAGAGAAATCACTGACCCCTGTCAAGCAACCTTCCTGTGTAGGCTCTGTTGAACACCAGCTTTTCACATGGCCTATTTGGGCTGTTGAGCTTTGCTCTGTTTTTGGGCAGGACTAGGGTCTAATGCTTTCTCAAATGCTATATAAGATGGCAGGATAAGGGATATGGAGTATAAAAAAGGTACTGTTTTGAGTGGAATTTAATCAGCTGCATGGAGAATGGGAAGAGAGTGTGAATGAAGGCAGCCTGCATTTTCTGATAGATCTTGAGTTCTATGAGCCAGAGACATATCATATCCTAAACCTATCCTGATCTGTTTTTTAAAATCCTTAATGCCAGTTGTATGATGAGAAGTCAGATGAGAAGTAGGCTGAAAACTAAAATCAGAGGTTGTAGGAATCTGTCTAAGTTGGATGCTCTGCTACTTGGGGCCGCTTGGGTCTGGCATTAAGTAACATTCTAGGACATCTTCATGGCCTGCAGCACAACTCAGTCCCATCAGGTTGTGTTGTGTACAGTCACTCCTGTGGGGGATGCTGGCATTCTTCATAAACAATTCCCTAGCTGTGACTAGCAATACATATTCCCTAGTTTGGCCAAAAATATCAACTGAGAGTGGGAGTAAAAGTTTTGGAGTGACCAGAAGGAGAAACCTCAGACATTAGAACCCCTAGGACCTGCTAGATTTGAGAGGCAATCACACTCATACAGCTGGTTTCAACTATAGCCAAGTACAACAGTTCCCAAGACTGCTCAAACTGTGGCTGAAAGCAAAGCTCTGTGTTTTTATTTTTTTTTTTTAATTTTGGAGCCTGTACCTCTGTTCAGTATACAATGAACCATCACTATCCTGGCCCAGTAATGGGAGACCCCTGTGTTTTTGGAGAAACCTTCAGAAGACCCTGGTGTCCAGGCATTACCCTGTCTGGAAAAGCTGCTATGGTCAGAAATCATAGAGATAGGCATCTAAGTATGATTCTTAAAAAAAGTAGCAGAAAAAAGAGGTACCTTGAGCAAATGTTTATTCTACAGCATGAGAAGCAGATCTATCAGAGGTATTGTCAGTAGTGGTTAAGGTACCTGGGGGACATACTGAGGGAAACCTGCCAAGTCTCATAATAAACCACCTGAGGCTAGATACCTCCTGAAGCCTTCCAAACAAACCATTTGCACACAAAGAATGTATGGCCAGCTCAGTGTTGCCCATGCTCATGTGAGTGCTTTTTGGTCTGCAGTTAAGTAAACTTCTTCCAATGGTTAGAGAGAGACAGCCAAGGAAGGAGGGTAGCAGAGGCTTCAGAAGAAGAGGATGTAATATGGCAAAATAGCATAATTCTTAGCCCAGAGAGAACAAATAAATGCTTGATTATTACCTTACCAATAGGACTGTACTTCCTTTTTTATGTCTTTGTGATTGACATGTCAGAAATAAAATGGGAGAAGACCTGACCTAAATAGGATTTCATATCTTTCTTTTACTGTTTACATGGGCTTTTAAAAATATTTCATTTTTATAAAATTGGCAACTTCAGTATAAGGGAGAATATCTATTAAAAGTCTTTGAATATTGTTGCATGGTCTTATCCTTTATGTTCTGAGGCTTATGATTTTGCATTTGGTAACCTTGTATCTTATCTAATTTGTCTGATCTCTAAAAATGGTTTATATATACCTACCCTTAAAGATGTTGACTCCCCCACACCAGGATATTAAGCACGTAAGCATGAGTCAATAAAGGAGTGCTGATGACAGAGACTTCTGAAAAATCTAAGTGTTTTCACATGAGCCTCTAAATATTGACTGAAGCAGCTACCTTTAAATACTAAAGCTATAACGTTTTTCAGCTACAATCAATTTCTGAAAAATAATGAAATTTACTCAGCTCATATATGACATGTAAAAGGTAAACAAAAGAACATATAATTGCTAAAGGGAAAGTAAGGTCAAACAATTATTAGTGCATTCTAGTCTTCAAATGCCTAAACCTCTCCTATTGTGGGAAAGTTGGAAAGGGAAATCCCTCTATAGAGATTGAGAGATCTGTAAACACCCATTGAAGATCAGCTGTTAAAATGCGTTAAGAATAGATTCCAAATGCTCACAGACTTATTCCCTTTATGTTGCAGCAAGCAGGATTTTTTCAGTTGAGGTAGGCTTTGTGAGGGACACTATCTTTTGCTTTTTCCATTAACAGTCTCTGTTTTCCAGGGTTTATCATAAAGCGTGGGTAAATATGAGATACAGATATAGATAAGTTTGAGAGAGACAGAGAATACAGGTCATAACAGAGAAAGATCTGTTCAGAGGTTAATATTTTAATGCTTTGTGTTTGAAATGACAAACTAAAAATCTGAATAGAATTATTCTGCAGAAAGTACATTTTGGAAAGTGAAAGCTGCTCTTTAGAGCAGAGAGCAACAAGGATGAAATTTGAGACTAATGACTTAACTTCTCAACTCATCTTTCTGTCAAACCTCTGTCATCACACCATCCTATAAATCAAGTCCAAACGAATCCCTCCTAAGCGAGCTTCTTCTCAGAAAAAAGACAAGCTACGATTCAGAGACAAATTTCTAAAAGATCTCAGGCCTCATAGGGTTTAATTCTCCCATTAAACATTGAGGAGGACTTAAATTTGAATGGAAAAGGAATGCACATGAAACTGAACTGCGTAGCAGTCAATAGGGCATTCAGTATAGCAGTGGACAGCTTTGATTTAAAATACAACAAGGAAATTTTGGAAGTGATTTGTAATTTTATTTTTTCCACCCAAGACCATAAATTTTAGTTAGTATGTGAGACAATGAAACTACATTGATAGTGTAGTATATCTTGTATACTACAAGATAGTTGTAGTTTTCACAAGGCAACTGTACCATATTATAATATGATAGTGCTTTTGTTCCTGGCAATAGAAAGATTTTTTTTAATTGTGTTTGCTTTAGAAGTCTCTGAATTTATTAAACATCAAAATAATTTTATAGGAAAATCACTCATTCTATCAAAGAAATCCAGAGCTCAGTGAAGTCTACTTCATCTGAGTGTGAGATAGCAGTCATAATGTAATTAGAAATATCAGTTTAGTTGGCTAACAGAACCAGAAGAGGCAAAATACTCTTTTTCTTTTTTTTTTTTTCTTGACACAAAGACACACAGAAGTAACATACTAACTCTGTTAGGCAAGGAATACAAATAAAGGAGCTTTGATCATAACTAAAAACACGGAGTCCCAATTGTGAGAAAAAACTGTTTCCCAGTCACTGATTAGAGAACCTAGTGAATTAAACACCTGCCACACTTCTCACTAATAAATAAAGATTGATTTCTTTGTGATAGCTACTTGGTCAGAGTCATAGCAGGTCAGATGTTGGGTACTGGATGTATTCAAAGACTCTTGGCTACGGAATGGAAATCTTTGGATTTGTTTTGATTCTGATTGCAACACTTGTTTCAGAGCTTGCTTGGTCTTCCCTAATGTTCTGTTCATCTCTAGGCTGATCCTGGCTGTAGACACTTTCCCACACTATGTCAGATATCGTATTTTCTGCTTCATAAATATCTGACATTTAGATAATATCCAACTAGATGTTGGACTTCCAAGGGTGCTAATTTAGGCATGGGCATTCTTAGACAAAAGAAAAGAGAAGCAATTCAGAGAAGAACCATACAGAATATTTATCACCTTCAGATAGTTCATGATAATGAAAAGGACTCAAAAGTTCTCCTACCATATGACAAAAAATAGCAATAGGATCCATATGCATTGGTTAGTAGAAAGGAGTTGTAAACATTCTATTACAGAGTCATACAGATTTATCTATATTGTTTCTACTATGAAGACTATGAAGATTTGTATTCGGCAGAGGATGACCATGTCAGGGAGCACTTCAACACACTGGATGTACATAAGTCAATGGGGCTTGATGGGAGCTGGCTGATGTCTTTGCAAGGCTACTCTTGAATACTTTTGAATGGTCATAGTGACTGGGAGAGGTACCTGAAGTCTAGAAGAGAACAAATATTACTCCTATATTCAAGAAGGATAGAAGGAAGATTTGGGAAGCTGCAGGCCGGTCAGCCTCACCTCAGTCCCTAGGAAGACGATGGAGAAAAAACCCCTAGAAAGCTTTTCCAAACACATAAAGAACAAGGAGGTAACTGGGAGTAATTAGCATGGATTTATGAAGGCGAAGTCATGCTTGACCAACTTGATAGACTTCTACAATAATGTGAATATCTTGGTGGATGAGGGCAGAGCAGTGGATATTGTTTACCTTGATTTCAGACAAACCTTTGCCACTGTCTAACATAACATCATCACAGACAAACTGACAAAGTAAGGTTTAGATAAGTGGACGGTGAAATGGATCAAAAACTAGCTGAATGACTGGGCCCAGAGGGCTGTGATTAGTGGCACAAAGTCCCACTGGAAGCAGTCACTAGCAGTATACCCCAGGGGTCAGTCCTGGGTCCAACACTTTCAACATCTTCATTAACGACTTGGATGATGGGATGGAGTGAAGTCTCAGCAAGTTCACAGACGATACAAAACTAGGAGGAGTGGTATGATACAAGACTGTGAGGAGCGTTTTATACCCCAGATTGTTGTGTCTGCCATTCAGAGGGACCTAAATAGGCTGGAGAGGAGCCTTGTGAATTTCAACAAGCATAAATGCTAAGTCCTGCATCTGGGGAAGAACAACCCCATGCACCAGTATATGCAGGAGGGCAACCATGTGGAAAGCAACTTTGCCAGGGGGGATCTTGGGGTCCTGGTGGACAACAAGTTCCCTATGAGCTAGCAATGCACCCTCACAGCAAAGGATGTCAACAACATCCTGGGCTGCATTAGGAGTGCTGCCAGCAGTTTGAGGGAGGTGATCCTTCTCCTCTGTTCAGTACTGGTGAGGCTGCACCTGCAGGGCTGGGTTCAGTTCTGGGCTCCCACTACAGGAAAGTTATAGACTTAACAGACCAAGCCATGCTCCAGCAAAACTAATTCAAGGACTGGGGTATATTTTATATGAGGAAAGGCTGAGGAAACTAGGACTCTTCAGGCTGGAGAAGGTTCAGGGGGATCTCATCAATGCATATAAATACCTAAAGGGAGGGAGTGAAGAAAAGGGAGCCAGGCTTTTTTCAGTAGTGCTTATTGACAGAATACAGACAATGGATACAAAATACAAAAAAAAAAAAAAAATCCATCTGAACATAAGAAAACACTTTTTTACTGTGAGAGTGGTCAAACACTGAAACAGGTTGCCTAAAGGGGTTGTAAAGTGTCCATCCTTAGAGGCAGTCAAAAACCCAATTGGAAAAGGTCCAAGACAACCTTCTGTAGCTGACCCTGTTTTGAACAGCAGGATTTGGACCAGGTGACCTGAAGAGGTCCCTTCCAACCTAAACAATATGGTGATTCTGATTTCTGTCTGTAATATATGCATTTATTTATTTATTTGTTTGATTGCTTATTTAAGTCAGTGAGAAGTAAAAAAAAGCCAGTCAGAAGAAATATATTTGAAGATGTGGAAAGGAAGACAGAAGAAAAAAATGAAATTTAATGGGCAAGAAGTGGCAGTAGGCATAAGGTTAATTTAAATACTGCTGTTAGAAGATTGCTAGAGTAAGTAAAAAATGATGGTTTTAACGTTAACTGGTTTTACTGGTTTTAACTGAGGGAGTTAGAGAGAATGTAGTAGTACTCAGAGCTCTACTGCTGTGAAGGAATGCAATAAATTACCTCAGCTGAACAGAGCAGCAAAAGCCTCCGAAGGTTCACTGCAGAGTTGTGAAACCTGTCAGTTTTGTCCTTCAGAGAAACTAAAGCTTTTAAAATCTGCCCTTCTAAAGCTGGATAATCTAGCATAATAAAAAGTCCATAAGATCTAACCACTAACTGCTTATACGTTTGAAGGAAGAGCCAGGAAAAGGAAACCAGAGGTAATAGCCACCTGTCTTTTCAACCCCATTACAACTGTCTCGTTTCTGCAGCTGGTCCCATAACCTGCAAACAAGGTTTACTAGCTTGGTATATGAGGGGAGAGCAGTGGATATTGTCTACCTGGACTTCAGTAAGGTCTCTGACACTGTCTCCCACAAGACCCTCATAGAGAAGCTGATGGTGTATGGGCTAGATGATCAGACAGTGAGGTGGATTGAAAACTGGCTGAATGGCTGGGTCCAGAGGGTAGAGATCAGCAGCAGAAGTCTAGTTGGAGGCCAGTGACTAATGGTGTACCCTAGGGATCAATACTAGCTCCAGTCCTGTTTTACATCTTCTTCAATGATCTGGATGATGGGACAGAGTAAACCTCAGCAAGCTTGCTGATGAAACAAAAGTGAGAGGAGTGGTAGATATGCCAGAGGGTTGTGCTGCCATCCTAAGTGACCTTGACAAGGTGGAGAAATGGGCTGAGAGGATCCTCAAGAGGTTCAAAAACTAGAAGTGCGAAGGACCTGCACCTGGGAAGGAAAAACTTCATGCACCAGCCCATGCTGGGGGCTAACCAGCTGGAAAGCAGCTTGGAAGAAAATAACCTGGGTGTCTTGGTGGACACCAGGTTGAACATCAGACAGCAATGTGCCTTGCTGAAAAGAAGGTAGTAGTATCCTGGACTGCATTAGGCAAAGTACTGCCAGCAGGACAAGGGAAGTTATCCTTCCCCTTTATTCTGCACTTGTGAGGCCATACCTGGAGTCCTGTGTTCAGTTCTGGGCTGCTCAGTACGGAAGAGACATGGACATATGAAGGGCCACATGGATGATGAAGGGACAAGAGTAGCTCATATATGAGGAAAAGCTTAGAGGGCTGGGTCTGTTCAGCCTGGAGAAGAGAAGGCTCAGGGAAATATTATCAGTGTCTATAAATACCTGAAGGAAGGATGCAAAGAGGGCAGAGCCAGGCTCTTTTCAGTGGTGCTCAGTGACAGGATGAGAGGCAATGGACACCAAGTGAAACGCAGGAGGTTCCTTCTGAACATCAGGAAACACTTTTTTTACCGTGAGGGTGACCAAGTGCTAGCACAGGTTTTCCAGAGACTGGTGAAGTTTCCATCCTTGGAGATATTAAAAAGCTATCTAGACATGGTCCTGGACACCTGGCTCTAGTGGCCCTGCTTGAGCAGGGGGGTTGGACCAAATGACCTCCAGAGGTCTCTTCCAACCTCAGCCTTTCTGTGATTCTGTGAAAGTTCTTTGTCTTGTCCCGGATGAATGGTCTGCAACAACCTAGCACACTGTAGTTCAAAATCACATTCAAACAAATACAGCCTATAAAAGTGCATTATCCTGCATGTCGAGATTTATGAATTCTGATTATAAAAATGGAATCACTAATACAGCTAATTCAAGATATTGCTAATTAATTCTTCTATTACTTCAATGCATTACTCATGGATGAAAAGATATAATGTAGTAATTACTGGCCTAGAAATACATATTAGAAAAATATTCTTCTTAGACATTAGTATAGAATGATTTTTATTACTCTATATTATATTGGCCCACATAATTAAAAAAAAAAAACAAAACAACAAAATTTTTTTGTAAACCATTATGTGGACAACTGTTAAAAAAAAAAGATCTAGCATGAATAACTAAAAGACCTTAAGCATCTATCATGCCATGGGAAGACATCTTTACACATTATCATCATAATTTACTGGTTTATAACAGCAGCAAAGATTTTGTGAAAATGTAGTGTCAGTTTCCTAAACTCCGTACAATAATCTCACAGGCCTTAGAAACTATAGTTCTCGTAACAGTTCATGAACATTCAGTTTAAATCTGGACATCTGCTCAGTTCTACCATATATTTGTCCCCTTGTTATTCATTATTCAAGACCAACCATGTATATAAATACAAAAGAATGTAAGAACAGCTGTACTGGATAAGGCTGAAGGCCCATCTGGCCAAGTGTACCATCTCCAGCAGCAGCTTAGAACAGATGGTTAGGGAAAGGGTAAAAAGAGCAGGGCAAGTATTAAATGACTGTTTCTCTCTCCTTGCTTTCTGCAGTCCATGATGTAGGAACTTCATGAGCTCAAAGTTTCCTCTGGATGATAATGTGTAATAGTTATCTATAGACTGATCTTTCAGCAATATGTCTAACTCCTTATTGAACTCCGGGATAGTTTTTACTTCTTTGGAAAGTAAACAATATAACTTAATTGCAGGTTTTGTGGAAAAATATTTCTAAACATTCTGACTAAAAATTCCATGGTATCTCTAGTTCTGCAGTTATTAGAAATTCAGAATGATAATTTCCAATTCATCTTCTCAGAGCCATTCCTGCTTAGATCAACTCTACTCTTCACCTCCTTTGCAAGATTAGCAAGTAACACCAGTTCTTTCTTCAAACAGAATCCATCCCATATACCAGATAATCCTTACTGCATTTTGTACCAGTTTTAGTTCTTGATGGACTAAAGATGGGCTAACAGGAACTGCATGAAGTATGCAAGATGCGAACACACCCTGCATTAGGTCTATGACCAATTACCATTTTCTCTTAATTTTTCCTCCAGCTCATTACTTTAGATTATTTCATTGAATTTTATGTGTGATTTTTAATCACCTTTTTATTGTGTGGCCTTCCTTATGATTAAGTATTATCTATTTATGCTTACATAAATGATTTATACTGCCAGAATATTTGGGCTACCTTTTGATACACGTCAATCAAGTGCTGTTACTCTTCAGTAATCTTTCTCAATTGTGAGAAAGCTCACCAATCACCAACTGGGCCAGCCCTGACTGTCTAATTGGGAGATAACTTATCACCTAATAAACAGACTAGCTGATTGAGGGAACACTTTCAGTCCACTCACCATTCATTTTACTAGTTCATTTAAAAATTGATAGCTTAAAATAGCTAAGCAGGTAAATTTTCACAATGAGAATATATCATTATTCCAGCTTAAAGTTGTTCTCTAAAGAACAAATACTCTGGGTCACCAATCACTAAGTGTATGATTTTGTTATAAAAAACTACAGGTTGTACTAAATTTATGAGGAGTCTACATATGCAAAGCTACAGGTAAACAAAGCTATTTAAATTTTGTATATAACTGCAGTGGAGTCTGGATCCCTGTGCTGTTTCTCAACTCCTGCATGTTTTCTTGCTGTTACTAGACTAGGACGTTCTTCTGCTTTTATCTCCACTCTGATATCCTCATCTTTTCTTCTATATAGGTTCCCAGTCACTATGTAAAATCAATATCTTATTCCGGACAGGGGTTCTTTCATGTCCACCACAATGCCAACTTTGTTTCTCACTTTTTGGTTTTGACCATCACTTGATCCTTCTTCTTGCTCTTTTGCATCTTTCAAGCTGTCTTACTGTGGTCTATACTAATACTGTATTAATCTAAATACAAGACATATATTCTTTCTTACAGATACAACTTTTGTTTTTAATTTCTCATCTGGCAGCTAACCAAGCATTGATTCTAGGATCCCAATTTTCCCTTGTTCTATTCAATGCTATGTGAATGAAAAGAGTAGAGTAGTCACTTAGGAACTTTGAGTAGATAAAGGAAAAACAATCTGTGAACCATAAAAATGTATATGACTGAATTGCCAGAGTTCATTATATGTTATTTTTACCCTGCAAGCTGGATAATAATCTGAAGCCTTTTAAGGCATGTATTAAAATAGCCTACGTAAATACCTATAAAATAAAGTCAGCAGAGAGTACATATTGAAAGCACTAAGGCTCATGAAAACCTTGGTGATCTGTTGCTATGTGATTTGTTTCTATGAAGTCTTCAGACCTTTTTTTTTTTAATTTTATTGTACGGCTAAAAGCAGGGAAAATCTTGAATAAGCTTACAACTGGGACACAGGATTAAAATAATTTTGAAATGTTGGATAAAATACTCAAATAGAAAAGGAAAAGCAAACACATGTATAATTCCCAGGATACTTTGGAATATTCTTACTCTCAGGTTTCTAGAAGAATATTTATTCAGTAGTCAGAATTTGCTTACATTAAAAATCTAAAACTGACAAACAACCCCAATTATATGACCACATGCAAACACACTATGACTATTTCTGGATGGAAGGAATAAAAGTCTCCAATTTATAGGGATATTTCCAGAAACCAATGTGGGAGAAGCTTTTGTTTTGCTGTTCTGCAACTTTACAAAGGTGTTATTTGGTATTTGGAGCTTTCCCTATCCTTATTGTTAATAAGGTTACCAATGCAAAGCAATCAGTTAAGCCAGTCTTGTATTTGTTCTGTAAGGCAGTAGAGATACTTCATCAGGGTATCTACATACATACATGACACTATTTACCCTGGCACTCTGTTGAATTCCTGCATCAGGACTATCGATTGTTTACTAACATGGATACCACAGGATCCTGGATAGAAACTCCATAATCTCTCCTCAGGTACATGATTAAGTAGCAAATGACACCCAACAGCATCTGGTGAGCTGTCAGGTGCCAGAAGGTGTTTGTAGTGGTAATTTGGCCATCTGCAATCTGTGTTGTCAGTGCATTGTAAGTTATCACTGTCTCAGGCAATATTAACTTGCAATGTTCTGACATTTCTTCAGTGGGTTGTGAAGCAGACATATGGTACAAAATACTTCCTAGCTGGCTCCTCCCACCTTTCCAATAGCAATGACTTCTGTTGCTTATCAGTACTGTAGACTGTGCTCAGATTTCTCTTCAAGGTACCTTAACATTAATACTGCTCAGGCACTTATACCCTGTGTTAAGTATTCTGAGTCACTTTTGTGACACACTTCCACATTGTGCAGCACACAAAACATAGGAACATATGGCCCATTGTAATTACATATTTTCCAAATTACTTAGCAATTATACCTGAAGTTACCAAGTAGTTCAAAAGCAATTACCTTATAACTTGCTTTCACGTTTTGTAATAATGCTTTCAGTTAATATGGAAAAATAACTAGATAATTATTTTGTTGTTATACGGTCATTAAACAACAGCTTAAACAATTAAGTTTTTTTATTATTTTTATTTTTTTTTTTTTTTACAAATCAATGCATCTGCCTAACAACTTCTGTGCCAGTGTTAATTAAAACAGATATGGTATATTTTTGAATTATGGAGCTCACAAAAGAATGTCAGATGACCCTTCAATCCAAATAGTTTGGACCATTATTGCTATCTATTCTTAATGAATCATGTAAAAAATACTTTTTTTGTTGGAGTTTCTCTTTGATTTTTGTAATATGTTTTCTCGTAAGATTAGTATCACACCTAGAAACTGCTTAAAATTTAGAACAAAATAAAGATAGGAATCCTCCAACCACTCATTTGCAGTGAAAACTTAACTGACCATAACTGTGGATATATTAATGTAACATTGCAACTAGAGGAAAAATTACCTGATGAATGCAAATACATTTTTATTTTTAGACCAACAGCTTCTAATATGGAGAATTAGAATGAGAAGATAGGAGTCCTAATGACAAATACATTGTGCATTTATTTAATGGGAACTGAGCAATTCAGGGAATTGCTAATAGTATTCAGGGGCTTTCATCACTGAGTCACTAGGCTTGAATCTGGCCCAGGTCTGCAATGACTGAAAATCATTACTATTTGATAGTTCTTCAGTGCCCTATGCAAAATGAATGGTGTTCTTACTCCAAAACTGATGGTCATTAGAAAAAATTACTACTCACTGGAGAAGAACAAGATAGATAAGTAAAAGTACGGTAAGGAAGGAGTTTATACAAAAGTAAGATTTGTTATGATAGAAAGAGAAGGGGTTATATGGGGTACATTAAATAAAGAATATTAAGAATATTACTATAGAAATTATCAAAAGTTTTTCTTCTGAAACATTTTATTCGGGCACAATGAGGTGTCTTTTCTTGTTTCCTCTCTTCTTTGCCAAACAAATTATAAAAACAAAATTCTGCCTTTTTGTCCTTGTTAAAAACAAATCCATCTGAGAGTTTGGTTTCATTAGTTTTACCACTATAATCCAAACTCATAAGCTAACCTCCATGTGTTCCTAAACCTGTAATGATTACTTCAGCAAAATGGAATTAGCACTTAACTTCATTTGGAACAGCTAAAGCTACTTGTAAATCTGGAATATTTGAATGGTGACAAAGGAAAAATAACACCTCACCAAATATTTCTTTTATTCATTTTTTCTTTATTTCTTTTACTCAATGCAAAATAGTTATCTGCAAATACATTTGTAGGATTTTTTTTGTTTTGTTTTTGTATGGCTTTTTTAATTTTCTATTTGCAGCTTTGAAATTCTCCAACACTGTAGAAATTTTAAACATTTTAAGACTAGTAATTCTGTCTACTGATAAGTGAATAACAAATTCTACGTAACATTTATTATCATTTACTCTGTGGTAAAAAGGAGGAAAAGTGAAAGAAAGAATGCATATAAACCACAGAATCATTGATTCCTCTGGGAAAGAGGAAAAGAATCACAAGAAAGGAAAATGGTGTTGCACCTCAAACATTAAAAACATTCAATCAGCTTAAATATTTCAATGTTTCATCATGATTTTCCTTATTTCCATCCATCTCTATGGAGTGCTTTGCTGAAAGCAGATCAGCTGTTTCTTTATTTAAGGGAAAACTAATTTACCAAATAAAAAAGAACAAAAAGGTAGAAATTTCTGCACAGACACACAAAGTGAATTCAATGGGCATTATTTATTAAGATTCGTATGGTTATCTGTATGCTTAGTACATCATGGGATAGTTTCTTCCATCTTGAATGGGCATTTTATTATTCCTTACTTAGCAACTTTTCATGTTTCACTTCCTCCTTAGCCTGTCTATAAACATTTCCGTACAAGCTCCTTCAAACTCATTGAAAGAGTATATCAATGACCACGTTTTCTCCCAGAGTCCAACACAGGGTAAAACAGAGAGGGGAAAGTAAACTGTCTTACTTTTATACAGATATTTTCTCTACTATAGTACTTCAACTGTATAGGGGGTGTACCCGGAGCTCTGCTATCGTACCCACACTTGCGAGGAGATACATACGTGCAAAGGCTCACAGATGTCAGTCTGTAGCCTTCACAGGAAAGGTGAGGGCAATGTAAGTTTTTTATTTTCCAGAGCTGATGTGCTGACTTTCTCTGAATTACTCCCAGAATTTAACCCAAAGTGTTCAGATAGCATAGTAATGAGAGCTCAGTTAAAATAGAAGAAACGAACAACAATAACAACAAAAGCCATGCCATAAGTCAAATTCTCAACAGTAGGGTGAATTGTTCTTTAATTCTTGGGAAAAAGCAGAGAGCACAATGAGTAGGGAATTACTGCTTTCATTCTTTCTTCAATGCCTAAGGGACTCAAAGCAACTTGGAAGAGTTAGTTTCCTAAAATCAATTATATACAGAAAGAGACTTTATTATAGATATGTGGGAATATTGTTGATTACACAGATTCCAATGGGAACCTAAATTATTAATAAATCGTTTATCACTATATTATACTTTGTTACAAGGCTTATAAGAAATCATCCTATAGAACATATTATGTCAGGATATTATAGTCAAATATTGTATAAGATTTTTTTAGAAGACTGTGCATATATTTGACACAAAGAAATGTGAGAAATACTACATTGAATAAAACAAACCTGCTGTGAGTAAAACTTTATATAACAGTTCTTTCAAGAGGAAGATAGAAAGATATACATGTGTATAATAAATTTTCAAAATTTTATTTAGTTCCTCTAAAGGAAGGCTTGCTTGTGTACCTTTGATGATTTTTCCAGAATCATTTTTACTTGTAGATACTATAGGAAGGATTTCTGGTTTCCATCTGTATTTGTAGTTGTATTATCCAGGCCCAAAATTTGATGGCAAAAAAGCAAGCAGACTGATTATGGTAATTGCAACTACTTAGAGAGAGTAGGGAGATTAAAGGGAGTTACATTTTCAAGAACTTCTTATGCAACTTTCTTCTGATCAGTGTTCAAACTGTGGGCAAATTCAGCTCTTTATAAAACAGATAGTTCCATCAGTGCAGCAAACAAAATATACTCAAAGTCAGTCATACTGCATTTATGTAATTCCCTAAAAACTTCAGACTTGTGCAATTCAGGCTATATTCAAGTAATTTACTTCCATGAAAAAAGGTTGAATTTAGACCACTTACTGTGCTGTCTCAGATAAAGTAATCTATCAGTTATTTGTATCACCTCCTTTGCATAATACTGAGCCCTGGCTAGAGTAAAGGAGAATATTAAGAACTGATACTATTCAACATTCATATTCAACTGATACTATACAACAAATACAGCTATTTTTGTTTTGATCTAATATTCTGCACACAAATTACAACTTCATCGGTAGTGCACCGTTACAAAAAAAATTATCTTAAATTCATAGCAGGTAACAATTATGATGATACGTGCACTGAATCATGAACACTAAACATGTCCCTGCTCACAACTGTCTGAATCTAATCAAACATTCCTTCTTGCATTTGATGAGATATGAGGGACATGCCAAGTGATGACGTGTACATCCTATGGTATCTGCTGAATCACCATAATAGCTACAAGCTGGCTAACAATCTTTTGATACATTAGCTCATTGTATAGGTATTCACCTGAGAAAAATAAAACCCTTTGGTTAGCCATAGGTTGAGAGTTTTGGGAAGGGCAATATCAGTAAGTTGCTCTTTCTTGTAGTCATTAGAGTTATTCTGACACCAGTGAGACTCTTTGGAACACTGGATTATGAACAACAGCAGATATTTCAAAGAACTGTTAATGAACATATTCAGATAATGAAGAGGAACTGAAGTACTTCTTTCATTGAATTTTCTAAAACTAAGAAATATTGTATAATGTGAAACCTTTTCAGTTAAACAAATGAAAAGTTTTATTAATGGGAATCAGTAGTCATTATAGTTTAACAGGACTTAGTAGTTGTTTGGACATTGTTGCTAGCAAAATAAAGAACCTGAGTGATAGAACATGCTCCAGGAAAGATCCTAGCTGTAGAGCAACAAATTGGAACAGGCCTATAGGAGGTGCTCTTGGCTTTCCTTAGTGACTTGAAAAGATACATTAGGAAAACCTGAATTTAGTCTGTGACTTCAGACTCCATCATGTTTTAGCTACGTAGAGAGTGTGAGCACCTATACTTCACATTTCCTGTTGAACAAATCACAGCTGGCTGGGTTTTCTGGAGTCCAGAGTGTGAGCTTTCCTATAGTCTTGAAACCTAAAGATGAAATTTTTTACAAAGATTCATAATATATTAAATCATTCTTTCCACTGACGACTTCTTATTGGATCCTGTTAAATCTTACATGCACTGAAGGATGTACTTCTAATTTCCTAATTTCATGTTAAACACATGGTTCATTTTTACCTCTTACTCATTCTTCTGGCACACAGGAAGGGCCAATGTATGTTTTGGGAAAAAATAGCCCTGTTGCTATAAAAATAGAGAATATGTACATAATTGAGGATAGTACTTAGTATCTAATATGCTCTGCTGTTAGAGCAAGTTACTACATAATAATAAATCTGATACTAGGCCAAAGACTCGGAAGCTGAAGATTCAGTGGCTGCCACAGACAGTAGCTCTTCTGTACAACATGGGACTTGCTGAGGACAGGTATGCTGAATACTATGAGGCATACAAATTTAAGAAGAAAAAGGAATTAAAATAGGTCTATTGTGCATTATGCTAGACAAAAAAGTATGTATATCTATTCCCAACTTTTAATGTCTTGAAATTCTACAGCCTAAAATGAGCAAACTCCATCAAATGTCCTTGACATTCAAAGGCTCCCCTAAATAAACTCATTGCCAAGTATTATACATTTTTTAAATTACAGTCTTTCTGTGGATATGTCACTAATAGCAGCTAACTCCGATTCATGGGGAGAAAGCAAGCGCTTCTGCTAAAAGATTCAAGGCAAAAGCACAAAACAAATAATTGATTTCCATGCCCTGAGAACTAACCTGACAACTAATTTTTCTTCATGTTCTTATTTGGTTCTTTCCCCTGCTTTTGCAATGAGACAAGGGTCGAATATGCACTCATTCATTGTTTGAAATATTTGTTGACTTCAGGGAGTCTAGATTCTTATTTAAGTATACTACTTAAAAACCCGTTGACTTCCTGTCATCCCTTCAGTGCACGTTTTAAAAATATATACCTTTACTCAGGCTAAGGAAATAGTTCTATAAAATAAGCAGACTCCATAGGCTTATATTTCTGAGTGGATATATATGTTTTTCTCTCTCCGAACCCCTATTGGCTTGTCTCTTTTCTTTTTTCTTTTTTCTTTTTTTTTGTCTTTCTTTTTTTTTCCTAATTACACTTCCAGAGTCCCCTTCTTTCAGGCTGTGTCAGTGAACATTTAGGACCTTCATCATATAGTTATTCAGGAATAGGTAGAATTTATTTTCTTTGGGGAACACTGTTTTGGACATAGTCTATTCAGAAAACTGGGACTTCTTGGTTCACATCATTGCAATACAGCATTGCACAGCAGAACTCTCACAAAAAAAATGGTTTAAGACATTATTTTTGAGCTTAGGAACCTCGGGAATATTTCTTACAGAAATACATATAAGAAAACTAAATAATAATTATTAAAACGAAATATTCATGATGAAATATAAAATTCAGATAATTCATTTCAAGACCATTTGTTTAAAATATTTTCTGAAAAATCCATCCTATTAATATTGCTTTATGGTCCTGGTGAATGACTGATTTTTTTTTGTGATTCAGGTTTTCTGGGATTGCTGACACTTTTCTGAAAAAACTTTTTTGGAAAAAGAACTTCATGAAAGTTTTGTGTAATAACTTGTTGAAAGTTTCTGAGTAATCATGCTAAAGCTTCCCCACTACTAGAAGTAGTATTAGGTACTGAAAACTACACAGCTATAGAGCAGAGGCTCTACACAGAAAACAAAGCAAGTATCTGAAGGTAATAAGAAGTGACAGTGAATGTTACAGCACTGAGTCTTCTGTAGCTGATAGTTACTGAGTATGAGCTAATGCACAACATGAACTTTTTGGATGTGAAAAACAAATGTGTGCAAATTAAAATATACCTTTTTATACTGACAGTGTGGCATGCTTATATGTTTCTGATTAAATATAGCAGTGGATGGAGAGCCTATTGTATGCAAAAATATCACTTAGGACTGGAGACTTGATCTTGCAGTTGTTATTCAAATCAAAGTCCCATTAATTTCAGCAATCAAGCCTGGAAAAATCTGAAGAGTGTTGTGGAATCTGTTACAGTATGTAGTCATTTCCTTACAGCTAACTTTTATTTAAGGATGTTTCATTTATTAAACTTTTCCATGTAATGCAATACCTAAACCAATTTAAGATCCAGAGCATAGGGACAGAGACTTGAATATAACCTAAGACTTCTAACCTTAGCCATTTTTCCAGACCAAACATTTAGCAAATTAAGGTTCTTAGTATCTGAAGAAAGATCATTTTTCTTGGTGTCTGGGAGACAAAAACTGATACAGGAAGCAGCAAGGAAGTTTCAAAAGCAGCAGTGCTCCTAAAGGAAACTAAGGAAGAGGGATTTTGGTTGATTATTCGCTTAAAGAGACCTCCTGCTGTGGAACTGTTTCCTCTTGCTTGATTATGCCTGTGTCTAGAGAATTCACCTTGTACATTCATTGTAAATAAATAAAGGTGCTGATTCACTTAAAAACATATCTTAATATTTCATCATTTCTACTCATAAAGAAAATACTGATATGTGACAACATTTTGACAAAGCATTCAAACTAAACAGGGATTTAATGGAATAATGGAAAGAAGAAAAAGTATAATGAAAAAACATGATTTTCTATCAGCCTTGTTAAGTAAACATTAGCATAAGAGTAGTCATATAGTCATAAATTAATGGCTTAATTTAAAATTGTTTACAGTTTAAGAAATTGAGAATATGCAGACAATACAAGGACAAAAGTTACTCAGAAACATCCATCTGCCCCTCCTCTTTTAGTCCCAAAAGATGTGATTTACATCCTGAGCTAAATGATTTTTTTTTCAAAATTCAAAAGGGATTATACATGCAGCATTGGCCTTGTATAATAAAATCCAACATCAAGATTATGAAAGACAAGTCAAACTCAAAAAGTTTGATAAAATTCATTCTTGAGCTTGGAAAATTGCTCCATCAATATCCTTAAATATTTAAAAGATTTTACTGCTACTGCATGAATACCCCCTTCGTTTTCACATTTTCTGATGATTCTGGCTGATGTAGCCCACTCACAGCGAATAAATAAACACTGAATTAAAGGAAACCAAGGAATGACCAACATTTTCAGGAACTTCTCATCATCTTTTGGATATATTGGGATTTTTCTCAGTTTGGGTGTATGACAAAATTAACTTGATTTTGCAGGTCATCTCCTAAATATTACAATGATGGACACAGAACTGAAACTTAGGGTGGAAAGTGAATGTATTAAAGAGAGTTTTATTATTATTGTTATTATTCCTGATAATTTTCTTTCAAACATTACAGTTAAGCAGAAATATTCTACAGGATTTATATGTCAGACCAAAACAGCTTGGAAGTTAACTGTTTACAACAACTGGCCACAAACTAGCTACAGAGAAAGAATTATTCACAGGAATTATTCACTGAATGATTGTGAATAATGAGCTCATTTAGGAAAATCACAATCTGTTCATGGACAATTTGTGAGCCAAAGAGAGTTAAAATTCATCAACTAAATTATTTGATATAAATTATTCACCAAGCTCTAATGAGCACCCAAAAATATGGCTGCTTATCTGAAACTTATTCAAATTATCCAAAGTGCTTCTGTCTGTATAAGAAGGCCAGAAATATTCTTTTGTACTTTTCAATATCTCCTGACAGTGTTTTCATTTTACTTATGTTCCAAGCTAAAATATGAAGTACAGAACAATGGAAAACTGAAAGATAAAAAAAAAAGGAGGAAAAAAAACCCTATTATTTTCACATCTAAAATATATTTTCACTGATTTTAATTTAAGCTTGTGGTGAAAGCATACTACCCTTTAGTTCATTCTTTTAATGCAGTAGTTTACATTTCTGTAGTTCAGCCTTCTGATTCTGAGATATTTAATAAGACTGACTGACTGAAAATGTTACTGGAAAATATATTTCCATATTTTGTATTCCCGCCACTGTTAATTCAACTTTCTAAGAAAAAGATGCTTCACCTGTTGCTGTCTTTGTCCTTAATAATACTGCTTTTACTATATCTTTTCAGTCACTCACCACATAAACAGTGAATACTTCACTTTTTCCCTTTATCTAGCAATGCTGACAATAAATGTTTCAGTAATTTGTGACTTTTTTTATATCTGGTTTACAATGGCTATCAAAAATAATTACAAGTACCACATTACAAACAATAACATTCCTCAATTTCAATTATATGGATCAGCCTAACTGCTTAAAGTGTGTTAGCTATTAGATAAAGCACAAGCACTCTGTGCACATTATGTGCAGGTGCAACTGTGTCTGCAGTCAGAAGTGAACAAGCACTGCAATAAATAACATTCTAAACACTTTGAGGCCAGACTTGAAAATTACTGAAGACAATGAAGAGATTTTAATTGATTTTAAAGGGAACTGGATAAAAATTTTGGAAGGCAATTGTGGTGGGTTGACCTTGGCTGGCTGCTAGGTGCTCACAAAGCTGCTCCATCACTCCTTTTCCTCAGTGGGACAGGGGGAGAAAATAAGATGAAAAACTCATGGGTTGAGATAAAGACAGTTTAATAAATAAAAGAAAAGGAAAAAAAAAAAAAAGGTTTATTCTCTACTTTCCATCTGCAGGCGACGTCCAGCCACTGCCTGGGAAGCAGGGCCTCTATGCATAGCGGTTGCTTCAGAAGACAAACGCCTAGTAACGAATACCACCCCCAACATTTCTTTTAGCTTTTATTGCTGAGCATGACATCATATGCTATGGAATATTTCTTTGGTCAGTTTGGACCAGCTGTCCTGGCTATGTCCCCTCCCAGCCTCTTGCACACTCCCAGTCTATCAGCCCTAGATTGGAGAGACAACACTGATGATGTGATAGCACTGCTCAGCAGTAGCCAAAACACTGGTGGGTTATCAACGCCATTCTAGCTACAAATACAAAGCACAGCACTATATGGTCTGCTATGGGGAAGGTTAACTCCATTCCAGGCAGGTGCAATACAGCAATTTATCTTACATAGTTTTAGCCACCTAGCAGAAGGGCAATTCATTTAATGTAATTTTCTATAGCCATAATTTTAACTTTGAGCTAGTCACCATAGGGCCCTTTCATATTCAGTGACAAGAAAAAGGCACGTTAAGAGGCTGATTTGTCAGACCTATTTTAGATGTCCTTTTTTAGTATAAGATTAATTGCCTTAAAGAAGTGCACACTGCTCAACAGTGGCTAGAGAAGGACTCTGGATTGATTATCTCAGACCTAAACATCTAACTTCTAGACACCTATGATAAAAGACATGTGTCTCGCTATAAGCTGAGACTGTAGTTTCCTTAACTCTTTTTCTGTAGTCAGTGGAAAGAGAACAAGGCTTATCTAGAAAATGACTTAAGAATTTAGCTCATCTGACTAACATCTAAAGATGCTTTTTTCACTCTACTGACCTTATGGTAATATGACTCCTAAATAAGGAGCTTCAGTGATACACAGAAAGTCATACTAGAAAAATGGGGTAGAAACATCAAGCTTCAAGGAGTTTCAGTTATGTTTCTAAAGTTTGTTAGCTGAATGTGGGCCTTAGTAACTGAATTTTGACTGCATTGGTGGATTTTTCTTTCTATGAAATTGCACAGACAATATTTTTTACTTGTTCTTTAGTGGTAATTACCTATTAGACCAATAGGATTTTTGGGTTTTGGGATTTTTTTTTTTTTTCCCAACCTAGATGGAGAAGAAAAGAGGTTCACTGCAGCAATTACTAATATACACAAAACTACTCATCCCAGGGCACTGGCCTAGTTCTCAGAGTAAGCTTCAGATTTAGGCTGGCATTCATCTCTGTCTTAGTCACCTAAATGTATGATTCCTAATACTGAGTTTGTTTCCCAAAGTACAACTCATGTCATGGTGAAATCAGAGGCAGGCAAACAAAAGCCCTGCTGATGTGCTTAATGTTCACTCAATATCTGTACTGATACAGGAAGTCTAGAGTAATAGTTTGGATTTAAATACCTAAATTTTAGATGTCCCAAATGAAAATAATCCGACTTTTAGTGTTTTGTTCTGTAACTGTATAAGGGGAAGAATAGTGCTTATTTTCCTCACCAGGCTGCTGTGAGGAAGGAGTGAAGACAGAAGCTTATAAACACCTAAGTGATACAGATTTTTCCCACTACCATACCCCTTTCTAGCTATTTTGATAAACTTCCTGTAAAATAAGTCATGTATTCTGAAGCATGCATACTTCTGATCTCTCCTATAAGGTCCTAATGCAGTCGTGAGACACGATAATTCTGTGCGTCTATTCCTTACTATGATGGATTTAAACACTCAGCTTAGAGAAATAAGGTTGTCAAAACAAAGGTGAACTTTAATGTCATGATCTGGAACTGGAAGAATTGCCACCCTGGGAAATTGCTAGACTTTTTCAAATGCCCAGATTTTATTGAAACTTTCAAAAATAGTGACAGAAAAGCTGAAATGTTGGTGTTTTTTTTCGAGTAATAAAAAGTTTGCTTTCTATTGAGATGCAGAACATCTGGATGAAAAATGGTAACACAGAGGGAAGCTGAAGGAAATATGAAAGTGTTAGTGAAAATAAAGATCTTTTTCAGATCAAGAAAGAATTTTCAAAGTTTTCCAGAAGGAAAAAAAGAAGGAGAGCTTTCTTCAAGCTCCAGCTCTTCTGATTCAGTTCTGATTTCTATTTCTAAGTTAGACATTGAGGAACAAAAGAAGGGAGTTGACTGGAACCCACATTAATAAAATTGAGAGCCACTTTTCCCAGATCTATAGTAGAACCACAGTTATAGCTGTTCAACTTGGTGCAAGAATACTTTATTAAACCTTTCTACAAACTGAAAACAGCCTCAATTTCAGTTATCTCATTTATGTTTTGATCTATATTTAATTATAAATAATTATATAAGGAAGGATGAACTACTGGTTAAGTAACAAACTGAAGTCTTGGGGGATAAAAATTCAATCTAAGTGCCATATGTTACCTAAGTAACCTGTGATTAAAAAATTATGTATTTTTCTGTCTCATTTCCCACCTTTAAAATGAGGTTATTGACACCTCACAAGGGCCTTACACAGGTGAGTATTCTGTGACATTCAGATATCATTGTGATAGGGCAATATAAAGATAGATAGATAGATAGATAGATAGATAGATAGATAGATAGATAGATAGATAGATAGATAAGGGTTACATAATAGAACATTTCTACAGTAACTGCTCAGTATCAGTCTTCCCACATGGATTCTCCAAAATACATCACTGTCTACTAAATCTCATCCTGTCATATGTGGCAAAGATGAATAAATAAGATAAAGTACCTCTCACTGAGTAAACCTTTATTTGGTATCACTTAGAGCCTTGCAAGTTTTTACGTAACACTTTTCCACTAAAGTAATAATTATGTCCTACAGTTTGCATTTTGTGACTTATTAATCAGAGTTCTACGGTTAGCATTACTGACATTTCTTCTTTAATTTGGTAAAGTGAAGATTTTATGGAAATTATAAGTCAAAAATATTTAAACCATATTTACTTTTTAATTATCAACAGCATAATTACAGAAGACCTCAGGTCCTAGTGTATTTTACAAAGGCACACAGAGGTATGTGCTTTGTAATAGAATGCATTTTAAATATACATACACTTGACTTTCCTATACAATAACTATTGAAAGATCAACATTTTCATGACTACAGATTGTTTTGTAACTTGACTATTGAGTATCTTACTATACAAATAATGCTGAACTTCCTTTTCCTTAAATTCATCTAATCAATTTTGTTATAACAGTTTTATTTCAGTAACTCTGACACTGGATAAGCTCATCGTGATTATGTTTCAGAAAGCTGTAACAGTGATAAATTGTTCCTCTATTTGTTTTAGGATGATGTCTATGTAAATGGACTAAAGAAAGCTAAACTTTAATTGGAAAAGTTAATTCTTTAATGAAACAGTAGATGAGTTTGTTCACTTTGAGCTCAATTAGCACTGTAATTGTTGAATATAGTTGGGCTGATAATACAAGTTTAAAACAATGTGAGAAGGGCACATGCACCTTCCAGGTCCTGTGCTGCTGATTATGCATGCCACAAAACATATGTAAATAATGGGCACATTGCCAGCTCTCTAGATGCACAATCTACCTCCAAATCTCAGCTCTGTAATTTCTATCTATCTGTTTGTCTGACTGTCTGTCTGTCTATCTATTATAGGAGAGTGCTATTTCTTTTTTTTTCTTTTTTTTTTTTCTTTTTTTTAACCTTGTAAGTACTGCCATAGCTGCAAGCAAACCCAAGCTCTCAACAGCTTGAGGTGCAGCACATGTAGATGTTGTGCAGCCGTGTAGGCACATGTGAGAACTTGGACAAAATAAGAGCCAATGTGAAAATATGGGCTTATTGAAAGCACATTCAGGTTGATGATTACAAGCTATATAGTTATATAACTATTAGGCCACAGTTCCCTAGGACATTACAAAGTCAATCTCACCATCCTCACTGAATTCAAAGGAGACACATTAATGCATCGTGTCTATCTTAACCTTGGACTATGACTTCCTACAAAGTTTTATATCAGTTATGCTTACATGAATATATATGCTCTGTTTTATAGTATATATGCTCTGCCTATTGTAAAAAGTCAAATGTATCCAGAGCTTAGGTTAGATTTCTCCCTTTATTCCTGAAAAACATACAGTTGACACATTTTGTCACTTCTTCAACATGTGCCATTAGACATGGGCCATTAGAAAATTGATTCTTTACATGGATTCTCACCTGGATTTTCAGCTGGATATCAGGTATTTGCAGTGGCTCATCAGTCAAGTCACTGACAATTTAATGGCTGTGTTTTCATCTTACAGTACTTTGCTTTCATTGCTGTGACTAGGCAGGAAGCTGCTTTAATTCTGTTTTGTCTTAGGAGAATGTTTTACTTGTATGGACCTCATGTGTGCTAGTTTTAACTATGTTTTCTATACACACTTCAGGAAATATAACGTAAATGGGTTCAAGCTCTATCCTCAAAAATGCCAGACCATGGAAGGACAAAATCCTGGATAAAGCTTCAATGTTATACTACCTCTTTCAGTAGAGATGTACAGGTTAGAAGGGAAGTATTCCAAACAGAATTGACCTAGCTGGTATGAGTCCCTTCTCACCCTGCGCTTCACTTTTTATGATGCTAAGCTTGTTTGGTAAGTGCAAATAAAGTAGCTTATTAAACAGTAACAAGCCTCCATACCTCCACTACATACAAATAAGTACAAGAAAACTCTGTTCCTTATATCACCTTACAGAATATGTCCAAATGACATAAGAGAACAATGTCAAAAGGGGTGAGTGAAAAGAAGTAGCCACCTACCAGGATAAGTGAATTCCCTAACACTAGCAATTGTTTATGGGTTGGGCTTTTTGACCTACTGCTCAGCATGGTTGTTTACAAGCCTCCTCAGCAGTAATTTTTAGAAAGTTTTTTTACTACGCTCACTTAACGGTTTTCTTACAGAGCTTTAAATTTAGGTGCAACTTTAGGTAGAGAGTTTTTGAAACACTCTGGCCTAAGTTCTCATGCTCATTTAAGTAGAAATATATTTAAAACAATAAAGGGACTGCTAAGAAATCTTAAAATCATAGCTTAAAATCTCCAAGGAGAGAAGACAAAAATAGGGCTCCTGTTATCAACCTTTAACAGGAAGACCATATAATTTTATTATAAAGATTTTATTTTATTATAAAGAATATATAAATATAGACATATGCAAAAACATCTTTCCCTCTCTAAACTTTCCTTTGAAATCTAAACTGAGTTTAAAAGTAAACAAAATTAATCTATCACATCAAAAACTCAGACCCTTCCAGTCCAGTTCCACCCCATTTAATAAACATATCGAAGAGAGATGGAGATACCCAAGCTTCTTTGCAGCTGATACAAAAGAGAGACCACAAAGAGATTAATTTTAAAAGAAACAGAATCACCAAGTACAGAATTATCTCCATATATTTTAATTATACTAGAAACCTGGCCTTCTACACATCTAACTTGAATATTTAAAGGTGGCAACCTGATAATCTTTTATGGGACTCTATTCTTCACTTTATTCAGATCTATTCCTAAGTGAATTGGAAGACAAACAACAGACACTGACAACTCAGGTTTTAACATCTCCTCAGTAGCAAGATGTAAATCTGAACCCTTCAAGGTTATTCCAGGATCTGAAGAGTCATTTTGGCCCTTGGGATAATTGATCCCAGTCATATCAAGAGCCCAAGCTATCTTTGTCAACTACTGTACCTTTCCTTACATTGTCCTGTAGGTTCTTCCTTTATGTTTCCTACCTGCCCCATTTTCTTTACTGCCTTTTAGTGAATGTCAAAGTTTTGTTTGCAGATAAATGGCTACAGAACCAGAAAACAGATGACTGTGATGAGCTACTGCTATTTGCGGTATGAATGTTCCTTCTCTGTGGCAGAATTCTTGACTAAGATTGACTATTTGCTTCCCTGCTTACAGCAGCTCTGTCAGCACTTGAAGGTGCATGCTCCTCTAATTCCTGTCACATTTGAAAGCATCCAAAGCACAAGAAATAATCTTTAAATACAAGTTTTGTCTGATGCAGTTTAAACTAAGGTTAGTGATTAGTGATAAACTAACATATTTGGTATAACTTTAGGATAAAATTTAAAAGGAGAAATCTAATATTCTAGTATTAACAGGGGAAAACCCCACCTCTCCATGTGTCATTTTTCTAAGATGTTTGACCTTATGTTTTGTTCAATTCAGCAATGGCGTAAGGATAAAGACAACACCCAGTGACAAAGCAGAATACACTGAATTACATTGCAGATGAACAGATTACTGTGAACTCCAGCATGGAAGAGAACTCTCCTTGCAGATGATTAACATGGGAATGTCTGCAGCATGGCATCTGTGAATGGTCAGGCTGGTTTGTGTTTTTCATAAGCACCCTACAGTCAGTACACTATTACTGACTTTTTTTATGTTGTACTAGTACCTCAGGTCTCAATGCAGGCTGGAGAGTCCCTATTTTGCTATTCAGGGATACAATGTCTGTTGCAGACAATGTATATTTTAAGTGGAACAGCTATAAAAAGGTTGGAAAGAAGATAGATGTGAAGCCAAATGACCAAAAGCACACCAGAACAGAGCCCTGATCTTGGCAGAATTGCAGTGCAAAACAAGCCGTGGTGGTCTTTTGGCAGAGTATTGGGCCTGGTTAAACTCTGTTTATGCTTAAATGGCTACCCTACAACTAATCTGTTAATGGCAACGTGGTTGCTGCGGTGACAGTGACATCCAATCACCAGGTGCGGAGGGAATTTCAGCCAATCAAAAGCAGGTATTCTGTACCTACCCCTTATGACTGATGTGGAGCAGGGAGGTCATGCACATGTCAAATATACCTGTGACTAAAGGTGCTTTGGTAGCCAAGCCTAGTTTGTCTCCACGCTCTCAATTTGGTTTCAAACCATGACAACTGCATAAAGTAGTAACAATCACATGTCAGAAGTGAATCCATGTAGCAACAGGCAGCACATTGCAGCAGAAAGGGGAGATACCAATAAGCAAATAGGTATATATCTCAAAACAAAAAATAAATCCCAAGAAAAGCAGGATTTTAAAAACTTGTTATCATTAGGCAGAAATACCAGCCATTCCCTGCTTGCCAGCTCAATTTTCCCTGACAATAGTTTTTCTTGTCCAGATTTATGTCAATATTAATACTCATTGATTTGATAAACCTGTGATTTCCAGGCTGTTAAAACCAGATTGCACTGAAACAGTACATACTAGCCAAAAAAAAGTGTTAGCAAAGCACTGAAAGCATTAATTGGCTTCTGTTACCCCATACTCCTGTGGATTATTCCCCTCCATTTCCAGCTTCTCCTTCAAAATATACTTTGGCTGTTCTTTTCCCCTTGTCTGTCTTTTATTGAGATATTTTCCTTCAGAACTTCATTTTTTCTTCTCTCTGCCATATCACCATCTCAAACTATACGACTTCTACCATGATGGTGACTCACAAATCTATTTCCTCAACCTTGATTTCATTTTCATCCGCTATTTCCTGACACATTATCTGGGCTGTCCGTTTAATTGTGAAGACTCGTAATTTGAAAACTTGCACTTCTTCTCTTTCTTTCCCAACCACACTCCACTTTCTTCTTCATTGTTCTACTCATTCTAACAAAAAGCCATTTGGTCTGTCACTCCGACTCACTGCACTAGCGTGATTATTATCCACTCCTTCCTCCTCTTCAGCCTCCTTAAGCCTCAATGGGTTCTTTTTTGCACTATACACTGGAAAAATCTTTATCAATATCATTTTTTGACTAGTTCTTGTAGAATCTTGATGGTTCATCCTGTCTCAGATGTATCTTTTCATCAAATGTGCCATTTTATTTCATCGCCCTCCCTCCCTGTCCATTCACAACTGTGACAAAAACTTTTTACTCAGAAGCAACAGACACTCTCTTTTTTATTCTTTTTTTAATGTCAGAGTCCTTCAGCAGTTACGTATCGCTTCCTGTAATGCATTCAAGTTTCATAAATTGGTACAAAAAAAAAATAGCTTAATGGATTCAGAGAAGATAAAGTGGATTGTAGAAAAATATCCTTGCAGAGCTTCTTTTAGAAGATTACAAGCTTAACAAAGTATACTTTTTTTGATGACCTTTAACAAATCTACATTTTTAGATTTTTCAAAAGAAGTGAATATTTCTAATCCAGCAACACCTGCAGACCAGTAGAATTTAAGATAATTTTTGGATGTTGCTTTTATTGAAACAGGTACTAATTCCCACCACAGTCCTAATAACTGTAAAGAATGGTAAATTATCTCCTGTCACAGAAGCCTGGATACTGTACAAAGTATATGACTTGGCCCTTATTCTAGATTTACACATCCATCTGAGTCTACACATTCTACATTCATAATACATTCAAGATTCCTAACAACTATAACATACAGTTTTCTATTTTCATACAGCTAAAATCATCAAGTACTTTGTGTCTTTATGGCAGCTGTCCTTCTTCTTTGACCCTGACACTCTTGCACTATCTACATGCTTTAAAATTTGTTTTATTTTTCACAGTACTGCTTATATGATATAATTCTTCCTGCAGCTTTGGCTTCTTGTTCATAAATACACTGGAAGCAAACTACTAATTTCCGATTAAGGCAACCTACCATTTGCCGTATCAGATGAAGATGTTAATGCTTACCTTTGCTGTGTTAGTGACGCCAGCCTTTATTGCTCTCACATTAGCTTTTCAAAGATCTTTTTTATTTTCATCTGTTGTTCATTGAAACATCTGTACGTGTCCACTGAAACAGTTTGTTATGAAGTATAACAAAAAAGCTTGTTAAGAGACATATGAAATCCTTGGCAACAGATAGGAAGTGGACATAATAAGACTATTAACTAATCTAGACTATTACATGCTAAACAGCGTTATCAGATTGTTTACTTGTATAAACACTGTTGATCTGCTGCATCTATTTATCTCTTACTCTGTTCTTGCAAAGGCCATCATTTTGCCATGTATCGTTAGAATAGCACAAAAATGTGTACTTATGCTATTGCTACTCCTCATTCCTGTTATTAATAATAATCATAACAGCAGTAGTAAAAACATGATGTGACATTATGAGCCTCATTGTTTAGTATGATTCAAAGTATTAAATAAAATATGATGCACCTTGATACATTTCAAGTCCTGGGACCACTGTAATTTAGAAGAAGGAAAATATGCAATTTAGTTGGTAGGAAAATGAAATATCCATTCTTTAGAAAAATGTCATTACTTCAACATTTGTCTCAGCTTGAAACATGAATGATTCACATTCTGTGATAAAATATAATATACTAAAAATATGACATTTAGAATATTAGATGTTTCTTATTGTATAAAATAATGTGGAACAACACTGTTAAGTGATGCACTTTTATTTCCTTAAAATGAAACATTTGCCATTTCAAATTAGGATCATAAAACTATTTACTTTGATAATTTTCTTTCCTGAATGTTTTCCAAATGAACTTGTTACTGTAAAATATATTTTCTGATAAAATCTTTTAATAGAAATGTGGACTATTGTGTAAATAATAATAAAAACTCCAACCCAAAATATCATTTCATAAAATTTAGTATTAACTTAGTTAAAACAATCAGTTTGGAGAAAATTTTTATTTTCTTGAGCTGAATATCTGTATAACTCTCTGTCTCAGGAATGATGTCTTTTAGGTAAAGATTTACACCACAATTAGTGTGAAATTTAGTACTTCAGTTAATAAACCTTTGATTCTGTATGGTGGTCATGGGGCCACAACCTGAAGTAGCTCATCAGCTGCAAAATTAGTTTTTAAATGACAGGGATGATATTGTTGAGATAACCATCTTGAAACAGCAATAACACTATAGAACTATGTTCTGAAATAAACTAGATTCATTCTTTCATCTAATCATTGTACACACTGTCATTTGTTTCATAAAAATCATTATACATTAAGTACTTTAGCAAGTTCAGAAAGAGGAAAAAGAATTCATTTGCAGTAACACAAATATGCATATATGAAACATATACATACAGGTACGTATACATGTATTCTTTTAATATTTTAAAACTAGTGTATAATGAATTTAAATTATATTTTGCAGCTATTTCTGTTTACTATACTGTAGCCATATCAGATTCTTTTCTAATTCTTACCTAGGTGCTGGGAGTTTAGCTGGGACATTCTTATCTGATTATTTCTTATTAAGTTGTCCAGCAAACTGTGATCCGAGAGAAAAAAAAAAAAAAAAAAAAAAAAAAAAAGCCAGCCTATCAGACTTGGCTATTGAAAAAGAGGGACAGAAAAGAGAGGTTGTGTTAGTGAGAGCTAGCAGTTTACTTTCAAGGTAAATTGCTTGCATTCAGAGCTGAAAATACACCCATGAGACTGTCACCCCTGCAAAGAGTGCAGTTCAGGCTGGTAGATTACATGACATTGTGTTACATTCTATACAGTCACATGCCAAAAATATATCATGCCTAATTAATTCAGTGCTTTGTAGATACAGTAATTTGGAAATGCTTATGAGAACAGCCCCTGGCCAGGATATGCAGAAACACGTTTTTGTCAATATGGCTTGCAGAACTTGTCCCAAAAACTAGGCTGCAAAATGATATACGAGGATATAAAATTTCTACAGATGACCTTGAGCCTTTGTATTTTGCTTTTGAACACTTCTGTTCCTCTATGAAAAGTATTAGAAGTATTATTCCTATTTTGTATAACATTTCACAGCTATATTATTCTGTTTTAAATGGCTAAAGAGCACAGGAACTTGATGGAAGTAAAGATTGTATCAGAACTTTGTGCTTCTGAAGCTTCATACATGCTTCTTGTATTCCTTTTCATGCTACCTTGAAATGTATCCTCCCTTCCTTTCATGCTATCCCTCTTCCTTTTTATTTTAATTAGTTTATACCAGATCATTTGTTTGACCTAGTTTACAATGCAGCACCAAAGATTCTTTTTTTTTTTTTTTTCTAGTAGAATGGAGGGCCAAAAAAGGGGGCAGCATGCAACTGGCAATGAACAGTTAAGGAGAGGTGTGTGTCATGCTGATGTAAAGGGATGAGGAATCATGTCATAAGAAAATGCTAGTCTTGACTTTATGGAGTTCAATAAACATAAAGAAGACAGTGTTCCAAAAAATTTTCAATCCCAGATCTTTATTAAAAATAGTCATACTTGAGAAAATGAAGAATGTGAACAAGGATTTAGTTCTGTGTGTGCTGCCTTATTCCAGAAAACACATACTAGCAAAATTTTGACAAACATTAGACAATCATTTGCAAAGCAGGACCCTGAACCGTTGGTACAGTCTGAACTGCTACATGAAAGGAGGCCTTTACATGGCAAGCACAGGAAAGAAGATGCAAAATAAAAAGAATTTCCATGGCACCTACTTTAATTTCTTGTTAATTCATATCAATTAACACAACTGCTTGCTGAGAATAAAAACTATAATTTGTTCATAAAGTAATATATTCCTTTGTGCATGGAATATGTATCTCTGACTGCTCTGCATTCTATTATATTTCCACTCTAACTTGCAACAAACAAGACTTCATTTTATCACTATTTGATGGAATGCGTCCTTTGCCTTTTGCTCTTAGAGTTAGTCACTTGAAATCCTCCTTGGAATTACATCTCTTGCTCTGCTGCATACTGTGCAAGAACACCTGTCTTGCCAAGAAAATAATAGTAGTCAAGGGCAATTTTCAGGATGATGGTGGTCTGGCCAATTAGAATAAATTGCAAAAAAACCATAAAACCTCAAAAAATTAATTCTTAGCCAGTTTGAAGAAATGTTTACACAAACAATACAGGTTGGAACATTGATGACAAGTATCACATCTGATTTTTTTTTTTTTTGATTCAGAGGACAAAATCTTCCAATGCTATTAATGAAGTAAATTTGACTATTTATCTGAACTCCTTTATTAATATTTCTCATCCTTTCTGAGAGCACAGAAGGAATGGAAGGCAGCTTATACGAACAAGGGGCTGATAGGATTGGAACGTAATTGTTTTGTTTTATGGTTCAACAGGCATCTTCCGTTTCACAAAGGCAGGTACAGAGATTAAAAATGGCTTCTAATGAACATCGAGATCTGACCAGTGCATTAGAAGCATGTTAACTTAGCAGTAACTACATGATAAATGCAAATTGTCTTTTAAAAAATAACATAGTAAAAAAATATAAGATTTAAAAAAAAAATCTCAATAAACATTATTTGCAGTGAGGTGAGACTTCTATGTAGAAATTGTGCCACTATTTCAAGACGCAAAAAGTCTTATTCCATTCTCTTTATGTTTTGAACACAACACAATTTGACCATCACTGAAGATCTTGAAAAAGCTAAGTACCACTTAGTTGAAAAACTGCTAATTCATAAGCAAACTTATGCATTAACAACCTATGTCTACAGCTGAAGCTAATACTTGAGACATCAGATAAAAAAAATTAATGGCACAAATAGATGATTCATACTGTCGATACATAGAGGGCACTCATCCATTTTTATGCTTGTGGATCCCTCAACAATATTTGACATTATTACTGCTAGCTCATTTAAGAGAATTGTCAGGTTCAAAGGAGAACATTAATATTATCTGACTTAGTTTTGGGTTTAGTATAAGTGTTCACACTGTGGTAAAAGTGTGTGATTTTCTTTGTGCCTTAAAATTTTGGTTCTTTAATCATCTGGCCAGGGTACTTTTCACAATATGGCTCCTTCCCAATGGCTCCTTCGCAAAGGCTCCTTCCCAAAGGCTCCTTGCCCTTGTGGCCAAGAAGGCCAAAAGTATCCTGGGGTGCATTAAAAGGAGAGTGTCCAGCAGGTCAAGGGAGGTTATCCTCCCCCTCTACTCCGCCCTAGTCAGGCCACATCTGGAGTACTGTGTCCAGTTCTGGGCCCCCCCAGTTCAAGAAGGACAGGGAACTGCTTGAGCATGTCCAGCGGTGAGCTACCAAGATGATCAGGGGACAGGAGTATCTCCCTTATGAGGAAAGTCTGAGAGACCTGGGTTTGTTCAGCCTAGAGAAGAGAAGACTGAGGGGGGAATGTTATCAATACTTATAAATATCTGAAGGGTGGGTGTCAAGAAGATGGGGCTGGACTCTTTTCAGTGATGCCTAACAACAGGACAAGGGGCAATGGGCACAAGTTGGAACACAGGAAGCTCCACCTCAACATGAGAAAAAACTTCTTTCCTGTGAGGGTGCCAGAACAGTGGAAGAGGCTGCCCAGAGAGGTTGTGGAGTCTCCTTCCCTGGAAACATTCAAACCCCGCCTGGATGCAGTCCTGTGCCCCCTGCTGTAGGTGTACCTGCTCAAGGAGCGGGGTTGGACAAGATGATCTCCAGAGGTCCTTTCCAACACCTATCATTCTGTGATTCCCAATGGCTAACAGAGGCTGTTTTCCAAAAGAAAGTGAACATCCAGGTTTAATCCTTGTCTTCAGCAAGACATAAAACTGGGAAGAGTTGAACCCCAGGTCTGTGTTGTATACCATGGCACACATACAAGTTCCAGTTTACACTCAATCAATAATTTCAGATTGCTTTGATCCATGTTTTCCCATGGTTTTCTCATCTCCTGACTATCCACTTTGTACACACATTAGTTTGAAATTGGTCTGTATGTTGACTTGGACTACACTATGGACTTGCATTCAATATTTTCCTTGAGAAGGAAATGGGAGATTGACAGACTTGTTTGTCATTCCTAAACCTTCCTAGGGCTGAGAGGAAATGATTTCCTGAATGAAGAATAACTGGATGAAATTCAGCCTAAGAAATACAGAGACGAAGAGAAGAGCTTTGGAAACCTCACACTGCTGGTGAAACCCTATTCGTTTCAGGCACAAAATCACAATTAGCCAGTTCTGTGTATTCTTTTCAGAATATGCCTATATTCCTTGGTGACCATAATGCCCTACATATTCCATCATTTCTAGCTGCCTGCAAGTCTCCATCCTAGCCAGCAATAAAACTCCAACCCATCCAGCTTCAACCAGTCCAGTATATCTTCCTAGCAACTCAAACAACTACACATATATTGGGTCTTATTCCTATTCTGTGCTGTCCACATAATTTTAAGTGAAGTTATAAAGGATCTTACTGCCATGATGCTCTCTGTTCTGGGACTAAGATAGGTGAAAACAGAATCACAGAAACACAGAATGGTTGAGGATGGAAGGGACCTCTGGAGGGTCACATGGTCCAACCCCCACTCTTCAAGCAGAGCCACCTACAGCCAGTTGCCCAGGACCAAGTCCAGACAGCTTTTGAATATCTCCAAGGATGGAGACTTCACAACCTCCCTGGGCAACTTCTACCAGTGCTCAGTCACCCTAACAGTGAAAAAGTGTTTCCTGATGTTCAGGAGGAACCTCCTGTGTTTCACTTTGTGCCCATTGCCTCTGGTCCTGTCACTGGGTACCACTGAAAAAAGCCTGGCTCTGTCTGCTTTAGAACCTCCCATAAGGTATTTGTACGCATGGATAGAATCCCCCTGAGCCTTCTCTTCTTCAGGCTAAACTGTCCCATCTCTTTCAGCCTTTTCTCATAGGAGAAGATCCAGTCCCTTCATCATCTCTGTGGCCCTTCATTGGACTCCAGGTATGACCTCACCAGTTAAGATAAAAGCAAATTTCTTTTCCACATCTGTGGTCAGTGACAACCTGCATTATGTCCTAAGCTTCATGGGCTTATGGCCTTTGCCCATCTCCTCTGAGCCTTCTTCCATTTTAGGAGTGTATTCAGTGAGTCGCATTCTACCTCTAGGGTTTTAGTCAGTCACAGGGAGTCCCTCTGGATTGCAGCATGACCCTCTGGCATATCAATCACTCCTCCCAGTTATGTGTCATCAGCAAACTTGCTGAGGGTACATTCTGACCCATCATCCAGATCATTGAAGATGTTAAACAGAACTGGAGACAGTATTGACCGCTGGGGTACACCACTAGTCACTGGCCTCCAACTAGACTTTGCACTACTGATCACTACTGTCTGCACCCAGCCATTCAGCCGGTTTTCAATCCACCTCACTGTCTGATCATCCAGGCTGTACATCGACAATTTCTCTATGAAGTTTATATGAGAGATAGTGCCAAAAACCTTACTGAAATCTAGGTAGACAGTATCCACTGCTGTCCCCTTACCTATCAAGCTTGTCATCTCATCATAGAGGCTATCAAGCATGACTTCCCCCTTGTGAATCTCTGCTGGTTATAGACTAGTAGTGCTGCTCATAGATTTATGGAATCATGGAAAAAATAAGGTTGGAAGATATCTCTGTAGGTTATCCAGTCTGACATCTAGTTCAAAGTCAGATTATCTTCAAAGTTGGATCAGAAACAGTTGGCTGATGGCCTTGCTCATCTGTATTTAGAAAATATTCAAAGATGGAGCTATTACAAGCCTTCACAGAAAAGCACTCCAGTGCTTAACCATTCTTATTGTGAAGAACTGGAATTTCCCTTATTGCAACTTGTGACCATATTCTTGTGTCCTCTTCTGTGAAATTCTGTGGCAAGTCTAGCCCTTTCTGTACTATAACCCTCTAGGAGGTAGAAGGCCATGATTAGGTTTTCCTTGAGCTTTCTTACCTCCAGTCTAACCCAGTTCGCTCAATCTCTCCTCATGAAATCTGTTTCAGCTCCCTAACCATCTTATATACTGGGGGACCCGCAACTGGAGATAGTGCTCTAAGTGAGGCATCACAGGTACTAAATAAAGAGAAATAATTCCTTCCCTTAATCTGCAATATATGTTCTTGGTAATATAGCTCTGTAAGTGGTCAGTTTTCACAATCAAAAGGATGCACTGATGACTCATGTCTGACTCACAGCCTACCAAGACATCCATGTTCTTTTTTTACAGAGACTGATCATTGAGTCAGCCCTCAGTCTATACTGTTGCAAGTTATTCTGTCTTACCTGCAGGACTTGGAATTTTTCTTTGCTTATTCAAGAAAAATGGAGGAAAACAAAAAAATCTGAAGCAACGGGAAAGTATACAGAAAAATAAGGAAAAGTTCAAAACAAGTAAAAGAGTAAATGAAGAGGTAAGCTACTGAATATATGAGCTAATGAGAACAGAGAATAAAAATTAAAAACACCTGGGATGATTTCAGGAAAGGAAAAGAAATTCTTGCCTGTATTCTGTCTAGACTCTAGACTGTTTAGACTGTATTTCCTGTACCTGAAAGGAACAGGAAAAAAAATGAGAAAAGAGGAAAAAAAGCTGAAAAATAGAAGTCTTGTTGTTCTTCTACTTGAGAAAAAGTGGTAGAAGATGGCAGAAGTAAGAAACCATGGAGAAGTCATACTGCAAGAAAGGAAATGTCCGAACTGAAAGAACGGACAAATATAACTAGGAGGAAAAAGAAAGGAAAAACTTTAGGAAAACGTGGATTTGACATTCAGATTATTGACATAAGATGGGTTTGACTTTTAAATTACTGAATTTACATTTTTATTATATCTGCATTTTACTTAGCTCTAAGGGAAATTTTACATTTTAAAACCCTTCGATCAATCCATCAAGTTAAACTATTTATGTATCCAAAGAAAAACAACTGCCCTTGTTAAAAATGTATTTTTCTGAATTTGTACACTGTAACCACCAACAAGGAGCTAACATGGTGCTGGAGTTAGTCATGGATGTTTCTGAGGAAGTATTTTTTTGAGATTTCTCAGAACAGCAGTTTAGATTTCAGTCAATAGAGTCCTTATTAAATTACATTGCACACATGCTGAATCCTTTGTATCACATTTAGTTAGTCACAATGTTGTGAACAATACCAAGACAGATGATATTTAGATTTTATATGCACTGATGATATACATGATTTTTTTATTTGCTTGTTTTTGCAAATGCAGAGATTAAGAATGCAGCCAGGTAAATTTCTTCTTTATGTTTTCCCTTCTCTTAATTCTTCTAAATAGCACAGAACAAATGAAAAAAAAAAAAAAAAAAAAAAACCAACTGGAAAATCCTTGGACATTTGGAGGAAAATAACTATGTTAAGAGTACATTATGGTTAAACAGTCTGGCATTTGCAGCGAGCAAGCTTATGAACCTGCCAGCCTTTAAGTTACAACCCAGCTTGAATTTACATTACCTTGAAGCATTTCTCAGATAATACAATACTAGTTCTATACTTTGGTGGGTGGGTTATAATAAAGAATATACCCATGTAACATTATGCAATATTGTGTTTCATTCTGTCTAGAAAGGTCTATAAAAGATACTAATTTGAAAGAACATTGCAGCTATATTTAAATAACAGTCTAGTTTCAAAGATTAAACAGTTCTGAAAACTTGCTGGAAAAAACAAAGGTTGTCCAAGGTTACAACTAAATTAGTTTAAACTCAGTACCTGGACTGAAGCTTTGAAAGTTCACACTGCATGTACATTGCTAGGTAATTTCTATTGTTATGTAAGTTAGCAATCAGACTAATATAAGAATTACTCAATTTAATTTGTCTATCTTGTTTCTTTAATTTAGATCCCAAGTCTTTCATTTTACATTCAGGGAAAAAAAAAAAGAGGGGAAAAAAAACCAAGATAAGCAAATAAACAACCATGTTCTTGGTAGTTCCTGCTTTCTTTCTTTTCCTTTTATCATTGTGGTGGGTTGACCTTGTGTTGTGGTTTAACCCTGGTCAGCAACTAAGAACCACACAGCTGCTTGCTCACTCACTGAGAGAATCAGAAGAGTAAAAACTCATGGGGTGAGATAAGAACAGTTTAATAACAAAAATAAAACAATAATAACAACAATAATAATACTATAATGAAAGGAGAGAGGGAGAGGGAGAGAGAGGTGCGAAAAGCTGGGAGGGGGCAGAGTAAACAACCAAAACAAACAAGTGATGCAAACACTCACCACCGGCCAACCAACGCCACCAGTCCCAAAGCCGCGATCGCTCCCCTCCAGCCAACTCCCCCAGTTAATATACTGGACATGATGTCATATGATATGGAATAACCCATTGGCCAGTTTGGGCCAGCTGACTTGGCTGTGGCCCCTCACCTCCTGGCTTCTTGTGCAGAGCATGGCAGAGCATGTGCAGATCATGGGAAGCTGGAGAAATTCCTAACAAGTATAGGCACTACTTAGAGACACTTAGCCGCTACTTAACAACAACTAAAATATGAGTGTGCCATCAGCACTATACCAGCTACAGTGAAGAAAATTAACTCTATCCCAGTCAAAAGCAGCACACCTTGACTGGCTGCCAGATGCCCACCCATCTGCTCTCTCACTCCCCATCCTCAACAGGACAGTGGGAGAAAATAAGATGAAATTTTGTGTGTTTTTCTCTGTAAAGAGAGGGAGATTGCCTACCACATGGGCAAAACAGACTTAACTTGCAGAAAATTAATTTAATTTATTGCGAGTTAAAAGCGTACGATAGTGAGAAACAAAGACAAAAGTAAAACAACACCTTCCCCCCACCTCCTTTCCAGGATCAACCTCATTCCTTTATTCCCAACCCCTCTACCTCATCTCCCATGGGCGGTGCAGGGGGGTATAGAAAATGGGGGTTCGGGGTCAGTCCAAAAGAGTTCCTCTCTGCCTCTCCTTCTTCCTCAAACATTTCCCCTGCTCCAGGATGGGCCCTCCCCACAGGTTGCAGTCCTCCATGAAGCATCCACCTGCTCCAGCATGGGGTGCTCCATGGATGTAGTGTGGATATCTGCTCCACTGTGGTCCTCTCCAGGGACTGCAGAGGAATCTCTGCTCCAGCAACTGGAGCACCCCCTCCCCCTCCTTCTTCACTGACCTTGATGTCCACAAGGCTCTTTCTCATGCTATTGCCCACACCCCCCCGAAGCATTTTACCCTTTCTTAAATACCTTGTCCCCGAGGCACCACCGCCTTGACCAAGGGTCTCAGCCGTGCCCTGCGGTGGGTGGGTTAGAGCCAGCTGGAACTGGCTGTGTCCTGCACGGGGCAGCCCCAGCCGATCCTCACAGGGGCCACCCTGCAGCACCCACTGCCAGCGCCTGGGCACCTGCACCCAATGCAATCAGCATATTAAAGTGAAAAAGAATCTTACTAAAATCTAAGACTAGACAAACAAATAAGATAGGATATTGGTATTATGATGACAAAGCAGGACAAAATTTGAATTACCATCAAACTGGATCCCATTGACCTCCACAGATGAATTTCTTCTCTGCTTTTTGAAATTCCATTAAAATAGATCTAATGCAGTAATAGATCCAGTAAAAGTATCCAGTTAGAGGCTAATTAATCAACAAGGGGGAAGGATAAGATTCATTGTCCTTATCAACAGCTATTTAAAAGTTAAAACCTTAAAAAGAAAACTAATCACACAGACCCCTTATGTAGTTTACAGAAAAAAGACAAAAGACCCCAGTTCAGACAGATGGAATGACTCATCCGTTAAAGCTGACCCCTCTTGTTATGTTGATTACAAGTAAGACCTTGATTAGCAAAGAGTCTTACTACGTGTTAGATGCCTAACTAGCTTAAATATATGTTCTGGTGGCTGTTATTAACTGAGATTAATCCTGACTCAAAGGCCCAATTTCAACATCAGTGATTCTGAGTAGTCATATTCTAATATACTTTATGACTTTTACCATGCCCAGATATGCTGTTTATCTCGTTCTTTCTTTTTTTTTCTTTTTATTTCCTTGTCTCTTTTTAGTTGTTTCATTCATTTTTGTTCAGCTGTAAAATATTTGATAAGGACTATCTTCCTCATAATTAACTACACTGTTCTTACAACAAAGACATGTTAGTCCATGATCAAGCATGTAGAGTCTCCCCAATATACAAATTATAAATTTTACTAAAACTCCATACATAGATTCTGACAAATATAGGTGACAGGTATTTGTTTCAGGTTTCTCATCAACAAGAAACCAGGTTTTTTTTAGGTACTGTCCTGTAGTGACTGAACGCTAATGTATTTATGTATTTATTTATTTATTTATTTATTCATTTATCACCATCATGACAAAAACATTACATTGTAGGTACAATACAACACAGTTAATGAAAAATTTCTTCTTTCATCCAGCACAAAAGCATGATTGGAGGAAATCGAAGTTCAGTCTTTCAGGAGCTTTGAAGTTTTTATTAGTGAAGAACCCAACAGTAGCATACCTGACTTGCTTGTGACTAAATCTTGTGACCTTAGACCATGTGAATTTAGATCCCTTCCTACAATAATATAACTGCTGACAAGAATTGTTCTGGGGAACTCACTTGTAACTGAAAGAGATTCATATGTCTTTCATAACTTATCTTTTCACCAAAATGTTTGCTGGCTGATCTTTTTTAGGTTTTATTTTTATTCCATGTTTTATTGCAAGGTACTGTTAGGAACAAGCTAAGCTTGAGATCATGTAGAATGATATGTATATGTTTCTGGTAAGAAGTCAACCTACAAATTTGATTGATAAAATGTTTTCTTGAGTGCTGAACACTTATTTTTCTTTTCTATTACTTTGTGTACTGCAAACTGAATTTAATATATGATGCATTGAACAGTACATAGATTCAGCACAGTTCCTTCAGCTGAAAGCTTTAAAATGCATCCAATAACAAGCTGATATTATCTAACTTTATGCAACATAGATTTAGTGTGTATGTGTTTCTAACATGATTCAGTCCATTGCTTTTTTCTTTAATTCTGTTTTGAAGGTGTTGAATGTTTTGCATAGGAAATAACATAAAAAAATACTGTGTCATTTTAGTTATTCTATGCCTATATTAGTAAGAAAAGTAAGGCAATTTGATATAATCTGCCTGGAGATCTTTCAGTGATTAAGGCAAAAAGCATTTATAAAGAAACTAAATGAGATTTTTTAAGTGAACAAAACTAGTTTTTCATAATAGCATAAGAATTAAGATTTCACAGCATGATCCTGCTACACAGATGCCAAGAACTCATAACACAAATGAACTTTTAAGAAACCATAATGATCTATACACTACAAAAATGTTTAAATGAAAATAGAAAATTAAATTTAAAAGCTTTACTTCTTGAACATCAAAGCTAAAGATGCAGCCAAGTTAAAAGATTTTGAGAGCTTATTACATCTGAAATAACGTACCACGTAATTTCATTCTCAAAATGAGTAATGTGGGGAACTGCTCTTTACAGAGGGTGAATAAGGACTCTATATGCTCTTTTCCACCACACCTGGAGATGTATTGTAGGACCAGGTTGTTAACAAGGATAGAGAGTTGTCCCTAGCAGTTTCCTCTTTCATACAGGTGGTTAGGAAGTAGATGAGCTGAGGAATGAGTCATCCCCTACTACAAAAGGGGTAGTAACTTATTACTAAAGGTCAGCAGGAAATTACACTTACTGTTAATCCCAGAGTTGCTCTATTCTACACTGTATAGTAGCTTAAATGGCCTCATCATCCAGAATCTAAAAGTAGGACTCAGCACCTGAAAGCCTTTAAACTTTTTAAACAAGGATTTTGACATGCAAGGTATGTCTACAATACATTAAGAACTAATGACGATCTTGAGTGAGATCAGTTGCCCACACATTAGGTGTCTAATGCCACTCAAGTTGTCATTAAGCTGGTGACCTGGCCACAGGAGTAGCAGATACGACAGAATGTCTACAGGAGGCCCATCTGGTATGACAGACAGATGCCTAGAGATTCTGAAATAACACTAGACTCCAACTTCAGGCAACTAAACACTAATTGTAGTCAACAGAGCCAGTAGTGTCTGTCCAGTTTCTCCTAATATTGACATTTATATTTGGCAACTCTTTGAATTTCATTGTCTGTAAGTTTGATTCTGTTGCAATTTGAAACTTGAGATCAATTTGAAAGCAGTTTGAGATCATAGATGTCATGCTCCATGTGGATGCCTCAGGTACTTTAGGGGTCTCATAAAACACCTTTTAGCCCAATGAATCTAAAACAAAAATCCTGTGATATTTCTCCTCTGGAAGAAGTTAAAAGCACCTCCACCTGCATTCTGGTAATACCACATAAAAGACTGGACAACTGATGCCATTTTGGGCTCATTCATGTAATACCAACACTGGTGTGCAGAGTAAGTTCCAGTGCCTCAGACAATGTGTATTCTTACCTCTTCATAACTAGTGACAAGAGAAAGGGAAAAGAGAAAGAAAATGTAGTAATGAATGGAAAATATGCCAACCCCTACAGACAAACAAACAAACAAACAAACAAAAACAAATTAAGAAAGTGTGGAATGATTACTGGGGGTAAGATTATTGAGGTTGAAATTATCAAGGCTAAAGTTATATCGACATTTCATAAAAGTTAACTTCCAGGGTGGAATACAGTTGACATGCTGAATATCGGTTCAGTAATCATTCCCTAAGCAACATCACCTGCAATCTTAGATGTTGGTAACACTGGGGGAGCTCGGTGTACTAGTTCTAAGAGGAACAACTGGGGAGCTCCACGGCCCAATTCCTCCATAAATCACTGCAGGTCCAGGAGCTAGATGGAACCATGGAACCATGCCCTGACCAGCACCGTACAATTGCAAAATCATGCTCTGTGGATGAACTTTGCTCATTATAACTTCATTATAATACCAAAACACACCTCCATCTCAAAAGTTACCCACCTCCAAGGTGCGACCACTCCTCACTGAGCTTGCGCGTTGAATTTTTTCTAGTATATACCTTTAAAAGCAAAGCAAGAAAGTTTTACACCAATCATACCAAAGGTATGTATGACTAGAGCCACTCAAACTCCACCTGAAAGGTAAAAAATAATATAAATATAGCCTAAGGGAGAGAGGATGTTGGGGAAGATACCATCATCGCGTACCACTCTGACTTCTGGGATCAGTTGACGGGCTGAGCCTCTCTTCCCCCATTGGGATGCCTTTGGGTAAAATTCAAACACTTGGTTATACCAAATGCCTCCCTGGGGAACATTTAGAAATCTCTGTAGAGTCTCTTTAGATTATTTATAGTCAGTGCTGCTATTAATATTTGCTGTATTTGTATATACTTTTGCAGACAATCACTATCACTGGCAATCCAAAGAACCTGTGTCTCTGTTGCTCAAATAAATTGTGGTATGCATTGGTCCAGTCGTGATAGTTCTTTTGAGCACAACCAATATTTTGGCCATGACAGCTCGTCGAACACGCCTAGACTCACACTCTTAATGCGACAGAAAGGAATGATGAAAAGGCATGTGAATCACTGCCTCCTCTCTTCCAAGTTTATATATCTTCTAATAGTACCAGTTTCATCAAAGCCATATCCAAATTATTGAAAACTGTGAGAAGCATCACTGTTGCTTATGTTTCTCTGAAAAAATCTCAAGGTTTTTTATTTCCTTGAATGAGAATTTGGAAATTACTTGTTTTGGTACAGAATGAAGTCAAATGAAGCTAGTATAAGCACTCAGCATGAAATACTGGTCTGGAAATAATTTTAACTTAGTAGGAGCTATCAGGAGTGCAGTGATCCCCCAAATTGACAAAGGCCTGGATAATCATAAGGAAATGTTAATAGTCAGTGTACCAAATATGCACATTCTTGCATGCACCACATCTACAAAATGTGCCAATATGACATGTACTTTTGCAAGAGGGGGATGGACTAATAAACTTAAATTTATTATGTAGGATACCAAAACACAAATAAGGTTTTTTGTTGAGTGGATTCATATCCATACTAATTTTCATCATTTTTCCCCATTTCATATTTATAATTTAATTTAATATATAGCTATTTATTTTTAATTTGTTCTAATAAACCCTTCTGTAAGGTGTGTGTAATTTATACTGTTGTTGGTATTTGAGACAAAAAGCTGATACTTGGTTGTTGGTTTCCAAACCATTTTTACTTTATGTCTATGTGTGTTTTTCTGGTTTATATGTTTAAAATGATTGCCATGTAAAGAATGATACAACATGATACGTGCAACTAGCAAGATAAAATTAACATAGGTTGGTGCTGACTACATTGTCTTATGTAATGTTTAGATGCATATCAATCCATTTCTCAAGATGCATTAAATTCCAGCTGCTTTTAGACATTGTTCTAACTAAAATATATCATGTTTGATATACATTGTTCATTATTTAATGCTTCATCTTCTACTCTTTTGGCACATTGAAGTTTTTTATAAAATAAATATTATTACTGTATTTAAAAGTTTAACTTACATATTTTTGTCATATGTAATTAGTTTCAAATTCTATTTTTATTTATATCAAAATGAAAGTTATTGTATCTTTTGTGGGGAAAAGGATTTCTAATTGTTCTATTTTGAATCATAGAATCATATAATAGTTTGGGTTAGAAGGGACCTTTGATGGTGATCTAGTCCAACCCCCCTGTAGTGAGCAGGGACATCTTCAACTAGATCAGGTTGCTCAGAGCCCCGTCCAGCCTGACCCTGAATGTTTCCAGGGATGGGGCATCTACCACCTCTCTGGGCAACCTGTGCCAGTGTTTTACCACCCTCATTGTAAAAAATTTCTTCCTTATATCTAGTCTAAATCTACTGTCTTTTAGTTTAAAACCATTACCCCTTGTCCTATCACTACAGGCCCTATTAAAATTTTGTCCCCATCTTTTTATAAGCCCCCTTTAAGTACTGAAAGACTGCAGTAAGGTCTCTCCAGAGCCTTCTCTTCTCCAGGCTGAACCACCCAAACTCTCTCAGCCTTTCTTCATAAGAGAGATGTTCCATCCCTCTGAACATCTTCGTGGCCCTCCTCTGGACCTGTTTCAACAGATCCATGTCCTTCCTGTTCTGAGGTCTACAGAGATGGACGCAGCACTCCAGGAGGGGTCTCAGCAGAGCAGAGCAGAGCAGAGAAGAGCAGAGGGGCAGAATCACCTCCCTCAACCTGCTGGCCGCGCTTCTTTTGATGCAGCCCAGGATACGGGTGGCTTTCCAGTCTGAGGGCTCACATCACCCGCTCATGTCCAGTTTTTCATCCATGAGTACCCCTAAGTCCTTCTCTGCAGGGCTGCTCTCAACCCCTTCATTCCCCAGCCTGTACTGATACCAGGGATTGCCCTGACCCAGATGCAGGACCTTGCACTTGGCCTTGTTGAACCTTATGAAATTTACATGGGCCCACTTCTTGAGCTTGCCCAGGTCCCTCTAGATGGCATCCAATCCCTTGGGCATCTCAAGCACACCACTCAGCTTGGTGTCATCTGCAAACTTGCTGAGGGTGCACTTGATCCCACTATGTCATTAATTAAGATATTAAACAGTACTGGTCCCAGTATAGACCCCTGAGGGACACCACTCATCATTGATCTCCATCTGGACATTGAGCCGTTGACCACTACCCTCTGGACATGACCATCCAACCAATTCCTCATCCACCAAACAACCTGTCCATCAAATCCATATCTCTCCAATTTAGAGAGAAGGATGTTGTGGAGGATTGTGTCAAAGGCCTTAGAGACATCCAGACAGATGGCATCCATAGCTCTTCCCTTGTCCACTGATGTAGTCACTCCATCACAGAAAGCCACTAGGTTGGTCAGGCAAGACTTACCCTTGGTGAAGCCATGCTGGCTGTCTTGAATCACCTCCCTATCCTCTGTGTGCCTTAGCATAGCTTCTAAGAGGATCTGTTCCATAATCTTCTGTCCTGGTTTCAGCTGGGATAGAGTTAATTTTTTTTTTCATAGTAGCTAGTGTGGGGCTATGGTTTGGATTTATGCTGAAAACAGTGCTGATAATGTGGAGATGTTTTAGTTGTTGCTAAGTAGTGCTTACACTAGTCAAGGACTTTTTCTGCTTCCCTGCTCTGCTGGGTGCACAAGAAGCTGGGAGGGGACACAGCCGGGACAGCTGACCCCAACTGACCAAAGGGTATTCCATACCATATGACATCATGCTCAGTATATAAAGCTGGGGGAAGAAGAAGGAAGGGGGGACATTTTGGAGTGATGGCGTTTGTCTTCCCAAGTCACCGTTACGCGTGATGGAGCCCTGCTTTCCTGGGGATGGCTGAACACCTGCCTGCCCATGGGAAATAGTGAATGAATTCCTTCTTTTGCTTTGCTTGTGTGCGTGGCTTTTGTTTTGCCTATTAAACTGTCTTTATCTCAACCCAGGAGTTTCCTCACTTTTACTCTTCTGATTCTCCCCCTTCCCACTGGGCTGGGGGGGGAGTGAGCGAGCGGCTGTGTGGTGCTTAGTTGCTGACTGGGGCTAAACCACAACATCTTCCCAGGCACAGAGGTGAGGCTGCCAGGTCGGTAGGTCCCAGGGTCGTCTTTTCTACTCTTTTTAAAAAGGGGTGTAATGCTTCCCTTTTCCAGTCGTTGACCTGACTATGGTGACTTTTCAAATATTGTAGAGTGGCTTGGCAACTGCATAATCCAATTTCTTCAGGACTCTGGGATGCATCTCGTCAGGTCTCACAGACTTATATATGTTCAGGTTTCTCAGGTGGTCTTAAACCTAATCTTCTCTTAAAGTGGGAAAGACTTTGCTACCCCAGTCCCTGCCTTGCAGTCCATCCACTTGAGAGGTGTGGGAAAAGAGGTTGCCAGTGAAGACTGAGGCAAAAAAGTTGTTGAAAACCTTAGCCTCCTCCTCATCTGTGTTTACCAGTTTGCCATTCATGTTCATCAGTGGGGGTACACTTTCTTTGATCTTTCTTATCTGGCTGACGTACATATAGAAGCCTTTCTTATAACTCTTTGAGTTCCTTGCCAAGTTCAGCTCCAGCTGTGCCTTGGCCTTTCTGATGCCATCCCTATACAACCGGGCAAAATCCCTATACCCTTTCCAGGATACTTGATTTGAAATAGGTAGACTACCTATTTAAAATATATTTCCTGTAATGACAATATTTGTGATATATTAAGTAAAGAAACAAGGTTTTAGAAAAGTGAATATAAGACTACATGAAAGGTAACTAAAATAGAGGCACAATACAGTTTTTTTAAAGTCACTATTATGCTATCTGGAGCTATCCCTTAAATAAGCATTGCCAGTGTATTGGGTGTCAATGACAAGGCGTTGGCAGCAGGGAGGCAGCAGTGGTAGTCTCTGTGAGGAGAGGCCAGATGCTGCTGGCTGGAACTGCACACAGCTGGTTCTGGCCAGTTCCAGTCAGTTTCAAAGGACACACTGCAAAACACTTGCGATGTCAATGGCCAAGCACCTCAGGGAAAACATACTTAAAGCACATACTTAACTTTAACTTAACTTAACTTAACTCATGGAAAACATACTTAAGAAAGGCCAAAACACTGCATGGCAGTGAGAAGTGAGGGAAAAAAGTGTGTGAAACATCCCTGTGGACACCAAAGTTGGAGAAGAAGGAGAGGGAGGAGGTGCTCCAGGTACCTGAGCAGAGATTCTTCTGCAGCCCATGGAGGAGACCAAGGTGGAGCAGGTATCCATGCTACAACTTGTGGAAGACTCCACACCGGAGAAATGGAAAAGTATGAGGAGGAAGGAGTGACAGAGAGGAACTGTTAGTTGACCACAGCCTCCATTCTCCATCCCCTTGTGCTGCTCATGGAGGAGGAGGTAGAGGCATCAGTAAATAAGGATTGAAATTGAGCCTAGAAAAGGGGTAGGGGGAGGATGTTGTTTTTCCTTTGTTTCTCACTATCCAAATGGACTTTGATGAAAAATTAAAACTTTTTTCCCTAATCTGAGTCTCTTTTGCCCATGACAGTAAATAATAGGGCAATATTGCTATCTTTATTGACCCACAAGCGTCTTAATTTCATTTTCTCGCCCTGTCCTGTTGAGGAGGGGGAGTGAGAGAGTGGCTTGGTGGGCATCTGGCAGCCAGCCAAGGGCAACCCACCATAGTAGGTTTCAGTATTCAAATCATATATTTCCAATAGGCCATACACATATATTTTACAAACTAGAAGTATTTTGGTTTTCTTACTTTTAGTTACTTGAAACATTATGTATTATTTATTATTATACAATAGTAATTACTTTATTTGGTATCTACTGATTTAGCAACAATAGTTTTTGACATATGGTCTTTGTTTCGATTAGTTTTGTTGTTTGTTTTTTTTTTCTTTTAAAGGTTCAACAAGTTGTTCTGCAAAATGTCCTAAAAAATTCCATGCTTTAAAGAAAAATATTATCTAATTTGGTTGTTTGAGACTAAATCCAAGTGAAAACCGGGATACAAAAACATGAGGAAAGACAGTGTACAAAGAGAGTTTGTATTTCACAGAAAAGAAAAAAGCCTAGTATATCACATGTCTTTCAGCCTTGCATGACATTCATAAGAATTTAAGATTAAAGACCAGTGTACTGGCACATATCCTGTAATACCTTGTCACTGATAATGGTCAATATATTTTAGAAAGATAGTACCTGGAACACTTGCAACAAATATGGGATAAAGTTCCTTTTGGAAAGTCTTTATTTAACATATCTAGCCTCTTTAACATGGTTAGTGAAAAATCCTGCAATCACATTAGTGTAGCTGCATCAGAAAGGCAGAGATGTGAATGGATATTAATGGACTATCATACTTTTTTAATGAAAATACGGGAAATTATTCTTTATAAGAGACTACATTCATAACACAAACATACGCTTAGCTTTATAATACAGATGCCAAAGCAATTTATTTCTGCATTATTCCAGGCTCCTTTATGATCTAGTGTATAAATATATGAAGACATTTCATTCACTCCTCTCTCCTCTGCACATAAAACACGTTAAAAAAAGAAAAAGCTTTTGGATATGGCAAAAGTGAATCTTTTTCATTTTTCATATTTTATTTCTATTAACAAATTATTTTTCTTTTAAGATCATGTACTGTCTCCCTTTTGCCTGAAAAGACTAGGAGGATAACAAAGCAGATGGTAAAACCTGGTATGGGTGAAGTATTTCACCAGCCATTAAAGGCTTTATGTGTGGAACACACTAGAAGTATAAAATATGCACTAGAACTAGAAAATTGTGCCTTAAAAGTAACTCTGCCAGAAACAGCTTTTAAATTTCATTTGAAAACATCTCTGTGAAATGTTCTTCCTTTCAAATGATTCATTGCCTCTAGGGTTAGGTATTATGGGCAAGATAAACACTTCCATTTTGAATTTTTAAATTTCATTAGTTAAAAGCATTGTATGCAAAATATTTTAATATGATTTTTATAAGTTTCCAATTGCTCAAAACTTATTACTTGATTTAGTTGAAGATCTTTGCATATTTTGAGCCAGAAGGAGTATGCAACATGTGGTTATCAAGGCAAATAAGCAAGTGGTGGAATCAAAATCTGCTGCATTCTAAGTGATTTGGTATCAACAGAATGGCTCTAAAATGCTTATGTTACACACAGGATTTTTTTCAGCTTTACTGTAAATTGAGTCATCAATGAAGCTCTATGTACCTGCCAGTATTGCTATCTAGCTACATGCCATGGAAATAGAAACTGATATATAGATAGTTAGCTTTCTTACATCATCCTCCTAACAAGAAATACATCACTGTTGGAGTAAGAGACAAAATTCTGAGACTTTTAACTGGTAGTCATTCAAAATGGCAGCATTGTCTTTTTCTTTAAAATAGTCTTGTGAATAGTCTGTGAAGGTGATGCAGCAGCTAATCCTGGAAACAACTTCCAGGTACAGGAAAATCATCAGGAGTAGTCAGCAAGGCTTCACCAAGGGGGAATTCATGCTTGACCAACTTGATAAACTTTTATGATGAAGTGACCAGCATGGTGTATGAGGGGAGAGCAGTGGACACTGTCTACCCGGGCTTCATTAGGCCTGAGACACTGTCTCCCATAAAATCCTCATAGACAAGCTGTTGAAATCAGGGCTAGGTGAGCAGAAAGCAAGGTGGGTTAAAAACTGGCTGAATGGCTGGGCACTGAGGCAGGCAATCAATGGCACAAAGTCTAGCTGGAGGCCAGTGACTAGTAGTGTACTCCAGGGATCAATACTGGGTCCAGTCCTGTTTAACATCTCCATTAATTTTCTGGATGATGGAGCAGAATATACCTCAGCAAGTCTGCTGTTGACACAAAACTGGGAGGTGTGGCTGATACACAAAAGAGTCATGCTGCCATCCAGAGGCACCTTGACAAGCTGGAGAAATGGGCTGAGAGGAATTTCCTGAAGTTCAACAAGGAGAAGTGCAAAGTCCTGCACGTGGGAAGGAACAACCCTAGGCACCAATATGTGCTAGGAGCTACACAGATGAAAAGCAGCTTTGCAGAAAAGGCTCCAGGTATCTGGGCGGACACCAAGCTGAACAGGTGCCAGCAAGGTGCCCTTGCTGCAAAGAAGGCCAATGATATCCTGGGCTGCATTAGGCAAAGTAACACCAGCAGTTCAAGGCAGGTGATCCTTCTCTTTATTCAGCACTGGTGAGGCCACACCTGGAGTCCTGCGTCCAGTTCTCGGTTCCTCAGAATAAGAGTGACATGGCCATACTGGAGAGAGTCCAACAAAGGGCCACAAAGATGATGAAGGGACAGGAACGTCTATCCTATGAGATAGATGAGAGAGCTGGGACTGTTTAACCTAGAGAAGAGAAGGGTCAGGAGGGATATCATCAATGTCTATAAATACCTGAAGGGAGGATCTAAAGAAGACAGAGCCAAACTCTTCAGTGGTGCCCACTGACAGGACCAGGGGCAATGGGCACAAAATGAAACACAAGAAGTTCTGTCTGAACATCAGGAAACACTTTTTCACTGTGAGGGTGACAGGTTGCCTGTGGAGGTGGTGGAGTGTCCATCCTTGGATATTGAAAAGATGTCTGGACATGGTCCTTGGCAACTAGCTCTAGGTGGTCCTGACTGATCAAGGGGGTTGGAGCAGAAGACTTTCCAGAGGTACCTTCCATCCTCAGCCATTTTGTGATTCTGTGATTCTGTGACTCTGTGACTCTGTGAAGCCATGATGTATAAGAAGAATGGGGCTTTCTCAGTCTTTGATCTTCAGTTGAATATTATTGTGAAATAACCTGTAAAGGGGCAACCTGTAAGATGTATGAAACAGTCTTTAGGCTAGCAAAAATAAGATTCTGTATCACGAAGTTCTGCCTTATAGACCTGTCAGTCTTACGAATGCGTCAGTCTCTCTTTTGACTGAATAGACTTTATCTGTTGGACTAAGACTATGAATTTGCAAGACTGGATTACTTTGTTTTCAGCTCAAAGTAACTGTTATTTTAGTTGGGAATTTTTTATCACAATAGCATTTCTTTCCCAAAAAGTTTCTGAATATGTTGAATGATCACACCTTTGAAAAGGGGAGAACCGAGGTCTTTTTAAAGAGAAGAAAAAGGACAAGAAAAATAATCATAATAGGACAACATCTTTATGACAAAGAAATAAAATATGTAGGAAAAAAGCTATGGGGAGAGAAAGTGAGTGAAGAAGAGAGACAGAGAACAAGAAACTGAGTATGAAATAAACAGAGAATCTTGCTGTGAAACAAAAATGGTATCTTCCAAATAGTTCACAGGTAAGTTTTTATAGTGTCTTGATTGAGCAATGTAATTATTTTGCACACTATCCAGTTTGTTGTGATGAGAAAGAGACATAAGGTGAGGAAAATGAATAATCTTTTTCATATTTTAGTTTATAAACAGATTATGAAGAATTTTCTTTTTTTTTTGTTTTGTATTACCATAAAATTTTTAGTATCAAATCACTCATTTTTCTTTCGTTTATACAGGTAACAATGAAACTGAAATCCTGAAAGGAAAGACACTTTAGGAAACATGAAAAGTTAAAAATTTTTAAGGCTTGTGCAGTTTTAAATTTACTACAAGAAAGCATAAAGAAATCCTGAATGCAATAACTAAAACCTGCATGTTCTTCAATAACCACAATATAGATTTGAAAAAAAACCCTTCTAGAGTTTTTGCATGTATGCATGTATTGACATGGAAATTAAGAGACATTCTAATTGCTCTCTATAATTATGTCTCTATATATCAATAGAGATTGTGTTACATGTCTCTTACCAGTTACTGTCATTGGCAGCAACATCGTATTTTTAATAGGCTGGAGAATTTGGGATGGAGATCATCCTGTCTGGATGTCCTTGATCTTTCCCTATAGAAAAAATGCATGCTACAATAAGTGTTTGTTTTTGTGGTGGGTTGACCCTGGCTGGATGCCAGCTGCCCACCAAAGCCACTCTGTCACTCCCCTCCTCAGCTGGACAGGGAAGAGACAATATAACAAAAGGCTTGTGGGTCAAGATAAGGGCAGGAAGAGATCACTCACCAATTACCATTACGAGCAAAACAGACTCGACTTGGGGAAATTAATTTAATTTATTAACAATCAAACTGGAGCAGCTTAATGAGAAATAAAAACTAAATCTTAAAACACCTCCCCACCACCACTCCCTTCTTCCCAGGCTTAGCTTTACTCCCTAGTTCTCTACTTCCTCATCCCCCCAACGGCACAGGAGGATGGGGAATGGGGGTTGCAGTCAGTTCATCACACGCTGTCTCTGCTGCTCCTTCTTCCTCAGGGGGAGGACTCCTCACACTCTTTCCCTACTCCAGCGTGGGGTCCCTCCCATGGGAGACAGTTCACCATGAACTTCTCCAACATGAGTACTTCCCATGGGACGCAGTCCTTCAGGAACAGACTGCTCCAGCATGGGTCCCCCACAGGGTCACAAGTCCTGCCAGCAAACCTGCTCCAGCGTGGGCTCCGCTCTCCAGTGGGACTAGGACACATGGGTCCACAGGTCCTGCCAGGAGCCTGCTCCAGCACAGGTTTTCCATGGGGTCACAGCCTACTTTGGGCATGCACTTGCTCTGGCATGGGGTCCTCCATGGGCTGCAAGTGGATATCTGCTCCACTGTGGACCTCCATGGGCTGCAGGGGGACAGCCTGCCTCACCATGGTCTTCACCATGGGCTGCAGCGGAATCTCTGCTCTGGCGCCTGGAGCACCTCCTCCCCCTGTCTCCTTCTTCACTGACCCTGGTGTCTGCAGGGTTGTTTCTCTCACATATTTTCACTCCTCTCTTCAGCTACAATTGCACAGGGGTTTTTTTTTCCCCTTCTTAAATACATCATCCCAGAGGTGCTACCAGCATCCCTGATGGGCTTGGCCTTGGCCAGCCATGGGTCTGTCTTGGAGCCAGCTGGCATTGGCTCTATCAGACATGGGTGGAAGCTTCTAGCAGGTTCTCACAGAAGCCACCCCTGTAGCCCCCCCACTACCAAAATCTTGCCATGCCCAAGATCAATACACTTTTATCTATACTTAAAAAAAAAAAAAATCCCAATGTGTTTTTACATAAGAACTTCTTTTCTAAACACTGATTTTAAGTATCAGTTCTTTTCTGGTCCTTATCTCTTGGAAGGGAAAAACAAAGAAAAAGAAAAGAGCACTTGAAGTTTAGTCCTGGAACATAGCCTTTACAAGACAACAGAGAGTGATGAATAGACCATTCTCCATCCCATTCTCTCTGAATTAATACCTGAAACCTTATTTTTAAAGCATTTTTAGCAAAAACATATATTTCTATATGACATGATTATTTATCAGGTGTGCTGACTTGTTTTGACAAAAGCTTCACATTCTCTGCAAAAACCACTGGTGAAGTATTAGGTGACCTGAATCTCTCAGGCACAGAAAGCTGTTCCCTTGAGGTTGATTATTTGGCTTCCCAAATATGTCATTCTAAAGAACAGCAGATACATCTTCCAGATTCAATTATGGAGAGGCGACACCATCATTTCCTCTTAATACAACAGTTTATCTTGTATTGTGATGATCAGGAAAGCCAATCCTAATGAACAAAATGTCAAGCATATGGGGGTAGGGAAGATAGCTGAAATGGCTCATCAGGTCAAGATGTGAAGCAATCCAGCCCAGGAAAATTAAACAGCAAGTGATTATTGTTTGCAAAGACTGGTCTTATCTGTGCACACATTAAATTTATTGTTTTAATCTACTTTTAAGTAAAAATATAACTTCTTGGGTTTTAATACATCACTTGTCTTTAAGAAATCTGTCATGATTGTGTGTTCATCATATATGAATTTCAGAAGTAATCTTCCAGTCTAGGGAAAATCCAGCTAAATTGTTGTTTAATGTTTGTAATGTACATAAAACATATATGCAATAATATTTTAGTACTTGGTTATAACATTTGCCTTGAATGAAGGTATGCAAATATTATTGTATTTTTCACACACATTATATTATAATAACACATGTGACTATGTAAGGACACACGCTATTTGAAGTGGCTAATATTTAATAAATTCCTGACTGGTGTTTACAAAACAGGAGTCAAGTGGTGTCATGGTTTTAGCTGGGATAGTTGATTTTCTTCACTGTAGCTAGTATAGTGCTGTGTTTTAGACTTGGTATGTAAATAATGTTGATAACACCCTGGTGTTTTAGTTGTTGCTGGGTAGTGTTTACACTAGTCAAGGACTTTCCAGCTTCCCATGCTCTGTGAGGTGCACAAGAAGCCGGGAGGGGAGGGGATACAACCAGGAGAGCTGATTTGAATTGGCCAAAGGGTATTCCATATCATGTGACATCATGCCTAGTATATTAACTGGAGGGAATTGGCCGGGGGAGGCAGTGATCGCGGCTCGGGGACCGGCAGCGTCGGTCGGCGGGTGGTGAGCAGTTGCAGCACTTGTTGTTTAGTTTTGTTTTTTTTTCCTCTTCTTCCAAGGTTTCATCTTTCTCTCGCTCATTATTTTCCTTTTCATTATATTAGTATTATTGCTGTTTTATTCTAATTATTAAACTGTTCTTATCTCAACCCACGAGTTTTCTTACTTTGGCCCTTCCGATTCTCTCCCCCATCCCACAAGGGTGGGGGAGTGAGCGAGCGGCTGTGTGGTGCTTAGTTGCTGACTGGGGCTAAACCACAACAAGTGGCTGTAATCTAACTATTTGAGAAAGAATTAGCCATCATAATCTGAAAATACAGTTATAAACCTGATTATGCTCTGATCTGCTGTGTGTCCAGGAGGGAGTAAATTAAAAAAAAAAAAAACAAACAAAAAAAAAACAGAACAGGCAGTACTCAGAGGCAGTAAGGACTGGTATTGTATTACACTGCTTATACAGCTTTACGCAGCAATTAAGAGTGTGGCAAGAAATGTTTTTTTTTTCTGCAGAACAACATCTATAAAGTTTTATAAATGTTTTTGCTCTGCGGTCAGGTAAAACAAAGACCTTTTGAAGTGTCTTATGACAAAAAAGACACTAAGCTAGTCAACTGACTAAAGCTTTTCCTGAGCCTCTTGTCCTAAATTTTAGCACTAACTTTCCCATTTTTGACAAAGGAGAAAGATCAAATAATCAGTCTCCTGATAGTACTTCTTTTCTGAAGGGTAGGAAGAGAGGAAGAAGGAAGATCTCAGGCTTGCTCTCTCCAGAATAAAGTATTCTGCCTTGTATAAATGTGGAATAAATATACTACTATTACTTTGTCTTGATTTTTCTATCTCATCATTGAGACTCCAGCCATGAGAGTGTAAAGCAGATTTGTCATTTTGCAACCTTGTGTATACAGGTATTTATAAAAAAATGTTAATCCACTTTAAGAGAATGAAAAACCTTGGTGTTTTGTTTTTCTTCCCCCAATAGGTTGAAACTCGAATCAGCTGGGAAGCAAAAAAGATATTCATGTTTAATTTTGATTTCTGTGAAGTACCTTGAAACTTGGACTTTGCTCAGGCATTTAATAAAGTGATTTCAAGTCTCCTCAGCAACTGGATTTTGAGACAAAATGGGTTGAGGTTTTTTGAGGAGTTTTTGTTGTTATTTTAATTAACAGTTCTATCCTGAAGCTAAAATGACAAAATCCACTGAAATTTCACTGAGACACCGCTTTTCCTATGAGCAAATATTCCTCTCACTTTTTCCTGCATAAAACTTTAAATTAACTCAAGCCTCAGACTGAAGCACAGAAAGCTCATCTAGATGGAAGTGGTAGGGAACACTGTTTCCCACAGAAAGCTTCCCACTAACTCAGGTAGAGATCAACACAAGCATCAAACCAGGGGAGGTTTAGATTGGATATTAGGAAAAATTTCTTTACTGAAAGAGTGGTCAAGCGTTGGAACAGGCTGCCCAGAGAGGTGGTGAAGTCACCATCCCTGGAGGAGTTCAAAAAACGTGTAGACGTGGCACTTTGGGACATGGTTTAGGAGACATGGTAGTGTTTGGTTTACAGTTGGACTTGATGATCCTAGAGGTCTTTTCCAGCATAAATGATTCTATGATTCTATGATCTACTCAGGGATTATCATAATCTCAAGAACCATTATTTTCTATTGATGCCTTCATCTTGGAAGTTTGCGGAATTTATAGATGCAATGAGGGTTTCTAACATCTAGTGTGTTTGCCAAAATTACTTCCCATTGAAGGGAATATGAATGACAAACTCTAGTCATGTTCCCATAGTGCCTGTCTTTAACTGAACTCTTGTAAGAAATGAGTTGTGAGCATTAATTATTTCTTTAAAATAATTTTTAATGATAATTTTAAAAGCTCTTGGGTACTAAAAAACAGCAGCCTCTAAACCTTGTAAATTTTCTTTCTCACGACTTTCTCCAGAACTATACAGATTATGAATTTTAAAAATACTGCAGTACAATAGAAAAGATAATTAAGTTAAAAAATAATAAACACAATCAAGAAGCTTGTGGAAACAATAGCATGCTACTGCTATTTAATGATAGGTTTTTTTCTAACTTGAATGACTTTATAAATGCAGCAAAAGAATTTTCTAAAGTTTGCACACTATTTATTCAGTTGCCATGCCTGGAATGCACAATACTTTTTTCTTCTATTGTATTTTAGTCCTTTCATTGTTCAGACCTAGAGAATAAACACATCATTACCATTACAATCCAAGTTGGGAAATGGGTAAGTCAGAAATTGAAAAATCTTTGATATCCATTATTCCATACAATATGTAAAGTTACTAAGGAAGATGTGTCTGAAGTACCTTGATTCAATTTGTGCATAGGAAGTCAGAGACAGAGATATCATTGTGGTGCCTAGGGGAAGGTCATGTTAGAAGTGCACATCCTGATTTAGAGCTGAAGGCCATCACACATCCGGACTTATCGGAGTTTCAGAGTGGAATGATGAAGTGCATTTCAGGCTGCAAGCACTGCAGTAAGGACAGGTTTTTTTCCGATAAAAACCAAATAGAAGGTTGTAAATTTATAGTGCTCTTTTTCTCTCTTGTTCTCTCTAACTTTTCCCTCCTCCATTTTCCCTCCTTCCTCCTACCAAAACCAGATGCAGGGTAATATTTTAATAGAAAATAAAAGTAAAGAAAAGAAAAAATCCATTAATTTAAAATCAGATGGAATCCTCAGTATTTGGTCCTGATCTCACTCCTAGACCATACAAGTTTAATATTTTTCTTTCTTTTTTTATCCTTTTTTTTTTTTTTTTTAAACAGAACTGACTGCAGATCTTGGATAATTAAACACCCTCATTGGTTAAGTAATTGCAAAGCATTAAGGCAGTGTGAAAAGAAAGCAAGAGAGCTCCAGTGTGTTTTGTTGTCCTTTAAAGAATTTCAGGAGCTTATAAATTGTGTATGCACACGACACAAGCATCTTTCATGGTCTTTCTCTTCTCATAAATACTAAATAGAATTCACTATGAAGGAAAAAGAGGGTAATTATTACACAAGTCAATACATACAAATTCCCATTCCAAATGTTATAAGGTATGTGGTTTTTTCTTCTTTTGAGGTAATCTATATTTTTAATATCTTGAAATGTTCTAGCAACTTGATATAATTATTCTAATAAAACGTAACACCAGATGAAAAGCTTAGTAAACAGTATAGATGAAGAAATATGGTTTTGTGGTTTTTTTTGTTTTGTTTTGTTGTTTGGTTTTTTGGTTGTTTTTTTTTTTTTTTTTTTTTTTCCTGGCTTCTTTTTCTTTCAAGGACAGTTATATCAGAACTATATCTCTTTTTACTTATTAGTGAGAATTTTAAAAGATGATAATCTTCCTTAGGTTTGGTGCTTATATAACTACAGTGTAGAGAACATCGATAGTCATTATCTACTGCACAGGTTAGTACTGCAGAGGGAGGTATGAGTGATATTTTTCATAAGAAAGGTGACTGATTATGTAACTTCTTCCATCCGCACAGTCATTGGACATACCATTTTTTGTGTATGTATTTTTTAATATGTATGAACTTTTATATACATCAGTAGGCAAACATTTACTTGTTCTAGCAGTTTGGTGAATCTATTTTGGTAAACTATGTGGAGACCAGGATCAGATAAAGAAAAGACACTGTAAAAATCAAAAGCATTGAGTAAAAATTTCCAGCTCTGTCTATATAATTGTTATGTGTATGGATAGTTTTGTCTTTTATTTAGTAGAAAGAGCTTCACAAGAGTAGGTCCAAACTATACTGCTATCATTAATTGCTTTTACTGCAGCAGACCTTCTATGTAGTTGTTAAATTTTGACAAGGGGAGCTATTGTGTTTGATAGGAAACTATGAAGGTTTATATATCAATGATCTAATATTTACACAAATGAACTATTTGAGAAAATGTATTGTTGAGATTTTATTCCTGGGTGTTCTTATAAACACAAGGGGTTAAAAAACAAAACCAAACCAAAACAAAAAAACACCCATCCAAACCAAAGGAAGTTGTATATTATCCCTTCTACTGAATTAATTAAAAATTAAAACAAAATCAGAGTTTTGGAAGACCATTAACCTTGTCTCATCATAAATATGTATTCAGTATTGCTGTGTGGATCAATACAGTACTGGGCAGTAAACTGATGTACTGCATACAAAATTGAAGCTGATACAATAAAATTTTACTGAGTATGTATATGCACAGTAAGCAATCTTCATGCATGAAAAAGTCAACTTTACGAAGTGTGCATACGCATAAGGTTTTCTAAATATTTCCAAATTAAGTCTTCCCAAACATTTTTTTAATATCACTTTTTTCTCTTTCTCTCTGTTTTTTTTTTTTTTTTTTCCTTTTTTCTCCTCCTTTTTCTTTCTTTTTCCTTTGGGCAAAATACTGTCTTCTGTACTTCCTAGTAGCCCCTAATAAATTAAATTTTAAGCAATGCTTAAAAATATATTTTCAAAATATTGATATATTTCTATAACTGGAAAGATTTCTTTTTTCTGTTCAATCTCTGAAAACAAGCTTAAGTCAAGAACACATCATAGCTCCTATTCTCAGAATCAAACTGTGATACTAATCTCCCTTGGAGAAACTGTTCCCTACTCAGAGGAAAAGATGGATATCAAACAGCTTCTGCCTGCTACTAACACTACATAGTTTGCACATCTTCAGAATGAAAAGGCAAAAGACCGGGTCTATGAGTCATGTTTAACTCTTTCATTTTCCTTGTAAATGGTTAAATTATTATAGAATCACAGGAAAATATTAATAATGATAACATTTTTCTTCTTTTTTTTTTTCAAACAGAATAAGATTTTTTTAATAAAAATTTAATCTAAAATTTGGATACCATATACTTATATATACCATATTCTGGGAATATACTTAATTTTTGTTTTGCAAATGGATAGTTCTTTTCTCTGGCAAGCAAATATAGACATCTATGTTCTTTCCAAAGCAAAAATCACTACTCCCATATAACAGATTTCTAAGAGAAAAGTGTACCTTATACACCTGAAGGCTTTGTAAAAGGGAGCCAAAACTATCTTATAAGAAAAAAAATACACTATATAGTCAAGGCTTATGCATTACAAATACAAGACAACCGTTCTAGTTCTCATTTACATATGCATATTTATTTGATACTCTTTAATTGCATCTAGCCTTATAGAAAATGACAAGTATCCTTTGTTTCTTTAGTTTGGTAGAGGAATATCATGACATGAAATCAGAACTGCATCTACTCGTATCAAGTAAGTAATGAATTTTGGCTGAACTGAAATACTTGACGTTATGAGATTTACATCTTCAGAAGTATTTCAGACTACATTTTTCTATTAATGCCTTTTTTGAAGTTATGCTTATTTAATCAAAAAAGACCCATCCCCTCTGCTTATAACACTCTAAACAATTTTCTCATTTTGTGTCATTCCTGAATCCTGTAAACAATATCAGAAATTAAAAATCTCCCTTAATATCTTTTCACATAGTTTCCATCATTCTCCAATTTAGTTCTTTAAATTCTTTTAGACAAATTTCAACTTGCTTATTTATGGCAATAAAATGATCAGTACAAAGGAGAAGATTTTTCATACTTCTCATGACAGAAGACATTTCATATTGCCACATCTTCTCTTAGACCAATTAACTACCCAATTAAAGAATGTGTGAACATGCTATCCTCCAATCTAATGATAGACAGATAAAGCAGAAATGTGCTAATGCACTCAGACTTATCTTCTACACATCAGTGCCGGAAATTAAAGATAAAACACTCGATTACACAGACATGCACATGGGTAAGATATTGAATATGGCACAGTCATCAAAAGAAATGCCATATGGAAACCCATATGGCTCCATAGACAAGTACTAACAGATTTAAGAATTGCTTTGCTTAAAAAACGAAAAGGAGAAGCATTTTCATTAGTAAAGAACCACCCCACAGAAAAATGCATGGGAAAGGAAGGCAAGGCAAGGCAAGGCAAGACAAAACAAGGCAAAGAAAGGCAAGGAAAGAAGAAAGGAAAAAGAAAAAGAAAAAAGAAAAGGAAACACTGTATTGGTAAATAATCACTTGACAAAATTTCCCACATATTCTACAACTAATTTACTGTAATTCATGTTTGTTTAGTCACTTAGACTCCTTCAAATCTTCTGACTATACTCAAAGTAATTGAGAAAACAAAGTAAAACAGACCTTATCCAGAACATAAAGAGGTAACTAGACTCTTGATTAATCTTTTCTTGTACCACAGTCACACACAGAATTTTTCTGCTGTTGGAGACATGTTACTGCTTATAATGGTAGTGTCCATCATATAGAAAGAGTATGTTTGAAGCAGTCATTTGGGATGGTATTAATCTTTAACAGTAGTATTGACATCTGAGCTAAAACCCCAGGACCTTTTCTATGGTCAGTGACAGAAATAAACATTTTCAGAAGGTTACACTAGAACTATCCTTAGAATTACATCTGGTTTTGCTTTGGAGGAAACTAGCAATTTCATTCCAAAACAGTATACAAGAGCAAGCTAATGTTTAATCAGGGGAATGTGATCCGGGATTAAAATGGCACATTTTGTGACATTATAGACAATATACTAACTCAGCTAAATTTAGTTTTTTACAGCAATAATAAAATACAGAAAAAGTTGAATTTCACCCCTTAGATTTCCTTTTGTCTCATCTTTGTCTAGTCTTTGGTGTAAGAGTGGAAACCTGTGGAAATTATCAGGTTCATTTTGTTCAGGGCAAGTTATCAGAGATTTCCATAAACCTGACCACAGATGTCCTGGGCAATTGCTACAGAGAAACATTGAGACAACCAGTGAATCATTGCTATCTCCTATTTGTAAATTGCTCCTGAATCTCACCACTATCAGCCCAGTAGGTTGTTCAGTTTGTGCCTTCTATCTCCAGAGTCCATGAAGGTTTTTGTATGGCTACAGTTCCTCCCTCATCATTTGTCACTCATATTAAATTGTGAAACCATAGAACAATTTAGATTGGAAGGGACCATAAGCCACCTGCTCAAATCAGGGAAAACTTCTACTTTAAATTAATTTTCTCCAGGCATTGTCCAACAGAGTTCTAAAAATCTCCAAGCAAGGAGATTTCAGAATCTCTGGGGGAAAGTTGTCACGGTGTCCAACAACCCTGTGTTGTTGGTGTTGTCGTTTTCTTAATCGGAAGAGAAAATTTTGCTTGTTGTAACTTGCATTCATTCTTCTTGTCATTCTGCTGTGCGTCATTGAGAAAAGCCTGGTTAGATCTTCTGTATAAACACACATTCAATAGTAGAAGACAATGTTAACTTGACCCCTGAGCCAACTGTTCTCTGAACTGAACAAAGCCCACTCACTCAGCCTTTGTGTACTCCAGCCACTTCACAATCTGGTGGCTCTCCTGTGGCTTGCTCCAGTTTGTCAATGTCTTTCTTGTGCTGGGGACCCCCAAAACTGGAAGACATAACTCCATTTCACAACAACCATATGGCATAATAATAATCTATTTTAAACTGCTGGCTATGCTTTAACAGTGAAACTGAGGAGGAAGTTGGCCATCTGTGCTGTGTTTGGAGGGAATAATTGGAGTAGATGACCTCATGAGGTCCCTTCTAATCTTAAGTATTCTATAATTCTGCAATTTAAAATGTATACCCAATGATGTGAGGAGGCACAAACCCCATATCTCATTGGACTGAGGACAGCAGTTGCATTCAGGACCAAATCACAAATTTGAGATGACTGACATCTTCTGCTTCTCAGGACAGGCCGGGGCAGAGAGCACACTTCTGACATGTCTAAGTTCTGCAGACTATTTTTATTCTTTAGTTCTCCAAATGTTAACAATATAAAAAAATAAGGTAATTCTTGTAATACCCTTTCCCAAGAATCACTCCTTGGGTAACTCAAAAAAGAATGCAATATCGAATGGAAATACTGAGCTGCTCACTTCTGAAGTTTATGAGTTAAGCTCTTTTAGCAATGACAATTGATAATACCTTAATATTGATTTTTACAACATACAATGAATGACAGTTATATAAAAAGAGTATGACTTGTAAGTCAGATATGAGAGGTCTGTAATATTTGTGCTCTGATTAACCATTATCTCTTTAATTTTGAAAGATAATTGCTTTTTAAATACTGCTTATAATTTTTGTTATTATTTGCTAAAATATTTTTAGATTATCATAAATATTATTTTCAGAAACTGCTGAGTGCCCTCAAAAATATGTTTTTAGGTCATAAATATAGACCTAGTAAAAAGAAACAAAATGCTTCTACTGTTACCACTTGCTAAGGAAGCAACACATACTTATAAAAAGCACTTTTAAACCAAAATTCTGAATTATATTTTTGGTATCATTTTCATTCAGCCTCTTGCACAATCCAATTACTATGAATATTAAAGTCTTGTAATGCCATTGACTGAAAAAATCAGTTTTATTCATCTGGAACTGAGTATCTTCTTCTCTGAATGATAAGATAACCAAGAAATTTGATACAGAACAGTAAGTCAAAGAGAGGAAAGGGTCAAGATTAGCAATCATTTCAAACACAGCTCTTGTTTTTGTTATTTCAAGAACATACAGTCAATACTGAAGAGTGAAAGGGGTAGTTTTAGTAGGAAAGAAGTCAAATACTTCATAGTGTTAAACATGGGTTTTTATTGTATGTTTTCTTCACTTTATGTTTTAGTTTTTCCTTCTTACTTTACCTGCAGGGTGTTATACAAGACACTGAGGAGAAGGAAAGTTATTAAAAAAATATTCTATATGTGTATCGCAAGCATGGTATAGGGAGAGGTTGTGGGTGGGGAAGAATATTTTATGCACTATAATAGTCTACCTAGTAAAGTAGAGGAAGAACTACCAGAATGTTAAATTAAATATTAGAGATGCAATAAAATAATCTAGAACTCTGTGGTAATAGTGGTGATGAATTCGTAAGAAAGACATAGTTTATTTACAGGTAAACTATAGAAATATGAACTGTGAGCATTTTGTGGAAAATGAATGTATTAAAGGAAATGGTGCATGATATGAGAAGGAAGGTCCTTTAGGGACTTGTCCTGAAGCCAGAAGTCAACACATTTTGATGTTGTCACCAGCGGGAACAAATTCAAACCTTTATGGCCTGATCTAAACACCCCTGAAGCAAATGAGAAACTTTCCATTGACTTTGATTTACTTCGAACATCCGGGAGAAAAAAGAGACTTTCAAAAGCATGAAGGGCAGTTAGGCACCCAACTCCCACTGAATACCAATAGCATGCACGTTGTCTCTAACTTTGGAAATGTTCCTTTAAAACAGAATTTATATATTTCTTTAAATGTTTAACGAAAACATTTATTATGGGAATGGTTACATAACTTCCCAACCCCGCCCGGCCACTCTGTAAGCCGATTATGTGTGGGTACTAAGTGAAAAAAATATTTTTTAATGTTAGCACAATTATTCTGAATTCTTGAAAGTGTATAGGCAGCAAGATTAGCTTTCTTTGTATAGAAGGGATAAATGGTTTTGGTTATAATATAAAGGTACACACATACACACATATTTGCACTATATAGGGATATTGTCTCATTCTGTGAGTTATAGCTCCAGGATCAGGTCTAACATATTTGTTTGCAGGATTTTACATTCAGTAAAAGTCTTAGAAGCCCCTGAAACCATAACAACTTCTGCATCACACTCATTGCATTTTACCTTCCAGTCACAGACTATTATGTTGAAGATACTCACCGATATGACAGTGTCTGTACTTTAGTCCTTAAATGCAAAATGCTTTTTGCCTGGCATTTTCAATTTTTCAGTAATATTTTCTCTACACAATTTGATTATTCCTTTTTCTTATTTTATGGTCTTAAAAATGATAAACATTTACATCAAAGACAGATCAGTTATTAAGTGAAATAGAAGGGTTGAAAGATGCTGAAATAGATTTACAACAAAAAAGGTGATGAAAATTGGGTGCTGAGTATAACTCAGGTTTTTTTGTCATGTTCTCCACTCTTTGGAAGAATTATAAAGCAATTTCTAAGTTTAAGTCCCTTAGATGCATGCCTGCATATTTTGATGTAAATAGAGCTGTGTGTTTCCCATGACTCTGAAATTCAACACTCCCAAAAAATTTGTATCCATGATCCTAAATTATTTTTTTATTGTATTTCTATCTTCTATGGTTTCAAGAGATACAACCTCAAACACGTGAAGATACTGTAAGCTGATGAACTGCCTTCTGCCTGAGGCAAGTAGAAAAAACAGAATAAACCTTCTGAGATGTATGAATTGCTCCATTCATCTCACTCTGAACCTCCAAGACTCCTTATTTCCAAGGAAGTAGAATTTGCCACTTTTTTACAAGGATATTATTGATTCCAAAGATCAACTTTAATACTTTAATGTTACTGCTGTGAAATCAGCCATCTATATATATATACACAAATGTAGAGTGTTACTGAAAGTTAATTGGGGCTTAACCTTCAAGGAGAACTAAGGATAAATAGCGAAAATCTTCTAATTTATTAAAAACAAACAAAAACAGAAAACTGAATTTTTTTTCTATGCAAGTGGGAAAACAGAGGGAATATAAGCATGGCCTCACATACTTATTCTTAATTTCTATAAAATAATGATATTGCATATGATTTTTTTAAAAATAAGTTTACAGAATCTTAGAGCCTAAATTGAGATGATTCCAACATTTCCAGTTCTGTTAATTCCTACACATCTTTAAAATTCCCACTGTCAAACATAACTGTGCTCTAATTTCATGTTAATTAGCATTATAACCTAAAATTTATAGCTGTGTGCTATTTGCATTGGGGTTAGGAATTTGGACTAAATTTGAAAGAAGTTTTCAGGTTCCTTTTACAAAATTCATATAAGCTCTTGCTGTAAAATCTGTACCTTTTTGTTGCTACAGAGCCCAGTGTTGAAGGTGGCCTTACTCTGAGTGCAAAGGTAGACTAGATGGCCTTAAAATATCCCTCCCAACCTCTATGATTCTATGATTTCTTGATTCTGATCATAATATGTACACTGCAGAAAAATATTGTACATGGTGTAACATAATTTTTTTTTCCATGTTGGCCAAACCTGTCAAAAGTGTTCCATATTATCAATGATATTCTTCTTTTTGTGAATCTTTTAATGTCACCTCTTGCTATTACTATGCTTTTTTCAAGTATTTATCAAATCGTTGAGCTAAACAACATTCAGTTATTTACTGTGTGTTGGTCAATTTTATTGCCTCTAGATGGGTGCCTGAAAAAGAAATAAAAAGTAACAAAGAAATGCTTGAGTGAATAGAGAAGAGTCTTGCAAATACTTTGGCTTTGTCTTTTTTTTAGGAAAATAAGAATATTTTCTAATGAAGGGCAGCAATTACTTCACATTTTTTGCTGATAAAGTCTCCTTTGCACTGACGTTCATGGTTGAGTGCTTCTTTCAGCATTGTCCACATCTTATATCCTTGAAGCCAAAAGTGGATTTCTGCTCCATCTACATAAAGTAGAATCAGAGCTGAATTCCTAAGATTATATCCAGAACCAAACTTTCTCAAAATCTAGATTTCAGCTTGTATCTTTGCCTCAGAACAAATTTTGTTATGAAAAGTTGTATTTGCTATGCAGATTCAAAGCCTACTCATATGTTATTGAAAATGTGAGTCAGTATGTTATTATCCACCCCATAAGATCTGCCATACAATTTAATTTCCTTTATCTTATGGAGAGAAAAAAATAAAAAACCCAACCCAACCCAAACAAACAAACAAAAACCCAAAAGCAAACAGTTATTTTACTGCAAAAACATACTGAATGACTATGAAGTAGAGGATGACTGGAGTCTCTAAGAAATTCTTTTAAAGATGAAGTTTATTCTTTTGCCTATCATATTATACTAACTCATATTTTTTTGTACAGGTGTAGTAACAACGTATATAGTTCCTAGAGTATACTGGGAAGTTTAGGTACAAATAAAAGACATTTAGAAAATAACTAAGGTGGAAATCAGTGACGACTGGAGTAGAATTGTTTTTCAAGACAGATGAGTTTCTGGAGTTAAAAAAAAAAAAAAAAAAAAAAAACAACAAACAAAAAACAACCCTGTATGAAACTCTTCCAAGAGATAAGATGAAGTTTTGTAAACATGAAGGAAGAATTACAGAAAAAAGAAAAATTAGGAAAAAATATTGAGGGAGAAAAGGATGGCACTAGGAGAGAAGAGGTGAGACTTCAAGAATTAAAACTAAGTAAAGGTAACAGAAACAGAACATTTAACTGTAATTGAATTAGTTTCATTCTATAGAAAATTTAACTTGAATACAACAACTGAAATTTAGCTTCAGCTTGAAGGCACCTAAATTTAGAGGTCTAGATGCAAATGTGTACATATTAACTTGCCCAGATTTCTATTGTCTTTATACTCAATGGAGACTCAATTCTGGTTAAATGACTGTGTCACACATGGCACGCTAGTTGTGCACATTGTTCATGCTTGCCGTTGTCCATGATCTAGAGATTCCTATCTGGTCTCTATCTACCACACAAACATAGGTCTTCTATAGGTCCTCTGTCATATCTGCAAGCCCCTGAAGGTGACTCAGACATCATAAGTCACCTGAAAGGGCACTTCTTGTTTATGTGAGGGCTATTGAACTGAGAGGTAGTTAGCTGACTCCATGTATATATCAACAGTGAGCTGAGTAGATATACAGATTTCCTTTATTGTCTTGACTATATAATTTACTGTCCTGGCAGTTTTGATGTCTAGTCCACATGTAGGAAGAAAAAATTAGGTTTCTTAATCTGGAGTTAAATGCAACCAGATTGCTTGACGTGTAGGTGACACAGAAGGCAGAAGACAGAAACCAAAGGTTTTTGAACTGTAGCATGGTAAACGAACAAACAAATAAAAACGTGCCCCTAAATGACAAACTCGCTCTAGATAGCTCTTGATGACATTAATTTTTAAGCACAATGAAGAATATGTGAAAGCAAAGTTTTTGACACACATCTTTATTTCCCATAATGTGAACACAATTAAAAAAAAAGGAGTAATGAAGCAGATTCTTTTAAAACAGGTTTTTCATCATACAAATGGTATATGATAGTTTAATCAGACTCTTAAAGAGAAAAAGTGTAACTGCTTTTCATGTTGTTAACCTGTGGGGTACATTAACAGCAAGAATAGTGATTTTAGTGCAGTTGGTGTTCCCTGTGTAGGACTCCAGCTGCTGTGAAAGTTTAAGCCAGAAAAGCTATCCTGAAACTGGATGGCTTGATGACAGACTGTCAGAATGTATTAAGGTTCTTAAGACAATAAGAAATGCTATGTGATAGGTAAAATTACCTTGTGTTTCTAACTTACCATGTAATTTTGAATCTCGTGATTGGAGATGCCTAATACCACTGTAATATGCTTGATTCTGAATTGCAGTACTGACATTCTGTGTCATGGGCAAGGTAGTTTTTTTCTTTTAGTTTTCCAGTTCTGTCTTAGCAAAAAGATATTATTCTCATTCTTCTTGGATTTGCTCAGCATTAGTCAAAAGTAATATAAGCTCTCAGTTAATATCAGAGCTAACTAAGAGAGTAGCATCATGGAAAGTATCCAGTAACCACCTACGTCTTTTGTTTTCATTTCTTCTCAAAGTCCCTAACTAGCGGTGTCCCCAGGGGTCTGTACTGGGTCCAGTCCTGTTCAATACATCCATCAATGACCTGGACAAAGGGACAGAGTGTACCCTCAGCAAGTTCGCTGACAATACCAAGCTGGGAGGAGTGGCTGATACACCAAAAGGCTGTGCTGCCATCCAATGAGACCTGGACAGGCTGGAAAGCTGGGCCGAGGGGAACCTAATGAAATTCAACAAGAGCAAGTGTAAGGTCCTGCACATGGGGAGGAACAACTCCATGCACCAGTACAGGCTGGGGGTTGAACTGCTGGAAAGCAGCTCTGTTGAGAAGGACCTGGGAGTGCTGGTGGACAGCACGTTGACCATGAGCCAGCAATGTGCCCTTCTGGCCAAGGTGGCCAACAGTATCCTGGGGTGCATTCAAAGGAGTGTGGCCAGCAGGTTGAGGGAGGTTATCCTCCCCCTCTACTCCACCCTAGTGAGAACACATCTGGAGTACTGTGTCCAGTTCTGGGTCCCCCAGTTCAAGAAGGACAGGGAACTGCTTGAGCATGTCCAGCGGAGAGCTACCAAGATGATCAGGGGACAGGAGTATCTCCCTTATGAGGAAAGTCTGAGAGACCTGGGTTTGTTCAGCCTGGAGAAGAGAAGACTGAGGGGGGAATATTATCAATACTTATAAATATCTGAAGGGTGGGTGTCAAGAAGATGGGGCTGGACTCTTTTCAGTGATGCCTAACAACAGGACAAGGGGCAATGGGCACAAGTTGGAACACAGGAAGTTCCACCTCAGCATGAGAAAAACCTTCTTAAATGTGAGGGTGCCAGAACAGTGGGACAGGCTGCCCAGAGAGGCTGTGGAGTCTGCTTCCCTGGAAACATTCAAACCCCGCCTGGACACAGTCCTGTACCCCCTGCTGTAGGTGTACCTCTTCAAGGAGGGGGGTTGGACAAGATGATCTCCAGAGGTCCCTTCCAACCCCTACCATTCTATGATTCTGTGATTCATTTTTCCCCACATCTTCTCGGTTTTCCTGAATTTACTTGCATGCAAACATATTGCTAAGAAGTATATATTATTACTCTTACCCATCATGTGAAATATATAACATCAGGAAAATCTGTTCCATTATGAGAAAAGTTCTTTTGCTTAAAAAGTGTACTTTGAAATTTGTCAGGTTGAAGATGCTGCCCCAAGGGCAACCTTAATTAAAGCCAACAGAGAGGAAAAATTAAGCAGTGAAAGGTACTTAGCTGATACTCATAGAACTTCAAATTAAAATCAGAAATAATAAGGGTAGATGACTTTAAGGATAATTTCATGAGTGTTTTATTACTCCATCTGCCACATACTCCACCTTTCTGTACACTTCTTTCAGAATTCTGGTTTAGATAGATAGTTTTCTTTGTTTCTGAGTAAAGTTCCCTTGCTCTCTTTCTGGTATATGCTGTTCCTTCATTTGTTGTTTAGCCCCTTGAGTACTGCTAACCATTTTCTACAATAGTAAAGTATCTCAGTCAGAAGAGCTGTCCCTCAGAGTATGAGTTGAATCTTGAGTACAGTTATTTAACTCTATTAGCAAATGACAGAGAGTTAGGGAGAAAATTGCTTAAATAAACATTACTAACCTGTTAGCTGACTTCCTTGCTCTATTTTGAATGGCTCTATTTTCTTCTAAGTAAGAATGCTGCTGCTTCTCAGCAGCACGATGCAAGACATCATGTACCCCTTGATCACAAGGCAAAGTTTGCTTCACAACCCATTTCTACTTTGCAGTCTAGATATTGTTAGGCTTGCCCTACAGTCCAGGAATAGAGACAGGAGTATACAGGAGTGGGTTTGCTCCTAGGGACTTACGTAATTTCTGGGGGTGGGGAATTTTTTTTCTGTCTTGGTGGAACCCAAAGGTAAATTCTTAAACAACTCACTAAAGAGCTTAAAATAAGGTAGAATGAGTTTGGACTATCTTAACTCCATCTGATTACTAACCAGCCTCTTGTCTTGAGTTGAATCAAGCTCTCATTAGAAACATTAACTCCACATTGACACTGTCAACCATTTTCTGATCTCAAACTCTGTGGGTTTTTTTGGTTTTTTCTTCTGTTCTATTTTGTTTGGGGGAGATTGTTGTTGCTTTGGTTTTGGGGTTATTTTTGTTGTTGGTTTGGTTTTTAATATATCCAGAATACTCTGATAGCTAGGAGTTTGGGCTGAGATTTACCTTAGGACATTAACAGTTGAATCTCACATAGTGTCTTTATGCCCATCCGTAAAATACCTATTAGAACTGGCATATCATAATAATGAGTTCCTTTTACTAAGAGAAAATAAAATTGTGGTCACTGTAGTTAACTATGAAGTTTTTCTGACCTTTAGTTACTTACATTAATTTACCTGAAGGATTGTTCTTCCATCGTGTCCTCCCTCGCTTGACCCCTCCCTTCCTGCTTTCCTTCTTTCCTGCCTTCTTACCCTTCTGCCCTCCTTCTTATTATAGCAATCTATTATGCAGGTTTTAAAACAATTAACAGTAATTATGATGGTATGTAGTCTAGTTCACCAGCAAGAAGAGATTAACATTTGAATATAATGCACTTGTGGTATGGGGTTAAAGCAACTTATGCAAGTAACTGCATTGCTCTCAGTAGAAATCCCCTTACAGAGAAAAGCAAACAAAATACAAGCTCAGTGCACTCTGAAAAAAAAAAAAATACATCTTTGCCTACTACTTATAAGACTACACTGCTCGTTGTTTTATTTTTGTTTGTTTGTTTGTTTTTTTCTTTTTGTAGTGTACTTTCCTTTTCAGTAATGATAAATAGGAAAGCAGTCTGGACCTCTAGAGAAAAAAAATAAATAAAAGACTACTTGCTTAGGTTAGTAAACAAACAAAAAGGAAAATCACCAGCTAACATTTATTGCATTTCTCTTTTTATTTAAGTTTTCTATTTTTTTTCCAGCTTTTCTTTAATTATTATTGAAACTGTATGTGATGAGCTGTGGTATAATGACATATTATCTCCATCTAGCAACAAGTATCAATCATAAAAAGTCCTGTGCTGGTTTACTTTATCCCCAATTGCTATAAGAAATATGTCCCTATAAAAAAAACCCAACCAACACTTCTGTATCAATGTTTACATGAGATTCACACTTTTATGTATTAATGTATCCATCTAACATAAGGATCCCAATGCACCCTTTCTTTTATGAAATGGGAATGTTTTAGGCAAATAAAGAAAATCTTTATTAATAAAAATATCAGAATCAATCTACCACTGGTTTGGAATTTGGCTTTTGGTACACAGAGTTTGTCCATATAGTTTGAATTGTAGTCCAAAGATTCAAATTGTTTTCTGAACTGAAGCTCTTACCACTGTTAAAAGTTTCAGTGAAAGGTTTGCTCCAATACTTTTCAGGGGTAGTGAGGTGAAAAAGGAGGGCATCACCAACCAGTGATCGGCTCCTATAGGCATGACAATTGATGGTGCAGAAAAGGTTGTATCCAGCAGCAGTGGAAACAGCTGCTGCCTGCTTGGGTTAAGGGACATTTTTGCAAACATGACAGGGACAGCCTCCATTTACTACAATTAAATGTTCCAGTCTGGCCCTAATAAAACTCATGATTCAGACCAATAAGCATATTTAAAATTCAAATACATACAATTACAATTAGACTGTTAATAATTTTGGAACCTCTTTCACAATTTCATGCTGCAGCTAAAATGGTAACAGCCCATAAGAGTAATTATAGAGGTTTCTGTCTCAAAGATTTAAGTAAAATTAGCGCAGGGAAAGCCAGTGGGCTTTTGCATTCCTCACATATATATGTGGAGATTTTGAGATGCATATCTAAGATTTCCTCACACATAGACACACATGCCAAGCATGTTGTTGCTTGATTTTGTGAAATTTTATCCAGTAGTTCTTATACATGCGAGCATAGTATTGAATGGTGTAGGTTATGTACAACTGGGCACATGTTCAAGGCTTTATGGAATCAGAGACATGTATTTTAGCTTCTTAGGCAAAGGAGAAAAGAAAGAAACTACCTGGTTTATCTAAGAAAAACATAGTCTGATCTGTCCTCAATTAGTCTTATTCATTACTATGAGTCAGAAAACAGTATTTAAAAGCACAGACTTCAAGGGTGCAGCTGACATCTTGCAGAGGAGTCACTGTAGAAAAAACAGAAGCAAGCATCTAGGACACCAAATTATCCAAGGAATTTGAAGGGTAGATGAGAGGGTTTTTAGTTCCTGTAAGTTAGCTGAAATTAAGTAATTTCTGTACTTATGTATGATAAAGCACAGTGGAACTAAAAAGGGCAAGTATGGGTGAGGGGTCATAACTTAGGCCTCTGTGTAAGGAACTTGGCTCTAATTTCCTGAGGAATCTTGGAAATTCTCATTGAAAGAGGAAAGTATCTATTAGACCTTTCTTTTTTGTTGTTGTTATTTTCTTATTGTAAGCCAAAAATCATATAGCTAAACTATATCAATAAACCATGATGTGCATACAGCAACATTTGCAAACATTGCAGTTAATTATTCTTTTGTTGTTGTTGCATTTTTCTTCTTGTGAGAAAACTGGCAGCTATATCCCTGGGTGTTTCTGTGTCTGCTGTATATTCTTCTTATGCTTAAAAAAAGAAAGGACAGCGATAAAGAGCATTTAGTAATACAGAGATTCTAAACTTTTTTCTATAATGCTAAACCCTCCAATCACATTCTCATGTCAGTGCCTTACACCATCAAATTTCACAAATATCTGCATTGCATAGGCTTAAATAACAGAGTGACTAATGATTTGCCAAATAATAAACTTCTTGCTCTAATGAACATGTTAAACAGGCCCACAATTAATTAACTAAAACAGCTTTTGATCCCAGTTCAGCCATTTTCCCTGTACACTGAACATAACTAAAGTTCCATGCCAAAACTGTTTTATTTCCTTGAATTCCATAGCCTTTTTATGTGTTTTTTTTTTTATTTGTTTCTCATTGTGATGATAATTGGTGATACTGTTATAATGATGTTTAATATGTGGCTAATATTTTTATCCTGGCAAGAATAAAAAAATAAGGAAACCAAGATGTTCTATTTTTTTTTTCTTTTCTCTTCTTCCACCTTTTTCTTTTACTTTGGACTATGCAGAAAGCTGTCATCACATTAACCTCAGTCATCACCTACTACATAATCATGTGCAAGAAAACAAGATCATTTGCACCAAATGAAAGAAATATAAGAAATTCCAGCTCAGCCAAATCTGAACAGATATGAAACTTGAATTATCTAATGGCTCCCAGAACCGTATTAGGACTACTGAGAATGCTTCACTCCATGGCTCAGCAGGATCTCCCAAATTCAAACTGCAGCCACAGTGACACATGGCCATCAGAAAAGCAAGAGTCCTGAACAGTGACTTCTCTTTAGTTCCTTGGCAAGACCATTCTCATGTCCAAGAAATTACTTTTTGTCTTCTGCTTACAAGCTGTGTGGCGTTAGGTAAATCTCCTCAGTCCATCGTTTGTTTCCTGCACTTATTTGTTTTAGATTATGAACTATGTTAAGCAAGGCCTTATTTTTACAAACACTATGATTATAGAGAAATAGTTTTTCTATACTATAGATAGTTTTAAAGTATAGATTACACTGAAATCTATTTAGGAAAATAGATTCCTAAAATGCTGATACCTCTAGATATTGCAGAAATATTATTGCTACTGTTATGCAAAAGGACACAAAAAGAATACCATACAGATTGTAAATAGTTGTACCAAGTCGCTTATAACTGAGCATAAAATATTGTGTAATAATATTGACAGGCCTGAACACTGACAGTTTAGCAAGAAATATGGGCTGCAACTAGGTAAGAAGTAGTATAATCGTAAGACAGAGAATGCTCTGAATAAGGACTTACTATCTTCTGTGAATCCTGAGCAGTCTAACTTCCTATCAGCAAAAAACATGAGGGATTCCTAATAGGCTTTACCTACATATGTTTGGAAAGTCTTTTTTAAAATTCACTTTATATAATTGTTATTAGGAGCTATCATAATGTGATGTTATATAGCCCATTATTTTGAATATTTTGCTGTTGGTGGTGGTTTTTTTGTTCATACCGTTGGGTTTTCTTTAATAACTTAAAAGCAATTGCTGAATGGTGTTATGACTGAACAAGTGTACGGTACTATAGGATCTGTCATTGAAAATATCCTCACAGAAAACATCTCTCACTGACTGTGCAACTGGGTAATTAATGAATATGTGCTAGAAAGGGGTATTGAAAAGTCAGCTTGATAATAGATTGCCTCTCAATGCTTTCTTTCTCCTCTTTTCTCTTAAGTTAATATTTTTTACCTTTTTGTTTTGTTCTGTTTTAAGAAGAATTGTTTCTGGAAAGCTTGAACAATATTTTTTTTACCATCTCAAAATATATAAAAAAAAAACAAAAGCAAAAATCTCCAACTAAGAAAATATTAAAGGGTATTATAGAGGACATGTTCACGAAAATACACCTTGAATATTTTGTGGATTCCTTCTGACTCTTATAGATTTATCAAGAACAGTTTCATCAGTTTCATCCACCCACCACCTTTCTCAGGATGGTAATGAATTATTTTATTAGTTTAGATTAGTACCTATCCTAATCTCCGTAACAAATTATTCCCTGGCACCAGTCACCTCAGCAGGTCAAAGTTAACTTTTAATTCACGTAGGTGAATGCCCATTCACTTCAGATCTGAGAGGCCAATATCAACTACGCAGCAGCTTTGTACAGGATGGTACTGTTTTGTCAGAACAAAAACAGTTCAGAGAAACACTTTCAAAACAAGTATACCCTTAGAATAGATACTAGTTTCTTGGGAAGAAATTTCTGCAGGCTTCTTTCTTATTTTAGAGATTTGCATTACATTTCTTCTAATTTAATCCTTGTAAACCACTGGAAATAATTATGGATTAGGAGTACAGCCACCAGAAGCACACATACAACTTTTAAAACATTACAGTTAGGAGTGGGGATATTTCTGAATCATAACCTTAATTACTACCACTTTCAGAACCCCAGTCCACACCATTTTCATACTTTTCCTTGCAGTTTCTTACATTTACCTAGAAGTACTGCAGCACTGAATAAGTACTGAAGTACTGAAACACTGAATAATGGGCATCAAAATACATTTTGATGACATTAATTTCTTTAAGCTTCCAGTTTTGTACAAATGCTGAGCTCTAGAGAAACTGTTCTAGTCATTCTCTCTTTCCATCATTCTGATGTCATAGTCTGTGAATACTTCATGTTTCAAAGCTTACCATCTTTTGTAGATTCACCTGTTCTTTCCTCTGGACTTCAATCAAATTGTTTTGAATGTTTGACTGTGCTCCTGACTAGCCAACAGCAGCAAGTTAATGTCCATCCAAATTTCAATTCATATAGAATAATAGAATCATAGAATGGTTTGGGTTGGAAGGGACCTTAAAGGTCATCTATTGTCTGAAGTGTCCAGAAAATTCTAGAAGCTCTGCAAAAGTCAAAAAGCAAAGTTGAAAAATGATTGGTTAGGGTACGTACAGGTAGTTGTTTTGAAAGTTCTTTGCTGCTGCTTAAATTCACATTTGCTGTACTTTTTTATTTTCCTCATGGTTACATAAAAATATTAATACAGTAAAACACTAAAGTGCCTATGAAAAGGAAACGAAGAGTTTCACTTACTCCACTGGAAGCATGTGTCAAAGGATTTCAGCTGCCTGTGTGATTATATGGGGTGAGGTGGGGGGGAAAACAAACTGATCAAGTATGCCTAACATCATTAATAAAAGAGCATGATTAATGGTCATGAGACTGTACAATATAACCACTGGAAATACAGACAGTGTAGTTTGGGGGGCAAATTTATAAAGAAATATGAATTAAAATTTGGTCACGAATGTTAGTTGAGGTCATGCACTTTAGTGTAATAACTTTACATGCTGTTAAAAAATTAACCATGTAATTAATCTGTATTTTTAGAAATGTAAAACTGTTCAAGGGAAGATAGTCCAGAAACTGGGGGGAAAGACAAAGAAATGGAGCTTTAAGTCTGGTTGAGAGAACTCAGATGAACGATCTTGAATGAATGTTCTTTTTCAGTCTGATCATAAAAGAAGAACCTACATATTCTAAATCAGGAAAACAGAATGCTCATATGATATGAAATAAATTATTTTCTAGATTCTCATCTTTTGAATTGTATCAGTTCTCTGCATTAAATTCTTCCAATTTAGACATGTATTTACTGGACACACAAACATATCTATGAAAAGAATAGAAAGATGATAAATTGAACTAAATCTCACTGGATAATTTTACGTTTCAAGAAGCCAAGCTTGGTCTGTTTACTCCCAAAGAAGAATTCAGTAATGCTGCCTTTGCAGTCTGCTCTTATTAGAATCCCTAACCTCGGGATATCCTGGGAATCCCCAGAAGACCTTACTGTTTACATAGCAAAGAACTAATGGCTAGCATGAATAACCTGATGTGTTGTAGTGACCTAGGCAACAAGGTACAGGGCTTTTCTTTTTTTCCATATGAAACCAAGTATTTGCCTCTCTACGTGTGTTTATGTGGAATTAAATAATGGCCCAGCTGAAGGCAGAAAGCTGAATTTATCAATTTATTCTATTTGTTCTAGCTACAATGTGTTGCAGTTTCTTAAAGTTACATGAAAAACATGGAAATACACTTTTCATCTCTTTCTGTTTTGTATCCAATGAGTTAAGGAAAAGCTGCAGCAACACAATCAGGATCAGAAATCCAGGATTTCTTTTTCCCAGGTGACTACTACCATGTCATATGTCACATTTCTTTTTACTTGCTTGATCTATAGCCCTATAATATTTGTACTGCTGCCTATATCATAACTGGAGTTCAGATGTAGGAGAAACCAGTATTCACTTTTTGAACTCTCCCAAGCAGGATATGAACTCTCCCTTGTAGCAAGTTAGCACAAAGGATGATTAAAGTACAATAAACGTATACCTTTAAGCTGAGATCAGGTTCTCTTCTACTCATCTCTGAACTGTAGTAGATAGTCACTTCATAGCTCCCATCTATGTTTTATAAACATGAGACAGAGCATCACCTTAACAGCCTAAAGAGCACTATACTTTAAAATGGATGCACTGATAATTATTAGGTGACTTTTGGGATGAAACGATGCTTGATACTATGAGTGGTTTGAGCAAATCTTAAGTTAATTGTTCACCTAGCAATGCGCAGTCACAATTAATTTAATATTATAAATTTTCTAGGACAAATTTCTGCATGTATACATCTTCCAGCAAAATACAGTCACGTTTTCAAAGCATCACGTTTCTCTTAGTCACTATTATGAAAAGACTGTGTAGTGCTATTTGAAAAAGAAAAGAATAACCCTGGTTCAACCGAAGTCCACATGATCTAACAACAATCCATTATGAGCTTGTTCAGATCTGTATGACCCAGTGGGAGATGCATGAAGACTATTCAAAATAAAGCAATTCAGAATCAGAATGAGAGCTTTTTATCTTGTGCCAAAAGTCCATGCAGAAGTATTAGACAATACTGGTGTTTGAATTGGTGGTCATTCATAGCCCAGGTTTGAAATTAGCAGTCTTCTATCCAGGAACAACATTGGGCCTCCTTACAAGTTGTGTGTGGTTTATCTTATCATAGGACAATTGAGGTTATAAAGATGTCTATGTTCGCATCAGATCCTTGGTATGAAATACCCCTTTCACTTCAAAATTGTACGCACTGTGTAGTGAGCTCGGTGAAGCTTGGACAGTGATGTCAGGTATGGTCTTCATTGCCTGCAGTAATATAGCCTTTGACTGGTGACCTACTGCCATATATCAGGTTAGCTGTAATACTAACAGTGAAGAAGGAAGAAACAGCATTTTTATTTTGTCCACAGCAGAATCAGTCTGTTGCAGTCAAGAGTCTTCAGTAAGAAGGGACATCTGCATTGTTATATAAAAAACAGTCTATATAGTAATTTCAAGTTTACATAACTTACATATTTCACTTATCATAAACTGTAGACATAGAAATGTTTTCTTCAGTAATGATCTGGTATATCTGAATAGTTGCCTAAATTTGAGTTCTATATCATTCTGTGTTATTGTTCTCCATGAAACATGTGTACTCTGTCTTCTCAGCTGATCAAATCTCCAAACTATAAACTGATGCAGCCCTCCATCATTCAAAAATCCTTTCTGGATTGTCCTCTTGGCAGCCTGCCATACTGAAATTTATTAAAAAAATATTTCCATTAGAGTTTCTTGTGTAATCTCCAGCAGCAAAGTATTCATTGTTTTAAAAAATATAAATGGATGTTTTGTTTCTTGGAGCAAATGTTGTTTCTGCAGTTTCATCTCACTACAGTTGTGTTCCTTTCATAAATATGTAGTGCATATGCTTATGATGCTCTAAACTAGGGAATGAACCGTCAGTTCTCTAAAGACCAAATGTGAACATTCTAGCTGAAATTACTAGCATGTACTGTAATATTCAGGCCACAAATATTTATCTGTTGATTCTTCTGGCAGAAACTTGCAGTGGTGCTCAGTTTTTTGATGCCCCAAGTTCTCATGAAATATTTAAAATAAAAACTCTCCAGCCATTTCACCCAAAGTCTAGGAATTACCATGATCTTAAATATCCATAAAGATGAGGATCAGTATGTTCGCAGATATATTGGGACTTTTTTAATTTGGAAGCCTAAATGGAGAAGTTCATTATCACTTGCACAACTCCATGACTTCAAAATTACACATAATTTTCCATGCACACTTGGAAATATTTCTCATAGTCATTATCTTTAGTATTATGTTTCATCCATGGTGAAAAATCTTGTAAAATTTCTTGCAAATTTGCATCCTCTGCCCCTTTTTGCATCATCTGGTACTACTGAGTACCAGCTGGCTCCATCAGCTTTGTAAGCTGCCCTTAAAATAGTTGTGAGAAACATTTAGATTGCCCTTTACTCTTCTCATCTCTATACTAAACAAGTTCACCTCCTTTAATCTCTCTTCACAGGGCATGTAGTGTGCCTTCAGTATTTTGATAGCGGTCCTCAGATCTTCTCCACATCCATCTTCAACTGGACTAACACAAAAGCATGCAGTACTCTAAATGCGGTCTCCATAACACCATATAGAGGAGAAAAATAACTTCCCCTCTTCTCCCATACATTCCTGTTAAAGTAACCTAGTATGCAGCTTCTCTTATTTACACTGAAAACACATTGTTGACTCATACTTAAGTTGCTACCTATCCATAACCTCTAAACCTCTTTCAGTATGGACAAATCAGATATACACAACAGAATTTTTGTAATTAAGAACACAAAATGTTTAGGGATGTTGTGGTTTAGCCCCGGTCAGCAACTAAGCACCACACAGCCGCTCGCTCACTCCCCCACCCTTGTGGGATGGGGGAGAGAATCGGAAGGGCCAAAGTAAGAAAACTCGTGGGTTGAGATAAGAACAGTTTAATAATTAGAATAAAACAGCAATAATACTAATATAATGAAAAGGAAAATAATGAGCGAGAGAAAGATGAAACCTTGGAAGAAGAGGAAAAAAAAACAAAACTAAACAACAAGTGCTGCAACTGCTCACCACCCGCCGACCGACGCTGCCGGTCCCCGAGCCGCGATCGCTGCCTCCCCCGGCCAATTTCCCCCAGTTAATATACTGGGCATGACGTCACATGATATGGAATACCCTTTGGCCAATTCGAATCAGCTCTCCTGGTTGTATCCCCTCCCCTCCCGGCTTCTTGTGCACCTGGCAGAGCATGGGAAGCTAGAAAGTCCTTGACTAGTGTAAACACTACCCAGCAACAACTAAAACACCAGGGTGTTATCAACATTATTTACATACCAAGTCTAAAACACAGCACTATGCTAGCTACAGTGAATAAAAATCAACTATCCCAGCTAAAACCATGACAGTATCCACCCCTTATTCCATACCATTTACGTCATGCTCAGGTCTCACAGTATCCAATATGACCTCAATAACCACCACCCGCCTCCCCATCCTTTGATGACATACGTAGATATCATTTATCATTCCCGTAGTCTATGGACCATCCCTGTAGAACATCTGTAGAGGGTCCACACATGTCCATTGAGTTCATTTAGTCCATAACTTTGGGCTCCATCTATCGTAACAGTCTTTCAAGGCTGGAGAGATGGTCTGCGTGGTGTTGGATTGTTGCATGCTGAAGCCAGTCTTTGTTCCACCATCGCTACACGTTGCTTGGTTCAATCAAAGTTCATTCTTCATTAATTTTGGAAATTCTTACTATGATACCATTGATACAGCATATAGCAACCATAGGAGTGATGACATACAATATCATATAGCAATTAACAGCATACCATTCAGTTCATTGGCTATTTTCACCCAAAATCAAATCCCCTTGAGGCACACATCGAACTCCTCCATCCTCCCGCATTACCCACCAAGTGCACCCAGGTCCTCGAGCAAAAGCAATCCCACGAATGGGTTTGCCTTTGCCTGAGACAGGAATAACCCAGACGGTTTTCCCCAGCATATTTTTTACATGCACTACAGGGACTTTATCCCCTTCCACAGTACGTAAGAGTCCTGACTGGGCAGGCCCAGCTCAACTGGCAGATCCCCTAGTGTTGACTAGCCAGGTAGCTTTTGCTAAATGTGTATCCCAGTGTTTGAATGTCCCACCCCCCATTGCTCTCAGTGTAGTCTTTAACAATCCATTGTATCGTTCAATTTTCCCAGAGGCTGGTGCATGATAGGGGATGTGATACACCCACTCAATGCCATACTCTTTGGCCCAGGTGTCTATGAGGTTATTTCGGAAATGAGTCCCGTTGTCTGACTCAATTCTTTCTGGGGTGCCATGTCGCCATAAAACTTGTTTTTCAAGGCCCAGGATAGTTCCGGGCGGTGGCATGGGGCATGGGATATGTTTCCAGCCATCCGGTGGTTGCTTCCACCATTGTAAGCACATGGCATTTGCCTTGGCGGGTTTGTGGCAGTGTGATGTAATCAATCTGCCAGGCCTCCCCATATTTATACTTCAGCCATCGTCCTCCATACCACAGAGGTTTTATCCGCTTGGCTTGCTTGATTGCAGCGCATGTTTCACATTCATGGATGACCTGTGCAATAGTGTCCATGGTCAAGTCCACCCCTCGGTCGCGAGCCCATCTGTATGTTGCATCTCTTCCTTGATGGCCTGAGGTGTCGTGGGCCCACCAAGCTATAAATAGTTCACCTTTATGTTGCCAGTCTAGATCTACTTGAGCCACTTCAATCTTAGCAGCCTGATCCACCTGTTGGTTGTTCTGATGTTCTTCAGTGGCCCGACTCTTGGGGACATGAGCATCCACATGACGTACCTTCACAACCAGGTTCTCCACCTGGGCAGCAATATCTTGCCACAATGCAGCGGCCCAGATGGGTTTGCCTCTGCGCTACCAGTTGTTCTGCTTCCATTGCTGTAACCACCCCCACAGGGCATTTGCCACCATCCAGGAGTCAGTATCAAGATAGAGCACTGGCCATTTTTCTCGTTCAGCAATGTCTAAAGCCAGCTGGATGGCCTTTACTTCTGCAAACTGACTTGATTCACCTTCTCCTTCAGCAGTTTCTGCGACTTGCCGTATAGGACTCCATACAGCAGCCTTCCATCTCCGATGCTTTCCCACCAGACGACAAGACCCATCAGTGAACAGGGCATATTGCTTCTCATTTTCTGGCAGTTTATTATACAGTGGGGCCTCTTCAGCACGTGTCACCTCCTCCTCTGGTGACATTCCAAAATCTTTGCCTTCTGGCCAGTCCATGATCACTTCCAAGATTCCTGGGCGGCTGGGGTTTCCTATTCGAGCCCATTGGGTGATCAGTGCGACCCACTTACTCCACGTAGCATCAGTTGCGTGATGTGTAGAGGGGACTCTCCCTTTGAACATCCAGCCCAGCACCGGCAGTCGAGGTGCCAGGAGGAGCTGTGCTTCAGTACCGATCACTTCTGAAGCAGCTCAAACCCCTTCATATGCTGCCAATATCTCTTTTTCAGTTGGAGTGTAGCGTGCTTCGGACCCTCTGTATCCCCGACTCCAGAACCCTAGGGGCCGACCTCGGGTCTCCCCTGGTGCTTTCTGCCAGAGGCTCCAGGTAGGGCCATTCTCCCCGGCTGCAGTGTAGAGCACGTTTTTTACATCTTGTCCTGCCCGGACTGGCCCAAGGGCTACTGCATGAACTATCTCCTGCTTTATCTGTTCAAAGGCCTGTCGTTGCTCAGGGCCCCATTGGAAATCATTCTTCTTCCGGGTCACTTGATAGAGAGGGCTTACAATCAGACTGTAATTTGGAATATGCATTCTCCAAAAACCCACAATGCCTAAAAAAGCTTGTGTTTCCTTTTTGCTAGTTGGTGGAGACATGGCTGTTATTTTGTTGATCACATCCATTGGGATCTGCCGACGTCCATCTTGCCATGTTATTCCCAAAAACTGAATCTCCTGTGCAGGTCCCTTCACTTTACTTTGTTTTATGGCAAAACCAGCCTTCAGAAGGATTTGGACTATTTTCTTCCCTTTCTCAAAAACATCTTCTGCTGTGTTGCCCCACACGATGATGTCATCAATGTACTGAAGGTGTTCCGGAGCTGCACCCTGTTCCAGTGCAGTATGGATCAGTCCATGGCAAATGGTAGGGCTGTGTTTCCACCCCTGGGGCAGTCGATTCCAGGTGTACTGGACACCCCTCCAAGTGAAAGCAAACTGTGGCCTGCACTCTGCTGCCAAAGGGATTGAGAAGAATGCATTAGCGATATCAATAGTGGCATACCACTTGGCTGCCTTTGACTCCAGTTCGTATTGAAGTTCTAGCATGTCCGGCACAGCAGCACTCAGTGGTGGAGTGACTTCATTCAGGCCACGATAGTCTACTGTTAGTCTCCACTCTCCATTAGACTTCCGCACTGGCCATATGGGACTGTTAAAGGGTGAACGGGTCTTACTGATCACTCCTTGTCTCTCCAGTCGCCGAATGAGCTCACGGATGGGAATCAGGGAGTCTCGGTTGGTGAGGTATTGCCGCCGGTGCACTGTTGTGGTGGCAATTGGCACCTGTTGTTCTTTGACCTTCAGCAACCCCACAACAGAAGGGTCCTTCGAAAGACCAGGCAAAGTAGACAGCTGTTTAATTTCCTCCGTCTCCAAGGCAGCTATACCAAAAGCCCACCTGTACCCTTTCGGGTCCTTGAAATACCCTCTCCTGAGGTAGTCTATGCCAAGGATGCACGGAGCCTCTGGGCCAGTCACAATGGGGTGCTTTTGCCACTCATTCCCAGTTAGGCTCACTTCGGCCTCCAATACAGTTAGCTCTTGGGATCCCCCTGTCACTCCAGCAATACAAATGGGTTCTGCCCCTACATAGTTTGATGGCATTAGGGTGCACTGTGCACCGGTGTCCACTAGAGCCTTATACTCCTGTGGGTCAGATGTGCCAGGCCATCGGATCCACACAGTCCAGTAAACCCGGTTGTCCCTTTCCTCCACCTGGCTGGAGGCAGGGCCCCTCTAATTCCAATTGCGGGTTTCCCACTCCAGATCTTGTGAACGGGAATCAGAAGTCTCTCTATTAAGATCACAGACAGAATCAGCGCTTCTACTCCTCTGTCTGGGGAACTGCCTACTGGAAACTGGAGCAGCAACTCTCCTGGAGGTCCCCCCTTGAGTGGTTGTTTTTCCTTGCAACTCAGGTACCTGTGCCTCCAGGGTCGAGGTAGGTTTTCCATCCCACTTCTTCATGTCCTCTCCATGGTCACGCAGGTAAAACCATAGGGTGCCCCATGGTGTGTATCTTCTCTCTTGAGCAGAAGGACGCTTACTCCTAATGGCTGAGATACTGGTCCGTACAGGTAGGGAGTAGGACATATCTTCTTTGAATTGCTTATTAACCTTAGACAAAACCGAAACAATCTGCCATAGGAATATCAACAGATATATCTTAACCACCCAAGGATGTTCAAGATACTGAAAAGTTGTTGTAATGAAGGAGGAGACATTACAGAAGACGGTAGCTAAGGTGCCATTCTGTATTTCCTCCATAAAGAACCTTTCAGAAGAGGAGGTATAATTGCTAATTGTCTCCATGAGGTGGTAGCCGAAGTACAGTAACGGCTTCCATGCAAGACCCAAATAACTGATAAAACTCAAGGCCAGTGTTTTAATAACAAATCTCCTAGGCAAAACATCTCTAACCACTGCAGAGCACAGCAAACTACAAAACCCAATGCCAATCTTTAACATGTACTTCAAAATCAGCATGGTGTAGATCTAACTACTAATATCGAGAACAGATGAATCAATGCTGTGACCAGCAACTGTTATTATCTCAAACCCTTCGTGCTCCACGTTGGGCGCCAAAAAAGACTGTTGTGGTTTAGCCCCGGTCAGCAACTAAGCACCACACAGCCGCTCGCTCACTCCCCCACCCTTGTGGGATGGGGGAGAGAATCGGAAGGGCCAAAGTAAGAAAACTCGTGGGTTGAGATAAGAACAGTCTAATAATTAGAATAAAACAGCAATAATACTAATATAATTAAAAGGAAAATAATGAGCAAGAGAGAGAGGAAACACTAGAAGGAGAGGGAAAGAAAAAAAAAACAAAACCAAAACTGAACAACAAGTGCTGCAACCGCTCACCACCCGCCGACCGACGCTGCCGGTCCCCGAGCCGCGATCGCTGCCTCCCCTGGCCAATTTCCCCCAGTTAATATACTGGGCATGACGTCACATGATATGGAATACCCTTTGGCCAATTCAAATCAGCTCTCCTGGTTGTATCCCCTCCCCTCCCGGCTTCTTGTGCACCTGGCAGAGCATGGGAAGCTAGAAAGTCCTTGACTAGTGTAAACACTACCCAGCAACAACTAAAACACCAGGGTGTTATCAACATTATTTACATACCAAGTCTAAAACACAGCACTATGCTAGCTACAGTGAATAAAAATCAACTATCCCAGCTAAAACCATGACAAGGGATGTTTCAACATAACACATAAAAAATTCAGGCTAGGTCATGGGAGTATTGGACAACAATGAGACACAGGATTGTATTGGAAAGCACTTCTGGAAATTGTTTATTCCTAGCTCTCTGCTCAAAGCAGGGCCATCCAGAGCACGTTCCTCAGGACCATCTCCAGTCAGATTTCAAATATTTCCAGGGATCGTGACTCCACAGGCTCTCTGGCTGTGTTGGGCCCTCACGTATTTATTTTTTCTTTTTAAGAGTGAATTTTTCTGTATTTCAGTTTGTGTCCATTGCCTGTCACTGGATGTGAATGAGAAGAACATCTTCTTTATAGTCTCCCCTCAGGTATTTATCCTTGTTGATAAGATCTCCCTGAGCCTTCTCCTCTTCGTGCTGAACAGTCCCAACTCTCTCAGCCTCTCCTTATATGACAAATCCTTTACTTAAATCTGTGGCCCTTTGCTGGACATGCTCCAGTATGTCCATTTCTCTTTTGTGCTGTAGGCCCCAGCACTGGACCCAGCCTTCCAGATGTGTGTTGCCAGTGCTGAAAAGAGAAGGATCACCTCACCTGATGTCATGGTTTTAGCTGGGATAGTTGATTTTCTTCACTGTAGCTAGTATAGTGCTGTGTTTTAGACTTGGTATGCAAATAATGTTGATAACACCCTGGTGTTTTAGTTGTTGCTGGGTAGTGTTTACACTAGTCAAGGACTTTCTAGCTTCCCATGCTCTGCCAGGTGCACAAGAAGCCGGGAGGGGAGGGGATACAACCAGGAGAGCTGATTCGAATTGGCCAAAGGGTATTCCATATCATGTGACATCATGCCCAGTATATTAACTGGGGGAGTTGGCCAGGGGAGGCAGCGATCGCGGCTCGGGGACCGGCAGCGTCGGTCGGCGGGTGGTGAGCAGTTGCAGCACTTGTTGTTTAGTTTTGTTTTTTTTTCCTCTTCTTCCAAGGTTTCATCTTTCTCTCGCTCATTATTTTCCTTTTCATTATATTAGTATTATTGCTGTTTTATTCTAATTATTAAACTGTTCTTATCTCAACCCACGAGTTTTCTTACTTTGGCCCTTCCGATTCTCTCCCCCATCCCACAAGGGTGGGGGAGTGAGCGAGCGGCTGTGTGGTGCTTAGTTGCTGACCGGGGCTAAACCACAACACCTGACTTGCTGGCAACATTCTTTCTAATGCAATCTAGAATGTTGGTGTTCTTTGCTGCAAAAGTGCATTGCTGGCTCATGGTCAGCTTGTTGTCCATCCCCAGGTCCTCTTCTGCAAAGATCCTTTCCTGCAAAGATCCTTTCCAACTGGTCAGACCCTAGCCTATACAGCTGCATGGAGTTATTCCTCCCCAGATGAAGGATATGGTATTTCCATTTTTTGAACTGCATAAAGTCCCTGTTAGGCTATTTCTCCAACCTTTCACAGTCCCTCTGAATGGCAACACAATTGTCTGGTATATCAGCCACTCCTCTGATTTTCAGATTACCTGAAAATCCAATGAGAGTACACTCCGACCCACCATCCTGTTCATTGATTAAGACATTACACGGTACTGTCCACAGTACTGACACCTAGGCCTCCAATTAGATTTTGGGCCACTGATCATCACCCTCTGGACCCGGCCATTCAGCCAGTTTTCAATCCACCTCATTGTCTATTTATCCAGCCCATACAGCAACAACTTGTCATGAGGATCTATGGGCAGAGAGTGTCAAAGACTTCTGTTAAGAGTTATTTTTATTATGTTTAAGTAAAGTTTCTTCCAGAATCTGCGTTATTTTGTGTTCTCTGTAGGTTCTTTGTGTTCTCTCAAGTTCCTGCCTGGCACAGCTGGTGTATCTCCTCTGCGGCTACACCACCTTCCCAGGTGCCCTTGCATTATAGGTACGAGACTCTGCAAGTGGAACCAAACAATAATGAGGATGATGGTTCATCTAAGTTGGAGGCATCACGAAGGTTAAGTCAGCCTACGTCCTGTGTCAAAACTGCTTTCATAAACAAAAAAAAAAGACGGGTTATAGTCATAGGAGACTCCTTTCTGAAGGGAACAGAAGGCCTAAAATGCAGACCAGAACCACTTCTTAGGGAAGTCTGCTTCCTCCCTGGGGCCCAGGTTAAAGATGTGAAGAGAATGCTTCCTACCCTGCTATGGCCCTCAGATTATTATCCATTATTTATTTTTCAGGTAGGCAGCGATGAAGTTGCAACTAAAAGTCCAAGGGCAATCAAGAGAGACTTCAGGGCCTTGGGACGACTAGTTAAGGGATCAGGAACACAACTAGTGTTCTCCTCTATCCTTCCAGTTGCAGGAAATGATGAGGGAAGAAACAGGAAGAGCCAGCAGATCAATCCCTGGTTCCAACGCTGGTGTCACTGGCAGAATTTTGGGTTTTTTAATCATGGGTCAGTTTACACAACATGAGGCCTGCTAGCAACAGAGCTTTAAACTAGATTTGAAGGGGGAAAGGGAAAAAAAATACAGGCTCACTAGAGATAAGCCTGGGGCTGGCACATCAGTATTTGAGAGACAGTGTGTTAGCAAGGTCCTTCAGTCTGCCTTCTCAGTAGAGGTAGGAGATGGAGATCCATGTGGCAGCAAAGACGCAAGGGTTATTGATGTGTCAGAAACCACAGAAGCACCTGAGAATGGTCACATAAAAATTAGGACTTCTCCCCCTAAAAGGTGGCAGGATCAATAGCCCAGCTGCAGTGCATCTACACCAACGCACACAGCATGGGCAACAAAACAGGAGGAGCTGGAAGCCGTTGTGCAGCAGGATAACTATAATATAGTTGCCATCATGGAAACATGGTGGGGTGACTCGTACAACTGGAGTGCTGTGATGGGTGGCTATAAACTCTTCTAGAAGGGATAGGCAAGGAAGGAGAGGTGGTGGGGCAACCCTGTATGTTAGAAAGTGTTTTGATTGTCTAGAGCTTAATTATGGTAACAATAGGTTGAGTATTTATGAGTGAGAATCAGGGGGAAGGTCAACAAGGCAAATGTCATGGTGGGAGACTCTTATAGACCACTCAACCAGGATGAAGAAACAGACAAAATATTCTATAAGCATCTGGAAGAAATCTCACAATCGCTAGCCCTTGTTCTTGTGAGGGACTTTGGCTTACCAGATGTCTGCTGGAAATACAATGCAGTGGAGAGGAAACAGTTCAGGAGGTTCCTGGGTTGTGTGGAAGATAACTTGCTGACACAGCTGGTGAGTGAGTCAACTAGGGAAGGCACCCCGCTGGACCTGTTGTTTACGAACAGAGAAGGACTTGTGGATGATGTGGTGGTTGGAGGCCATCTTGGGCGCAATGATCATTAAATGATAGTGTTTTCAATTCTTGCAGAAGTAAGGAGAGGGGTCAGCAGAACTGCTACTTTGGAAGTCCAGAGGGCAGACTTTGGCCTGTTTAGGAACGTGATTGATAGAGTCCCTTGGGAGGCAGTCCTGAAGGGCAAAGGAGTCCAGGAAGGCTGGACATTCTTCAAGAAGGAGATCTTAAAGGCACAGGACATTCTTCAAGAAGGAAATCTTAAAGGCACAGGAATAGGCCATGTTCATGTGATGAAAAACAAGCTGGCAGGGAAGATGACCAGCCTGGCTGAACAGAGAGCTTTGGCTGGAACCCAGAAAAAGAAGAGAGAGTTTATGACCTTTAGAAGAAGGGGCAGGCAAGTCAGGAGGAGTACAAAGGTGTAGCAAGGTTATGCAGGGAGAAAATTAGAACGGCCAAAGTCCAGGTAGAGCTTAATCTGGCCACTGCCATAAAAGACAATAAAAAATGTTTCTATAAATCCATTAGCAACAAAAGGAGGGCTAAGGAGAATCTCCATCCTTTATTAGATGTTGGAGGAAACATAGTGATGAAGGATGAGGAAAAGGCTGAGGTACTTAATGCCTTCTTTTCCTTAGTCTTTAATAGTAAGACCAGTTGTTCTGTGGGTACCCAGCCCCCTGAGCTGGAAGACAGGGATGGGGAGCAGAATGAAGCCCCCATAATCCAAGGGGAAAAGGTTAGCCACCCGCTACACCACTAAGGCATACACAGGTCTATGGGGCCACATGGGATCCACCCAAGGGTACTGAGGGAGCTGGGGAAAGGGCTCACCAAGGCACTTTTGATCCTTTATCAGCAGTCCTGGCTAACCAGGGAGTTTGCAGTGGACTGGCAGTTAGCAAATGTGACACCCATCTACAAGAAGGGCCAGAAGAAGGATCCGGAGAGCTACAGGCCTGTCAGTCTGACCTCGGTCTGGGGAATGTTATGGAGCTGATCATCTTGAGTGCTGTGATGTGGCATGTACAGGACGATCAGGCCCAGTCAGCACGGGTTTATGAAAGGCAGGTCCTGCTTGATCAACCTGATCTCTTTCTATGACAAGGTGAGCCTCTTAGTGGATAAGGGAAAGGCTGTTGGTGTTGTCTACCTAGATTTTAGTAAAAGTTTTGATACCATTTCCCACAGCATTCTCCTAGAGAAACTGGCTGCTCATGGCTTGGGTGGGCATACTGTTCACTGAGTAAAAAAATGACTGGATGGCTTGGCCCAATTAGTTGTGAATAGAGTAAAATCCAGTTGGTGGTAACAAGTGGTGTTCCCCAGGGTTTAGTACTGGAACCAGTTCTGTTTAATATCTTTATCAATGATCTGGACAAGGGGATTGAGTACATACTCAGTAAGTCTGCAGATGACACCAAGTTGGGCAGGAGTGTTGATCTGCTTGATCCTCCCTACAGAGGGACCTGGACAGGCTGGATCAATGGGCCAAGGCCATTTGTATGACGTTCAACAAGGTCAAGTGTTGGTTCCTGCACTTGGGTCACAACAACCCCATGCAACGCTACAGGCTTGGGGAAGAGTGGCTGGAAAGCTGCCTGGCAGAAAAGGACCTGGGAGTGTTGGTTGACAGCCAGCTGAACATGAGCCAGCAGTGTGCCCAGGTGGCCAAGGTGGCCAATGGCATCCTGGCTTGTATCAGGAAAAGTGTGTCCAGCAAGACTAGGGAAGAGATTGACCCCCTGTACTTGGCACTTGTGAGGCCACACTTTGAATATTGTGTTCAGTTTTGCACCCCTCACTTCAAGAAGGACATTGAGTTGCTGGACTGTGTCCAGAGAAGGGCAACAAAGCTGGTGAAGGGTCTGGAGAACAAGTCTTATGAGGAGTGACTGAGGGAACTGGGATTGTTTAGTCTGGAGAAGAGGAGGCTGAGGGGAGACCTTATTGCTCTCTACAACTACCTGAAAGGAAATTGTAGTGAGGTGGGTGCCAGTCTCTTCTGAGTAACAAGCGATAGAACAAGAGGAAACAGCTTCCAGTTACATCAGGGGCGGTTTAGATTGGATATTAGGAAAAATTTCTTCACTGAAAGGGTTGTTAAGCATTGGAACAGGCTGCCCAGGGAAGTGGTTGAGTCACCATCCCTGGAGGTGTTTAAAAGACGTGTAGATGTGGCACTTAAAGACATGGTTTAGTGGTGGACTTGGCAGTGCTAAGTTAACGGTTGGACCTGGTGATCTTAAAGGTCTTTTCCAACCTAAATGATTCTATGATTCTATATCAAGTGACCTGTGGGCAATCCATTGATTAGATATTCATCAGACATATGGATCACAAAGCCTGATTATTCTAACTCTATGCTGTATATCAGCATTAGAAATGATTTATAATTATGATTCCTGTCTAGAAGACAGAATAGTGACTCTGGATTGACAAGATCTGTTCTTAGATTTGTTTGTGTTTCAGACATATTACAGATATGATAATTCCAGAAAATGTCTGCTGTGAATGTGTTTTTATTATCTATAAAGAGAGTTCTGATGATAGTAACCAGGTAGAATGTTTAAAATCCTCTAACAATTACAAAGATGGTTAGGCGTCCTTTTTTTAACCTTATCATATCTCTTTTCACTCTATCCCATTTATCATATAAAATCCTCAGTGATATTATGTCTCTTCTGATGATGTTCATGAAAGATAGGCCATTAAATGAAAGAACTTAAACACTGGTGAAATGTGCTCTAGTTTTAATATGGTGTTTCAGCCATTTGATGAATTCTTAACAACTGCTCTTCTAGTAGATATGGACAGATTTGTTAATCTTCAGCTGGCTGCATTCAACACTTCAAAAGCTCTCCCTGGTAGAGGGGACAGAGGTTGTTATCCAGCAACACCTATCATGTATCATTAGGTCTCCATACAATAAAGTTATGAAGTTATGCCCTCGAAATATACTGGAAAGAGGAGCCAGATGAACTTCCAAGGTTCTAGGTACATTAAGAATTACCTAAAGTTAATAATATGTCCAAAACTAGAATGAAACAGTGAGGTCAATTTTTATAGTCTTCATTTCCTCTGTAGATGAATATTAACATATAACACACTAGTTATTCTTCCAGAGAGAAGTCTCCTTGAACCAACACCTTTTAAAAAAATTGGATCAAAAAAGCTGTGTACCAATCATTATTCCCTATGATGCAGCCACATTGAAAAGTATCTATTCTGGAGAAAGAGAAGCTTCAGATTCTCTTGCTTTCTACCTTTTTTCAGACTATGTATGACTCATAACAATACTTATCTTCTAAATACAAGCCACTTCCCTAATCCTTGTATTGTTTTTGTAAAGGAATTAATCTGTCTGTATGCCTTCCATTGCAGAGGTTATACTCCTAGGTTTTGCACAAAGCTTTGTTCCTCTGGAATAGAAGGTGCTTTAAATTGAGGAGATATTTTTGTTACTGTATTTGTTTTTTCACAGAACTTAGTATTACTGATAATAAGACTTACATAAAAATCAGTACAGGAGAAGATATCAGCATGTTCATTTCCCCATTCCCCATTCTGAAGTATAGAATCAGTGGAACTAGTTTCTTTGGTTTTGGACTTACATATGCAAGCTAATGAAATCTACATAGTCAGTTATGGGCAGTTTTCATAGGTCGATACACTGTTCTGTGCATGATAAAATTATGCAACCCCTGTGCAAACTATGCCATTAGTTCCTCTCAAGGTTGCATTCAAACTTATCAAAAAGTAGCCATCTACCATATATCCCATTTTGCTTTCATTTTCAAGGCCACTGATAGCATTTTCTGATGGTGTATTGGAAATCCTTCAGCAGATGGTATCCAGTGATGTTTTCTTATGTGTGGGTTCCTAGCAATCTCAGCAAATTTTTATCACACATGATATACAGTATAGAAATGGTTTATTAAAAGACAATGTGTATCTGTATTTATATATACAGATATATATGTGTGTGTTATTATTCTGTAATAATTGGTCATTAAAATATATATAATTATGGCATTATAATTAGTATGGGTTTTCCTTGGTTCTGTTCAAGTTATACAAAGCTGTGGGGAAATAAAAGTAGTACCTGTTCAAGAACTCTCTATGTTTAGGACTAGCAGTAACATGGAAATAAAATAACAGTTAAATGTTGAATATCAAAATTGGAATAACATGGACCAGTGAGTATCAGATCCCAAATTTTACAAATAAAGGACCTACAATGTCAAAAAGAATTTTTCTACTTCAGTATTATCTTTAGGCATGTGGAGGATTCAACGTGAATCTGTTACTGAATGACAAACAGAAGATGAATCCATCCAATCCCCAAGCCACTGTAGTTGTATGCCAAGTGTCATTTTTTGAGGATAAGGACAGAAGTCTCAAAGCAAGATGCTGACAAAGAGAAATGCTGTACAAAGGATCTAACATGTTAATATTCCCCTAAGTGGGTATATTACACAGGCCAAAAGATAAACCATGACATATTCTACTCCTGGGGCAGCCCTCTCAACCCTTGCTGACTTTCTCAGAAATCCTGATCAGAATAAAATAGAAGGAATTTTTGTTCCTTCATCAAAACTGGATCTGCCATATGAACTAATCACATTTTTATTTTTTCATCTCTGATGTTAAGCAGAAATTCAGGGGCTGTTAGTATATGTGATACGTAAGAAATTTGAGTGGAATTTGAGCAACATCATAACATGCATGACAATGCCCAAAAGAACCTTAACAACTGAATTAAGAAAAATAAGTAAAAGTATAAGTAAAATAAATATGGCACCACATATTTAATTCACTAAAGTAAAAATGTGCAAATGAAGCTTTCAGTTGTACATTATAAGTTCTACAGGCTGTTGTGTGATTGGTTTTACATGTATGCATAACAGAAGAGGACATATACTAGGTAATGATGGAAAGAGGGATCAGACATTGTTGCCCCAGATCACATCTGCAGGAATCAGCAAATATTAGTCAGTACCTAATAGTACTTCAGATTTGGAAAGGCAAACAACTAGACCACAATAAGGAATTGTCCATAAACCTCAGAGATACAGGGAATTTTTTTGTCCACCAGTAGTTTTGACCCAAATTATGATTAGAAACTGACAGAGGGAACATAATTCCAGTCTCTGAACTACTCAGTCTTTGCTGAATGCTTTGTTAATTGTTTTATACACCTGTATTAGCAGATAACCTCAGTGATCCCTGACTTTCAAGCAGTCCACACATCATGCAGACTTCAAGTGTAGATGCTGAAGTCCCTTGATGGCAGTCTACATGGGAACCTTCTTTGGTATCATAGGTCTTGGAGGATCAACTCCAAGCAGCCTAGCAGGTAACATTTTCTGACAAAACAAAACAAAGCAAAACAAAATGAAACAAACCACCAGTGTTTTATCAAAACCACCATATATTTCTCCCTGTTAGATGGAACTGCATTTACAGAGTCAGCAATACAGGGGGTATATAATAATCAGAAATCAGCAGACAGCAATTTACTCATTTCCCATTCTGAGGATGTCGTTTTGCTCTCCATTTTGGACATTTACTTTGAAAAACCATCAGTATGTCTTATGAATAAAGGCCTTCGCTTCTCTTTGGACTGAACTGTTAAAGGAAGAGGAGAACCAAAATATTCTCTTAGTAAGAGTTATAGGAATATCAGCAAGTAGTGAAGCACAACAGGAGCAGATGTCTTGGGCAGAACAAATGATGCTGAGGACCCAATATCTGTATATCCACTATATACAGTTTGGATGCTTTACTTCAAATTAGCTCTTGTCCGGTCCCCTGGACTGAATACCATCCAGGACTGGGAGCACATAGAGCTCCTGAAACACCCTTTTGAGTTTATTTTTATCTGAATGGATTAAATGTGCATTCTCCAGAATAAGAACCTAAATACAGGAAGTGGATATGATCAGGAGATTTGCTGAAGAAGTATTCCTCTGATCCAAAGTAAAATACTGATGTAGATGTATGGACAGGCAATTTCTTCTTTGATTATAGTGACAGATTCAAGTAGCTGTCAAAATATGAGTTATATTCACAATATGCGGTTTTTTCTCACTATATAAAGTGATGAAGCCTATTCAGTGGTTTTCTTTTTCTTTATTTTTCTTTTATTTTTTAATAAATAAGATACATTTATAAGCTGTCACTCAAGCCATCTTTTTGTGTGTGTGCTGTGAACATTTTGTTGATTTTATATGCAATTATTTCTCATTTGAAAGAATTCAAACACAAGAAACACAGAAAAATACACATAATTTAACCTAAAAAAAATATACCATGATGTGCTAGGTTAGGCTTGGCAAACAGCTAAATGCCTGCCCAGCTGCTTAGTTGCTTTCCCACTCCTCAAGGGATATGGAGAGGAAAAATAGGAAGAACAGGAGCAAGGAAGGTCATGGGTCAAGATCAAAACAGGGAGATAGCTTATCAATTACCATTGAGGACAAAAGAATCTTGACTTGAGGAAAATTAATGTATTGCCAAGTAAAATAAATATTTAATTACTGACTGGGGTAGTGGGAAACAAAAATGTCAAACAATAAAAGAATATCTTTCCCTCTCTTCTTTCCCAAGCTCATCTTCACTTCTTCACTTCAGACTCCTCTCCCCACCTTAAGTGGTGTAGGGGGATGAGGTGGTGGGGGGTTACAGTCAGTACACAGAGGTTTCTTTCTGCTGCTCCTCCCTCCTCATACTCTTTTCCATTCCTCCACTGTGGTCTTTTCAACGGGCTGCAGGGAGTATCTACTCCAACATCTGAAACACCTCCTTCTCCTGGAACCAGCTGTGGCTGGCACAGGGCAGCCCTGACCTCTTCTCACAAAGGCCACCCCTGCAGCCCCTCACTACCAGAACCTGGACATGTCAACCTAATACACATTAATATTCTCTTTTCCTTATATCTCTAAAAGCTTAGAGAACTAGCATCACTTTTCCTCCATCCTTTTCAAGTCCTCTTAAAAAAAGTATTGTATAAAAATAAAGGAGAAGAAATGGTTATTCTGTACTCCATGCTAGTCTGGACTGAGCTGGAATTCTACACACAGTTTTGGGCAGCAGATTTGAAAAAAAAAAAAAACAAAAAACAAAAAACAAACCAAAACAAAAAAAAAGATAATTGGAGAGAGTTCAGAGGAGAGACAAAGAAATAATAAAAGGTTTGAAAGAGAAGACATTTTAGAAAAGGCTAAGTGAACTGGGCATTCATTCTACAGCCAAAGAAGACTGAAAAGGCATATAATTGTCCTTTAATCCAAATAGCTGTATTTTAAGGAAAACAGGGACAAATTACACCCCTTAGCCAGTAAGAACAGAAAGATGAGTAAACGGTTCCAGTTGCAGAAGAGAATTTTGGATTAAATATTACGAAAAACTTAAAAGCTATGCTAATAGTGAGGGAAAAGACTGAGTTGAAGGGGGTGAAGTAGAATTGGTCTCAGTAGAGATACTCGAGGTTAGGGTTTGACACCCATTCATAAGCAATGTTTTAGGGGTCCTGAAATCAAACTTGCTGGACTGCAGTAGTCTTGACCAAATGAACCCAAATAATTGCTGTATGTGATTCCATGTCTTGTGAAAGGAAAGCATTCTGTCAGTTCCAAAAATAAGCTTTTTGGTTTTGCAAAATAGAGTGCACTATGTCTGTACACTGGGGGAGGGAGTTGGAAACAGGATGTGGTGCAATCCTGATACGTCTGTTTACTTTCATGAAGTGGTTGCCTTGATGCCCGTTCTAGGCCAGTTTGTTGCTTAAATTCTTTCTTTGTTATTAATTCATGATGTATGTAGGGTTCTAGACACAAAGTGGTGAATAAAGCTTTCTATTTAACTACAGGATGGTAACAGCAAGAACTGACAACTTCCTTATGTTGTCTCATCAATGCATTACATTCCCAACTGTTGTGGTTTAACCCTGGTCAGCAACTAAGTACCACACAGCCACTCGCTTACTCCCCCCACCCTTGTGGGATGGGGGAGAGAATCGGAAGGGCCAAAGTAAGGAAACTCATGGGTTGAGATAAGAACAGTTTAATAATTAAAATGAAACAGTAATAATAATAATAATATAATGAAAAGGAAAATAATGAGCGAGAGAGAGATGAAACCTTGGAAGAAGAGGGGGAAAAAAAAACCAAACCAAAACTGAACAACAAGTGCTGCAACCGCTCACCACCCACCGACCGACGCTGCCGGTCCCCGAGCCGCGATCGCTGCCTCCCCTGGCCAACTCCCCCCAGTTAATATACTGGGCATGACGTCACATGATATGGAATACCCTTTGGCCAATTCGAATCAGCTCTCCTGGTTGTATCCCCTCCCCTCCCGGCTTCTTGTGCACCTGGCAGAGCATGGGAAGCTAGAAAGTCCTTGATTAGTGTAAACACTACCCAGCAACAACTAAAACACCAGGGTGTTATCAACATTATTTGCATACCAAGTCTAAAACACAGCACTATACCAGCTACAGTGAAGAAAATCAACTATCCCAGCTAAAACCGTGACACCAACTGAGAAGGTAAGAGGAAAGTTAAGTCTCCATATTCAGCCAGCTTCCTACTGGGCATACATGTGGATAACTTTTACTTGTTGTCCCCTGCAGTCTACCACTTTTTCTAAATCAATGTTTTTCAACCATTTTCTTACCATTATTGTCTTTTTTTCCCTAAGGATAGAAAGGAGAAATGATTTTAAAATACTGTATGATTTTGCATGCAAACACCTCTGTTCTGAAATGAGATCCACAGATATATTTAACCAAAAACCTCATAAGAATCATCCAGTAGTCATCAGGGATACATGTGCACACAGAAATATATCTGCAAAGATATTGTTAAAAGACTAGAGTCTTAAACACAGTTTCTGTTTTTGAAACAACTTCTTTTCTCTATGTGTAACTCAGTGAAACCATATTAAATAGGCTAACTAGTACATATAAGCCTCAACTGAAAGGTGGCATTAAGCTCTTGCATGCTGTTGTTCTGTGTGTCTCAGAATACAAACCCCAATGTACATGCAGAACTCTGATTTTTTTCTCATGATTAGTTATACTATATGGACGTAAATCAGTTGTTTTCAATGGAGTTACTCTCTAATGATATTGGTTGTTTATGTTTATTGTCACAATAAAGCCATCCTCTCTGAAGATGATACTTGTATCTGACAAGGTAAACCAAAACCCCATACCTGCACACCCCTGAATTGATTCTTGCAGCATGAAGCCATTTCTGTTAAAATATATATTTCAGTTATTGAGTTATATTTTATTCCTGACATCTGGTCCACACAGTCTGACACTTATTGGATGATTTTATTTTATTTCATATGTGTTAACTTCTTCAATTGCTGCCATTAGGTTTTCTTACCTTTTCTTTCCTTACATCCACCAACTTTTTCCTTTTACCTTCAGGTACTGATGCAGTTTCACCCTGGTTTACCACTCCAGGCGTTGTCCATCTTGCAGGAATTCTGTCAGTGCTCCCTGAGGCGCGCAATTCTCCCTGTCAGCTTGCCTCACAGACCCAGCAGAAATGAACATTTCAGAAGCTGATCTCAACAATACTTACCTCCAAACTGTTCATTTTCATGACAGACCTGGAGTATGCGGAAGCATATTCTGTTATTTTCTCCTTATTCATCATTGTGCTGCATGGTCAGAGAGTAAACTGTGGCTTCTTAGATTATGCTTCGCACCATAAAAAACTAGAGAAAAATATAAATGTGTTTCTTTGTATGGGCATCTTTGGCAAGATGCAGTCATATAAACCAGGCCCAAATGATAGTTTGGATTTCCTCTACTGCATTTTCCCCAGGCATGAAATATATCTTTGATTTTCGTACAAAACCCCATTTTATCTTCACATATAATACATTACAAATACTACTGTCTCTCTTCCATTAGTTTCTGTGCTACCTTGCTGCTTGTAAGGTCATGTGGTATTTCCAGAAATGGCATCTATCTCTTACTCTGTGTGGGCAACATTAGTAATTCCTACCAATGATCTTGTTGTGATTTAGCCCCAGTCAACAACTAAGCACCACACAGGTGCTTGTTCACTCCCTCCACCCCAATCAGATGGGAGAGAGAATTGGAAGAGCAAAAGTAAGAAAAATCATGGGTTGAGATAAGAACAGTTTAATAATTAAAATAAAATAGCAATAAGAATACTAACGATGATGAAGATAATAACATTATTATTATTAATAATAATAATATATAATGAAAATGAAAATAAAGAAAGAGAGAGAGGTGAAACCCGGGGGGGGGGGGAAACAATGTGATGCAACCGCTCACCACCCGCCAACGAATGCTGCCAGTCCCCAAGCCACAATGACTGCTTCCCCCGGCCAACTCCCACCAGTTAACATACAGAGCATGACGTTGTATGATATGGAATATCCCTCTGGTCAGTTTGGCTCAGCTCTCTTGGCTGTGCTCGCTCCCCTCCCACCTTCTTGTGCACCTTGCAGAGCATGGGAAGCTGGAAAAGTCCTTGACTAGTGTAAGCACTACTTAGCAACAACTAAAACATTAGTGTGTTATCAACATTATTCTCATACTAAATCTAAAACACAGCACTATACTAGCTCCTAGGAAGAAAATTTACTCTATCTCAGCCAAAACTATGACAGTATCCACCCCTTATTCCATACCATTTACATCATGCTCAGGTCCCACACTATTCAATACAACTTCATTAACCACCACCCCTTCCCCATCCTTTGATATAATACAAAGGTATCATTCCTTTAGTCTATGGACCACCCCTGTAAAATGTCCACAAAATGTCCACAAATGTCCATTGAGTTGGTTTAGTCCATCACTTTCGGCTCCGTCTATCATAACAGTCTTTCAGGGCAGGAGAGATTGTGTGTATGGTGTTGGATTGTTGCATGCTGGAGCCAGTCCTTGTTCCACCACTGCTGCAATTTGCTTGTTTCAATCAAAGTTCATTCTTCATTAATATGGGAGATTCCTACTGTGATACCATAGATATGGCATATAGCAACCTCAGAAGAGATGACATACAATATTATATAGCAATTAACATCACACCATTCGGTTCATTGGGTATTTTCACCCAAAATCAAATCCCCTTGACGTACACATTGGACTTACCCATCCTCCCACATCACCCACCAAGTGCACCCAGGTCCTCGAGCAAAAGCAATTTCACGAATAGGATTGCCTTTGCCCGAGACAGAAATAACTTAGACTGTCTTCCCCAGCATATTTTTTACGTGCACTACAGGGACTTTATTGCCTTCCATAGTACATAAGAGTTCTGATTGTGCAGGGCCAGCTCGATTGGCAGATCCCCTAGTGTTGACTAGCCAGGTAGCTTTTGCTAAATGTGTATCCCATTGCTCTCAGTGTAGTCTTTAACAATCCATTGTATCGTTCAATTTTCCCAGAGGCTGGTGCATGATAGGGGATGTGATACACCCACTCAATGCCATACTCTTTGGCCCAGGTGTCTATGAGGTTGTTTCGGAAATGAGTCCCGTTGTCTGACTCAATTCTTTCTGGGGTGCCATGTCACCATAAGACTTGTTTTTCAAGGCCCAGGATAGTGTTCCGGGCAGTTGCATGGGGCACGGGATATGTTTCCAGCCATCTGGTGGTTGCTTCCACCATTGTAAGCACATGGCGTTTGCCTTGGTGGGTTTGTGGCAGTGTGACATAATCAATCTGCCAGGCCTCCCCATATTTATACTTCAGCCATCGTCCTCCATACCAGAAAGGTTTTATCCGCTTGACTTGCTTGGTTGCAGCGCATGTTTCACATTCATGGATGACCTGTACAATAGCGTCCATGGTCAAGTCCACCCCTCAATCACGAGCCCATCTGTATGTTGCATCTCTTCCTTGATGGCCTGAGGTGTTATGGGCCCACTGAGCTGTAAATAATTCATCCTTATGTTGCCAGTCCAGATCTACTTGAGCCACTTCAATCTTAGCAGCCTGATCCACCTGTTGGTTGTTCTGATGTTCTTCAGTGACCCGACTCTTGGGGACATGAGCATCCACATGACGTACCTTCACAACCAGGTTCTCCACCCAGGCAGCAATATCTTGCCACAAAGCAGCAGCCCAGACGGGTTTGCCTCTGCGCTGCCAGTTGTTCTGCTTCCATTGCTGTAACCACCCCCACAGGGCATTTGCCACCATCCAGGAGTCAGTATACAGATAGACCAATAGCCACCTTTCTCATTCAGCAGTATCTAAAGCCAGCCTTTCCTTCTGCAAACTGACTTGATTCACCTTCTCCTTCAACAGTTTCTGTGACTTGCCGTATAGGACTCCATATAGCAGCCTTCCATCTCCGATGCTTTCCCACCAGACGACAGGACCCATCAGTGAACAGGGCATATTGCTTCTCATTTTCTGGCAGTTTATTTTACAGTGGGGCCTCTTCAGCACGTGTCACCTCCTCCTCTGGCGATATTCCAAAAGCTTTGCTTCCTGGCCAGTCCATGATTACTTCCAAGATTCCTGGGTGACTGGGGTTTCCTATTCGAGCCCATTGGGTGATCAGTGCGACCCACTTACTCCATGTAGCATCAGTTCCATGATGTGTAGAGGGGACTCTCCCTTTGAAGGACAGCATTGGCAGTCGAGGTGCCAGGAGGAGCTGTGCTTCAGTACCAAACACTTCTGAAGCAGCTCAAACCCCTTCATATGCTGCCAATATCTCTTTTTCAGTTGGAGTGTAGCGCGCTTCAGACCCTCTGTATCCCCGACTCCAGAACCCTAGGGGCCGACCTCGGGTCTCCCCTGGTGCTTTCTGCCAGAGGCTCCAGGTAGGGCCATTCTCCCCGGCTGCAGTGTAGAGCACGTTTTTTACATCTTGTCCTGCCCGGACTGGCCCAAGGGCTACTGCATGAACTATCTCCTGCTTTATCTGTTCAAAGGCTTGTTGTTGCTCAGGGCCCCATTGGAAATCATTCTTCTTCCGGGTCACTTGATAGAGAGGGCTTACAATCAGACTCTAATTTGGAATATGCATTCTCCAAAAACCCACAACCCCTAAAAAAGCTTGTTTTTTCCTTTTTGCTAGTTGGTGGAGACATGGCTGTTATTTTGTTGATCACATCCATTGGGATCTGCCGACGTCCATCTTGCCATTTTATTCCCAAAAACTGGATCTCCTGTGTGAGTCCCTTCACCTTACTTTGTTTTATGGCAAAACCGGCCTTCAGAAGGATTTGGACTATTTTCTTCCCTTTCTCAAAAACGTCTTCTGCTGTGTTGCCCCACACGATGATGTCATCAATGTACTGAAGGTGTTCTGGAGAACCACCCTGTTCCAGTGCAGTATAGACCAGTCCATGGCAAATAGTAGAGCGGTGTTTCCACCCTTGGGGCAGTCGATTCCCTACTGATAGTCTACTGTTCTCCATTAGACTTCCACAATGGCCATATGGGACTGTTAAAGGGTGAGCAGGTCTTACTGATCACTCCTTGGCTCTCCAGTTGATGAATGAGCTCATGGATGGGAATCAGGGAGTCTCGGTTGGTGCGGTATTTCCACCAGTGCACTGTTATGATGACAATTGGCACCTGTTGTTCTTTGACCCTCAGCAACCCCACAGCAGAAGGGTCCTTCGAGAGACCGGGCAAGGTAGACAGCTGTTTAATTTCCTCCGTCTCCAAGGCAGCTATACCAAAAGCCCACCTGCACCCTTTTGGGTCCTTGAAATACCCTCTCCTGAGGTAGCCTATGCCAAGGATGCACGGAGCCTCTGGGCCAGTTACAATGGAGTGTTTTTGACACTCATTCCCAGTTAGGCTCACTTCGGCCTCCAATACAGTTAGCTCTTGGGATCCCCCTGTCACTCCAGCAATACAAATGGGTTCTGCCCCTACATAGTTTGATGGCATTAGGGTGCACTGTGCACCGGTGTCCACTAGAGCCTTATACTCCTGTGGGTCTGATGTGCCAGGCCATCGGATCCACACAGTCCAGTAAACCCGGTTGTCCCTTTCCTCCACCTGGCTGGAGGCAGGGTCCCTCTACTCCCGATCGTACTATTCACTACACACTTCTTGTAAATGTGATTCAAAAGCCCCTCTATTAAGCTCAGAAATAAAATCAGTGCTTCTACTCCTCTGTCTGGGGAACTGCCTACTGGAAACTGGAGCAGCAGCTTTCCTGGAAGAACCCTCCTGAGTGATTGTTTTTCCTTGTAACTCATGTACCCATGCCTCTAGGATCGAGGTAGATTTTCCATCCCACTTCCTCATGTCCTCTCTGTGGTCACGCAGGTAAAACCATAGGGTGCCCCGTGGTGTATATCCTCTCCTTTGAGCGAAAGGATGCTTACTCCTAACGGCTGAGACACTAGTCCATAGAGTTCGGGAGTAGGACATACCTTCTTTGAGTTGCTGGAACTCTTGGGACAGTTTCTCCACAGTGGAGACATGTGCTTCGTAATCTCAGAGTTTATCAATCACATCCACCACCGTTGGTGCCTCTTCATCTTTCCAGGCCAGTACTGCCAATCCATTTACATGTGACGATCATGTGCTCTGTACAAACTTGTGCCACATGGGTCGTGTGCACTGGACTTCATCTGGATCTTTGGGTGATTGTTCATTCTCCAGGTCACCATAAATCACCTCAAGCATGGCTAATTCCCTCAGGTACTGGATACCTTTTCCATGGTGGTGCATTTTCCTGGGTGATATATAACATCTTCCTTGAAGGGATACCTTTCTTTCATAAAGATTAGTCAACTAATTCTGAATGTTTTCCTTGCTTCATCAGTTTCCATAAAAGCAAGTATACGAATGAAAGGTCTACATTATTGTGTCATGTATTAGGCATAGTAACTGTCTGTAAAACAGTATGTGTTATAACAATTATAAAGGAACCTGTCATGTTTTGTTGAGCTCTGATGCTACAGTAAAAACAGCAGCCAAAGGGTTAAGCTGAAAATCAACTGTAATGAGAAAGGAAGGGAAAGGGAAGGAAAAGAAACTTAGGAAGAATCTGGGATTAATCTGTTCCCTGGAGTTCTTCATAGACTTGCTGAGAGAGGTTTTTTTTGTTGTTGTTTTGGTTTTTCCCTTCTCAATGCAGCTTAATCTTTGCTTTTTGGAACCTGAGAATTAAGAATGATATTTTCTTCTGTTGCTTTTCTTTTTCTTATTTTTCCAAGAGCCTGTTACTAATTTTTACCCAAAGATTCATAACATCTGCATCCATATACATACCTTTTCCTGTAATCTTGTTCATTACAAAAAAATGCTACTAAACAGTAATCTAATAATCTAACAACCAGGGAAACTGAGGTTTCTTTTTTAATTACTATTGCATAGAAAGACTAGTGAAAGAGGATTCAGCTATTCAGCAAGAGAGGGTTGCTGTCAATCATTTGTACTGAAAAGACAGATTTGTTTGATGTTTTTTTTGTTCCAGTTCAGAAAAAATGAGTCAGTTGTGATTGGACAGTTAACACTAGTAAGCTTACTGAAAAATGAAAAAGAGTTTAGATTTCTATCTAAGAAAAGAAGACTAGGGAGAACAAATAAGAGAAATTAGTGGAACTAAGGCAAAGTTTTGACATGTAATGTTGGAGGAAGCTTTGTCTCTCCATTAATGGAGCTGCAGGACCAAACCTATAGTATTGGAAGAAACAATGCGCATAAACATTCCTGACACTAACATCAGCCAGCACAGAATGACCTGCATCCTTACTATTGCATTCCCTGATCCCCAACCATAGTGGTCACGTCTAAAATACCTGTTAAAAATTACCTCTGTGCTAACACATGAAGTATGCATAGAAATTGTTTGGGAGGGTAAACATTTACTTGGGCCAAAAGCTTATCAGAGATCATTTTAGCAATTGACAGTACAGAGAGCTGAGCTCAGTACATGAGAATGCTCCCTGGCAACACATGGCTTACTAGTACTTAAGTTTCCTTAAGGAATGTATGTGCTTCCTGCACACACAATTCCCTGCATTTTACATGTAAAGCCCTGTATTCCTGGAATTCTGCATCTAATTTCTTTCAAAATTAAGAGAATAGGAAATATTTTTTTTTCCACCAAGACAGAAAAGAGTTTCCAATGCTGCTTCATAAGTCTACAGTCATTCTTAATATCTACACTACCTACCTAGTATAAACTCATTGTTTCTCTTCGTCAAAGCAGATCCAAAGCCCCATCAGCCATCAGGACATAGTAACCAGATTATGGATCAGTTTGGACTAACTGATTGGTTACCTGGTCTGGGTCTGGTCCTTGCCTTCAGGGTGATTCTGCCTAGTGTACAGGGTATCTTGGAAAAGATGGGAAAAACAGTCTTATCAATATTTCTTATCTTAACATCCACACGTGTCCCTTTACCCAGCTTTCCACAACCCAACACAGAGTTACATTGCTGTTGCTCTTTGCGAGCACTGCTGATGGGATTAGGATGTGACATTTTACAGAAGTTGCATTATCCCTACATCCTTATTTGTCAGAATTGGCAGTGCCTGCCATCAGGTTGCCATCACACAGCAACTGTCTTCCTTGTGTGGCCTTCATTCAGTAGCAGCCTGGCTCTCTGGAGCAGCCATGAGACTGCAAGTTTGGTTGCTCTTCCTGTTGCTGCTATTTCCTGTGACTCCTTGTTTCAGACTGGGAAAAGATGTGTGTATAAGGGAGTGGAGGTGGTAAAGAAAGGTTAATTGGGAGATTCAGTAAAATTAGCCATGAAAAATTTAGAAATCAGCAATAATTGATGGTTCCAAAGTTAAAAGCAGGTTGGAAGCTGGAATTTTTATATACATTTTGTACTTAAAGACTGGTCCGGTACCTTGTCCTAAATTCTTGTTCCAAACTCTGCTGAAGTCACTGTAAAGATTCCCATTGAACTCCAGCAAATTTTATTCTCAACTTTAAAAGTAGAATAGCTATTTCCTTACTTGGTCAGTATTGAGCTAGTGCCTCACAGGGTGCTGTAAGTCATAGCGCATCTTTCTGCAACATCCTAAATCTAATGCTGATTGAATGATGGCAGATATAACAGATAATACATAAGAGGCTGAAATGCTTTTTTCCCCCTTTTTTTTTCCCCCTAAGCCTTCATGAAAAAGGTTGGTTGTGGCCAAAGGCTCAACACAACTAAAATTAACAACACGTAGATACAGATATAGGCAAGAATGGAGAGTGAGAGAACAGTTTAAAGACTATTTAGCTAAAGCTAGAAATATTTAAGACTTCAGGCCTTGAGGAAATTTATAGTAGAGCAATTACAGGACTTATCATCATTATCTCTCAAATGCTATAATCTTTGAGAAGTGAGGAGGTTTGGTTTAGGTATTAGAGAACTAGTGAATGATACTCCTCATGTAATACAGCTTTCAATAAAGGGAAGAAGAAGAACCTGTGAAAATCTCTACTAATTAACATAAAAACAACACACAGAAAGATGCTTCTAATTAATTATTAAACAAACAGTGTGTAAGTACAAAGAATACAATAGTGAAATAAGAATCAAATTACAGATTTGTCAACAGCAAACTATGCAGAACTATCTCAGTTCCATTTTTTCAGACGTGAAAAGGATGGAGTAGAGTTGATAGAAATCCACAGGAAACTTTATTTAATAAAAGCTCTTGACATAAACTTATAAGCAAACCAGAGAAATGTGTTCCAGATGTAATGATGGTGAAGTAGATGCACAGCCAGTTGAAAATAAATAAATTAATTAATACATAAATAATATTTTAAAAGCCCCTTCATGAATAGCTGTCTTTTAAAAATGGAAAGTTATTTCAAGTGAGGTCTCCCAGGACATACCTCCACTCCACAATGCTGTGCTTTGTTACAGATAGCTAAGTTAATGCAATGCTGTTCAAAGGCATTGTCAGCAATGCAGTCTTTCCAGTGTTGATGACTCGCTTTACAGATACACCTGTTCTGACTTTGAACATAATTTACTCAAAGCTAATAGCAGTATGTCTATCTCGTACTGCATTACACTGTATATCCAATGAACCTGTCTTGAAAAAAAAAATACTATTTATTATTTACATTAATGTCTTTCATGGTGAAACAGAAAAAAAAACCCACTTAAATATGTGGGCTGTCACCAACCTTGGCAGGATTATAAAATACATGAGGAATAAAATTAAAACTTAGAATTGATCGTGATCAGTTGGAGAAATGGGCTGAAACTGGTAAGGATAAATTCAATATAATTGTAGGAGAAATACCGCATTAAAAAGAAATCAAATGTGGAAATCCAAAATGGAGATATAGATGCATCAAGTTGAGCCTGAATAAAAATATGAGGTTAATCAAAAAAGTAAATCTCATTTTGAAGTATATTAAGAAAATGGCTGTAAACCAGGAAGCTGACTATTTCCTCTCTCCTTAACAATAATAAATCCTTAAAAAAAACCCTGGGAATTATTTGCAATCTGCATAAAGTCTCCTTCTTAAAGAGTATCCATTGCCCGTGGAAACTATTTTCCTTCTTTATATGATAAAGAAAAGAAAACATAGGTGCTCTGAATTGCATCTTTAGGATATGTGAAAGGTAAACCTTTTAATAGTCTCATTTTTCTTGTTTTGCATCCCTTTAAAAAAACAAACTTGAAGCAATTAGAGAAACTACACAAACTTGTAGGATACTTAGATGCTGTGGCAAAAGAAGACAAATATTATCTGTTTATAAAATGAGATCTGTTAAAAAAAAATCAAAGACACTGAAATCATTTGATCTAGAAAAATGAAGGCTGGTTTAGACCATAATAACAGTTTTCAAATGAGTAAAGGATAGATACTGAGAGGACAACAACTAGTTGTTTTCCAGATCAATGAAGAGCAGGACAGAAAAATGACGTATTTAATTTTCACTCAAGCAAGTTTCCATAAAAAACTGAATTATCTTATTCTGGGAGCCGGGCATATAAAACTGACAGAGTAATTTATTATTCAGCACACAAAGGAAAGTATATCAAAATCACGTCCGTTCACTTCTACAGGACTCCATGTAAAATAAAGTGGATCTGTAAAATGAGTGTGTGTATCAAAGTCTGGTCCCACTTGAGCTCTTGGTTTTGCTGAGATATGTCTCTGAAATTATCCCAATTACATGGTGGAAGTGCATATTTTTCCCTGGGTCAAATCCCCAGTAATCTTGTAAGTTTAGCATAAATGTTGAAGAAAGAAAATTCAAATTAAACTAACAATCATTTTGTGAAATCAGAATGCAATTTGAAGCAGAAGTTCAAAATACACTTCAGAAAATCAAAAGGAACTAGATAGTTTAACGCAGTCTCATACTGGGATAAAAATAAAAGGGAAATACAAAGGGAATCTCATCACTTTGATGTGAAAGAAATATTTTCTACCAAAAAAATAGTGTTCACATTTTCATGTAACTAATGTAATATTAAATGACATACCCACCATTGTGATACCACACACAGGTAAAATTACCTGTGCTGCTACACAAAGAATAATATATTTCTTACTTTTCCTTATAAATGAAATTGAAATGTTTGTTAAAATTATCTTTTCATCTCTTTCTCTCTCCTTCTGTCACTGCCTGTTTCTTCTCCTTATTTTTTTTTTCTTCATTCCCTGCCTGCCCATACTGAACTCTTCCTGGCAGGAAAAAAAATATGTAAAGAGATAAATCTTTAATCCAATTCTGAGCAGAGAGATTTTCTGATCAGGCTTATGTTTGGCACAAGGTAAGTCCAAAACAAAAGAGCAGACAAAAAGATGGCTTAGTCTCTTACTCTCCTGAGGTCTTATTTCTGAATCCCAAACGGTTATGATTTCTTATTGTCACGACACAAAGCAGTCCTTAAGAAATCTGACAATCTAATGAGCCTTTCACACTAGTATTGCAGTACACATTGATCTGATGATAAGAAGGGCCAGTGCATCATGTATGATATATAAAATACAATGTGGTTAGTTCATTTTTTTAGTCTACTTTTCAGAATCAATTATACTTGCCCTCCACCTGTGTAATCTGCTCATTTTGCTCGCCAGTGCAGATCATCTTGATGCTTCCTATCCAGCTTCAGGATTTACCTATGTAAATACAACTCTTTGCTAAAAGGAGTAATTACCTCAGCAGAGAAGCTAATGAAGTCTATGTAGAAACTCATAGCAAATGACTTAATTTAAGGAAACAGAGATCAAACTATGTTCATTTTTTTAATGATACTTTCTCAGCCAAAATCATGGTAAATCACGATTGTTAGTAAGTATTGCCATTTGTTCACTACTGAGTGTTCAAGTCCCATATGAGGTGAGTAAATTGCTTCAGTTACCAGAATACGTATGTGTTTTCTGAGATTAGTAGGAGTAGATTGCTGTTGCACATTCACAGGAACTAGAAGCATTGGTCATTGCTTTTGTAGTGATACAGCCAGTTGTCAATGCCACAGTTTGAAAGCCCATGCTTCCAGAAGGGGAAAAATTATTTTTTTTTTCATCCTTTCATCTGTAACCAGGGATACTGAAAGGATTTCAAAGTAACAAAATGCATAGGAGAGGAGATCATCTGCCGTGCTTGTGAAACTGAAGTTATTTGTGGTGACAGCACTAAATGATCATCTCCGCAATAATGGGATGGAGTGCTTGTGGCTGAGCCAGGGGCTGAAATGCACAGGAAAAAGCTTTTCCAATTCAAGGCCCAGCTTCAAGCAGTGGCAAACTTTTCTCCGTCCTGACTTGTCCTTTTGTTGCTTTTGAAGTGTTATGCATACATAAAATGGGATTCAACTAACATAAAAGCTAACTTATAGATACCTTACCCTGCTGCAGGCTCCCTTATACACATCGGAGAGAAATAGATACTTCCAGAGAGTAATGCATTTCATGAGACAGGTATCTAAGATTGGCCAGATTAAACTTTTTGGAGATGTTAACTGTAGAACCATTCTGAGAGGATAACATTTTCTCTCTAGAGATACATATTTATCTACATTAAATATAAAGGAACTGTATTGATATCAGTTTTATATCCTTACAAAAGTAAAGAATCTAGGTAATTTTTGTCACTTTAAAATTATATATTTCATTCAGGATCCCTTTTAGTTATGTAAGTAGTTCTGAGGGATATGTGAATATAAACATCTCAGCACTATCTTCTAATCTCTCTGTATTGGTTCTGGCTAGTATGGAGTTAATTTTCTTCATAGCATCTCATAAGGTGTTGTGTTTTAAGTTGGTGACCAGCACAGTGTTGATAACACACCAGTGTTTTAGGTACTGCAAAACAGCGCTTGTACAGCTTTAAGGTCTTCATTTCTCACTCTGCTGCCCCAGAGAGTAGGCTGGGGGTGAGCAAGGGGATGGAGGTGAACACAGCTAGGACAGTTGATCCCAACTGACCAAAGGGATATTCCATACCATATAACATCATGCTCAGCAATAAAACAGGGAGGGGAGTTTTTCTGAAGTATCTGTTCCTTGGAGGCTGGCTGGGCATCAGTCTGCTGGTGGTGAGTGATTGCTTTTGCATCACTTGTTTCTTTCTCTGTCATTTTATTATTGTCTTGACTCACAAGTTTTCTTGCTTTTGCCCTTCTGATTCTCTCCCCCATCCCTTTGGGAGGAGTGAGCAAGTATCTGGGTGGAGGCTTTGCTGCTGTCCATGTAAACCCACCATATTCTCAAAACATTACCAAAGTTCTGATGAAAAACTGAAATTTAGAAAATAATTACTAACTTTTTTAAAGTTTTTTCTCAGAAGTGTAAATACATTTTTTCCCAGCTACATAAGTATATTGAAAAATATCAATTTGCTATAGTCAAAACCCAAACATTGACATGAATATTAATTGCTTAGTCTGCAACCCCGCTTTAACTGTAGTCAATGGAAGAATATTCAATACATGTAGAAAAAGCTCTTATGAAGTGCCATAACATGTACAAAGATCTGTCCTATTGCCATTGCATTTATATAGTTTGCTTTTTTCACAACACAGTGAACACAAAATAGCTCCCTTTACACAATAAAAAATGGAGTTTCAGACCAATTCCAGTCCGAATGAAACTCAAGTCTCTTAAGTAAAAAATTATTTTCTTTACATACAGACCTCTTAGAGTACAAGTCATAAAAATAGACTACACCTCAATGTCATGTTTTTTATAATTCCAAAATCTGAATAATTTTCTGATATCATTGAATTATTTCACATCATCCATAAGGATATAGATTTTGGTTTGAGAAAACATGGCATCTGTAATATTCTATAGAAGCTATAGAACAGAATAAAGCAAAGAAAAAGAAAAAAAAAAAAAAAGACTCAGGTTGATATTGAACTGCCTATGTATGAGCAGATTTAATACATTCCTAAAAGGCAGAGAAGAAAATACAGTCACCTGATTGTATCCAGATAATTGATTAAGGCGCAATATTTCAAGTTGTTCATTGCATCTGGGTCACTTTGTTTATGCAAAGGAACCAGTGAATTCCACTGTGAATATCACAGCATCAATAATACCCCCTTTAAGAATGTTATAGCTTATACACTCTTTTCAAAAAAACCCCAAACAAATCAATCTCAGAGGATGCAGTCCTGTCAGAACTTCTGCTGATATTAACTTAAGGATATGAATAATCCCATTTGGATCTCAAATTGCTAATATTAAGAACTACATTAACATCTGCAACCTTGGATAGTCGTTCCTGAGTCACTGAATTCAATGGGAATGGCTAAAAACTGAAATTCATCTCATCACACTTTGTGTATTTAACAGTTATGCATCTAATCTAAAGAAGTTGTGTAGCTTGTCTCCTCCGGAGAGAGTTTTGGAGGGAGTCTTTTCTAAAGTATACTTCATTTGATTTCAGCAGAGACTTTTCAGGCTAAGTTTCACTATCACTTGATCTGAACCTAAGAACAAGCTGCTGCTGAAAGGGGTTCTTCAATCTCTTCCCATCTTTCCCTGTGGATTCCTCATTCTTGTGCCAGCAACAGGATTTAGGCAGCCATTTTGTCTGAGCAGCTTGAAAACTAATCACTCTTCTGCTGGGTTAGCTTTAAGCTGAGCCTCTTCCCTAGAGCAGTGAGAATTGATTCTGGAACCAGAGGTAAGGGTAAGAATGCCCACTTTCTGGCAGAAGCCCTCAGACAGGCTGGCTTAAAATTTTGTGGCATAGTTGCTTAATTAATCAATTTTGTTATTTGGGTTGATTTAAGATCAGCCTGTTTCTGACAGTGATTTTTTTTTTTTTTCACTCTCCTTCTGGCCTTTGCCATGTTTTCTGCTGCTTCCTTAATAATGGGCTGTAGCCTTGTGGTAGCAGGAAGGTGGTGGGGAGAAATACATGTATGTGTGGTCAGATCACCAAATTGTTCAATTCACTCCACAAAGTCAGTGAGTGTTATATCCAAAACGCAGGAGAGAGAGAAGAAAAGACTGGCCAAAGGGTGGGGTACAAAAAGTGCAGGGTCATAACTTCCAGTGAAAATCTAGCTTGTTATCAGCTTCTGCTAATAACAAACCCTCCGGGAAAAATATTTAGGAAAAATTGTCCTCCAGAGTTACCTTTCTTTTCAGTGATTACAGAGAAAGAATGTAAAACTAGTTGAGATTATTTACCTGAGGTTTTTTGTGATATGAATCCCCTCCTACATGACAAGAAAGGATATCATATAGTTCTTTAACTTGCTTTTACTATTTCTTAAAAAAGAAAAAAAACAAAGAAAGAAAACCAACACAACCAGAAAACAGACAAACAAAAAATCTTCTCTACAGGCAGAGTTTGAAAATCAAGTCACCTTTATCTGCCTCTTATTCTTATTTCCCCAACAACTGTAAAGAGGTAAAGAAAAGTTTATTTCATGTCTTTTTTTTTAAATATATAAACAATTTAAACTAAGATTGCATTTATTAACAGACAGTGACTGGAGGTAAATCATGTCTTACTTTTCTTATTAAATAAGCAAAATGGGGATATCACAGATATGATGTCAGGTATAAAATATTTCCCTGTTTCCATGTTAAGAACACTTTGATTTGCTTCCTTTACAGATGGCTTTCAATAGGATAACATTTCAAACATGTCCACAACTAAAGCTGCCTTAAAATTTCGGCAGTTGTGTCAAATGTGGAATAACAGAGCTAACACATTGAAAAGGATTTGAAGGGAAGAAGCTTATGAGCTGAAAAGTGGCTCACAGTTCAATCTGCAGGAGTGAAATATATAATGAACTCAGGACTAGTAATATTCACTGGCAGAGGCTACTGTCTAGAAAGAAATGCAGTGTATTACATGGGCTAAGGAAAAGGATTTTGCACTCATCTGCGAAATATGTAGATGAAAAACAGAGCAAGTAAGATCTTCAGCTGGATTTTCAGAAGGACATTGAGAAGTGGTTTCTTAGCAGTTAGATTTTCAGAAGATAAATCAGGATGTTTTTAAATTAGAAGAATTCTCCTACTGAGGCTTCTCAGGAAATCTGGGTTTAGCTATGCCAGAAATGCTGTGTGATCTAGGGCAAGTCGTTTAGGTAAAATTTTCAGAAAAACTTGAGTCTTAGTTACGAGCTCAGTTCCATTTCTGTTAGTTATAAAAAAATAATGCTTCCTTTCTCTTACTCTTCTTGTCTATTTTAAACAGCCTTATCCCCTGGCACTCTCTTTTAAGGGAGAGAATTTGCTTTCTTATCTTTCTACAGAGCTTGAGTGTTTTGCCTTGTTTGGGGTCTTGCATCAACACATAGATCCAATGCAGGAGATAAATCTCTCTTCTATTGCCTGCACAGATATATCTGCTCTGGATGTATCTGCACCACTGAAATAAAATTAGAAACAATAGTATTGACACTCTCAGATTATGGGGGTTTGATATTTTTTCTGTATAGTCAGAATGTCTTCATACAGAAAAATTATAAACAAACTTACTTGAAAACCAAGAGATCATGAACTGAGCTGCAGTGTGTATTTAAACAGAACTTCTTTCTACCTAAGTTATACAAATATTAAAACTAAACCCCGCACTTCAGTAAGAAATCCTGAAATTCACTCACTACAGTGAATGAACCTTTCACACTACAGTTTTAGTGCATATGTAGAGTGGACATGCAGTGCACTACTCGCTCCTCAGAAGGCCAGAAGAGCTATGCAAAACAAAGTATGTCCTAATAAAAAGGAGAAAGACTTATATTTTAATAAGGTGGGTAGGAAAGACAGGTTTTAGCTGATCATAAAATAGGCACAAAATATTATTGTGTCAGATGTAAAGCTCTGTGCAAAAACTTGAAAGTGGTTCCTAAGCAGAAAACGCCTTAAATTAACAGTGGTCAAAGACCAAAGTATACAAACACACACAGCTGCAGAATGGTAGCCACTAGGTTACTGAACCTTCGTAAAAATCAAAGATAGCCGGAAGAACACCAAGCTAGATCAAATTAAAGACAGTAATTATGTTGTGCACTACTAACACTTTTTGACTCATTATATATTTAGTAAATTTCTTATATTGCTAAACTAAATTATGTTATGGAACTAGATATTGGCATTTGAGGATTTATACATGTAAAATTATATATAACTATATAAACATAACAGTCTGGAAAGGAAAAAAAATAACAGTAATACAACATTAGAAGTAAATCATTGAAAGTAAAAATGAATGCATTTTTTTAATTGAAGGTAAATGAACATATTTTTCTTCTACTGTATTTATTTTATCATCAACTTCTCTAGCCACCTGTTCCCTGATTCCAATTCTTGCCTTATTACAGATTTAAATCCATAGATGATATTCATCTTCATCTGCTGCTGGTGCTCATTTGCCCTCCTGCTTAAACCTGGCTCCAACTCCCTTCTAAAAAACCATGAAAACACAATACAGGTAAAAGTCCAATCAGTTCAGTCAGGAACAGTCACTACTTTGCCTTAAGGGTATGGCTGCCAGCCATAAGCACATCTGCCATATTGCTTTGAAGAAAGTGAAGCTTCATATAGGGCCAGAGATGCATTTGCATAATCTCTTTGACAATAAGTGACAGAACTACAATAAGGTTTATTTTAGACTATAAAAACATGCGAACTGTGAGGTGAGAAGATGGGGTGGGAATAATAAGACAAACATTGAAGCAGAAATAAGAAAGAGTTAGATAGGCTAGACAAGTTAGATATCTGCTTAGCTAGTGGAGAAGAATATTATATACAAATGAACTTCTGAAAATGGGTATGTTTCTACTGATGTAGGTATTTCTGAGTAAAGCAAGAGCAGTAGAAAATTCAAGTAGCAGAGGAAGATCAAAAGATTAAGTATTTGGGAGTATAAACATAACCATAAGACAGTGCACAGACTTCTGCTGAGGAAAACAAGGAACATGTTCATTATATGGGAGCTTTTAGCTTGTATGGGGGACATTGACATGTGGGACTTATAGCTGGTGTATAACCAGAGCTACTTTGTATTATGTAATATTGTACAGATATGAGTGATCCATGTACAGCGAATCAATATTTAAATGTCTAAAGAATTTATTCTGGTAATATCCTTACAACAAAAATAATATTCAGAACTGTATGTTGTCAATATATTGATATTATGTATATGAATATATTGCTTATAACACTGAAATTTATGTTGTCATTATATTTAGATACGATCTAAATTTTCCTTTGATTTACTAAACACATGGTTGATATTGATGTTGTTTAAACGTGGAATTATTGGCAAACATTGCAATTGAATTGTCTCATGTGTGACTGGTCAGATAAATCAGATGCTTTTATTTCCAGACCTTGATTATCAAATGCACTCAGAACAGATTCATTTACAAGTACAAACAAAAAGTTTCTGCAAAAATATGTGTTAGTAAAATACAATCATCTAGAGGAGATATAATGTAGTTGCATTTTTATCCATAAGTACATTGGTGTGACAGGGAAATAAAGCACAACTAACATATCCAGTATGTCAGATCATAGCTATCATCAGCTTTCAGGCCTCTTTAGTGATTTACACTGTGGCGGAGAAAACTTAGATGTTGGCTTATCTCTTGAAAATCTAGCTAACTAGGGATCGTCTCTCTAATATTGTATGCCTTGTTCTTTGTGTTCTAATCTTAGGAAAATAATACTGATATAATCTGCTTCCAGCATGCATATCAACTTTTCTTTGCTCTTGTGAATTATTTTCTGATCATTTTATTGCAAATTGTTGAAAAAGTCTTGCTGACTGGAACAAATTCCATGTAATCAAGGATAACCATTTTACAATGGCAAATGAACTTTTATTGGAAGCTTGTGTGCCCATGATCCAAAAAATGAGTTATCAAGACCTCAGTGCAAATAAAGACAATATTCATTTTGATCTGCAGACTAGCTTGTTCTTTTTACTGGGCAGTCAACGTGCAATCATCAATTAAAGATGCTTGAAACAAATAAGAATTCAAGTTGTTTAAAATAGAAGTTATAAGCTATGTTAGAGTTATTAATCAATATGTCCTTTAAACAGTGTGAGTATAAATAGTTACTTTCAACTCAACTCTTTCAGGTGTCCTAAAAAGACAAGAATTGTACATCATATACTTGTATGATGACAAGGAATTCCTGCTTCCCTTCTGGGCTTGCATAAAATTGGATCTGTCTCAGGTGTTACCATGACTTGGGTCTATAATCTGGTTATCTTGAATTCCTATTTTCTCTTCAGGTTATAACCACTGGCCAAATTATATCAATTATATCTATATTATATTGAATTAAATAAATATTTGGATATTTTCATGTTTCCAAACTGAAATGTTTAGCTTGCAGCTGAAAAACAAATCCAAAAAACATCCCAAGCAAAATAAACCCATTTTATTCAGAAAGAAGACCTTGGTATTGGTATAGTCATTATTTTCTACAGAAAAACATGTGACCTGTACAACCATATTCTGCTTTTAATATGATACTAAGTAATACAATGCTATGGTTCTTAATATTTTCCTTGATGTCATTTGTTTTTTATATAAGATTTCATGATTTTTTAACTTCTACAATAAAAGTAACTAAACAAAGTACTTTATGCTCTCGTTGTCCCTGAAGAGATAAGCTTCTCATCCAGATTACACCTTATGTCCTTGAAAGGTCAAGTTAGAGACGTTGTAGCAGCCAAAGTATATGAGAATAGCAATCATAACACATTTATACTTAGTAAAGTAGTACCTGTTGGGCTACATTGCTGTAGTCATTTTATCACTGATATGAATTATATGTCTCTTGCCTGCAAATGTCTCCAAAGACACAATGCGTGCATCAGAGTGGAAGAAATGGACTTGTGCACAGAAGGTTTCATAGACGTAACTGTTTTTCATAGAAAAAAAAAACAACAAAACCCAGGCAACCAGCTAATCTTTATTAAGCATTATTTGATATCTGCTTTACTTAGCATGAATGACTCATTAGAAAGTTTATTTCAGTAAGAGAGAGCACGCTTACCATCCATCAGGTGGCACATTGTATATAAATACAAACAGTGCAGCCAAGGAGTTAATTGGATCTCTAGCTTCCCACCCTTTGTTGGAACAATATTCTTTAGTAATCTTAACAGGCTATCTATAAACTGCGTTGACATTTTTTCAGATCCTCAAGCACTATTTTCTTCTTTCTCAAACCCTTGTGATATGCAGGAATGCTCTAGGCACTGAACAAGTCAAGAACCTCTCCTTGTATTTGCTCAAGAGTATTTTCATTGAGAGATTTTCCTTTAATCAAAATAAATAGGCTGTTTCACGCCAAAAGTGATCCTATTGACAGGTCCTAAAAATGTTAAATGAGCAACCTGTTCTGTAAATGTTGCTTTTCTAATTTAAAATCATTACAGCACTGGAGCATTGACACGGTGTTATTTGTTATAATTTCTTATTTGGTTAGTGTAAGTTATTCCTGTGATTTCTTCTTTGATTTTAGCTTTATTTAAAATCATTAGCACAGCACTTACATTTATATTTACAATCCTCACAGTGAATCAATACATGGAACTGATGGAAACCAATACTGTTTTAATATTGTTTTTGGCATTTGCTAAATTAGATCTCATAACTTTTCAATATGCAACAGATTCATGTTTCTAAGTTAGTTCTCTAATAGATTTTATATTTCTCTTGGTATTCAGCTATTTTTATTTTTCTGTGTTAATTCATAACACATATAATGAAAAATGAAACAACAGTCATAAAATATAGTGAATAACGAGGTGATATAATTCATGGATAATTAGAACATAGCATTTTAGCATAAAATCCTTGGATTTTAAACTTTGCTATGTTTCCAGGAGAAGTCAGAACCCATATTTTTGCACTCAGATTTTTTAAAATATTTTTTTATATAAAGTACATAGAAGTCATCCTATAGCAGGATAAGTAGTACTGAGCAGAGCAAGGTCATGATCTGATTCAGAAAATGTAAAAATTAATGAGACAGATCTATAAAGAAAAGCCATTTCGTAGATGCACCGTCCACTGCCCCTTATGCACACATTACACATTGTTCTCATATGAAAATTTCAATAGTTTTGGGGGGAGATCTAAAACAGGACTTGAGGACCTTTATGCTTACAATATTGTTAGTTCAGCTAAGAACATTCTGAAAACTTTCCTCAATTTATGTTTAATTTCAACCTCAGAGAAATTGAATGGTTGTAGTCTTTAGGTGCGGGTAAATAGCATTATCATTGTATTAATTCTGATGTAATTCTGTTTCATTTATTTATATGTAGTTATGTCACCGATAAATATTACCAATGAGGATGAGGGTCTATCACAGTTGTCTGTTATATAAGCAGTAGGTAAAACTGCTCAAAAAGTATTTTTTAAAATTTCAGAAATCTGAGTCTGTTTTATAGTATTTGAATTAAGACCATATAAAGTATAACAATGTATATATATTTATTTTTAAGCAAGGAGCATTATAAAACTGAAGTATTTATGATAATTGATGTGTATGTACCATCTCCTTACATTCTGGGGGAAAAAAATTCTAAACATTACAGTTACTTATTTTAAAAAACCCACAATACCACTACATTTTTTTCTCCCAATATGAATTTTTCCTATTTATATGTTTCTAATGCAACCTTTATTCAAGAAAGTTTTCATTTGCACATTTGTAATACTTCCAATAATGAGATTTACCATTTAATCTTATAGGATGATTAATTTGCACCACCACCACAATAAAAACCCAACCCAACAACAAAACCCCACAATCAAAAATCAAGAATACAGCAGATTTAGGTTTTTATTTTTCTTAAAACAAAACAGAATTTATCCATCTTAAGAAACACAGAACAAATAACCTAAATAGCAGTTAGTATAGGCTTTCCCTCTTAGCAATCTCCCAATCTTGTTGAGGTCATGGTTGATGTCCATCAGTTTTTCTTACTCTGTTTCATGGTTACAAATCTTCCTAGAAGCTTCCCATTTTTCACAGTCATTGGGATGAACCTTACAACTGTTTTTTAATTTCTTTTTTTTTTTTTTTTTTTTTTTTTTATTTCACAGTGCTGTGTGTATAACATTGTAAGAAATACCTGTTCTCTACTATGAAATTAAAGGGACATCTTGTAAGGTTTTGCTGCTGAAGTGGGTACCAAGCAATCCAGGCTCCATCCCTCCTATTTCTGAGAATAATTGCTTTTCCTTTGTTTCTCCTGCTGCTGTTGTGTAAAAAGGTGAGAGGGTTGCCACGGTCACACTTGTCCTTCTTCCATGGATATGGGAGGCACAGGGACTTACTGAATTATACTGCATCAGTTTGATTTAGTTTTACTTTCTGAACTAACTGTGTGTCGTGGTATAACTCCCATAGGCAGCTCCACCCCATGCAGCTGCTTGCTCACTCCCCACCAGTGGGATGGGGGAAAGAATTTGAAGGGTGAAAGTGAGAAAACTCGTAGATGGAGATAAAGACAGTTTAATAGGTAAAGCAAAAGCTGTGCGTTCAAGTAAAGCAAAACAAAGAATTCATTCACTACTGCTCATTGGCAGGGAGGTATTTAGGGCCATCTCCAGGAAAGCAGCACTCCATCACGCATATCAGTTACTTGGGAAGACAAATGCTATAACTCTGAACTTCCCCCCTTCCTCCTTATTCTCTCAACTTTTATTCCTGAGCATGATGTCATCACAAATCCAAAAGAGAACCTTGTATAAGATACTATGAAAAAAATGAACTGTTTCCAAGCCAATACTAGTACACTGTGAGATCAGGGATATTTATGGTCTGTTTTGGTTGTTAATTCTATTTTGTTCTCCTATATTTCTACATGTATATATACATGTAAATGTATATTTTACACTCCCTTCTCAGAGTGTATCAATGTGTCGATGTAAAAAATTACAATATGTAGGTATGTCTGTATCTCTTGTCTATATACAGATGCACACACACAAAAAAGAAAAACAAACAGAAAACTGTCTTTTATACATTGTGGTTGGAGCCGTTGAATGAAACACTACTCAAGTTTTCAGTACTTTCCTTGTTCTGCACTCATCTCAGGTTGAATACTGAGAAGACATTATAGTCTGCTTCATTTCAGTTAAAACAATATTAAAAAAGGAAAATCTCCATTTGACTTTCAGAGGCACGGAGCAAAGAACCTTCTTTGCTCGTTATTCAGTAAAAAAGGAGAATTAAGTGCAAGCAGTGCACAAGCAGGAAAGCACAGAAAAATCTTGGTTGTGTTTGCACTCATCTTAATTCTCTTGTTGTTTTCTTCTGTCTCAAGGCATTTCTAATTCCAGCCTCCACTTCATCCCCCAGGAGTGTCCAGCAGATTTAAATTTTAGTCTTCAAAACGTGTGTTAACAACAGCCAAACAGGTTACAAGAGCTAGGGTGGCTCGATGACACCAAGAGGTTTCTGCAAAAAAGCCTTCTTCAGCCTGGTATGACCTTCTCAATGAACAGACCATGCCTTCCTGTAACAGGAAAGGCACTCAGCTTTTAGCTGTCATCATTCAAATTAAGCTAAACTGTCTGCTTACTGCCCAGGAGCCCTAGGGAGAGCCCTAATGAGAGTTTTGTAAGGTACATGGTTGGGGAAACTCCTGCTGAAACCTAGGTGTGATTATACCCCAACAATTAAGGTAAGGTTTTGTAGCTTTACACTTTCACCTGGAAGCTATTTGTTTCAAAATCCTTAATCACCTCTCACTGAGATTTACAGATAATAAAAATACATAGGTCACTTAAAAATTCAGTGGGAGGCAGACCTCCACCCCTTCCATCTAGTGCTAGAGACACATTTCTGAGGGCCTGAGGGTGTTTACACACTGCCACCTGCTGCTTTTATCCCCTTGATCCAGGTTTGTTCTGCTCCCAGCAGGGCTGGTGATCTGCTCCTCTCTGCCTAATTTTGCTTGTCCTCCTGCAGTTTGATCCAGAGCCCAATGGAATCAAAGACTCCTAAGACTTCCTTTGGCTTCAGTGGATTTTTGAGTCTGCCAGATACATAATTAATTTATTTCAATGGGCTATGAATCAGGCTTTTTGTACTGCCAGATGTATAATTAATATTTCAGGAAGAATTCCAGGTATCTTGCTGTTCTGTAAGGTTCTTCCTACTGTCTCAGTTCTTGTCCCCTATGTAGCAAGGTCATAAATTAAACTCTTATATTCTTAAGTCAACAAGCAAATCAATAAAATTTATAAAACCATGATTCGATGCTTTTAAATACCTATCAGTTACACAAGAAAAATATCTCAAAGGACATTCCAGTCTCAAAAACAATAGCTTTTCATGCTGAAGTTTCCAAATGAGGGTTATTTTTTCATCACTTGATAAAATACATCTTTGACTGCAGTTTTATCATTCTTTATAACTTGAGGGAGAATTTTAAGTTGTTTATGTATGAAAAAGCACAGGTGAATTTACTGAAATATTCTGGTATCACTAGTTTTATGCATCACTTCAAACATCTTTTTTACTTTAATGATTAAAAGTGGACAAGTAAGGCAACGGGAGTATTTCATTCTTTTCTGAGGGCTTGTCTTGAAAGTAAATACATTCCTTTTCTATTCCCATGCAAGCAGCTTTTGCTTCCTTTGAAGTCTCACAAAGACTGCAACACAAGCCTGCCATATTCTGGGCTATTAATAGACCCTCACTCTTCAAAATAGTATAGCCTGTAGTCTGTGACTCCCATTGTTCTTTCTAATGCATCCTCTCACCTTTTCACTCTAAGGCAAACATCTGTTTTCCCCAAGGATCAGTTTTACACCAGAACACAGTGTCTGCTCTAACCTTATGAATTAAACGTCTAGAATAAGCATACTGTTAAAGGGTACAAAGGAACTTGGTTGTACACTAATTTTATTTCATACCATTGGTCCTGCTTTCTCAGCAAATTGCCGTGCAAAAATCAGTGGATATTTGAGATAGTGAAGAAGTATCAAAACCATCTTGTGAGATCATCAAAACAGTATTTTTCTTTCACTGACCTGCTACCTGCCTGTCTTTTGGTTGAATGACCCTGACGGTTTTTTTCAGTTTCAGAGCAATCCAAAATATTTGCAAAGCTGTGCTCAGAAGTTCCAACAAGTATTAGAAAAAAATATAGTTTTGCATTGTACTTCCATTGATGATTGTTCCTGATTCTGACATAATAGAAAATTGTATATGAAGAGTAACTTGGAAACCAGTTCTGATGAGCCCTAATGGTGTGATCAACTTAAAAAGGAAATCTGAACAAAAGCTGTGAAATTCACTGCAGGAGTTTGTTTTCCAATAGTAACTTCTTTTGATTTCAGAAGAAAATCATGAGCTTGGTAAATTAAGTTCATTTCTATGAAAATAGGTCATTTTTATTTAATGAGGGCAGCTCTTAAGCAATGCATGATCATCTGAAATGAAATTCAAGAACTGCTTCATGGATCACCAAGTTTTGAAAAAGATTGAAGCAAAAGTGGGAAAAAAATATTGTTTCTTGGTAATTCTATGATTTATGTTAACTGTATGAAGTACTAACATGGTTATCTATTAAAAAACTGGGATGTTATCAAAAGATTTTCAGGTAGTTAAGTTCTCACGTTTTGTTTTAAATCTTTTGGCAGTTGCTATTAACTTGTGTTTTTCTGCTGCTCTATGCTATAAATAGACAATATACAAAACATCCAGAGCTGTTAGTGGTGCTCGAGGATGAATCCTATTCACTATTGCATTTTCTCTAAGCTTTAAAGAAAAGTTGTTGACACAGTTTAGCAAAACCACTTAGTCTCTTAGATATCACTCTGCTGCTGAATAATCTTTTTGGTGTACAGATCAAAAGGAAAGCTTTCATCATAGATCTTGAATTGGACTCTAATCAGTGTAGAGGTTCCATAAGCTTCAGTGTAAGACCTTTTCATTTTCGTCATGTGAAGATCAATTAGATCATAAGCTCTTCAGAACAAACATCAAATTCTTTCAGTGTTCACTGTACTAAACAATGCAAAGCACCACAGTTTTGGCTTCAAGAAAACAAACTGTAATTGACATGTTTATCTCAGAGTACGGAAAGATCAAAACAAGTGAACTACTTTTACTGCTTGACTATACAAATTGCATCCAGACTAAACTAGCCATAGTCAATCCCAGGTTCAAGATGAATGCACAGGTGTTAGATGCTCTTTTAAAATGTCACATTTTTATTTTCAGTGTTACATAGGCAAAAATAGTTTGTCTTCTCTTTTATTTTAAAAAGGCAGAGTATTTTTTTTCCTCCATGGTAGCACAGCTTTCTTTTTTGTTGTTTTGGGGTTTTTTTTTGGTTGTTTGGTTCGTTGGTTTTTTAGCATAAGTGGACAGGAAAGGTATAAGGAAAAAGATGCTGTGCCAGAGTTTTGCTAAATGATATCTTTGTGAAGAAATATGACTACATCTTTTATTTTTTTCCCTAAAGCACAAAATTCTTATTAACCATGGATGATAAGGCACTGTGTGGCTGGAATACTTACTGTAAATAATATCAATTGCACATTTGGAGATCTTATCCAAAAGTTATTTGAAGCCAGTGGGGATCTTTCCATTGATTTTAAAGGGCTTTGAAATAGGCCTTTAGCCTTGTTTTCTGTTCATGAATCATTCAGAAGCCAATCCTGATGTCTAGTTATTTGCAAGTATTGGACAAATAGTTTGGACAAACAACTTCTGGTCTACAGGCTGTTTCCAAAATGTTAATTTAGACTATTTGCTGTTCAATATTCATGATGTGTGATTAGTCATCTACATCATCATGATATTACTTCTTCTATCTAATTGACGGACTGAAATTAAGCTATAGCATCTATCCATTTACATTATAATGGAGCAGCTCATCGCTGTAATATATGAATGAATAATGAATAAAAAATGTTGAATAGTGAATAATGAATAGTAAATAATTTACACACTGGTAAGATTTTTAAAACAAATATTCACTCATGTTAATATCTGTGAAACTTTTGGATTTGAGAACATTTTCACAAATGTTCAGCAGCTACAACAGGAATGTGGAATAACAAGTAATAACTTGCATAATACAGGATAACATTTATGATTATATCTTTAAGGAAAATAAAGTTTTGTTTTTTGTTTTTGTTTTTTTTTTAAGCATCTGGTTAGGTCTACAGTATAAAAGAAGAGGAAGGAAACTACATTATTGATAGGAAAACTGACCAAGGGCTTTTTTGGCCCCATTGCTTTCCTTCCACCCAGCAGCACTCTGGACCTAAGAGAGTAATAATGTGCCATATTTTCATCTTGACATCTTCTGAGTTAAATATGTCGTCTGATTCAGCATTCTAGTACCCAGGCTATTCCTCATTAGCTTGGAAGAGTCAACACAAATATGACGAAACAAAACAAAAAATCCTTTAACTTACATTTCTTTTGAGTCAATTGCATCATAAAATATAAGCATCTCTCAAGATCTCTCAGTCTCTTAGTTTTTCAGTGTCATCACCTTGCTGTTAGTTTCTTTTATATTCATAGTTGCTTTTAATGTTTTTTTTTCTTTCTCTGGTTACTCCTTTCAGCATTTTTTTTTCTTCTTTTTATCTTGGGTCTTTGGATCTTTTAATTGTACTTTTCTCCCCATTTCTACCACTTGTTAATTTTCTTTTCTTTTTCTCTGTTATTTTTTTATTATTATTCTCTCATTTCATTTAGGCATCATCAGTCTTTTGCGTTTTCTTTTATTTTCTTAGCATATTCTTTAAAATTTTCAGTTAGTGCTTACTTGTATTCAGCTCCTCTCTTGGCCTGTCGATCCTTTTCCTCATCGCGTTTTCTTCTTATCTATCAGCCAAGTTGCCTCATGCAAAAAGCTGGCAAGTGATTCTGATGTAAACAGAACACTTCTTGCAAACCTTGTAATGCACAACATATTATGAATTACATATATCTAATGCTCACTGATCTTTTCCTACCCTTTTCTTGGTATCACTGATGATACCAAGCTGGGAGCAATGGCTGATACACCAAAAGGCTGTGCTGCCATCCAATGAGACCTGGACAGGCTGGAGAGCTTGGCTGAGGGGAACCTGAAGAAATTCAACAAGAGCAAGTGTAGGGTCCTGCACATGGGGAGGAACAACCCCATGCACCAGTACAGGCTGGGGGTTGAACTGTTGGAAAGCAGCTCTGTTGAGAAGGACCTGGGAGTGCTGGTGGACAGCAGGCTGACCATGAGCCAGCAATGTGCCCTTCTGGCCAAGGTGGCCAACAGTATCCTGGGGTGCATTCAAAGGAGTGTGGCCAGCAGGTTGAGGGAGGTTATCCTCCCCCTCTACTCCACCCTAGTGAGAACACATCTGGAGTACTGTGTCCAGTTCTGGGTCCCCCAGTTCAAGAAGGACAGGGAACTGCTTGAGCATGTCCAGCGGAGAGCTACCAAGATGATCAGGGGACTGGAGTATCTCCCTCTGATCCAGGACTCATTTCCAATTAATTCTGCCTGGTACCTTCTGACTCATAAGGGTATTATTTTTCTGAATATCTGTATCACTCCTAACATAAACTCAGAAGCCTCCTTCATATATAACTTCAAACTTCTGTTCTATCATAATCTGACAATTAGAACAAAGAAAGATAAATTACAAGAGAATGACTTAGAACTACTCCTTAAGTCCAATCAACTGCTGGCTTAGTGAGAAACCACTGCTCTGGATTTAGAGACATTTGGTGTTAAATGAATCCTGTCCATTGGACATAATTAAATCTCATTAGTAATGTGACAATACAAAATATCTTTTAATTCTCCAGTTTGTATGTGTCATGGTCCAATACTCTCTGACCAGGTTCTTTTAGATTGTACTGGGTCTGGCTGGGATGGAGTTAACTTTCCTCATAGCAGCCCATATAGTGCTGTGCTTTGTATTTGTAGTTAGAACAGTGTTTGCAACATACCAGTGTTTTGGCTACTGCTGAGCAGCACTCATACAGCATCAAGGCTGTCTATGCAACCCACAACATGTACCCCCACCAGCATCTCAAAGTTCAGTAGGCTGAGGAAGGGCAAGAGGCAAGAGGTTGAGAGGGAGAACAGCCAGGACAGCTCATCCAAACAGACCAAAGGGATATTCCATACCATGTGATGTCATACTGAGCAATAAAAGCTAAGAGAAAAGGGTATGTGGGGGGAAGGCATTAATTATTAAGACATTCATCTTCCAAAGTAACTCTTATGCAACTTGAGGCCCTACTTTTCAGGAATTCACTGGACATCACCTGCTGATGGGAAGTAGAGAATAAGTCTTTTTTTTTTTTTCTTGGCTTCTGTATGTGACCTTTGCTTTTTTTTTTGTTAAACTGCCTTTATCTCAACCCACAAGTTTTTCATCTTATTTTCTCCCCCTCTCCTGCTGAGGAGGGGGACTGTGAGAGTGGCTTGGTGGGCACCTGGCAGCCAGCCAAGGTCAACCCATCACATAGATATTCCACATGAGAAATTTTAATATTTTAACACCAAATTTACTTATTTGAAGATATTTGATCTTACATGGGATTTTGATTTAACAGAGTGATACAACATCATACTGAAATCACAGTGCAAACATGATATAGCAATTGCAATACACAGTTGGATCTCAATATATATTTGATTCCCATTTCCAGTCTCTGTATACTTCCCATCACCACACTGGGTGTCCTCAATTGCCTGGAAGGAATACCTGGGTTGAAGTCAGCTCAGTCCTGTTGCCCACTTCAAAGATCATTTTGTTGGTTGCTCAGTTTTATACTTTCTGTTGGGCTGAGCCACATATATACTTCCCCTATGTTGGCTGGTCAGGCTAGCTCAGGAAGATATTAACACTTCTTTTAGATTAATTCAGGGAAGGCCATTTACAAACCTAGTTGATCCACACAGCTGATACAACCATTTAGTTAAAACATAGTCCACCCTTTGGTCCTCTGTGTTGAGAAGAGTTCAGCTTTCCTTACAATAGCTGTGGTCACTCCCTGTATTATTCCCTGAGCTTCATGAATACATCACCTCTGCCCATCTCCTCTGTACCTTCTTCCATTGCAGAGGTTCACTGATCAGTTTCACTTTGAAATGCCCAAGACTACCAAATGCCCAAATCTCAAATACAGGAGTTTTTTTTTTCAAAACTGCCAAAAAGCTTATGTACCATCCTCATCATAACTACTGTTATTTTTAAGAGGGGAACATGATGACAGACTTCAAGTCCATAGAAGAGTGTTACAAAGAGAAACTGAATGATCTGTTTTACAGTTCCAGAGTAGACAATTAAAAAAAAAAAAAAAAAAAAAAAAAAAAAAGTACCAGACTTTAGTGCAGCAAGAAAAACATTGTGAAAATCTTTTTAATGGTAAAGACAGAAAAGCACTAAGAGAGATCCTGGGGAATATCTTGGACCTTTCAGAGCAGACTGATTAAACTTCTGTATGTGATGCAGGTATCCGTATAGGGGAAGGACATTTTCATAGAATCACAGGATGGCTGGGGTTGGAAGGGACCTTCAAAAATCATCTAGTCCAATCTCCTGCCATGGTCAGGGACATTTAGTTTAATGATCATGATAGTTGTCATTTAAGCACTGACAATACAGTAGAACTTAGGAGTTAATGATTTTGTGACTGTATACTGGTATGCTGGGGACTGTACCTTACTGGAAAAAAGAAATAAAACAAACAAACAAACAAAAAAAAAAAAAAAAAAAAGAGAGAGGAGCTTACTGTCCATCTATTGATATTCATACTTTTAAACACTGACAGCAGGTAAAATCAAAGAGTTTGTAATTTTGTTTTCTCTTAATTGTGCTTATAAACAGTGATTCCCAGCAGTGGCTGAAAATGACAATAAGTCAAAGATTTCTTCAAGATGATCTTTGATTTTTTTGTAGGAGCAGCATAACTTTTTTATAAACTGCGTTTAAAGTTACCCATGACTGGCAGAAGATGTATTTGGAACTTTTAAATAACTTACTTTTCCTCTTCTATCTTAGAAGAAACTACCTCAAGAACAGAAGAGAAATTTCACCCAATTGTTTTCCTGAGCTACAGTCCCTTTGTATATTTGTCATCCCAGGTAAAAGAGGGTTCAGAGCTGCACTGTTCAGTATAACTTTAGGAGAAACTTCTTTCCTCACCAGGGACAAGACTTCTTGAAATTTCTTGTTGATTAGAGGTTTAAGAAATATCACCTACAAGAAAATATTAAAAGCACTTGGACTAATCTTGAGAAAAAATACTGTGAGGAGTCTTCAAACACATATGAAAGTTGTTGCAGGGAGGAAGAGGATAGACAGTTGTCCAGGTGTTATCCTTTAAGATTACAGCCAAAGGCAAAGGACTTAAAGTCTAGCAAGACAAACATATTTCTTTTGATAAGGATGTTAAGCACAGGGACAACAGGCTTCTTGGGAAAAAATGTGAAATTCTCTCATGAATAGCCACAATTAGAATAATTTTTAAAGCAGGCTGAATAAATATCTGTCAGGAATGTTTTAGGCATATTAAGTCTTAATTAGGCTAGAAGAAGTATACTAAGATGCCATCTCACAAGTTCTTTTGCGACTCTTTTCTATGACTCTGTAACAGACAACTTAGTTTTTTTCATGACTGAAGCTCATGTATTCTGATCCTTGTTATTTTTACAATATCAGTTCAGAGCAGAAAGGCACTATAACAGTGTGAGTATAGAATAACTGTTTAACCTATTTCCCTTCTGAGGTAGGGTCTTTGCTACCTTGGTTTAGGAAGAGTTCCCCTGGTAGGTCCCTCCATAGTTCAGGTATCACCTAGAGAAGCATTTGTTATGCCAATACGGATATGCTGAATGGGATGCATTTCCTTTTTGACTACACTAATCATCTGAGGATTTAAAGGCAACAAAGGGAAATAGGCACACAGTGCATGATTCATCTGACCTACTTCAGATATCTATTTTAAGTGAATAGGTCCTTAAAGCACCTGTTAATCTCCAAAAGAGCGACTAGGATTGCTATCTCAAATGAAAATGCCTTAAATGAGATTCCCATCCACTTTTGCTAACCTTACAATGATAGGGTGATATGAGTACTATATAAAGAAAAATAAATTATATAGTTATAGATAGGACTTTTGTCACATTATAGTCCTGATGATCAAAGTAACTATCCACACAGATGAGGGATTTATTTCAGGTCTGTAGTGCAGTTTGAGACAGCCTGATCACAGCTACATCTTTCTGCAACTTCAGTATATTTTAGGCAAAGTTTCAGCTCTTTCCTCATGTTTTTTCTTTTATTCTCATACACACAGACCTTCACAGATACGACATGACCAGTTCTCAGGGTGGATCCAGCTACAGTCTGAAAAGGTTGAGAGGCTGTTCCACTATACAGCCATCGCAACCACATGACTGCAACAGAGGACCTTATGAATTGAAAGAAGTAAAAACACTTACAAAAAAATGCAAAAAACTTAGAACTGAATTACTGACTGTATAAACCTCACTGACTTCTGGGGAAGCTTTTCTGGTTTATAGTAATAGTAGATTAGATCTTCTACTGCCAAAATTCATGTTCCTCTTCTGTACATTAAATAACATGTACTTATATGGAAGGTGAGATTTTATTTTTCTTCTCTTTAGAAATAAGCCAAATAATGTTTTACTTATTTACTTTCAGCATGGACATAACCCTTTTTTTTTCAGACTGTTGGAAAGACAAACAGTGTCTCTTAAATCAACTTCCTAATCAGAAACTTTTCCAGTTCTATGTGGTTACAGCTACTATGATTCTGAAGAAATGAAATACTAATAATAATTTTATCTCCTCCCCACAAAATAATAAATAAATAAATAAATGTATATAAAATACTCTCCTAGAGCAATTAACAAATAGAATTTTACAAAGCTGTTTCAGGTAATGTAGAGACTTCATGGTTCACTTACTAAGACCAGACTCCAAATCCAATTCTCTTAAAACAGAATAAATTTCAGAGGAATATTTCTGGAACTTTGTTTTAAGGAAGATTGAGAAAACACACAAAATTTCTAGATGTTAGAGAGTGATAATGCTTATTTTTTTTTTATTTACTACATGCTATATTATGAAATATTAGTTAAAATATACCCCTCTCCCTTTCTTCTAAGCTTTATCTCTTCTGGGTCTCCAGGATTTAGCAGAAATGGATCCCTAATCTCCTGTAAAGCTGTAACAGTACCTTGCATTGCCTGTACAAATTTAATAGAATTACATCAGCAAATCCACTAATAAGAACAATAATTCGAATATGCAAAAAACAGATTATGAACATTACAAAAAATGCAAATTTTATGCCATCAGCAGAGAAAAGAAAAGATCATTTCTGCTGAATTAAGTGTATTTAGAGTGATGCAGAGGTCACTGCAGTTAAAGGAACTTCAGCACATGCTTAAAATTGAAGATGTTTAAAACTGAGCTTTAGGGCTCCTTCAGAAGAGTGGTTGAAAAAGGTAATTAGTTTAAACATAAAGATGCTCATTAAATATAACAAAAAACATTGACAACAGACTCTACTGCCCATTTCAGTGTGTAACATAGAAAAATAAATTGTGATTCCTACTAAGATTATACATGTGAAATGGTACCAGTGGTAATATCAAGCAGAATATACATATCAACAACTTTATACAGAGTAAGAGATGCTGTGTCTCTCCAACCAAAAGAGTTTTGATGACAGGATCATGTTCAGCATCCACCATTAATTTCCTATGCCATTCCCATTTCCTCAGGCTAAGTGTAATGCAAATTGACCTGGAGTAGATACTGAACACTGTTATTTTCTACATGACATTGCTCATGGCTATGCATCATTCTTTTACCTTTATATAAATTTATGTTTGGCTTTAGCTGATAATTAACCTTTTGAAATATATCTCACAACCACCAGGTGCTCTTTTCCTGTAATTCCACCTGTAAACAGATCAGTGAGCAGTTCCATATATTCCAAATACTGACATTATTCAGTATGGACCAGATCCTGAAGCTGTTGCCATTTCAGCACCTTCTTCAACCAAAACATAGAATGATTACAGGAATGGTTTCTTTGACCAGCTAAGGACTGAATAGAAGCTGGTAGGGAATTTTATTGCCTAATATTACACGATTTTCCTCTATGCATTTTTCATAAAGCTTTAGAGAATTTCTGTGCCAGTAACTTAAAAATATTACTTATTTGATTAAAGCAAGTCCATTAAAGCCAAGTTAAACATTAATGTTGGAGTTGAATCTGGCAAGGGTTGTCTGCTGCAAAAAGGCTTCTCTAGTACATAAAGTACTTCTGTAAGTATATGAACAGCAAAACAATGACTAGGGAAAATGCGGGCCTGCTACTGAGTGGGGCGGGGGCCCTGGTGACACAATGCATAGAAAGGCTGAGGTACTGACAGCCTTCTTTGCCCTAACCCTCACCAGTAACACTGTTCTTTGGAAAGCCAAGGCCCCAGAGACAAGGAGGGAAATCTGGAGCGAGGAAGGCTTAAAGACTGGTCTAGATCCAATTTAATTACATCGTCTAACCCAGGTGATAAATCTGGCCCTTATTTCATATCATATATATCACAAATAGGAGAGGCGTTTAAAGACAATGTACCAGAAACAAACTTTAATAGTCAGTGATCCTAAGATTTTAAATTGTTTCTGTGCAGAAAACCTATTATGATTGACATGATAAAGGTCCTAGGTTTTTAATTTAGCAGAGCAACTTTCCCAAAACAAATATGCAAGTTGTAATTAATTAATTTGCTACTATCTTTATGTCAAAACATTGAAACAAGACATATGTCTTCACTAAAACCTTTCAAGACTTACAGATAGCATGGATTTTTGAAATAAACTTAACCCTGTATTGTACAAAAAGTGACAATAATGGAATCCTTGGCTATTTAGAACACATTTTTAAACAAAAGAAGTTGTAAACTAAAAATCAACATCTACCTTGTACTTTCAGTTTCTGGGGAAAAAATGGTTTCTATGGCATCATGAAATGCAAACATCAGAGTTAAATCTCATTTTAAATTTTAATAGTTGGTTATTCATTTAAGTAATTGATTATTAACATATAAATATTTTATACATAATTGTTATAGATTTCAAAATTTTATCCATCACAGTTTAAAACCCATTTATCTGATATTCTGAGAATATTGATTGTACAGTAGTTACAATCCATTTCAGTTGTCTTGACTCAGATAAGCTAGAGCACTGGAGCCCAAAATATCCTTACTAATTTAACCATTCTCCTACGTCTTTCCCCTGTTTTACATTGCCCCAGTTAGTTGTGTCCAAGACATACTTGCTACAGGGAGAGGGGGCCCTTAGCAACATGGGCTGAACCCATCAATGGCACTTGATCTTGTGGCTGTTGATCAGCGTGTGGTACTTTTTTTCTGTTTAGTAGTAGGCTCAGTTAGTAGGCCCCTAACTGAGAAGAAATTAAGCTTCTGGTCATTGCAGTGAATAGTATGTCGGAGGTAATTTGAGACAACACATGCCCATTTATCAGAGTTTATAATAATCTTCAGAACCATCCAGACCTAAGAACCCTAATCACCTGACTGCATTTCTGCCAGGACAGAGTTATCTTTCTAACCCACATGAAATTTCAGAAATTTCAACACTCATTCTAGCCATACTTCTAAAAATTCTTCATCGCTTTTATTCTGAAAATCTTATAAATAACAGCAAACCCCTTTACCTTGTGGCCTTATTATTTTACAAACATGTCACACTCTCAGTTTCCATTATTTCTTCAAGTTTATTCATCCATGCACTTAGACATGGTGTCATTGTTATTGCTAAAGTATATCATACTAAGATTAATGTATATGTGATTAATTTTGTCTTTCACTGACACATTCCAGTAATTGGCAAACCAGTAGCTGAGCACTCTGCAGTAAGTTTCTTTCAGGTGTGATCTGTATTACTGTTTCAAAAAATGCTTGATCTTTGGACATTTCCACCAAATGGTCATGATTCATTTGTCATGCTGTGGCATCTGCAATGATTAACCAAGCACACTGCTTATAAATTTAATATTGACAATGCAAAGTATATTTTCCTTATGATGACTGCAGACTTGAAAGATACAGTTATTAAAAAGCTACCATCTCTACAATAACAAAAGTAGGCAAATATATGCATAAATTGGAAACAAGCCAATTCATTATTATGTTGACTATTATCAGTACTAATGGACAATCTCCTTAATAGTGACTTTTTTTTCTTAGAAGTATTATATTTATTCATCATGTTAGCCTTCTTCCTGAGAATAATACTGTGATACGGGCTGAATGGTGAGTGGATATATATGCTCCAATTCCATTTTTACAGAAACTGGAAAGAAGAACTTAAAGTAATGGAGACCGTTTTGCTGATAAGGTTGTGAGAATTTTTTAAAAGATAAAAATAAAAAGACACAGCTCTGAAAAGTTGAGATGGAAGAACTGGATGCAGTTTGTATGCCTGTGTGTCAAATGAGAGGGAGGAGTAGCCTAGGGTGACAGACTGACTGGCAAGGAGGAATGTTATGTACTGGACCATACATTTGGAAGAAGTAAAATTTATTTGAACCTCATTCACTGAACTTGGGTAGGGAGACAAAAGGAAAAAAAAAATCACTAAATGCCTGTCTCTATGTATTATCAATATGAGCAACAGTAAGTACCTTGCTGGATCGATACTGACGCAGATTAGTATCTAGATATTCTTTGCATAGGCTGTAAACCTATGTTACATATCCAAACCTATATACTTTATAGGTTCTTACACAAAACTTTTAGTTGTGTAAACTTTTGCAGATTTAGTAAACCATGAATATAAAACCCTTGCATGTAATCAAAAAGTTAAAATAACAGTAAAACAAACAAACAAACAAAAAAAAACCCCAAAACAAAACAAAAAAACCCCTTCCATAGAACTTACTTTATTTATCTCTGTCTATATGTCCTGGAGAAAAACATTCAGTTAATTTATTGTAGCCATAAAATTTGTATTTTGAGATACTCAGCTCATAAGCCTTACCCCAGAAGCATTAGACACAACTGGAAAAAAAAAAGAAAAACAAACCAAAACCCAAAAACAAACCAAAAAAGCTGTTCTACAGTGCCAGTGAAGCACCGGTGTTCTGTATGACTGCTGTCAGCTAGAAAATCCCGCCCAAGCATGTTTGAGCCAACAAATATTGAACTATTTCATGGACAGCAATTGTTTCTACTGAAAAAGTTCAGCACAGTTACCTTTGTGCAATTTCCTGGAAAATAGAGAGGAGGATTTGGAGCATCTCAAGAAAAAAGGGGATCTGAACACAAGACGTCCACACTCTCCATGTAAAAGGAAAGCTTGGGCTCTCAATGCAGACTTGTTCTCCCATGTCTCAAACGGATAGACTAACCACTCTTGGAATTGCCTTTTGGTGCTTGTTTATTAAAGATATCTAATTCCAGGAGACAGCTTTAAATGCCAAGTGAATGGAGGTGTCTCTAGACTAAAGAAAACACAGTGAATAAATTTTGGACTTACAATGAGCCTGATGATATGTTTGGCTCTATAGCAGATTTATGTCCAGCTTTCAAAATGTTTATAGATCCTGGCTTGTGGTCTTCTCTTGTCTTAAGTTTTTGATCACCCAGTTGTGGCATGAGGCTTCCTCTAGAACCAGGAGATTTGATGTGATTTCAATGAGTACAGATTTTTTTTCTTTTTTTTTTTAATTGTTTATCACTTACGCCAAAGATTATTTTGGTACTTCCTTTCCAATATGCATAACAAAAATGACAAACAGCTTGCATGACCTACCAACTATATGTGCTGATGCGTGAATGCCATCAAAAATTCAATCATCTTTTACGTATTTATGACTCACAAAACTTCTTCTCTATTACTATTTCAGACTAAAATATTGGTCAGCCTGCCTGTCATACCTTCATTAATATCTATCAACTCAAGATCATACCTAAAAGGCAGCCCTTAGTTTCCCCTCCCAAAACACTACCTTCTACTTCCTTTCCTGAGTTTTGTGAACAACACAGCCTTCAGCCTGTCACTTAAACCCACAACCTGGAAGTGATTTCCCTGCTCTCTGGATTCTGCAGGTTATGTCTCTATTTTTCTGTAGTAATATCTGCCTTTCCTATCCCAGCAAACAGCTAAAATTCCTGTTCAGATTTTTATTAACCCCCACCTAACTAGCTTTTTATACCAGCCTTTCATTTGTCTTGACAATTGATTCCTATTTATATCTATCCAGAATTATTCTCCTTCCCAGTGATAATATTTTGGCAATGTGACGTCTTTTTGTACCCCTTCACTGCTCCTCGCTTTTCGTTGTTACATCAAGCATGAAATATTTGTTGTTACTTTCAAAGTTCTGCTCTGTTTATCCTCACTTGATCATTTCTCATTTAAAAAGTCACATCCTCCTGCCATCAACCCATTATGTCAGCCTTCCTTCCCTATTAGTTCAGTTTTCAAACACTGCCTTTCTGAATATTTGGGAGGAGCTTCATATAAATGTATTAATGATTATTTCATTATGTTCCTTTGATGCTGTTCATCTTTGTGACCTCTATTTAAAAACCTGATGATGATGATGACCAAAGGATCCCCTTTTCTTGTACTTCTGTAGCTCATTGTTTGTATTTCTTTTCTGTTTTTCATCTTTGAATTACAGTGTCTACGCTTTGGGGAATGGATGGATTGCCAATGCTGTGTTTGTAAAATACCAATCACATCAGAGTCCTAACACTCCCCAGGCAAGATCTGAACTATCACTTAAGTCCTAACTTATATCCAAAGTAAAACAAAAGAACAAACACAAATCTCTACTCTGCCTAATCTGTTTAGGGCCTGGGAGACAAAAGACATTGTAGCTTTCCCTAGAAATCTTGTTGAAACCTCAGAAAACTTGCTGCTATATATGGTCAGATCTGGTATCCTGGCTGAACTAAGGATTTAAACGGATATTTTACAATGAAAGGCCTTTTCTGCTTCTTACACAACCCTACCAGTGAGTAGGCTGAGTGTGCACAAGAAGCTGGGAGGGGACACAACTGGGACAGCTGACCCAAACTGACCAAAGGAATATGCCATACCATATGACATCATGCTCAACATATAAAGCTGGGGGAAGAAGAAGGAAGGAGGGGACATTCAGAGTGATGGCATTTGTCTTCCCAAGTAACCGTTACACGTGATGGAGCCCTGCTTTCCTGGAGATGACTGAACACCTACCTGCCAGTGGGAAGTAGTGCATGAATTCCTGGTTTTGCTTTGCTTGTGTGCACAGCTTTTGCTTTACTTATTAAACTGTCTTTATCTCAAGCCACGAGTTTTCTCACTTCAACTTTTCTCATTCTGTCCCCCATTCCACCAGGGGGGAGCAAGTGAGCTTAGCTGCCGGCTGGGGTTAAACCATGACACAGTACCCTTCACACCTGTTAAACTGAGGAATGTTAGCTGTCAAAAATGCCACTTCCCAGAAGGACAGCTACCTCTTGAATGCTGTTGTTCCACAGTCTCTACAGTCTTACATGACCCATAGTAAAACTGAAATAAGAGCCCTATGTCTTGATAGCCATAGAAAGACATCCAAAGTGCACATAGGGGACTATGTGCTCTGACAGTTTTCTAATCTAGAACCCTAAATGCATTAAGTGTTTTAAGAGCCTGGGTTTATTTTCATATAAACAAACACATTGCTTTCCTGGGCCTTTCTTAAGTTCTGATGTCATCCACTCCTCTTGCCCATCTGTAATCCCCATGTCCTTGCTGATCTAAAAGTAATTCCCAGGTGGCAACTTCTAAGGTAAGGATCTATGCCTTAATTTCTGTATCCTCTGAATAAATTCGTCCTCAATTATCTTGACTTTTTTTATGTGTGCTCTTCGACTTTGTGTATGCTATTAAAGCACACTTATACTTCAATAAGCAATCTGTAAAAAATGTATAATTGGATTCTCTGTGTGTTGTCTCTCATTAACTCTTTCTTAAATGTACTCTCTTGACAAGTTTTTAAAAACACCAAAAACCTATTCTGACAGTCAACCTTGCAAATTCGTCCTGAGATCTGCAAGTCAAATTCTGACACTATTTAAATTCTACAAGTGGAGCTTTGTTAATAATTTCTTGATTGTGAGCACAAAAAAAACCCCCAAAAAAACAAACAAAAACCACTAGTTCATATTCTCAGAGCTTTATAGGTACTAGACTGTGGTGCTAAGAAGAATAAAACAGTAAATATCCAATCAGTATAATAAGCACACCTCTACATAAATAAGTAAATGTAAATCATGCGAACTACATGGAGGAATACAATATTGAAATGTAGAACAGTTGTAATTTTAAACATACTATTTCAAATAGAAAATTTAGACATTTGTTCATGTTCACTATGAAATTAACAATTTTTATGTGACTGCTTTGTAACACCACCTCACCTAAACTAGTCTGTGACATTACAGAAAATTCTAATTTTTTCAGTAATGTTTTGAAAAAAAATGTGTGCATGGGGAAGGGATTAATAGCAAAAAAGTTACTTTATCATATATGTTATATAAATTATGTGTACAATGTCAGAAAAGAGGGAAGCAGCAGAAGAGAGAAACAGTATTTTAACCCCAATTTTGAACTTCTTTCTGTGTTTTAAAGTTCCAGCTGCTGCTGGCAAACTCTAAGTAATCATCTATCCTCTCCCACTCCTCTGTACAGCTGGGTCTGAACCAACCTCAAGCATGACTTGAAGTAGCACAAGGGCTGCGCTGCCTTGGCTGTTTCCCACAGGGACTCCTCTGGCTGCTAATGACTGGATGGAGCTCTGCGTATTCTAGTCCATCCTCCTTCCCATGTTTGAATGTCCCTGACATTCCCCACACCAAGGAGTGGGGTAACAGGCTGGCTGTAAGGGCATTTGTCCAACAGAATTTTCTATTGTTTAACAAGAATCCCCCTGAGCTCTTTCTATTCTGTTGTCTTTCAGGTCTGTGCTACATTGTTAAGAAAAGCTATTTTTAACAAACTCTTCTTTTTTTTTTTTTTTTTAAACTAAGATATATGTGGGTTCAGTATGTTTACTCCTACACCATATATACAAGTAGACAAATGAGCTAATGCACAACATACCTGTTTTCAGCATCCCCGAGGTACTTGGAAATAGAATCCAATGTTATCATTCCATTTATCCCTATAGTTTTCTCTGTCCTTTTGTTGTGATTTATAATACCGTATCAAATATGAATTAATACTGTAGTCCCTCCTGCATTTGTTACCATCCTTTCCGCTGGGGTCAATTGTCAGATGAGATTTTCATTAAGGTTTTTGGTTGTATTAAACAATTCTATTGCAAGCACTGATAAAGTGTTTTGGGAGGAATCTTATACATTAATCTACTTTTTTCCCCATTAGCATTTGAGACTTTTAATAAGTTTGTTTTTTGTTTTTTTTTTTAATGACTAAGTTGTTATCTGTTACATTGTCTGTTTATTAAATGCACTTTTATTAACTCTTATACCATGAATAAACTTTTCTGGGAATTCTGATTTTTATTTTCTAGTGGAAATGAATTTTAGTTATTTAAAATTGCCCCCTTAAATTGTCCCTTCATTTAAATGTTAATCCTATGAGATATAGATTGAAAATATTTTTTCCTACTGTCCAGAAAAAAAGAGTTTAATTTATAGTCACTATTTAATGGTGTAAAACCTGTATTTACATAGTACCTGTTTTGATTTCACATACCCTGCTAATGCCAAAATGAACTAGATTGGCAGTACATGTTAATAGCAACTTGTTAATAGCAGAAACCATCTTTTCTCATTCACCACCTTTCCTCCTTCTCCCATAAAATAAACCAAAGTAAAAAAAAAGTCTCTGTGGATGAAAAGCAGGCTGCACTGAAATCACTCACAAAACTGTTGGTAATTTCAGTGGAGTCAGAATTTTATCTTTGTTTCTTGACATTCTGTTTTACTTTATTTTTCCAAAAGGGCCTAATTCAAAGTCAGCAGAAATCAATGTAAAGATTCCTGCTGATATCTTTCGGCTCACAAAGTTCAATATTGTTTTGTGGATGCAGTTTAAAATTTTCTTTAGATGTTAGCCCAGGAAATGTATGGAGGAGACAACATATCTTCCTGTATATGCACTGAAGTTTGCATCCTAAACCTTAGGTTATGGGATTATTTGATCTTAAAATATGAACTGACTGCAAGTGAAGTACAATCACATGGATAAGAATCTGGTAGCTGCTGAACAACATACCCTATCTTGATTTTTTAGGGGAAGAAGAAAATTATACTGTACTCAATTAAAAGGACAATTGTGATTTTTTAAACAAAAGGAATATAAATACCCACACTGGATTTGGACAGACAATTGAAAATTAACACTCTGACTCTTACAAAAGTATCATGGGGCTTTTAATAACCAAAAGTTGTCACAAGCTAACTTTTATGTGTTCTCTGAAAACAAAGGCAGTCTGGCTTTGAAAGCACATTAATTTTGCATAACATTGATATTAACATTGGATGTTTATTTAAAAATATTTTCAGCTGTAATTTTCAGAGGACTGGGATTAAGAAGTGATTGTGTCTTTTGCTGAGGGTTATTTGTGCTCCCAGGTACACCACTGAAATTAAATCTACATGAATATTGGAGCTACCTCTTAACTAGTATTACAAGATCAGATTGGTGTTACCAATACTCCAACTGATATGCATTTGTGGTTCTTTAGTTCTTTTCTAGGTACATATTTTTTATAATCAATAGGTATAGTAATTTAATCCCCAAGTGGTTCAACCCTCTTGATCTTTAATACAAATGCCTCTCCTTCTTCCTAGGAAAATAGTATTTTCTTGAGTAGACTTCAGAAAAATTCCACTTCCCTCTGTCTTTAAGCCCCTGGGAGCTTTGCACCCACAGGGATTTCCTATGGAAGTATAATATATATTCAAGCATACTGAAGTTGTGAAACGCTCCTCCATAACAGGAACGTCTTACATTTTTTATTTTCTCAAAAATTTCTCAAATAGTATGAAAGTGCTATATCATTAACATGAAATAGAAAAGGAGGTATCAAGAACTCCAAGAACTTTCCAAAATACAAACTGTTAGGATTAATTCTGAGAAGTGTTTTCCTTAATGGAGTCTGATGATTATACGGTGTTAAGGCAGCAGAGAGGTTACATAGTTAAACAATAAATAGAACAGATGACATTTCAGCTGTACAACTGACTCAAGCAGGTTGCTCACTCATATCCATCATGCTAAAGATCATGGCATCTTTAGCATCATGTTGCAAAAGGTAAGTGGTGGTGGGATTCCACAACGGAGACAGAAAATAATATACGATTCAACCAGTAAATTTTATAGGTGATTTATCCGCTGGTAACACAGAAACCGTGGGTAGCAGTTCAGATAAGAAGTATGAAAAGCATAGATGCTCATGTGGAAATTCTTCACGGAGTGCATCTGAGAAGTGGAATTACACAGCGCATATTCCTTTCAACAGAGGCACTTCTGTGAGTACCTCAATGCTGCCTCAGCAACTGTGTTTCAATGCAAATATTCTCCATTTCCTTCTGCTTCTTTGTTAAGTTGGGTTTTTTTCTTTCCTCTTCTTTTCCTAAAATGGATAATCTGTCTTGCAACATTCCTAAGGGAACTGCCAAAAATGTTATAAAAGAAGCTCTGTTGTTTTAATTTCAGACCCAAAATGATGAAATGGGCCCATTCTGCTTGATTTTCGGTTGAGACTTATTGAAGTATTCATGGACAGGAGAAAAAAGTTGATTAAATGACCCAAGCAATGTTGATAAATAGTTTAATTAAGAATCTGTGGGTGAGTTCCTTAAAGCTCCTAAATGTGGTTAATGTCTCTAATTAGATTCTTCCATTTGCATGAATATACTCAAAATGGAAACTGTCCATAGAAGTTCTGTATGGGCATGTACAAGAATTCAATAAAGGAATAGGTTTTTCCTTATCATCTCTGTCTAGTGGTTATAACTGAGCAAGACACTGACACATACTTAATAGATAAACACAGCATTCCTCCTGAATGCAAAAGGATGTGCATACTTAATTAAGAATGGACAAAAATCCTGGCAAGATCAAAGCCTGAAGTACTATCCCATCCTTTTTTTTATTATTATTATGAGTAGCTTTTAACATTATGAGCTATAAACTGACCAAGAATACTTTTGATGCTAAATATTCCAGTGTAATGTAAATTTTTTTTCTCTATCACCTAAAACTCTTCATTTTCACATTTTTGTTTTTCAGTTTGAACAAGCTACTAACTCTGTAGGGTTCAGAGGGTCCACAAGGAGATTGACTGTGTCACTTTGGAAACAAAAAATTCTCATTTGGAATAAATTCAAATTGGACAGCAACATCTGAATTTTTAATCTCACCTTCTCCAAGCCAACTCCATGTGGACTGTAAACAGACATGTCTTTCTCTTCACCCGTATCTTACTAGCAAGGTATGTTGGTATTCATGGAGATTTTCAGGTTTTTTTCTCTCTGAAGTTAACTGACATTTTTCATTGCCTTTACTTCTCCATTGCTTTATACAGAAATATTTAAATATTAAATATTACAGCTCTGTTTCAGATTTTCTAGAATATTTATTTCATACTGCATTTGAAAACAGTATCTTTTTTGCTGAATAACAGTAAAAATACTTAAACATAAAGCTCTGTTGTTGTTTACAGTTTTTTTCCTCTGTAATAAAGCCGATATCTTTTAGTTATTAGCTATTTTATATGTTCTTAATAACGATATATAGCAGTTTTTTCTTTGTCTTTTTTTTTAAACAGCAATCTATGATCATTGAGTATGGAGAAAAGCTGCATTACAGAGTCGTTAGGATGAGAAGGAAGAACATGCATTTCACAGACTTCAGGGTTAATTAAGGCAAAGAGAATGTAATTACCTACTTCAAATTTGGCCAAAAGAACATTATGAGAAATACCGCACCATTTTTAATGGCCAGTTATGTTCAGGACCTTGTTTTTATGTTTTATCTGAAAGATGACATCTCTAGCAATAGGGTTCCATCTAGCATGATACCTAGGCAGTACTAATACAGGGAAAAAATGTCACCTACTGTATCACTCACTAATAATATCTCCTTAAATACTTTAGAGGTCCATGGAGGTCTTCCTTCCATCTGTGTAGAGACCAGACTGACCTCATTTAATTTAGGGGTTCTCATGTGATTACAGTTTAAACCTGTTTTTCTGCAGTACTACAGATGATTGCATTATCTCTCTCAGCCAGCACTCTGAAATGGAGCAGCACTCTAGAAATAAACCCTTCTCAGGACAATCTGCGGTCTGATTAGCATGGCAGTTCAGGGGCAAAGGGGTGCCAGGGGTACCTCTTTAAATAAACCTCTGCAGTAAACACAGATAGCAGAGCAGAAGAGGGAGTAGATTTGTCATTGGTGTTAAGTCTTTCCTCCCTCACATTGAAGGGAGATGGTGACATGGATATAATTTTACAGGGAATGAATGGAGTTTTGGCTCTGCACCCTAAATATTGGCAAGCATAAGCATGCTGACGGCAAAACAGCATACTCTGCACCCCGTTTAAACCCACTTGAATCCCTTGAGTCCCTGTCTGGCTGCTCAGTGGATGGTATGCTTGATTCAAATATTACAATTAAGCCAGAACTTCAGCTGTCTCTCTAAGTGCATATATGCAAAACCAAATATAAAAAATATTTTTTATAGAGCTTGTCAACAATTGTCAGTTGAAATATTATTTCAACAGCAAGTGTCTTTTTAAAGAAAAAGAATAAATGCTTTTGATTATTACTCTGCCAATTTTCATAATATTTTCAAGTGAAATTTTTTTAATGTTTTTATTGAAAACATTAAACCAGTATTACCCAATGTTGTGGTTTAGCCCCGGTCAGCAATTAAGCACCACACAGCCGCTCGCTTACTCCCCCCACCCCTGCGGGATGGGGGAGAGAATCGGAAGGGCCAAAGTAAGAAAACTCGTGGGTTGAGATAAGAACAGTTTAATAATTAGAATAAAACAGCAGTAATAATAATAATAATATAATGAAAAGAAAAATAATCAGCAAGAGAGAGATGAAACCTTGGAAGAAGGAGAAAAAAAAAAAAAACAAAAACTAAACAACAAGTGCTGCAACCGCTCACCACCCGCCGACCGACGCTGTCGGTCCCCGAGCCGCGATCGCTGCTTCCCCCGGCCAACTTCCCCCAGTTAATATACTGGGCATGACGTCACATGATATGGAATACCCTTTGGCCAATTCGAATCAGCTCTCCTGGTTGTATCCCCTCCCCTCCCGGCTTCTTGTGCACCTGGCAGAGCATGGGAAGCTAGAAAGTCCTTGACTAGTGTAAACACTACCCAGCAACAACTAAAACATTAGTGTGTTATCAACATTATTTTCATACTAAGTCTAAAGCACAGCACTATGCTAGCTACAGTGAAGAAAATCAACTATCCCAGCTAAAACCACGATACCCAAATAGTTATAGAAATGCTTCAACTTGTGCTTTCTCTAAAGGGAAAACAGTAATCATCCTCTGAACTGTGTCAATAATGTTTTTGTTATAAAAATTTCGTGAAACATTTGAAGACATGATTAAATGATGTTTTGAGTACTCCCTTAAATAAAGGTCAAAGTCTGTGTAGTAAGATTTCTTTCCTGCCTTCCTATTCCTTCTTACCTGTTCTTTTGCTTATATCGAGCTGCCATTTTCCCTCTTGTTCCTTATGAATCTTAGTCTTTGTAAACCATCAATGGGGTTACTTTTGCAATAGTACTGTTTTACTTTAGGGTCTAGGCATTGATCTGACAAATCCTAGTCATAATGTAGGTTTACTCATATAAGAATATTTACCGAAGTTGATGTTATTTTCTTGTGATAATAAATTTATATAAGTATTTGTATTTATTAAATGAATCCTCATTTTTAACAGTTATAAACAAATTAGCAACAGGCTTGCATTCTATAGTAATAATGTTTTTCTGTCAAACAGTTTTATTGTCCTTTCAGTCCACAAAACTTTAGTGCCATTTCCTAGGAGAAAGCCTTCAGCAAAGTAGAGACACTTCAGAGCACAGCTAGGTACAGAATACAAGAATTATAAAACTGTCATAAATATCAGAATGTATTGTAATCAGCAGCACAGTAGCTGTGCCTGGAAACCAGCCATTTATTCTAAGGAGTTCTTTATGGTCCGGTAAATTGTATTAAATTTAAAGTAAATTATAATGACATTTTCTACAAAATAATATTTTAATAATCCAAGACACTGTCAGGTTTGTGGGATTTTTTTTTCTTTTTTTCCCAACATTATCCTTCCATCTTTTACTTTACTCTCAGACTTTTATTTTACCATACATAGCCAGCACTCCCTCTCTTTTTCTGTTATACATACACACTTACCTGTGCACTTTTCTGTAATACTGGCACTCTGAATTTAATCTCCCAGATGTCAGTTTTGCACCAATGTGACTTCATTGACCACAGGGAAGTTTCCACAAGCTTAGATGACTATACAGAAGGTAAGAGTGAAACTCAGCAACTTTGAAATTATTTAACTGGAGTTTTCTGTTGTATGAAAGCTAAAGCTCTTAAAATAAAGCAATCCCCTCTACACACAGCAAGGAAGCAAAGCCAAATAACAGAAGAAAATCAATGTGTTGGAAAAAAAAAAAGAACAGGAGATTTTTAAAAGTGAATAATTAAACAAAACAACATAAAGAAATTCTATATTTCTCTATGAAGAAATAAAAGAACACAGACAGCAAACTGTTACAAAGAAATAATTAACCATTAATCAGTATGTAGTCTAATATACGTTATACATTATGTGTGCAGCTATAAATAGTTAGCCATGTTAACAGAATAATTGCCATTCTGTGACAGACTGTATTGTTCATAAGTCTCTCTGCCTCCTTCTTTTCTTCTGTCTCTCCTACCCATCTCTGCTTCAGTTCATTCTCTGTTAGGTGTCTTAAACATGCATCCATCTTTTCTGTTGCTTTTGACACTTTCTGTAGTCAAGTAATGGTGAGCACAGATAATATATTATTTATTTATTGAGCATTGTGCACACTGGGAGGCAAATTAGTATTCTGTCCCTATCACTCACTGCTAGACACTGCACGCAGATGGAACACATTACCACATTAGACCAGTTAAGAGGCTTTAAATTAGATTTGTGACTTGAAAGTTTGAATAAGAAAACTAATAGAACACAAAATGAAGCAGAGGGAAAATTAGATTAATTATCTACAACATTTGGAGTGAACTGTTGCTGATGCACTGTGTTGTAGAAGGCTATTTTTGTACTACAAACATGCCTTAATTTTGCCTACATTAAGCTACTTGAACGGTTGTGAAAACACACTTATTTACAATTTTTAATATCCTAGAGTTATTTTTTAAATTAAAAATAGATATTTTAAATGTGCTGCACCATTTTCCCCTCAGTTGTTTTGCTTTACTCTCCTGAGGAGATAGGATGAATCGTAAGCACCACAGGGACTATAGAAATTAATCATGGAAATACAAATTTGAATATGAATGCTTAATTAGAGGAAAATTAGGTAAGACTTTAATGTAAAGTTGTTAATTTTGTGTCATGTTACAATATAAGACAAAATTTTGTATTCTGTGAATGCATCAATGCAGCTTTTGAACATGGAACTGTACATACAATGCAAAAAGAGATACATTTTTTTCCCACCCTTCCCATCTTCCCTCTCACCCACATGAAAGACTCTCCCACATTCAATCAGGAAAAAATAGCAAAGAATAACACAGGCAGTAGCCAAATTGCACATTTACAAATCTGCTTTATCATCACCTCAGCAAAGGCTGAGCTCTCGTTTCTTTTCTAAAACTATTTCCCAGTGATTTAGGCAATTCAGGTAGACTGAGACAATTCACCTGCAAATAAGATTAAGTTCAGGGGCCCTACATTCTTATGTCACTAGTGTTTCTTTTACTTGTTCCTATCTTCTTTATTAAGTGAGACTGCTGATATTTAATAAAAGCAATTTATTTTGGAACTTAAAAGAATGTTCAAACCAACCATAGCCTGTCCGAAATGAATTTCACCAGTTTTGCTGTATATTATTCCCCCTTCCATATTTGTATATGTTTTTCTTTACATGAACAGTCTCCATATATTGTCAACATTTATTTTTTACTATTTCCATACAATTTATTTCTTCTAGATTATTGGATCAGAAAAATGTTTTCTTCAGTGCTAGGACTTTTAGGAAGAGGAGTTAAATGAATAATAGCTAATTCCTGTGCTTACATGAAAAGAATATATATTAAGAAATACTGTATAATCTTGGTACATTTTTTTAAAATGCAGTATCCCAAAACTGGAAGAGAAGTTATGGATGAAGAAAAATGAGAGAAAATCTCTGTCTTTGTATATTCATATATGCACAATTACACTGTATACACCCACACATATATATGCAAGACTGAAACATGTTTAACATGCTTTGTCAGATGTCCCAAACACATATTTGTTCTTCACAAAATATTTGTTTTACTAAAAAATCTGAACTAAAAAGAGAGCTTGTTTCATTTTTGTGTTGCTGTATTTTTAAAAAAAACAAAGATATATAAAATTTAAAACAAAATGAGGAAGTAACATGTAAAATATGATAGCTGAGGAATGCAGGCAGTTGTTAAGGATAGCTAAACAAATATCAGTGAAGAAATATAGCTAAAAGAAATACATAAGAAATATATGTACTTCTGATGTATATACATCAGAATCACATCTAGTGACTTTTAATGATAGTGTTATGACTGATATTAAACAGAGATGCCAAAATTATGTATCATGATGCAGAAGAGGCAGAAGTTTTTAATAAATATTTATGTTCTGCATCAGCCAGAAAACAACAATAAACCCTCAGAACAAAACAAAAGAAGAGGTATCAGATTTTATATTGATAATTAGATTTGTTACAAAGGGTATTAAAAATGTAATGAAGTTAAGCATTTATTAAAACACAGAACCAGAACACTTAAATTTAAGAACATCAAGGAGTTATCCAGAAATATCTGTGAGCTGTTTAGAACAGATGTTTTCAAACAGGAACAATGGAAAACTCACAGAGGAGTTGAGAACAGCTGAAATGCTGTACTGGTGTTTTAAAAGGTTATATGAGAGGAAATTAAAGGACAGCTAGGTTGATATCAATCTCAGAGAGCTATCAAAAAGCTGACTTGGTTGCAATCAGTAAATAATTAAGAGTCAATAACATTCAAAATTAATGTTAGCCAATGAGGTTTAGTGGAAAATAAGCCTTGTTATACAAATTGTTCAGTGTTTTTTATGAGATTACAAACTCAGTTGATAAAGGTCAGATTGCTGAATAAAATATTCAGACTTCTGTAGTGTACTTGGCTTCACGTCACGTGACTTTCTGGTTTTAAAAAAGATCTATTATAAAATGAAGATATCCATATTTAATGTACATATAATTGTCTCTAGTACTAGGTTGCAGTAAGAAACTGTAGATAAATTCTAGTTCACTATGGATGGATATTCCTGTGATTTCATACATGAATTTATTTCAGACCAAAGTTATTCACTGTCTATACTGGTGGTTTAGAAGAAGGTATAAATGAACAGTGAATAAGATTACTGAAAATACCAGAATTGGCAAAGTGGCAATAAATAAATAAAGAGGTAATTCAGGTAAACACATTAAGGTGTTCAGTAGAACGTTTTAACACGTTACTTTTTAAGATGAAGAGGTGAAAAATTGTGTCAGAGTAAACATCAGATCACACCAGTAGGATTTGAGCTGATCCAACAGCTAGATTCTTATCCAAGTTGCAGTCTCCACAGACTGAAAAACAGCACAGGCCTGCTTTCTCCTTCATCTGTGCACTGGAAAGTAAGGTTGGTTTCTTGCCCTGCTGCTTCCAAGAATAATGGAGGAAGAATATGTAGTAGAGATATTGTACTGCTGCCAAGTTTGAGAGATGACCTTTACAGTTCTGTGGCTTCTGTCACATACAACCCTACCTTCCCTACTGTCACTGGCTACAGCTAACATGATCCTCCCAAGGTTTTCACTCAAATCCTTATTTCCAGTTTGGCTTCTCCTTTTGTACCTCCTTCTTTCATCCTCACAGGTATCAAAACCTCCATTTTGACTTTCCATGTGAGAAACCTTGAGTCAGTACGGTTCCCAAAGATAACCAACAGAATTTGATTACCTATATTTGATTCAGAAATCAAACTTCATCATCAACTAGGCAAGGAGAAAAGTAGGACTATGTCTGTACTGCTATATGATATTAATGAAGTTTTTTGTTGACTGCTATGACAAGTTCTGGTGCTTGGACTTCAGAAAAGATGTTGACAATTTTAGAAGTGTTTGCAAATAATTACTGGAATTAGGAAGGCTAGGGAAAATGTCTCATGCAGAGAAGCTGCAAAAGCTCCATGTATTGAATTTCTTCAAGGACATGACTGCATCACAATCTACAAATGTCTAATTGAGAAACTTTGTGGCATTAGGCATAATGAGATGCAGTGGTTTGAAGGCAAAGTTAGGTAAATTAGACTAGATATAAAGGTCATTTCAGAGAGATCTTAATGGAACAGCTTCCCTAGGAAACAATGACTTCTCTATTGCTTTTAGTTTCAAAATTAAGCTATAAAAACAACTCAAAGAGAAGTTAGCAACAGAGTCACTAAGTGTGTTTCTCTGGTCTGTATTACATGAAATAAATCAAATTAACTAATTCTAACAGTCTCCTTGGTGTTAAAATCTTAACAATTCTCTATATACAACCTTTGCTCTCTTTTGTATGCCTGGCACTTTTTAGCTAATGGCTAAGAACATTGAGATGGGCACTTGACAGAATAGCTAAATACCTACAATGCATTTTCTGTGGAATTTGGAAATTTGGCTGAAGTTTCCCAGAAATAGGCTTCTGAACTGATATGGGTACCTACTTAAGGTGAAGAAGTCTTCCTAGTTGTAACACAGTGTCCTTGGCTGAGCTCAATGTTTATTACGTGCTTACATTCTGGATAAGGCCGGGAGATATATAAACCAGGCATCTTTGACAAATGGCTGCTACATATGTGCCATAGCTCTAACACCCATAGTAAATCTGATCAGCTGGCCACTCTAGACTACGTAATTACCCATGCTAATTTCCAAATATGAACTTTCTTGGCTCTGGATTGTACCATATCAGGTAATTTTTTTGGTGTGGTCTTCATGATCTGTAATGCAGCACTTCATCCCAGAACTGGTGCCCAGAGCAAGACACATTTGTTTCTTGAACTTCTGGCTAGACACAGACCAGAGCAACACCACTATGCTACAAGGGTGGTTTGGATTATTTTAATCACACAGATAAAAATTCTCTTTTCTTATTTTGCATGATACTGTATACTGTTCCTATAGAGTTCCTCAAAATATTTGAAAAATTATGCAAATCAGAGATGATTTGAAAATTGTTATTCAGGGTACATTGAGTCTCACTTATCCACTGGGATAGGATTAATGGACTACTATTTCTGTGTTTTATCCATGGCTCCCATAATAGTGCTTTTGGCTTCATTTGGGATTGACACATGTGCAGATCCTATTTATTCTCTAATATATGTCTTTAGTTAAGCTAATCCATCTATGTAGTACATCTGCATGTTGTCTTTGAAGTGAAAAAAAATAATTTCTGGCATCACACATAGATCTGGTTTGTATACAACACTTTTAAGTCTCTGAAATTATGTTGAAAAGTGTGTAAGTACCTGAACACCTAAACAGAGAATTTTTATCTGCTTTTCTCCATTTTAACAATCACAATCCTTTTTTATTATTATTGATACACTACCATACACACACTTGAAATACATTTTAAGAAGAGTTTATTTTGTACTAAGAGATATGTCAGAGCCCATGCATACCCCCCCTCTATTTGCTAGGCTTACCTGATTCAAGATAGGAAAGACCATTGCATCTACTCATTCTTCTTCTTCTCATAATGCTTATCAGATACTAAATTTATAACTAAAATTTTTAATCTAAAATTAACCTTAAATGTGCTTTTTCTTTTTTTAAACCTATAATTTTCAGTTTTTCAGGGAGATACATTACTACAAAAATGAATGTTTAGCTATAACCAGAAGTGCAAAATATCTATCCTGTTCAAGAAAGAATCACACCTGCAATTCTACTGACAAGCAGCATTAAATAAGTGATACAAGGAAATAATACACACAAAGGTGAGGAAATCTGGACTAAAAAAGGTAGGCCACACTTCTAACATTCAAAGTTATTTTTTTTATTGCCCATTTTTATCACGTGAAATTTGGAAAGAAACTACATAAAATTCAATGTGCTAACATAAATCTAAAAAACCCATTCTGATCTTGGCTTCTTATGGAGGTAATTATCAGCAAGCAGAGGAAACAAGGAGAAAGAGGAGACAAGGGAGAAAGATCATGTCATGTGGGGCTATGGATTAAAGGAAACACCTTATTCTTACGTGCCATGAAGAGGTCTAGAAGATTGCAAGAAACATACCAAGCTTTGGTGCTGACATTATTGAGATGCCACCTGGAATAAAGGTAATAACAAAATGAGAAGGAAACAGAGCAAAACATGAAAACAAAACTGTATGGTTTTCAAATTAAAGGAAGGGGTATGAGACCAAAACAATGTGAGACACATTCAGAATCAGTGAAAGATGATTTTTGGGTGAGGGGTAGATGAATGGAAAGGGTGTTATAGGCTGAAGGGAATTAAACAATTTTCAGTAAACAGGATTGATAACTACCTTTAACATTGTTATAGTTACATAGGCATTAAGATGTTATCAACAAATAGTTAGAAAGGTATAAATATTTATAATGCTTTATTATTCTTCTACAACTTGACAAAGACACTGAAAAGTCTTAACCTAAAGTAAGAATGCATGTGTGACCAAGAATATATTAAGACAGTCTTGAACAACACTTGGAAAAACATCAGTAAGATATAATTTCATAGAAGAATATAAACCTGTATCTGAAGAAAAACATACCCAGACAGGTCACCCACACAATAACAGGTTATCTGAGAAAATATGATTGAAAAGTATCCAGCTTATCTGAGAATAGGTGGTTGCAGGATGAACAGGTTATTTAAGAAAATATCTATTGATGTGTTCAAATTAAAGAAAACAGAAAGTCATTCATTGCATTTGGGATCACATAGTTTAACTTTGTGGAAGATAATAAAAATTGGCTACAACTACTTGCACAGGTGAGGTTACCGCTACACGGGACATGTCAAACTGTAACAAACCTCAGTCAGTTGCAAAAACACCACTTTTCTTCAGAATTAGTTACGAAGAGTTGATCATGCTGATGTCTTGAACTGTATTGCTACTTCTATAAGGGTTGTCTTACTGTCAAAGGGAACAAAATCTCAGTATCTGGCCTGAAGTTCTGTTGACTGTACTTGATTTGTCTGCTTACCCACCCTTAAGGTTTAGTCTGTCTGCTAAACTGGATGCAAAACTTACTGGAGAGTAAAGTCGACCTGGCTTGCAATTTAGACGCAACAAAAGCCAGAACTATTAGCTAATTCTTAACACCAATTCAGATTGAAAGAGAAAATAAAAGAGAAAGAGAAAACAAAGAAACAAAGAGAATCTTAAAATATTAAAAAATCTTAATAGTTCAAGAACAAGACATTCAAATTTTTCAGGTGAGGGCCAAAAACAAACTTAGATCATTCTGAAATTACTTTCCTCTGGGACTGTTTAATTTGCTTTTGCTTAAGTCATTTTACCTGACACACACATTTTAGATGTGAGTGAGTGAAAAAGAGAATGATTTGATAACCTGGTGATTAAGCACCTTCACAGACTGGGAAGAAGCATATAGCATCCATGTTCTACTTTTCCAAACATATAGTAATGTAAATCAAAGGACCCTATTTAAGAGGGAAGTTAAGCTTCAGTCCAGTCTGTGTTTCAGATTAGGTATAAAGGAGATTTGTAGTTCTGTCCTCCCAGGAGAATAAGTGAAACGATGAGCTAGAGATTAAAAAAAGTGGTCCTTCCGACTCTGTTGTTTTTTTATATGTCCTCTAATGACTTTTATTCTTTGTTTCTAAATTCACTTATTGGGTTTGGTTTTTGTTTTATTTTGTTTTGATTTAGTTGCTTAATAAAAATAGGGGTATTTTAATTATCAAAAAAGCACAAGACCTAGCATGTAGGCCTGTGCAATTTCCATGTACTTTCCTAATCCAGCTGAGCTCCTGTATATGTGTGTGTATATATATATATATACACATACATACAAATATATATGCATATATATATACACATATATACATATCAAAGGCCTAGGAAAGCTCATAGGTCACTGCAAATCTATAATTAAAGAACAGCCATACGATGGCTCAGATTATTTTAATTCTTTGTTTATTCACATTGCCAGGGATAGGCCCAGCAGCTCCATTTCTCTTCCTCCAAATGAGCAGCAAAAACAGTGAGAAGACCCTAGGAAGAGCTTATGAGTGTACATCACATAGGAACCTTTTGACTTTCAAGTATAATGATTCAAACCACAAATATGAAAGGCAGCTAGGAAGGCCTAAAACTGATAATAAATATAAAAGGGAGGACTCATTTAATAGAAAATGTGGTATAATATGGTGAGGAAGAAAAAGGCTATCACTGGTATTTATATACTGGATATGTAAACAGAGACATTTGGAGGCATAAAGCCAGAGAACTGACAGTCATGGAACCGTAAATACTGAGAACAGCCAGGGCAATCAGAAAGAAATAGTGAGGTTAAAATGTTCATTAAAGATAGGATAACAATAGGCAAAAAACTGTTTCAAAGAGTACAAGAAAAGGGGCATTTTTAGTGGTGCAAAGAGTATTATCAAGAAAGAATAAAACTGCGTTTTCTGAAAACCATGCAAGAGGTAGGTGATCAGTTATAAGTGTGCTAAATGTGTAATAGGGCAGCTTTTATCACTTAAATAACTTTAAAACAAGACTGAATAACATATTTTGAAGCAATATTGTACCAGGAGGATGAACTAGTAGACCTTACCCTTTTAATATCTCTCTGTCACTTCTGTACTCTATTCTAATCCATTTAATTAGTTATGAAATCATTAATCAATAGGCTTTTTTCTGCCAGCTCAAAAATTGGAGCTTCTGAAACAGTTATTACAAAAATGCTATATATATAACATTCATAAAAATTTTATTTCTGTTTTAATAGATGGCACTACACTATTTTCTTAAGTCTTTCCCCAGATTTCTTTTTTCTGAACTAAAAAATTTCCTAACATTCTTTGGGGAATAGTATCAGGTCAGTATTACAGCTATGAGGGTCTCTATTGGACTTTCTGTGGATTGTGGCCCTTGGCATTATTTCTTTTTTTTTTTTTTTTAAATGAAGCAAAATATTAATTGTGAAATAAGGATCAAAGGTCCTGCTGTTCCTACAACAACCAGCTACAGCAGAAAAAAATTCCTTACTGTAGGTAACCTCATACTTGTTTTTCTTTAAGAAACACTGGCACTAGAAAGGATATGATAGGATAGGATATATTCACATGGCTGAACTTGTCTGTAAATGACAATATGAGAAATGACAAAATGCTTTTGAGAACATGAAGTAGCAGTGCATGTACAGGAATTAATTTTATATAGGAATTCATTTGCATTGCAAACACTGGTTTTGGGCAAGAAAAAGGAAGATTATTAAAGATGTGGTATCGATAGGACATTGACTAGTGTAACTGAAACAACGGAGAAAAAAGTTGTGGAAGTGAGTTATTTAATATTATTGGGTTTTGAGAGGGACATCCGAATTTCAAAGAAAACAGTATTATCTCTGATATGTTATAAACAGACAACTTTAATAGTAAAGTACCATTAGTCCTGTGCAATCTTGATTTTAAGCTTCACATTGTGTGTTTTTGCATACAATAAGTTCAGAATTGGCTTTTCAAAATTTTTAAGAGCAATCAGTTCCAACAATGACAATGACAACCACTAGTAAGTAACCACTTTATCCCACTGACCTAATCATTAAAATAGTTTGGCAGAATACATTTAAATAGCTAGTCTCAACGATTCTGATTTAACAAATACTGACACTTATGCCTAAACATATTCTTTTATATGCTAAAGGAAGTCTTTAGCTTAAAAGTATAGATGAAATTTCAATTAATCATATAGTGTAAAAACAGATGCTCTGCTGAATAAAAACTCTAAACAAATGTCCTTTTGAAAAGAAAAGACAAAACCAATTTTTTTATGTATTAGTATAAAAATTTTATAATTGGTGTAAATGTGTGCATAGTTTGCTTAACAAAACTTAAAAAAAACTTTTTTTTACCCTTCCTTTTAATCAAAATGTTGTATTGTCATAGCCTTCAAGCAGCATAAAAATTAAGAAATGTATTAAAACAAGAATCTTAAGGCATTTGTTAATTTTTTTTGTTTGTTTTAAGAGTAGATGCTGAATCAGCTGTTTACACTCTAAGAAGGGCCTTAGCCTATTCTAAAAGTTATTAATGACTCTTGTTGGGTTTAGAAATCTTTTGATGTATCCTGTATAAGGATCTGATGTTCACCTGCTAAATTAAAAAGGATTTGAAAACTGAGGTTTGGACTGGGAAAGTGTGAAGATATTGCCAAGTGATACGTTAATCAGCTTTACAGTTATTGTTTATATAAGAATGTTTTTGTGGAGTTCTGCAGATAAAGAGTAAACTTTCTGAAATATTCCTGAGAAAGAAAAAATGCCTGCGCAGTATTGATATTAATGGGTATAAGAGAAAAGGTTGCATATTGCTTCATAACACTCACTGTCTTGGCACTGCTTTGACTGACAGCGATGTCAATTCAGAAACACTGTGTTTTCCTGTAGAGGAGACTCTCCATTTTCAGCTGACTTTGCCAATAAAGTCAAAAGGTAGAAGCTTTGAATCAAGGACACAGCCAGGATTAAAATCTTAGGTCTTCAGTGTCATGCTTTAGCCCCAGTCAGCAACTGAGCACCACCCAGTGCCACATCGCCAGCGGGATGGGGGAGAGAATCAGAAGAACAAAAGCAAGAAAACTTGTGGGTTGAGATAAGAACAGTTTAATAATTAAAATAAAATAGTAATAATGATAATGATAATAATGATGATGATGATGATGATGATAATAATATAATGGGGGAGGGGGGAACCCAGGGAAAGAAAAAAACAAGTGATGCAACCGCTCACCACACTGACCGACACTGCCAGTCCCCAAGCCACGATCACTGCCCGACCCCAGCCAACTCCCTCCAGTTAATATACTGGGCATGGCAACATACAATATGGAATATCTTTTTGGCCAGTTTGGATCAGCTGTCCTGGCTGTTCCGTCTCCCCTCCCGGCTTCTTGTGCACCCAGCAGAGCATGAGACACTGGAAAAGTGCTTAACTAGTATAAACACTACTTAGCAACAACTAAAACATCTCCACATTATCAACACTGTTTTTAATACAAAGCCAAAACATAGCCCCATACTAGCTACTATGAAGAAAATTAACTCTATCCCAGCCAAAACCATGACATTCAGAATATTCTTATAAAATGGAGATGTTAGAATTATAGTGGACAATCAGCTGTGTAAATAAGACTTTCTAGAGTCAAAATGTCAGTTCACTCTTCATGAATCAGTTTTGATCCTGAAATAAGTAGGCACCTTTCCAGCTGAACTTACTAAGAGTGACAGCCCTGGTCTATGATTAAGCACATTGGTCAACATTCATTGTAGCATATACAACTGAGATGACTAAACCAGGCAAAGTCCAGTGGCTATGCACTTCCCCAATTATTAATAGCAAGAGAGCTGGGACCCTTCAACAAGCATTTTGTGAGGGTGCCTGCACACTCACCCTTGGCAGATAGCCTGGATAACGTATAAATAAGAATGTGAGTGCACACGGTGTGTATGGAGATTGAACATAAACAAAACTGTCTGGAGGGTGTTTGCAATAAAAAATGGTCACATTAAGGACCTGACCCCAGCCCAGAGAGGGCAGTGCAACCTCATGATGGGGTGCTGGGAACAGCCTGCACCCAGCAGTGGGGTGCCAGAATGGGGCCAACACTCGGGGCCACCTCACTGCTGGGTGCAGGGGACCTTGTGGAGGGCTTCCTCACACAGAGCTGGAGGGCTTCCATCCCCCACAGGGTGCGAGCAAGTGGGGAACCTGCACTGCCAGACAGGGGTGCTGGTGACCTCTGGCTGGGGGGCAGGCGAACTGTAGGGGGATATTAAATTTTTCTAAAGTTTAGTTATGGAAGGGTATTTAGAAACTTGTAGGTGTTTACTGACATTTTGTAAGTGTTTAGCATTGTGGTTTAACTGTTGTATTACTGATACTGATCCTGAATGTATAGCTAACTGCTTGTTAATTACATGTCGTTAATAAATCACTAAACTGCTTTGATCGTAATTTAGTTTAAACTATTTGAACTGAGCAGTTTTTCCCTGCAACACAATTCAGTGCATCTAAAACCTGAATTATCTCATGGAGTTGCTGTTCCTCTCCATTAGCAATAGTGTTTGACTCTTCTAGCTTAGGAGCCTTAGAAAAAAGATTGAATTACACCTGAGTTATTGCGACCAGCAGCATAGGATCTGAATAGATATCAGCACTGCAGAGAACGAAGTTGCAAGTCTTCATCCACATAGTAAAGAAATTATCACAAATGTAACAGCAATCCCTGGGGCAGGGTCATCTACATGAGAGAAACTGTGTTTTCAAAGTCTTGTTCTGGGGAGAACCATACTGTCTCCCGACAGTAAAAGATGGTTGCTAAAAGCTCTCAAGCTTTACGGGAGTTGCTAAGCAATGATCAGAAAAAATGCTACAGCATTCTGCAATGCTGTTTAAGTGTTTGGGCTTTTTTTGTTTGTTTGTTTGTTTGTTTTTTCTTTTCTTTTTTTTCCCCTAGGGGTGAAGGGCTGCATGATCATGAAGGAGATGGGCTAACTGATGGACTTTTTATTCCAAAGCAAGGACTACAAATGAGTGTCAACACGACATTGTGAAAGTGCTTCTATTTTACATAGATCAGGAAAAGAGATAGAAGAATTAGGTGGGACAGGCTATAAAGGGGCCTAATAAATAAATAATTTAAATTATCTCATACAATTAAATAGGTCTGGTCTTAATTGAGGCATGTAGCCAGGGAGAGAAGAAGTGCAAGGGCTCTACACAGAGAAAAAGGTCTTTTAAGTATGAAGTCTGGCAAATGATCTTTTCTTTTAGATCATCACAAGCAAATAGCTTTTAGTGTTTCCCCTACTGATTTTTATTTTGCACTTTCGTGGTGCTACACAGCCATTTGGATTAAATTAGGCTACAGAACTTGTGCAACGGTCTTTTTTTTTTTTTCCTTTAGTCTGGCTATCAACATCTCTTGTAGAAAACCAACGGGCATGTTGCCCCAAGCTCTACCTGCTGTGTGCACAGCCAGCCCTCCTCCCTCTCCATTGTCGCTCCTGCTGAGGCTAACAGCAACCATGTGTCATCCCAGCTCCTCTTAAACTCGTCGATCCTCCAGAGAAGATCTGCCTGTCTCTGCAAATCTGTTAGCTGATTGTCTCCTACCATAACTAACTGACAACAGTTAATACATTTTCTTACCTGTTCCTTCTTAATATTCATGTACACTGCATATACAATATGTGCTAAGTGCAACGGGTGGCATAGCAGATGGATAGAACAAAAGGTTTATATATTGCCGGGGAAAAATCATGAGGTTTTTTGTCTTTTTTTTTTTCTCCCTTCTAAATAATCAGTACACTTTTTCCATTTTGTTTACATTCAGAGCCCCTTGATACCTAAACAAGATAGCACAGTTTTAGACATAGATTTCTTTGTCTTTATTAAATTTTAAAGCAGAACTCTAGCTTTTTATTGCTCATATTTTTCAATAACTATTATATTTCAATTCTGCCAGAAAGACTCACTTCTGTCTGCCAATCAGTGTCAACAGCCAATCTCATCAATGTAACTGGACATTTATTTCATAAAATTAACTTATGTTCTGGTAAACATTATTGATTATGACAAGTGATACTGTATGATTACTAACTGGGTAACTTCAAACATATGGAAAACCTCATTTCTGATTTCTTTATGATGTGATTATCCAGGAGAGCAAATCATAGTAGAAAATGGTGTAGCATATAATAGTCATTGAAATATAAAATAATAATTGCTGCTCTGGTGGTACCTCGATATGTAATTACACAATACATATTTTAAGAAGTCTCAGACTGCGTATCCCCATGCCAGGCAGATATTTCCATGGGGAGCGTTTCGTAAATGGAGGAAATTAACGGGCTAAAAGCCAAATTATGACAGAAACTGACAAAAGCAAGGGGAAAATGAGTGTGAAGGATAATACTCCAGGCTTGACTTGTTCCATTATACTTAGCCATTACAGGGAGGCTCTCAGGTCACTGAATGATTTGTTCTGCAATACCTGTAACTGTGCACAATAGGCTAAGTGAAAGGCAGTATCCATCATAACTTTGAATTGCCTTACTTTTGTCAGTTTGTGCTGTGCCTTTAACATTATTTAAGTATACTATGGGGAGTATTATTATTAAAGCCAGATTGGTACTGAATTACTCAACCTCCCTGCAGACCTAAAAGAACAAATAATGCCATGTGTGTGGTACCTATGTTTATTATCTGAAACTGAGTGCCTAATCCTGCACTTAATTTTGCTGTGTCAATTAATTTATTTCACAGACATCAACTGCACTATTAAAGGAAGGAACCTGGTCAAAGAGATATGAGGAAAATATTGAGCAGCAAAGCATGCTTTTTTTGTGAATTATTTCATCCCTGTCTCTATTTTGCTATAATTCAAATAATTATTATACAATAAAATGGTTTTGTGATTCAGGACTGATGAATGATGATGCAAGGACTGGTGGATAAATGTACACTATGGCAATATCATCTTTAGGGTGTAGGAGATGACCCTGTGACTTCAACAGCAAAATTGCAAATATCTTGAACTAGTATGGAGTTATCATGGAGTCAGAAACTCTAAAACTGGGTCAATTCATTGATAAAAAAAATGAATGTCTAAATCCACCAAAGATACTGAATGTTGGAGCATTTTTCTGACAGTGGTTTCCCAGTGGTTTTCATAGATGGACAGTGCTTCCAAATACCATTTCAACAAAGCTGGACTTAAGATGGGGCTTAAACACCATAGGAAAGAGTAGATAGGAAAGTAGTGCTGCTGTCTCCCAGATGAATGTCATAACCACTGAACTACATGGTACATATAAGTTATAGTTCCATTGGCTCTAGCCCATTCCTAATCAGATAAGAATTTGAATTTAAAATCCTGCTGGTGTTAAGGCTTTAAGTAGGATGCTACTGAGACTCAAGGTGTTGTACAAATGCCAGCAGGTAGGAGCTTTAGATGTCTGCAGGGCTAGATAGCCAGCTTAGTAGGAATTTTGGGGAACCAACTGATATTTTAATATTCACAGAATCACAGAATGGTTGAGGTTGGAAGGGATCTCTGGAGGTCATCTGGTCCAGCTCTGCTGCTCAAGAAGCACCGCCTACAGCAGGCTGCCTAGGACTGTGTCTAGACAGTTTCTGAATATCTCCAGAAGTGGAGACTCCACAACCTCTCTGGGCAACCTCTGCCCATGCTCAGTCACCCTTACAGTAAAAAAGTGTTTTCTGATGTTCAGGAGGAACGTCTTGTGTTTCACTTGGTGCCCATTGTACCTGGTCCTTTCACTGGGTACCAATGAAAAATCTTGCTTCATCTTCTTTCCACCAGCACCTACCCGTACTTTAGGGTTAATCGTCCCTAGGTGCAGGTCTTGCCATTTCCTTTTGGTGAACTGCATGAGGTTTCTGTTGGCTTTCCATATTAAACAAAAACAGTTAAATCTTGCTTCATCATACCTAACTTTGGGAAGCTAACTAACTTCAGGCAACTCAGATAAAAGTTTAGATTAGAAGGAAATAACCACAGTTCCCTAATTAATCAATAGCAGTACCTACTTGTCTCCAGCATGTATAGAGAAAATTTACCGCGATCTGAACTTGTTGACATATACACATAGTTTATAGGTTTCTAAACCAGGGACAGTTTAGGAGATCCTTTATGTGCAGCTTAGATTTTCATTATTCCAGAGTGCAGCAGTCTTCAGAAGGTGGAATAAAATCAGTCAGAGAAGTTAATATTGCAGCCACGTCTTTCTTCTGATTTTCATTTGCTCTGGTTGTGTGTCAATAGCCCAGTACCTCTGGTAAGGGTCAGTCTGGACCCCCAAACCTTGCTGGATTTAGTCCTGAGCCCTTGTGTAACAAGAAGAAGAAGAAGAAGAAGAAGAACAAGTCTTATTTGGTGGATTTGTGTCTGCTACTAAGCTTCATGAGCTTAAAAATTTATTTCACACTGGTTTGCATAGGACAATTGTCCTGGGTACAGAAAATTGAGCAAATAAAAAATTGAGAAAACAATTGTGTATTTTTATTTTTTTTCCCTAAAGGGGAGTAAAGTTTCCAAACTAGATATTGTAGAAATTGTTGCTAGGAACAAATTAGTACTTGCAGCCTTGCTCATCAGCTCAATTCTTTACCTGGAAAAGTGTGTAAACCGCACATGAAAATCACATAAGTAGTTAACGCAATAGTGTTTGAATCAAGTAACAGCAGTGACCACTGAGAATTAACAGAACAGTGTGATAATATGTTTTGGGATTAAAAAACCAAAGCATGACTATTTGGTAAGATTGAGAACACTAGGAAAGGGTTTGGTAGGTGCAGAGGATTAGCTCTCAGAGAACATGTCTACCTAATGTATTGCAGCATAGCAATGTAGCAGAGGTGCCAGAAGCACTACTGATATGAGGTATGGCACACTTCCAGGCTAATACATCTGTTCCTTAATTTTTCTGCATCAATATGGTTTTCTCTACATGACACTGTATTGTGTCATACAAATGTACCTTTACATTTAAGCCAGAGAATATACTAAAAAAGAGGCTGTGGGAGAAAATGTTTCAGCAACAGAAAGGCAGCTTCAGTGTCCTATTACGTTTGTTTTTTTTCTTTTTTCACAGAAGTCAACAGCACGTTTCCTGCTGACTTAGGTGGTGCATGGTCAGATTGCTGGTGTGCAGGTGATTCATAGAAAAAGTACCAATATTAGTAAAATATGTGCCTACATATTTTTTTAAAGGTTGTTTCATCCATCAAAGTCAATTTTGGTTGATAAACTAAATAAAGCTGAAAAGTCTGTAAAAGTAGAACTCCTACAAGTAAATATATGAAGAGTAAATTAGCTACTTGTCATTCCTGCCTCTGTGACCACTTATTACATACGCAAATCCTCCTTCAACAACTGCCCTTTCATAACTTCACACAGGGAACATGCATGAAAAGTACAAACTACAAGCTTGTAGCAGTGGAAATGTAATTTTAGTTTATTTCTTTGCTGAAGTATGGAAGTGTAGATAGCTTGTTTTGATACCACAAAATCAATTCAGCTCTTTTGCTGTGAAAAACTACCAGTTTTTGCTTAGCAAGTACTTGTGAATTTGATTTATTGTGAAATTTTTCTATTTCACAGCAAAGTAGCTTTTCATATTTTCTTTTTTTTTTTGATATAAAGTGGCAAGTTACCAAGTCTAAAATCTGCCTTTCATTTGTATGGAAAATAAGAAAACACTTCAGGTGAAACCAAAAGTATAGATCTCTTTCTCTGTACTATAACAGATCTTTTTTTACACAGATGTCACTCAAATACCTTCATTGCCTTTCTTCAGGTTTGTTGGGGTTTTTTTCTTCTTAATTTCTAATAAGATTTGCATAATTTCTTTTTTTTTTTTTTTAATAAAACTTTTGGAAATGTAAGCTGTCTTTTAAATTATATTCCTTTATTTTTTTCCTTATTATTTTTACATTTTACAAATGTGTTAATGGCATTCTTACTCTTTGTGCAGCCAGTCATTAAAAACATCCGTGTATTGCACAATATGGGTAAGGGAAGGCATAAACAATGCTATAAAGAATTATAATTCATAAACAAGTTTCATTCCTCCATGTAACTTTAATGACAGGAGATCTGCCCAGGGAAAATACATGAAAAGACTAGCGATCTGGGTGTTGCTCATATAATGTTTGATATGTATGGTTAATGTAAAACACTATAATAATCTTGAAATTAATGGGCTGACTTCTATTTAGGCAATGTTGGCTAGTTTATTAACTGTAATATATTAGCAATATATTTCCAGAATTAACTTAGTGGGCACAATAAGTGGTAAAACTGCAAAAAACTGAGAGTAAGTAACCCCAGAAGCATAACTGAGACTAGAGAAATAATAGCTTAATTTTAATGGAATACAGCCCATAACATATAAGACAGTAAACAAAACACACATAAAGCATAAAAGTATACATATCTCTTCATATGAGGTATAGTTTAACTTTTGACAATGTTACCTTTCGTCAATCAGTATAAAGTGGATTGGGCACAAGACATCTATTAACTTAATAAAAAAGTATTTTCTTTTCAAATGTATTTCTTTTCGTGAGCTTTTTACATGTTAAGTTTCCCTTAGCATCAGTTTTATACTGCCATCATTTTTCATTGCCAGTTTTGGATATTTTCGTTATTCATTGGATGTCTTACAAACATTGATCAGCTATTATCAAGTCATAATACATGTGTACGTTTGTGTTTTTATACTTCTTCAGTAGTATTGCAAGCATAGCTTTCAGGTTATGCAGTTTTCATGACCTGGTTTCAGAAAAACATCTAAAATATCTGCATAGCTCCTTCTGGTTAAATATTTATATGATGAATTATAACAAATAATCATCTAAAATCCTGTAATATTAACAGATGGTAAAATGAAATTGTGTTTTTAACTATGTATAAATTCTAAGCACAAATGTATTTGTTATTAGTTGTATGGTGAAGTAATATTCATTATTATTTTCTTAGTTAACTCTAACTATCCTGTAACAAAATGTGACTCCCACTGCAACTAAGATCTGTATGCTTCTATATGAAAGATAAGAAAAAATCAGTAGAAACAAATTCTGATCTGGCTTTAGAAGGAAAGCAGGCAAAGCAAGGAGAACATTATATACATATTGTTTGCTGCCTTCTTTCTATACATTAGTTTGCATTTTCAATAATAAGTGTATAAAAAGGTGCAGGGAGGAGCAGAGGGTGATGTGGAAAAGAAAGACCTCAGAAACTATGGAACAGGACAGCAGGATATCCACCCTAAGTGTATGCGCATAGATAAGGAAGTACCTTATGGGTAATTATAGGAAGTGAATTCCCTTACGGGATTCCCTTATAGAAAGAGCATTATGGGGGAAGCTCTGCTATCTTTTTGTGGGAAATAAGAACACTTGGGTGCCTCTCTGAAGTGCCTCTACACTGATGCACGCAGCATGGGGAACAAAGAGGAGAAATTAGAGGTCTGATTGAAGTTCCAGGATGACCATCTCATTGGGATCATGGAGATGTGGTAAGGTAGCTCACACTAGTTCTGCAAAAGATGGATACAGACTCTGTAGGAAGGATGGGTGCTGTGGGACATGTGGGTGCCTGTTACAGCCCACCTGATCAGGAAGAAGAAGAAAAACTGCCTGTTCTTCAGACAAAGGATGGAAAGCTCACATTCACAGGTCCTCACCCTTACGGGGGACTTCAGTCACACCAACATCTGTTGGAGGATCAACGCAGCAGAGCACAAGAAATCCAGGGGAGTTCTGTAGTGCATTCATGACAAATTCCTGACACAGGCAGTCAAGAAGTCAGCAAGGGAAGGTGCTATGCTGGACCTCACAGTTACAAACAGGAAAGATCTGGTCTAGAATGTAAAGGCCAGGGGCACCTTTGTTTGTAGGGATCATGAGATGGTGGGGTTCAGGATCCTGGAAGGAAGAAACCAGGCAAAAAGTAACATCACAACCCTGGACTTCAGGAGAGCAGACTTTGGTCTTCCCAGGGACCTTCTCAGAAGAATCACATGAGAGACCACTCTGGAGAGAACAGTTATTCAGAAGAGTTGGCTGATTTTCAAAGTTCACATCCTCCAAGCTCAAGAGAGGTCAGTCCTGATGAACACAAAATTAAACAAAGGCGACAGGACACCTGCATAGAAGAACAAGAAGATCCTGAATGAATCCCAACATAAAAAGGAAGCTTACGAGAGGTGGAAGCAAAATCAATTGGCCTGGAAGGAATATAGAGACATTATCTAAGCAATGTAAGATAGAGATTAGGAAAGTCAAAGCCCACCTGGAAGCTGGTGAGTCATGTGAAGGGCAACAAGAGGGGCTTCTACAGGTACCTCAGCTGCAAAAGTAAAACAAAGGAAAATACGGGCCTGCTGATGAATGGGATGGTTCCTGGTGATGAAATACACAGGAAAGGCCAAAGTACTCACTGCCTTTTTTGCCTTGGTCTTTACTATTAAGACCAGCCTTTGGGAATATCATGCCCCCAAGACTGCTGGGAAAGTGTCATATAAAAGATTTACCCTTGAATGAGAAGGATCAGGTTAGAGAAAAATGTTTTCTAACTTCAGCCAGACTTTTTTAAACCCTGAGTCATCTTACTGATTTTGGGATGTCTAATTTAGGTTGAAATGAATTACACCCTAAAAGTGTCTATTAAGTAATTTTAACTACTGCTGTTAACAGCCTCTTTTAACTACAAATTTACTGACCATAAGTTAACCGGTGTATAGACAGCTACAATATAAACATTGAGAGTTAAAAAGTTGTATTCTGATCCCACTTTCAGTCAGATTAATCTTGCCCGTTCAGCCAAGAACAAAATTAGGGTGCTAACTTGTTGGAGCTGAATCTAGAAATACAGATCGCTCTTTGTGCCCCAAAGTAAATGTTGCAGCTTCTAAACCAATTTTCAAATGTGTGTATGTTTTTGCAGGGAACTTGGAGAGGAACAAGGCTTAAATGTTGTTTCTCCAGTCAATGGGCTTTATTGTTTAACCCTGGGCTTTTCTTGCTTAGATTGCCAATTTTAGATTGTTTCTAGCAAGAAGCAATGCACTCTCTGATGCTTAGTTTTACCTGCCACATTCTAAGGGAAAGGGAGGATCCTCACAAAGGGTTCTGACTGCAGAAGAGTTTTCTTTATGCGACTATTATTTTATCTAAAGACTGGTCAAAATCTGAGTAGCGCAAGTTCTGCCCTTTTGTATACATAACCCTTAAGAAACCTACCTGGGAACTACAGAGGAAAATACAGTATAGATCAAACTGCAAAGCAGAATCAATAGACCAAACTAACCAAGTTGCCTGCCTGGATTTCTGTGCTCCTTTTTTGGGGAGAAAAAAAAAAAAAAAAAGAAAAGTTTTAGATGCAATATAGAATGTCTTAACACTGAGATAAACATTCATATGGGATTTATAGCATGCCTGAACAAAAGGTACATGTAAATTTCAAGACAGAAAGATGCAAGTTAGCTGACAGAAAGTAAAATGCATGGTCCTTATACAATGGAAGTTCACAAGTTTTTCCTCATTATCCTTGGTAAGAGCAAGCCAATGCTTTGAGAATAGCTGAGGTTGGATTGCAAAGAAGTGAAACACTGAAAGAATACAAACAATCCTTTTAATTGCAGAGAAGCATCAAGCCAGGCTGTCTGTGACTTCAGGAGAAAAAATAAATTATGTCTTAAAAATTGATCCAAACTCTCTTCTTTGTTGGCAACTTTGCAACAGTAGTGGTTCATGACCTTGCAACCAGAAGGGCTAACTGTTTTCATCCCTCCATTGTTGGTCTTCCTGTACAACAGCCTGTTCACTTGTGATTTGTTCAGTGTGGCGGTGTGAGCACTCAGTGCTTTGATCCACCATGCTGCTATAACAAACCACGTTGACACCAGCTGAACTCAAGATGGCATGTTCGTTTCAACTGGTATTGCTGTTCTTTAAAGGCTTTGAAAATATTAATTTTCACCTTATATCTTGTATCGCCTTTCTAAGTCCTGTACTGATGTCTGCCTCCATTTAATACATCATCTGTTTAAGGTTGCCTTCGTTCTACATTAATTCGTTAGCTTATCTCATCAGTACTTCAGATCTTAGAAAGAGCCGCTTTCTAGTGAAATAGTTGCTAATTTGGTGTGGGGGGTTTGCTCTCAAAAGTCACTGTAATTTAGTGATATTCCATATTTGGAATAAAATGCAAGGTTTCAGTAGCTGGGGGAGCTGCAGGAGTAGCATCTGTGAGAAAAGGCCAGCAGCTACCCTGTGCTGGACACAGCCAGTTCCAGACAGCTCCACAACAGACCCACCACTGGCCACAGCTGAGCCCATCGGCAAAACTGGTAGCAGAAAGAATGGTTAGGATAGGGCAAAACCCTGAGAAAAAAATAAACAAAGAGGCTAAAGCAGTAGGAGGTGCTCTGTGACAGAACAGGTAACACCCCCAAAGAGCCTGTGGTCCACGGGTAACCCACACCAGAGCAGGTACTTCCCCAGAAGTTCTGCAGCCCATGGAAGACCCACACCAGTGCAGAGGAAATAAGTAAGAAGAAAGGAGCAGCAGAAGAAAAGACAAAGGAATGAGGACAAGGTGCAGCAGAAAGAAACCACTCCACCCTGATCCAAGACTCCTGCACTGTCCATCACCTCACCAAAGGCACTGAGCATAGCCTATGCGATAACAAGGAGAGCAGAGAGTAGGAAGGGGGGATGTGAGGTGCCAGGAGCGAAGCTGAGCTTGGGAAAGGGGGAAAAAAGGTGTTTTGCCTAAGCGTTTGTTTAACAATTTGTTTTTGTTTTTCAATACCTGAACTGGGGAGGCAGGGGGATCAAGGGGTGTGTTTGCTTTTTGGTGGGGTTTTTTTCATTAATTGGCAATAAATTAAATTCCCTAAGTTGAGTCTCTTTTACTGGTGACATATCCAAATCATGGTCCATGAGGCAAGTGGTCTAGAACTTGTTCTTGTCTCTTCCTACATGCATGAAAACACCCCAGACATGTAGAGGACCCTCCTATTGGACTATCATGAAACAGGATAAAATGAATGTTCTATCCCAATATGGTGGTTCCTGTTGCTAGCAATGTTATCACGAGTATCAGAGTAGGTATTTTTCTGAGTGGGCAGTCAGTAAAAAAACATTAGTGAACTTAATACACCCTGTGCTGGTGTTTCGTTTGGTTTGGATTTTTTTTTTCCTCAATGAAGAAAATAATGAAATATTCAAAAGTTTTCTGGAAAAAAAGTCAGAAATTAAATTAATTATTGCATTTGAGGCAATAAAACTTACTTAGTAAATATTTCAAGAGCCAATCCATTGTCTCTACCTTTGATACTTTTTGAAAACTGAAAGTATTTCAAAGTGACATGTAAGGAATCAATTCTAATTTAATTTCCTTCCTTCTGTCTCTTGACTGCCTATTGAGAAATCCACAATTAAACCTGTAGCTGCAGAAGTTTTGTATGTAGAGAAGAACACAAAACCTTCTTTCTTTCTTTCTTTCCTTCTTTCTTTTTCTTTCTTTCTTTTCTTTCTTTCTTTCTTTCTTTCTTTCTTTCTTTCTTTCTTTCTTTCTTTCTTTCTTTCTTTCTTTCTTTCTTTCTTTCTCCCTTTCTTTCTTTCTTTCTCCTTCCTTCTTTCCTTCCTTTTTTTTTTTTTTTTTTTTTTTTCCCAAATGGGTGTCTGTAAAAGATAACAACAAAATCTCTCTGGCTAATTTCCAAAAAGGCAAGAGAGTAACATATGTCTTAGCATTCAGTACATGATAAAAAGTCTATTGTATCTCCTCAGATTGTCTCACTACCCCCACCACTCCCACCACCTATGTTTCTAGATAGAGCTGTTAAAAGACAGTCAGCCAACAGCATGCCAAGAAGCTTGTGCAAGACTGAAAAATCTGTGGATACATATTAAGGAGTTTGTCATTTATACAACACTTCTTTTTAGTTCTGAGACAGCTTTTAGCTGCCTACATGGGCATCACTATTTGTGATCTAATGCCAATATAGGTGCCCTAGAGTATGCAACACATCAGTATGGCCGAAAATTATGAGGGACCTTCCAAATGTTGGAGGCCAACATCATTCGGAAGCAGCAGCTGGCATGCAGGCAGCTAAAATAGACACCTGTGTTCAGGCAACTGAATCTTAGACTGATGTCTCCTCTGTATGTAAATGATATACTAGCCTGGGGAAAGGAGCTTAACCAGCACAGTATTGTAATACTAATGTGCCACAATATAATGACAAGTGAACTCCTAATCACAGCTGCATAGGAAATAGTTCTATGCCCACTGAGAGGTATTGAAACAAGAAACAAAAACATTGTGACAACAAAAAATAATATCTTGCCCTAACATGAGATGAAAAGTAAAAAAAAATTAAATGTAAAAAACCCCAAAAGTACAAATAAAAACCTGAGTCTGAATCTGGAAACATTTTGGTTTTGAGGGGTTTAAAATCTTTTTTATCTTTTACCTCTTCTATGAGAATGACAGAATGAAAAAAAAAAAAAAAAAAAAGGAACTTATCATTTTAAAGGTCATAATGAGATGGGACAATTTTGAACCTGAAGAGACATATCATTTTTCATTGATCCAAAGTCCTGTAATGAGTAGTAGTATTCTTAGAATCATAGATTAACATTAACTTTTTTATTTGAATTATGGATTAATTTCTGAACTGAAGCACTGATGTTGTGTTCAGGATGAAGTTTGGTTCACATATTTGAGCAATCTTATAGAACATGAATGATAAAATTAAAGCAGGAGATATGCTCACCTAACATGTTCTTCTGTTCATGGGATCAAACCAGAGCCAGCCTGAAGATCTCCCAAAATGCATACAGTATGGATGTTGGGAGCTCAACACCACATGCTTCTACCGAGCCAAAATAATTGCCGATGTAGATGTAACCATAGGCAATGTGGACTGTATTTCTTCTGTTTCAGTTAGGTGCATACCTCCCTGAGTTGAATGAAGAGTAAAATACCAAACTAGTTATGAAGAGGCAGCCTCAAAAAGAACCTAAAAAGAGCCGTGTCTATTGACCAAATAAGATCTTAGGCACTGAATTGTGAGGCTTAATGTTAAACATTGTGAATATCTCCTCTCCTTTCTGTCAATAGCATTTATCTGAAAAATAAATTTGAAAATTTTCTTGTTTCCAAAAGAGTAAATTTGTGTCATGTGATGTCATGAGATTTAAAAAAAAAAAAACAAACCCCTTAAAAAAAAATCATTAGGACTATATTCATCTAGTTGCTTTTTTGCTTAGTATGAAGGTTGAGTTTTGAAACATAATGAAAGGGCTTTTGAAGGCCAAAGGGCAACATGACATTATCAACAGCAAGGTCTTCTTTTAGAAAACTGTTTTCATACTTTGCTCAGCTTTTTCCCCTTTAAATGAAAGGAAAATATATTGTTTAGTGAGGAAGGGAAAAAAGGAAGGAGTACAATGAAACTCCTACTATTGATCTTGTTAGTGATCAGTGAAGAGGTGGTACTTACCAAATGTGATTGTCAAATAGAAATGGAGAAAGGAGAAACAATTACAAAAGTGATATGAACTTATTCATGCAATGCCAAAATAATGACCCGCACCAAAAGTGTTGTGCCCCATACCATCTCTTAATATTTAATTTCTTTCTTTCAGGGAATAGGTGGCCTTCTGGAATATGAATTCCTGTAATGACCAATACCTTGGAGGATTTGTGCAGGTTACTTCATTTGATCAAAGCTGTTTAGAAATGCCAAGTATTAGTATTGTTATTACTGCAAGAAAAAAAGACTGAATATATGCTCATAAAGTGAACATGAAATACTCCTCTGTTTATCCAACCCAGAAGAGTGTTAGGCTTTTTTTTTGTTTTGTTTTGTTTTGTTTGTGGGGTTTTTGTTTGTTTGTTTGGTTGGTTTGGTTTCCTTTTTTTAAATTCCCTTAGAGTTTAATCCCATTAGTTCTATGCTAGAATTCAGTGGGTTTTACCACACTAAAGTTTTATTACTCTGTATTTGTCAATATTACATTTAATTCCCTCTGTGACAACCTAATGACAAATCAAATCTAAATTCCTTTTAAGTTTGGCTGTCTGTATGGCCTTAATTCATCATCTTTCATTTTTTCATCCTCAGAAAATGCAACTAGACTGCAGTTGTTCTTTGTGTTTGTAGATCACCTTTCTAAATTAAAACATATACATGCACAGCAGACTTCAAAGTACTGAGACCTGAAATAACACTTTCTCTGGTTTGACACAGCTTCTCTCACAGGAACTATCTATAGCCACTGCTTTGCTATTTTTCAACCTGTTCTGTATCTCTGTCCATGTCCTGCCCTGAATCCTTGCTTCATTTTGGAGATTAAGCAGGAACTTGTCATATGAAATGTTACAAAAGGCTTTCTGAAAACCCAAATATATTATGTCATCTTCTGTGCCCTTAGCAACCTTGTCAGTACCCCTTTGTGTAAATTCTTCTCCCCAAAAATGCAACAAACAAAAACATTGAGAAAATTGTTAAAGACACAATTAATAGCTCTTTATTTACAGACAACTGATTATATAGGACATGCACTCTGTCAGAAAGCTACCTTGCAAACACTTCACTCTGCATTTACCCTAACTATTCCCACTAATAGTAGTCATGACAGTAATAGTAATAATAATAACAATAATAATAATAATTCAGTTATTCTTATCTACTGTCTTACAGTGCTAATCTGTTTGATAATTCCAGAAAAGCCCTATTTGCAAAGGTAGTCCAATTAAATACATATAAATGTATTCAAATGTTTAATTGGCTGGCAACTTAGTAAGTGTCCATAAAACATGGCTGCTCCTTAATCAGAAGACAAGAATGAGCTGTCATATGTTGTTACCCATTTGCTGTTTGAAAATGAAAGCTCTGAGGCAGAGAGGATGCTTTTCTTTTATTACCATGCCCCAACTCAGAATGAGGAAAGAAGAGAGACAGAGTGGATAATGGACCCAATTCATGAATGCAAAAGGCTATTTCTGAGCAGTTATTGCATTGTTTATGCCAGTAAAAATTGCATAACTCCCATTCTCTATACAAATTACATGTTTTCTATGCTTCAGTGGACATTTTACATAGAACGTAAATGGAGCTTTTGCAATAGGTAGTACAAAGACTGCTATCAGAGCCAGTCTAAGCCTCATTATTAGGCCTGGATGAAGCATTTGGCTTTCTTCAGGTTTTCAGCAAAGTCAACAGAATCCAAAATTCCCTTTATGGTTTCTCTTTTTATTTCCTTTCTGCTCCTAATTTCCTGAGATTTTAGTGAAATTAAAATGGAGTTTTTCCAACCAAAGCTGTTCTAATTGCTTTAAGACACAGATCAGAGCTTAATGAAATCCATTAAATGTTGCCAGCCCGGGACAGGCAGAGGGCTACATGCGCTGACTGCACAGCAGGCCTGCCTGGCCAAGGAAAAGGTCAGGCAGTTGCACAAAGCCAAAACACAGCACAACAAAACTTGCCAGCTGTATTGCTGCTGTGAACATGGGGAGGTCATGTGAAAGGAACTTCCATTTCTCAGTCCAAGTGCTGTTAAAATGGTATCCATTCACCTCCACATGATGCTATATATTAACCTTTTGAAAGCAGCTTTGGACAGGTTTTTTTGGTGCTTGATTTGAGCCTGAAGTTCAAAAGAGCTGGCTACCCTGTACTTGTACAACTGAAAATGAAGATAGCAGTGAGTTCTGCTCTTGGAAGTCGTGTTCAATGCATGTACGAGGCTCAGCTGAGGCTACATTTGAACGAAAGGGCATGTATTTTGCACACGTTATTATGGCAATAAAGCTGGAATAATCCTGACTGTGCCAGTTCTGTTAAAAGTGAGGGATTTAAAACACTATTGCTACCTCTTGTTACAATTACTGTATATAAGTAATTATTTATGTATAGAGAAGCTTCTCCGTATAGAAACATTTCTACCTGTGAGATTACCCATATGCCTAAACAGATTAATTTTGCTGTATACCATTGTTTATTTCTTTTGCAAGCAGACTACATAACATTTATGCCAAGCCTTTCTTCCAACATTTGATTCAGAGTGGATGCATATTTTTCAGTTTGATGAGCCTCTCTTTTCCCTTGTTGATAGTTAGACATGAAAATATTGCTGTTAGGTCCCATGGCTCTTTTTACAATTATTCCCTGAATAACTAATACTTAAAAACTCTTACAACTGAAGCAGTTTGTAAACAAGGATATTTGCCAAAGTAGCAACAGAAGTCAAGATGGATGCCATAAATTTTGTCTACCACATCTAAATCTTCTTTTTCACTTACTAATCAGAGACAGGAGCAGGAGCAGAGCCTAACTAGGAGCAAGGCTTTAATTCCCTCTCAAGTCAAAAAGCATATCCTCTCTCCTTCTGGTACTCAACTCAAGGAAACTGCATTCTAAAGCACAGAAATTACCCATTAAATTTATTTTTATTATTAGATTTGCTTGCTTGGGCAGGGTGTGTGCCATGTTATTAGCTACTGTGAATCAGCCTCAGCCTCTTTGGTGCCTTGTCCAGAAATATTACTTTGGAATCACTACATTTCATTCACTGATGAGGTAAAAAGAACCTAATTTTTCTGACAATTTTATCTAAGGCTTGCAGATTTTATGTACTGAGTGTATAAAAAATAACTTCTTGATGAATAATGCTCCAGGAGTACATTGTTGTAACCATCATCTGGAAGGGTTCTTTTTACACGCAGATATGCAATTCTTCCAGTGGATGATAAATATTAAATTTGCTTTACTTTGGGTATCACTGTCCCAATATATCTACATATAGATAAATATACATATAAATATAAATTAAAATTAAGATATAGCAACTTCTCTACAGAAGTGTGAATACCAGTGAGACAACTACCAAAGCTTTCTAAATTTCTCTCATTAGCCTCGTCGTTCCTATCTTATGATTCTCTGTCCTTCAGTTCAAATTGTGGGAAGCTTTTACAGTCGATATGTAAGAACAATGAACTAAGGCAAAGTAAAAGGCAGAAATGCTTTATTAATGGGTTAATATAAAATATACAATCAAGCAAAGTGTAAAAATAATGTTCAATGTTCAAAAATGGTGAGTTTGCAAAGTCAAACTTTCAAAGATGGGAAGTCCTGGTGAATACTGTTAAAGTTTTGCCAAATCTGGTAGCACGATAGAGAGGAAGCTGTTACAGCTCATTGACTGTTGCATTAACTTATACACCAACAGCAGGAACTGGCCCTAGATCCTTGTTTTCCCCAGCTGCTGGCACCCCAAAGCCTGCAGTGCCCCTCCAGCTCCTGGTAGCTCAGAACCCCTCACACACACTTTTGTGTGTACACACACATGCACGAGTGCACACATACTGTTGATCTCTCCAGTAAATGGCATTAAGCACTCCATCTAACCAGTAGCTGATCCCTGGGGTCCTCTTGTCTCCAGTACAGCCACATACATGTAAACAGGTCACTAAGGCAACCCCCAGACCTCATGGTCTCTGCAGTAGTTGGTTTGGACCTCTCTGGTCTCTCCAGTTGCCAATTTCCACGCTTTCTGGTCTCTCCAGTATCCAGCCCAGGCTTCTGGCTGCTTTGATACCTGGCTCCCAAGGCTTTTATTCTACTCATGGGCTAGTCTACTTTGGTATTTGCAAGCAATCACACTGATGTAGCCACACAATATGCACACACCTCAGGTGCTGGCACTTAGACATATGGGCCCTTATGACTTGTGGTCCCACACCAGTTACTGGCACTTAAACATCCATACACACATGCACAGAATAAGGGGGGTCCTCACCTGAGAAAATAGTTAGAAATGCAATTTGGTAAGAAGACAAAACAGACTGTACTGATCACTCACAGGTTATGTCCAGACAATTTGACAATCCCTTTCTTTCCACACCTTCGGTTCTTCACCTAAACATCCCATAATATCTTATATAATCCCAAAGAGTTATTCCCTGGCATCCCATAATAAGTTCCATACCCCTAGCCGGTGACCACCCCTCAGCCTATGAGGTGAGGGAAAGAGCATCTCCCATTGACCCATCTGGATGTGTCTGACCCAACACCCATAGGGCTAATGCTGTTCCATGGCTTGGAGCTGGGGCTTGCTTCTCTGATCAGTTTATTGGCGATCCTCTGCTAGTCATGGTTTCTCTGTGCTCCTTTGTTTTCTGGTCATGATCCTTTAATCAAGTAACCTAAGATGTATAACCAACCATATTCTTCTTTTATGCCAAAGGATAGAAAACCACGATAGGATTAGGTTTAAATGTAGGGATTTTCAGTTCTCTGAATCCAAGAGACCATTCTGGAAGGGTTTCACATAATTTTAGTTGAGCTTTTTCACTGTCCTTCAGCTCTCTCAGTTTCCCTGTGTTAAATGGAGAGTGGTAAGGTCCCCCAGGGGATGAGGATCGTATAACTGGGACTCCCACTTGGAATTATTCTCTGAGGAAGATGAATCTCCAAGACTAAGGTTAGCCTCCCCTCTCCCCTTTACTGCCTCCAAACCGTCCTCTCTTTTCTTGCTACCTCCTGCCTAATTAGTTGTATGTCCTGTATTAATGACACAGAGTCTACTTCAAGTGTTAGATACAAGAGGGTCAGACAGCAAGCCTGAGCATGGGACTCCTGCACCTCCATTCCACTTAATTGCTACCCAGGTCCTGGCTCCTTTCTGGACCCTTCTCTTTAGGTCAACCCAGGACAATACTGCTCTAGAAGAGTTTAGCTCCAAATAGATGGTGCCAATGGCCTTGATACTGGGGTTTAATGACTGGCTTCCTTTTATTTATCAGGATAGAATACAGTTAGTGAACAAGAGGTATGAGACCACAACACGATGGCATCTGTTTAATTTTTTTGTTCCTAATTTATATCATGCTGTTTTAGAAAAGGAATGGGTTGCATGAAAACCTCTGACAATGAAACCGCTCCTTTCCTTTACAGCTGCTGAGTGTGCTTGGAAGGGAAAAGCTTCAAGGATATTAGGAGGTTTGTGTGAGGGAAGGATGAGAAGCAAGGCTAGAACACAGCAATGAGACTCAAACACTGAGAGTGGCTGGAGGCTGATAGGCAAGTCTCCACTGTAACAGGAAGTTTTCCTGGGACTAGAGAGGCTTGTACTGAGTTTGCTACAACTTCTGTATACATAAAGATAACTGAAACCAAGTGTGAAAACAAGGAATCATCTTCTAAAAATGCATGGGAATGGAGAGGAGTCAACAAACTTTTCTCATTTCTCTTCTGTCATTCTGTATTTGAAAGGTAATTATTATGATTTATATTCTAATAAAAATTGACTTTCTATTGCAAAAGTCCTTCTAGACTTTTTTGCTTTCTTTTTCAAGAAAATGCTGTATAAGGAAAATACACCAACACTTTCATACTTAGTTTCAAACCTGGAATACACAACTGAATTCCTTACTGAGGACCAAAGTGAGGATGTGCAGGTAGCAACAACACGGGTGTCTATGTGACTGTTAAAGAGAGAGAATAGAGGGGAAAGCTGCAGAAGAAAACATTAAACATTAAGCCACTATAAAATTATCAGAGTTAAAGAGGACACAATGGGAAGCTGAACTGACCAGATGGTTTGAAAATCAAATATGATATTAGAGTTTTGTTTTCATCTTTTCTATTCATGGAAGCAGAGAAAAAGAGATATACCATGGGTGCAGTCTCAAGAAATCGGTATCTGTAGCAACCTTCACTAAAAGGTAAATATTTTGTTTTTACAGTGAAGCTGATAAAATAAAGTTCACAAAACCTGAACTCTGTTTTAATGATATTATGGCAGGGGTGAGTTTATGAGAAACTGTTAAAACAGTTAGCATTTTAATAGCTTTATTTCTTACTTTAGTTTATGTATACTGTATAAAAGTCATACTACTTTTTGACTTGAAGAATTCTTGACAAACACGGATGATACATTATTTTACATTTATTGTGACATATTGACTTGTTACTAGACATAAAATTATATTAATCCAAACTTTTACAAATAAATTAAAAATAATACTCCATTTCTTTGTACTCCTCACATATTGTATTGCAGTTTGTGAATAAAGTGTGTTACAAAACAGAAATGGTGAAGTGGAATGGGGGGAAGAAGAAGAATAAATGGAAATTGATCCTGATTTGAGCTACTGCCACCAGAAATAGCATTACGTTCACTTCAACTTTAATTTAAAGACAATTAAATAAAAGTTAGTTAAAAGAAAGACAAAATAAGGAAATGTGAAAAAAATATTATCTTGGCCTCATCATTTTCCTGCCTTCAAACTTTTAGTATTAATGAAGTAGCAGAGGTAATAAGTGAAGTTTTCTCCTCATTATCTACATGTTAACTAAATGTCTATGCTCCTATTATAATTAATATAGACTTAGGGCAGAATTTAGCTACATAAACAGGGATATATACTGCTGTCTCAGATGCCAATGCATCTAAATGGAGCTGGCAGGTTAGAGGCAAAACTTACAGAAGAACTGCAGCCTTCTGGAGATCAGCAGCTAGAGTCTGGGCACAATGCCTTGTCTGTCTTATGCTTTGGTACCTGAAGCCTGCCAAAAATGACTGCTGTAGCTACAGCTGCAGAGATAGCCAACAAATCTGGATCCCAGTACCTAGCATGTTAGTTGCCAAAAAACAGGTGTCTATTGTGATTTGAGGTACTCTAACATATTAAATACACCTGGATTAACATCCAAGATATAGGACCTACAGGAGGCCTATTTCCTTGGCAAGTGTTAGTCAGAGGCCAGGCAAGCATCTCAGATAGGTGACTATATTTAGGGAAACTTTGTAAGGCTAAAATATCTTATTTTTGTTTTAGTGTGATGTGTAAGAAACACCCAGTGGTAAGTAAATGAAATGGATCTAAGGATAATGGCATTTGTATGTGTGTATGTGCATATACTATATGCTTTTATGTTATAAAATGATTTTTCTCAACAGATAATTCTTTTCCTGGAAACTTTATTTTTAGCTATTTCAGGGCTGCTTCCTTTACTGAGCACTCAAAGGGAAATGAGTTTCTCTGTGACCAGTGTGGTCAGCTGTTCTGTCAATCTGAATGCACTTTCCTGTGATACCCTGAAGTCAGGGTACCTCAGTGTCCTTTCCTTGGTAGGTCTATAACACAGTTTTAATGCTATCTTTCCTCTTTCTTTCTACTAGGTTTATGAAATTTCTACTGTGTAAATTAAATTTATTTCATTTCCAAATTGTATTAGCATTTTAATGCAAGAAATTCAGGGTTCTGTAATTACTTGGGAAAAAATAATAGGACATGAACATTTCTAAATGAGATTTAGAATCTCTAAATTCCAAATTCAGACTTGTGGCAATTTGGGGTCCTTCTCTCAGACAAAGATTAAGTTGTCTGGTCCCTGAGCTCTGGATTATTGCTGAAGAAGCCTAAAATTGATTTACACTGGCATTCTGGATCACAGAATTCCTTATATGTCTAAACAGAAGTGCTCAGTCATCTTTAGATCAATCTTTAGCTAAGTAGTTAGATGTCTGATGTTTTATCTAAGCTCCATCATGATTCAAAGACAGACTGAGGAAGCATGTGAATTCTAATTCCCTGGTGAGAACCCCCCTATTGACAACTTTTTAATCACCTTGTGAACATATTCCTTCTTTTCAGCTATTTCAACATGCCAAGTAGGTACCTAAAAGTAGCCTGAATCTTAGCATTTGATTTAAATGTTCAAATGAAGTTTTAATAAATCCTACAAATCTCCTTTAAAAATCTGATTCCACTTCTCTCTCTCATATCTAACAGAGTCTTCAAAGTGCATTTGTCCTCCTCAACCTCTTTGAAGATAGTTTGGTAGGAAAACCGAAAACCTGTGGGCTTTGTTGTTTGTTTTGCTTTGCTTTGTTTTGTTTTGTTTTTTTACTTTCCTTTATTATCCTTACCCATCTCACACTTTCAGGGTTGTGAGTTTTAAGGACAACAATCTGTTCCAGATTTATATTTTTAAAGGCAAGACAGGATATTGAGTACCAAAAGCAACTCACAAAAGTGGAGTTAATTTGCACTTGTCCAAAATGTGCATGTCTGCACATAAATGCAGTAACCCTCAAATAACAGTTACCAAGCAGGTATAGGTAAACTGCATAAGGATTTTTTTTAACCAAATTGCCAGTACTCCTATAAGCATATGTCAGAGTCTTTCATTAAAAAATGTATTTTGTCCGTATGTGAGTTATCAGAATTTGGGTTTGTTCACTGAAACGTGAATTCCATGTTTCTGTGTTCTTTATGGGTATAATTTTGTAGCCATTGTTAGAAAATATAGAACCCGTAGGCCTAAAAATGCATTCATTTTGTCTGAGTGGCAAGTATCTTAACCTCTGTATACTTATTTTCTGTCAAAATAATGGATTAATATCTGAATTGTGCAGAACAAGATATTTTTCACCAGCTGGACCTCTCTTTTACAAGTCGAATATGTCTGCATAGATAATTTACAGACTGCAAGATGAAACTAGCATCCCATCACTCTGAGAATAGGTTAAGTTCAAATGAATTTTAATTCTCATTAAAATCATTGTGCTAGAGATGGAGAAATGTTGTGCTGTTTCTGTTTTCTAGTTTTTGGGTTTTGTTGTTTATTTTTTTTTTTTTCCCCCCATTACATTCTTGTGCACTTAAAAAAAATAATTCAGGCTATTTCTATGCAAATTATACTTTTCCTGGATTCATTAAATGCTCTTTGCTGAGACCATAACTGGACTGTCTTCTCTCAAATTACCTATGCAGAATACTGAAAGGGTCAAAACAGTGCAGCATGCTACTGTATTTCGCAGAATAGAAAAGCATGCAGATTACTCTTGTTTCTCCTTCATATAAGGGATAGTAACAAGAAAAGAAAATGGCTACAAATGGTTTTGTTCCCATGTGTCAAATACCATAATTAGAATAAGAAATGCTACAAATTAACCCATTCTCATTACAGTCACTATATTATAATTTCACGGTCCTCTTCTGATGCTGTACTCTTGCTAAGCACATTTACATCTCATCAGTGAACATAAGCAGCAGATCTGCTGGCGGTGAATGTTTGATTCACTCCAATTTATGTCATCTTTTCAGCTGGGGAATCCATTGTGTGAGCTAATAGCAGGTTTCCCATTTGAAATGACTGCAGATATTTTCACATTTGGATACAGTGCAAGCATTGTCATAATTTTTTTTTAATGTGTCACATAATTGTTGCATTACACTATGTGCAAGCAGAAGAAAGGAAATTTTCAACATTAAATGAAACACAAAGGGCAATACTATGCTTTGCTCTCAGTGGTGTGTGGGGGAAAGACAAGAACCCTTTTCTCTTAAGCCAAGTAGTGAGTATAGCTGCAGTCTTTGTGATCACCCACGTAAAAGACTGAACAATGATTTCACCATCATCTACCCTACTTCTGTAAGGTTGTCAAAAAAGAGGATTTTGTTATAGCAATGAAGTGGACAAATCTATCCTCTTATAGGGTGTTTAAATTGCCATGTCCCTAATACCTGACTGATTTAGGTCTGAATCTGAACCTTCATTCCTGAAGCATAATTTCCATGAAATTCTCAAAAAAAATTCATAGTATTGTTATTGCTAATACAGTGCTGTACAAGCAAAAATTGAACTTGAGTACTTGTCTTACCTTATCTAACAATATTAAGTTTTTTTCCTGATTCAAGGTATCTAGAGAGGAAAAGCTGTATTTGAGGTGTTTTTCTTGTTCTCTTGTGCCTGGTCTGACAGCTAGAGAAAGAACAACCTACTGAAATCTAAGGAAGGTTTGCTGTTGATGTTAATAGGATAGGATTTCATCGAAAAGATTTTGTCCTACTAAGCAGGAGTGCTACATGCATTACCTTTGTAAGACCTTGGAGACTGACATAGGAGATGCATGATCAGTGACTCAAAACATGGGTTTATTTCACCTGTCCTTAATCATTAGTGCTTGGATTCACTTAATCTAACTTTAGACATTTCCAATATGAATGTTGACATCTGGGGCAGGATTCAGTTGCCTAAACATAGGAATTTAGTGCCACTTGAGGTTCTCTAGGATATTGAAGGCATACACAAGCCACCTAGGTAAGGCACAGAACTTATGGAGACCCGTACACTCTAGTACAGAATCTGAACATCAGATCTGATATAATACAGTACAAAAAAAGTCACTATATGCCTACGTTTCAGCAACTGAATATCACCCCTAACTTATCTGTTTGGATCTTCTAGGGTCAATTCAGTTGTCTATACAATGGTGAATTTGAGATGCTCTGTTGTCTCCTATCTAACCTCTGTCACTCATGCCAAAGGGCATGAGTATTCTGCATGTATTGTATCTTATGTGTTTACCTTCATGAAAATGTCCTGGACACCTTAAAGCTCTCAATGGAACCATTTCTTGCTTTTCTAGACAAATCTAGCTAATATTATAATCAGTGAGAAAAATACTTACTTCCAGGTCATGATTCTTCTCATCAGTTTTAGATGTTTACCTTTGGATGAGACGAATAATACCTGGTAACTGGTTTTGGTTTGTGTTTTGTTTTTGTTTTTTTTTTCTTTTTTCTTTTTCTCGAGCCAGTTTTAGAAGTTGCAGGATTCTCAGCTATGAAGATTAACCTGTCTCTTTGCCTTGCTTTTCCTTTCTTCACATTTTCTTGCCTTACTCTTCCATATAACTTGAGAGCTCAGTAATTCAGGAATTCCATAGTAATGTGCAAGCTAGGTTAACCATTGGCATGCAAGGAAGATTAGAGATGAGAATCTACCCTCACTTATGCCAACACAGTTACAAGAACATGTGAGTCACAAAACTGAAGGTTATTCTGTTCCATGATCCTGTCCTTCAAAAGGCTGGTAGTGGATATGTGAAGAATACTTCTCCAACTTCTGACATTAAGCTGTTTGGGATATATTGAGAATGTAGTTGCATTTGGATTACTGTGGATTTAATCCCTTGATCAGTGAATTTGAATTTTTCTGTTTCCTTGTGGAACCTTTGTATTTTCAGCCTGGTTTATCTTTGAGTTCCACAATTAAACTACTAATTACAGGAAAAAGAAAGATAGCATTTACTTATGATTTATAGATCTCTACCACACACATTTTGGTTGTGCTTTCTAATGATGAAAAGTAATCTTTAACCCCTTCTCATACACAAGAAGTCCCATATTTCTTATCTTTATCACCTTTCAATATACCTTCATTCATTTTGCCTTTTTTTAAAGGTAAAAACACCGTGATGTGAAGTTCATGGTATGAACAACTAAAACAAATACAGTAAGGCCTTTGTGGAAGTTCACCAGGATACTTGAGAAGACCACTGGACCTGTGACTATATTTATATTTGTCCGGTGAAGAGAGCAAATTAGTGTCAACAATAATAGTGTGTGTCCAGCTGCAATATGAACTGTTGGAACCTGAAGTAAGGACCTAATTCTGTAATCATTGAAGTAATTTTCAGCACTTCCATTAACTTCAGTGCTTCAGACTTGTTTTTTTGAGACACTAAGCCCCTTTTATGTGCATCACTGAACAGCAATTTTCAGTTATCACTGACCCGAGTTAGATTTCAGTGGGTAACCTCCAAGTGAAAGGCTCTCTGCTGCATTTCAATACCCTGAGCTATCTAGCCCCTTCTTGTTTTTATTTTTAATGTTAATATAAAAAAAAAATCCAAAAAAGAACAATCTGTCACAGATGTGTATGATAATTGACATAATAGACCCTAACGGCTACTTTGGAGCATAATAGACCGTGACAGCTCCATTGGAGCTTACTCAGAGATTGAGATAAAAGTTTTATTTCTATAACATACATTCACACTTACCATATTTTACCATATTTTAATTAAAAAATAAAATCTAGACAAATATAACATATATATAGTATTATTTTTCTTTTAAATATCAGGCTGCAACACACACACACAAAATCAGTATCTTAAAAGAAATGGCAAGCAAAGATTTAACAGAACGCCTTCCCAGAATTTACCTGTTCAGAATGACAGAGTGTTTGGTGGTCTTCTCACTTGTCTAACCTGGCTAGGTGAATGAGATACGGCATTGTAGTGATTGCAAGTTAAAATCAGAGTTTTTGTGCATGGTAGACAGAGAATAAGAGATTGCAGAACCCCCAAAGTTTATCTTAGCACTTTGGTGAGATGACCAACCTGGTAGCAAAATTTGGTTTCCTGGAGTAATGGAGAGAGAAGTGAAAACTAAGAGAAAATCATGCACAGAGCTGGTCATTTTCCAATGGTTCGAAAAGATCTTTTGGGGAATTGTCAATAATGACAGGAATGTGAGAAACTGGAAGCATTATTCAATCTCCCACCAGGAAAAGGAATAAATCCCCCATCATTGGTAAAAGGATGGCTTTCTGCAGGTTGCCTAAAAAGCAAAAAAAAAAAAAAAAAAAAAAAAAAGGCAGGTTTACCAGTCTGGGAGGTGGCTGCAGTGGGTAGACGAGTGTGAGAAATATGTGATTTTTTTTTTTTCCTTTTTTTCCAATGTATTATCTTTTGGAGACATTATCTTTGTGACAATGTCATGTTTTACACCCTAATACCTCAAAACTCTGAAGAAAAAAAAGAAACCCAGACAAAAAAAAAAAAAAAAAAAAAAACCACATCATTGAATATTTGCTTACATACTGAATCTTTTTTTTTTTTTTTTGTCTCATTTTTTGAGGGTTCTAAGTCACTATTTTGAGTGCTTAGAAATGGCATACAGTAAGGAAACATGACTGAGTGAAGAAGTGCAAGGAAGAAAGCTTGATCATCAGACCTTTGCTTGTCAGCAGTGTTTACCGTTGTCTTACATTTGACTTGAGCCATGAGGTCTGCAATGATGTTCCATTACACTCCAAGGGCCCACAGACTCCACTCCATAGACCTTGAACTAAGAACCCAGGTACATTAGCTTCAGTAAAACAGTACTCTGGGACGGTTCTACCCTTTCTTGTAATGGAGATAGATGAGTCAGGGCTTGGTTACCATGTGTTGTTCCTTGTGAATGTACACCAATTACACAAAACATATTTTAAGAAAGCAGAAGCTTCAGATCTAGGAGATGCTGATGGAGATTCTGCAGCTGGGCAAATCTTGTAACAGACTGGGATACATTTCCCCTAAGCTAAAATGGAAGATTTTAATATTCCACCTCAGTACTTTGGAATCTCTCTGGAGGTAAAAGAAAGTGATCAGAATCCCCAGAGACATCTCACTTACTTCAGACCTCTCTTTTGACTTGAGAATGCAGTTTTTCTTCGTCAGGTAGAGAGGCACTCTTAATTGCCATCTTCTACTTGGTGGCATCTCCTCGCTGACTAAAGACGAAACATGGTTGACAAGATTAGACAAGTTGCAGAGCTCTTAGGAAACCTGAGAGACATTATTGCCTTTATGGAGACAGACATTCTGAATTGCCTTCCCGGGGCTCCTGATAGCTTTTGATATAGCCTATAGGAAGCCATTTTCAGCAGGAAATATCACCTACTTTGCATGTAAGGAAGACACAACTTCAACAGGAAGGCTCATGTTCAGTCTGTGAACACCAGGCTGCGTGTTAGCCACCGCTGAGCTCCAGAGTGGGACTGAAGTTTAGACATATACCTGTGATTAACTTTTCCTTCTTGTTTGTTCCATAAACAATTCAGAGGCTTAAAGTTCACATAAATAAATTTAGAAATAAGCTATGTATTTCATACAGCATTCTGAATCAACCAGCTGCAGCCAAGTAAACTCAAAGAAACCTGAATTACGTTTTTAAAAATGGGCACTCTCCCAACAGGCTACCTGCATTTGTCAGCATATAAAAATTTTTTTACTTATCTACATAATAGAGTTATTTTTTAGACTTTGTGAAGGGTTTTTATATATTCTAAATTAGTCTGATAAGAATAGTAGACATGCCACTGTGAATTGCCACTGCAATCATTTGCGAAGAAGGGGAATGTATTCTTGTATTACTTTTCTCTGTTTAATTTGGGATCAAATAATTCTAATACTGGCAGTAGGAAAGGCAAGAGGCATGGAAAAATGTCTGACAGAACTAGTGTCTCAGGCAACTGAATTGTTTAAGAAAATTTGGAAGACAGAGAAAGAGAAAAAATACATGTAGCTAAGCACCTGATAGGGACATGAGGATAGGTTTGTCAAACAAAGACCAAGCACTTTACTACTTATCTCTCCCAATGCAATATGAAATAATCCAGTCTCTGTTGAGTTCCATAGCAAGATCATTTAAAAAGTTTTCTAGTCAGTGAAATGAAGTTTTTAGTAATGTGTGAAGTAGCAGCTCTGCTTCTGTAGAATAGATGGATACTGTAAAATATCTCCCAATCTAATTCTAGCTATTGAATCAAAAAATATTTGTTTTGTACAGTTATTTGAACAATGGGAGACCTTTCCTAAACTCTCAGTAATGTTTACAGCATTTGTATTAATAGTAATACTTGCAATTGCACCAAGTATTTTTCTTATGTCCTTCCCCTGTGTGCCATATGAAAGGGCACATGTAGATACTAGCTATATTTAAGGACTGGTCTAAACTCAGTTGACAGTGTTCCCTTGACTTCAAAAAAACTTTGAATAGGACCTGCCAGAGAAAAACTGCAAATCATCCCCATATTTAATGAATTAAGGTCAAAGACTAGGGCTAATTAAAGAATAGGATGGAAACCTCCCATGTGTCCTGAACAAAACTCACTGTTATGTGTAAACTATATGCTTCAGCCAAGAATGCCAAATATGGGCTTTGTTAAATTGTTAATTATATTAGGTTGTTGGGTGGGGTTTTTTATCTCACATATGTTATAAATTTAAATAATTTAGAAAAAAACCTGCAGTGTAGAGATCACATGAATTATTTACTTTCTCATTTGAAGGGCATACTGTTATTGAAATACATATGGTGTTACATGTAAATGTAGCCTTTGGACTTGTATCATCACTGTACTTGTACAAAGATGTCTTGGAAGTTATATAGTTTTGGATAATGGACTGATGCTGTAATATTTCCTCACACTAATAACATTTTTAAGTGTAATTATTTCTGAACAATACTTTCAGAACATCTAAGTAAAATAAAAATCTTTTTATACACATAACCTTCTTCAGAACCAGGCTGTGTCCTATTTTAACCAACACTAGGGAGCATGGTTACTTGCGAACTAACTTGATGGGATTGTCAGTCAAACTTAAACACTGAAATGTTTGTGTCTAGTAGGTTTAGTTCTGGTCACAGCTTTGAGATGCTCTGGTGAAAACTGTAAATGAACCTGTCTCTTTTCTTAGAGACAGGGTTAGTCTGTGCTAATGGGAAAGGTCTCTTATCAGGGGCTGATTGAGACAATTAATTAAGTACTTCTGATGGAGAACTTCAGCAACTATGTTCTGAACCTATTTTATAGTTGCTTAGATCTTTCACAGTGCAGTGATATAATTTTGTAACTTGGTCTTCTATTGGTACTGTGCAGAATAGCTAGTGCATGTAATGCCATTTTTCAAAGTTTTTCTGAGACATAGTGTTCTTTGATGTCTATAAGTAAGAGTAATCTAATTTACCAGTTGTCATTTGAAAGATTGTCAAGAAATTTAGAAAATAACAATATTCAGGTTTCTCCTTTTTATTTCCACTTCTTTGAATAGTTTCAACATCATATAAAGTATGTTTTTATTATTCAGAACAGTCTTTTTTTAAGGAAAAGCCTCAAAAAAACTGGTTTGAAAATGTTCTCTGTTTTTGTTATGATAGTCATCAGATTTGGTTTGAAATGTGGTGTTAGGTCTTGTTCCTATTTTGACACAAGAACCATATCTAAAATAAGCGACAATCAGTTGAATTTTGTACCACAAAATAAAACTGGGGTGAAACTGATTTTTTCCAATTTCCTTTTAAAAATTATATTTATTTTTTTCCATATTTAGGCTTTAGATATTCTGAACCATGCCTATTGGGGTTTTTGCAAAGACACAATGAAAGAAACACCTTACCTAGAAGTATCCTTTCCTGACAAGCTCTTTCTTGTCATCTGTTCTTAAAATGCTTGCTGTTACATCAAAATCTGACTACTGTTTCAAGCTGCAACTGAGACTTCTATAAATCAGCACCTGAGCACTCCATAGATCCCTCTGACCCCGTAATTCAAAATGTGGTTTACCTTTCAATGAAATAAGACCATACAAGAAACTATTTGCAGCAGCCTAAGCAAAACCACAGCTCTTACAGAATATAATGTCCAGGACTACCTGTGCATTTTATTTCCTACTCATTTTGCTAGTGTATTTTTGGTGCTGTCAAAGTGTTACCCTTTTGGGGAATTATTTGGTGCAAGTTTCTGGTAGCTTGCTCTGTTCTGAATCAATAGATGCATATGCTGGGAAGAAATCCTGGGGATAGTAAAATTGTGCAGCCTCTGCTGCACACACCTGTAATGTCACCAGAAGAACTACCAGATGGAAATCCATGCTTATTAAAAGCTGAGATTTGTGGTTTTATCACCTCCTGTTTAGATTTATGAACGTCATTTGATTTCTGTGGGCCTTGTGGACATTTATCAAACAAATAGCAATTCTCAGAGTACAGCAGTGTGAATATACAAAGTTTTCAGGTGACACCATGCTCCATGACCTGAATTAATTACCTGAAAAATTTCATATGGCAGAAATTTCTTGTCATAAGCACGTCCTGGCCCCTGGGTCTCCCCACTCAGATCGCTCTCTTTGGCTGTTTATTTACCACTGTGAAAGTTGCAGGGTTTTCATAGCATATGCAGCTTTTGCAGTCTCCCTAATTTTTAATACAGTAATAGCTCTGTATATGCAAGGGCTAAAAATAAGAAGACTGCCACTGACATCAGTGGGTTTTGAATTTTGGATTCAAGGTAAGTTGGACAAAGGAACAAGTCTTGGACAGGAGTATTTCACTCACACTACACTTGTCAGATTCTGCAGACTGGATTAGTTAAGAGATCCAGCTGGCTAGTTTGATTTTCTCATACAGAAAACAACAGCTAAGTGATTACTTTTAGCAGTAGTTCCTCCCTAATTCATTGGTTTTTTTTGTCACATGACAAAACCCAGATGCTTTCTTTAAAAACACCACAAAAAAAGGACCTCCCTTAGGCTGTTCACACTGGTGCTTCAGCTGTCCCTTGTACTGGTGCCACTCTAGAGAGCACAAACCTTCTTTTGTTTTTTGAGATCTCAGAATTATCAGTGCTCTGATAATAACTGTAGTTTAATAAAAGGTATTCTACCATTTCCATTGGACCCCAGACTGCTGAAAGAGGAGATGCAGCTGTAGAATAGAGTACAGATGAGCAAGTCCTTTTCTTTGTGGTAAATTAAATCCAACACTGCCCTCTTCCTTAGGAATTAGAAAGGGATGATCAGCTCTGACTTTCCCATCAGTAATAAATGTGTTTTATTCTTTTTTCAGGGTGGTGATAGCTTGTGATGTTTTAATTTTAATAGCTTAGTCTGATAATTTCATAGCTTCACCATTAGTATTAATTCGTTATCTAGCAGCATGTTGGATTGACAGATCTTAACACCCCCCTCCTCAGAGGTTAATATCAAATAATGTAGAAGACTGAAAAAAAGACAGATGAAGGATAAAATTTGTACTTGAATACTCTTTCCTCCCTCCTTCCTTTTGTGTTTTCTTTTACTGCAGGAATTATATACAATCAAATTACATGACTCAATGGTTGTAATAATAATGATAATAAAACCCTCATACAAAGTACAGATTAAGAGAAATGAACATATACCCGAATTGTGCTGAATAAGTGGATTTGGTGTCTGCGGTGAATGTATGATGACTACAAGCTATGGAAATCTACAGGATCACAGATCTTGTAATAATAACATTTCCCCTTGTTTTCTAATCATCTTCATAAAGAGTAGAACAAAATTTAAGTATTAGTAAAGTGAAATGTTAATTTCAATTGTAAAAAATCCCTTTTATTCCTGGTATTTCTTTTTCTGCTGCCATCCCAAACTGTCTGTAGTATTATTTGAGACAAACTTAAAGTAATTTCTGATATTCCCTGAGTATCTGAACAGAAGCTAAAAAACAAGGTTTCATCATAACCAGTTCTAGATTTCTGTAATGCAAAGACCTATACATGAACTCCATGTTTAGACTTTTTTTAGAATCTTTCTTAAGAAGTAGACACTATGGAGGTACCTTTCAATTCATGCTCCAATGGTTGCCTAAATGAATCTGCTGAACTGGTCTCTTAGAGTATTTATTATTATTTAATGATTCAAGTATCCTGGAACAAAAGAGTGAGCAAACTTAAGGGTGAACAATGAACAGAGAAATCACGCTTCAAGTCACAGCTCCGATCAAATCTTCTTACTGTCCATCATATAAAAACAAACTAATCTTATTTCTAGTCTATTTGTTTAGCTCATCAAGCTCAGAGTTTATAAGGTTGCTATAGCACTCATTACAGAGCTGGAAATGTTTCTTCTGAGATGACTTTCCTTTTGCTTAGGAATTTCTTGTCTCAGAACATAATCAAGATAAATCCACCATCTACTCTGAGCTACTCATGTTACTTAGAGGTGATGATTCCAAAATTTTTATTCTTTTAACAAGAGCAAGTGCCAGATTCTGAACATGGGATGGGATAATCCTGTTTATGCATACAAACTGGGGGATAAGAGGTTGGAGAGCAGCCCTGTGGAAAAAGATCTGGGGGTCTGGGTTGATGGCAAGTTGAATATGAGTCAACAGTCTGCCCTGGCAGCCAAAAGTGTCAGCCATGTCCTGGGATGCATCAACCACAGCATAGCTAACCAGTCAAGGGAGGTGATTGTCCTACTCTACACTGCACTGCTGCAGTTCAAGCACAAGCAAAAGGACACTGGGTATAAGTAAGCACAAGACTGTAGAACAGTATGTTTTTAGTTTCTATAGATGTTGCCATATTGATGTTAATTCTGTAACTAAGAAATTGATTATACTATTCCTTTTCATACTGATTAGGATGCTATGTCATATGTTTACTCAATAATTTACTCAATAATTCTGGTAGGATAAATAGTAAGGTACTGCTCAGTATTTGTAAATTACAGTGGGATTAAACACATGCACTCACACACACACATATGCATATAGTCATCTGCGCTCTACATGCTTAATTTTATGAATTTAGTAGATAATATTTTTTTAATGTTGGGTCTGAAGATGATATTTTGATTTGCCGTTGTACATGTATGATTTTACAAGTTGTTTGTTTAGCTTGTATGTTTTACTGGATTAGATGCAATGTTTCAAATGAGTAAATGTATTTTTAAGTCTTCAAAGTGGAATTTGGAATTTTAATATTCAAATTCCTCTTGAAAGAGATTTTTTTTATAAACAAAATAAGACTTTTTAAACAGCTTAGTTGTCATTTAAAAGACACTGATGCAAACTAGTTTAATAACTAGGATATTTTTGCCAATCAACTTTTTAACAATATTTTTTTATTTTTAATCTCCTGACTGCAAAGTATAGCTGATGGGCTTTTTCCATGTTTTATGTATAAAGTTGATACACATCAATTATTTCAGTAGCAAATGTATTATATCCTAAGCTGATTGCCAAGTATTTCTTTCCTTGCCAGAAATAAAAAAAAAAAAAAAAAAAAAAAACAAAACAAAAAAAAAAACCCCAAAACACAGAAAAAAACCACAGCTTTAAAGTTGGGTAACTAAGAAATTATCAAGAACCTACAAGGGTAAATATTCATTCAAAAATATGGGAATTAGTTCAGTTTTATCTTGGGAAAAAGACATAAATTATCTTCAGAACCCAGAAAACTAAACTTCTAATATTGAAAAGTAAAAAAGGATTAACAAGCAAGAGAACTGGGCATGTGTTACGCACACAACCACCTAATAGTGCAAACCACATAAAAGAGCTCTTTACAGAGTAGAACTAAGATGTTGTGTCACACCCCCATTTGTGTTTCCACTGTTAGAACTATAATTCAGAATTGCTTGAATTTCGGGGCGTAGTGGGGAGGAGTGGCAGCTAACTGAACTTGTGGAAGGCGGAAGTTACACATTGGAGAGCATAGAGCTGAGATGGAAAGTTAATATCTGTTATTGATACCCAAAGCTTGACCCAGTGCAACTTCCACTGGAAAATTACGTTTTGAAGAAACTGAAGATTTTAAGACTCCCTGTCATGAGAAGGCATGAAAAATACCCACAAGCATGTCCACAGGGAAGGACAGGAGACTTCTGGAAATGGTCGCTTGAGCCTAATGCTTCAGAAGGACCTAAATATGCAGTTGTAGAAAAGACAGAATTTGGGCTACAACTCACTCTCTCTCAAATTGGGATCTTGTGAAGGAACAGATTTGCTCTGTGTCAATGGGATGTCAAACACATGTTAGGGAAAAGAAAAGAGGGAAGCAAGTGATAATACTGGCTTAAAAAGCTGGTTTCCAAAGGGCTGTGCTTCCAAAGATCAACCTAACTTTAGCAAGCTCTAAAGATTTTAAGGACCTGAGCACATAGGCTGTGAATCTGGCATGTAATGACAAAGCAGGGGAAGTTGAGTTTGAGTGAGACATTTCCTCATCAGCAGTTTTAGTGTTTGATGCTGACACAGATACTTAAGGTAATGCTGAAGTCATTGCTGCAATGGAGAACTTAAGAAGTAGTAGAAGGTAACTTGGCATATTTCTACCTAAAATTTCTTTTCAATGAATATTTAAACAGACTCAAGGGCTGACCTCTAATTAACATGGATCAATGCAATATGCCATGTGAAATTAGACAAGCTCTCCAAATGACCCAAAAAACACAGATAAAATAGGTATATAAAAACAACCCTTAAAGTGTGGGTTTGTACGAAGGACAATTCAAACCATCTAGCTATAGGTGCTTGTGTAAACAGGTTAGTCACCTAACCAACCCTATAGAGTCAATGGAGAAAGGCAGACCCTTCCAGAGAATGGTTCAGACTATGGATGTGCTGAACTGGAGTCTGGTGGCTCTTCTCCCTCTGTGATGTCTATAAATGAAATACAAACTTGGCTGATTATGCACATATAATTCAGACATAAGTCATGCCAGCATCTTAGTCTGTGTTAAATAAATAGCTACTGTAGGTAAGTATGTAACACAATTGCCATTTTTGCAATATTCCTCAGCAGTGTAGTCACAAGCCCTGCCACATTAGACAGCTTCAACACTATTTCCCATTGTCGAAAAGCAGGAAGAAATAAAAGTGTTTTATTATTTTATAGCATCTTTAGCTCTTCTGTGCTGACAGTAAAGAGCCAGATTGGTTTTTTAAGATGAAATCTGGTCTGGAATAGTGGTATGTTTTCTTTAGTTGGTATATAGTGAAACTGTCAAAGGAAGGACAGTTCATGTCAGAAAGGTTCATATTTATTCATGTTTAAATTGAGGTTGGCTGTGTTTGCTCTCATTACTGCTGTCATAAATGGTCAAGGACATCTAGGGATGTGTTTTCATAAATGATGTGATCATTCCAATACAACAATTCTGATTACTGAGTCCTATAGCTCCATTATAGTTTCTAAAACACTCCTGATGTAACACTATTTAGGAATCTGAAACCTACTTATCTCTTTTAGAAATGCAATTGCTATGACAACTCAAAGCAGCTCAATATCACTTCTTGAAACTCAGATTTGAAAATCAGAATTGAATGGTCAGCCAGTCAGTCCATTGTGAAAGCGGACAGCGTAGTGGAGGTGAATGAGAATGAATCACTTGCACCTTGGGGAACACATTTATTTATTGGTACTGAAATAGACAGAAACAAAAGTTAAAAATATTTTATGTAATATTTATCAAATTTAGACAGAAATCTAAGACCACACAAGATTCAACTCGTTCATTATAGTGAACTTTCTCTTTGCTGCATGCAGTATCTGTACATTTCATTTAAATTAAAATATAAAGGCACACATCAAATCATTCCTGCTTACAAAGACAAGACCACCTAGTGGTTTCTGTATGCTTAATTCACTCTCTCCTGCCACAACTGCTTGAGGCTTTGATTAGCTTTATCTTACTTGCAAGAGGCACCCCATGTAGAAGGAGACAGAGTGATAAGCTTTCCTGTTGTCTCCGCAATTCTGAAGGAAGCTTGCTCCATTCTGATTACTGAGCTACCTGGAAAATACATTTTAGAAATCAAACAGGCTCTTATTCTTGATAACCACCTAGCCTATCTCAAACACCAAAGCAAAACTAGATGAATCTTCTGATGACTGACATGCTGAACTAGACATAATTCCTAAGGCAAGGACTGCAATGTTCTTTTAATCCTTTAAATAAAAATTCATCTTATTTCCTAATGCTTTCCTGCTTCTCTTTGTGTTATTTTTGTGTGTATGCTAATACGTATATGATCTGCTTAATTCTTTTTATTTTATTTAGTAGACTTTCAGAAACTTGATAAACTCATCTTACCCCCTCACTCCACCCCACCGTCCCCGCCCCAGGCATTTGAAGATGGAAAGGGAAAGGATAGAGCTTAGAAAGAAGGATGAAGTACAATTATATTTTTGAAAAGCCTTGGGTTGGGAGTAATATTTAAACTGAACTGTATGAATACACTTTGCCAGGGCTAGGTATCGGCTGTGCTGCAATTTATAGTTATATCAAGGTTGTCTGCAGCATGTGGATCAACTTTTTTTTAAAGTGTGCATGCACATTTGAAGAAAAAAGATTCCTTTCAAATTACAGCTATAGTGTGGGTTTAAATAAAATACCGATGATCACCAGCCATTTACAAAACACCTTTAACTCTGGAATGAAGCTTATTATGAATATAAAATATTTCAGTGTTCACAAAAAAAAAAAAAAAAGATGTATTATGAGTACTCATTTTTCCTGTTTTTGCTTGCTTCTTAGGTAGTTAAGTATAGGTACCATGTACAGAGATCAAGATTTTACATTTGCTGTAAATGTGTATACACACAGCACTGGATATGATGGTAATAAATAATCTTAAATTGTATGCTTAGAAATAATCTTTTATACTGATATCAATGTTATCATACATCAAATTGACTAAGGAAACTGTATCCATAGCCTGTAATTTCTCTTCTTCACAAGCTGTTTCCAGATTCCTTGCCTTGCAAAGAAAGTTTCTTCTTTTTCCTTTGGTTTTTAATTACACTTGAAGTTTGCTCCCTCTTATTTTTTCTTTTTCTCTCTTTTTTTTTTTTTTCTTTCCTTCTGTGTAACATAATAATAAGGTAAACACATACAGATTTGGCCCTGGAAGCTGTTTTTGAATAAGTAAATCTTGCCTTTTCCATAGTTACAAGCATGGTCATAGCTAACTTTCCAGAGAATTCTCAAAGGAAAAAAAGTCCCTTGCACACAGATGCATGCACCATTATTACTGATTAAATTATTAAAACACTTGACCATTAAAACAGCAATAAGGTGCCATGTGTCTTCTAAATTGGCTTTATTTAGTTCAGAAAATTATTAAGAAAACAAGATAGATAAGCATTTTTCCTCACTCTCATTTGGTTACACCATAAAATCAGCAAATAAGTTAAACTTAAAGGTCACAGATCAGGAAAAAATCTAATTCCAGCAAACTGAAGCCATCACAATTAAAACATAGGAAATTACCAAACTCTGCATGCAGAAAATATTCTATCCTAAAACATAGAATAGTGAAACTGTTCAACACATGCTGTATTGCCAACTGGAAAATCTTAACCTTTTCTAAAGGACATCTGAGGAATGAAAAGAGAGCCTATATAAACAAACTTGCTTGGTCCATGGGAATCTGAGAGTTCAAAACAGCTTCAGATGTCAGATTTTAATTTGCAGCATGTCTAACTCCTAATTAACCTAACTATGAAGCTCAGCTAGAAAGTGTATTGGGAAAAAAAAAAAAAAAAAAAAGAAAGCATGTTTCCAGTATAGCAGATAAATAGGTAGCTATTACCTAGGTGTTGTTTCTGGATAGTTTACCTCCTTAGAGATCTTAAAATGGGATTGTTTACCAGTAATGAGTTTTCCCTAGGTGAGCAATTGCTTTTGCAGACATATAGTATGTCGAAAGGCCCTATTTGCTTGTAGCCTATATATACCTGTAATTTGCCTGTAAACTATACAGGTAGTGTTTCTAGGAAAAAGCAAAATAAATGTACTTCATTCTGAAAGATTTTATTGTGTTTTGGGCTTCCCTGTTGGCATTGTTTTCTTTAAGCATTTAGGTTAACATTAAAGTTCATTAAGATGCTTAGGCTTAGTTGCATAAAGGGTATAAGGAGTAGGCTAGATAGCTTACTAAAATTGCAGCTCAGCTGGAGATTTTATTTCAGTACATTTCAGAAAAATAATATCCGTCTTGCAAGTTTAAACAAAATATGACACTGTTTTTTAAAATCTTTAGTGGTTTTAGAATAAAGTGGCCATCAAAGCTTTCCACCTCCCCAGATGTCATGTCCCATATCGTCTAACAAAGGAAAGAAATAGGGAAAGTTAGTAGTCTCATGCATCAGGGATATATGTTTTGTACGGTCCTGCTGCGCTAGGCATGAGAGAAGAAATGGAAAGATGAGTCACTGTGGTACCTCTGAACACAGTGCCCAAGGCAGCCCTTTCCAGAAGCCCCAAGCTGCACTGAAATATCAGCGTAATGTCTGAGGAGAGGGAAACAGGATTCAAGTGCTGTGTCACACTGGATCTGTTCAAGGAGGTACATTTGTGGAAGGGGTGTTTAAATAGTGTGAATACCTGTGAAAGAGCTGGAATGCAATCAGATAAAATGAATGTTAACACCAAACAATAATGCATTGAATTTTATTATCAGTATGCTATTCACAAAGCTATAACTAAGGTTAAATTTAGCATTTAAAAAGGGTTTCTGTCTTTTTGTAACTTACAGAGATCGCACACAAATTAACAGCACTTCCTCTTTGTATAATTAAAATGTGCAGAGATGAGATTTAAAAAACAGGTCTTAAAAACAGAGTTTGGTATCAGACAGTTCATTTGTCCTGTCAGATCTTAATAATGTACTCAGTTTTCTTACTTAAAAGAAAAATAAAATTGAAAACTTGTGAATTTCTCCTTTGAGTATATCATGTGAGGTTAATAAGATTTCTTTTTTTTTCCTATTCTGCATAAATACAACTCCTCTTTTCATCATGGGCCAATCTAAAGAGACCACTGGGGTATAACATGAAAATTCTGTCTTGGACTTAAACAACTTCAACTCTTCCAACAAATGTGTAGTCAGCACATGAGAAGGACAGAGAAGGTGAAAAATATGTAACCAAATGGGTTTAAAATCTGTTATCATAAAGTGCGGTTCACCCAAACAAAAATATGTGTTTTTTTACTTTAGACACTTTAGTCAGACACAAAGTCTATTAATGTGAAAGTTACTTTAGCATTTTTAAACATTTTTTTTGTTGCGTAATTTAAAACATTAAAATTCACATCTTATAGGATGCATTGGTTCTGAAAGCCTATTTAAATACTGCTGTATTTAAAGTGGATATTTCAATCTTAAAATAATGTTAGTGTCTAAGCTTAAAGCTGTAAACTGTCAACACAGACTACCATTGCCGTGACTGAAGAAAGCCATTAAACATTGCCTCATTAAAGTTCATTGACTTAAGCACGTGCTTAAACTCAATCCTATGCTTAAAAGCTGCTCCTCAAATAGATCTGGTATCCTGAATGCTGAATTTAATTCTATGTTGTATTGTGTTGAATGGATCGTTGGCAATTAATACAGTCATACTCTGTATCAGAAGAAGGAAAAGTGAAAGACACTGTGTTCCTGAAATAGCAAGAGATCCCTGGATCCCAAGAGATCTTTGGGATTCAGTGGCAGATTCAAATAGAGAGAAGGGAAGCTGTGAAGCAAAATGTCTAAACTAGAAGAAAATATGTAGCTTTTTTTCCCCCAAATACTGAAAAAGTTTCTTTTTTGAGGGGGATGGAGATTATCCTTTCCCAAAATTGATTAATCTCTAACAAGAGTCTGATTCCTCTCCTCTTACCTGCATTAATACCTATTTGCAACTTCATACCAATAAAGGTCTTCTAGAGAAATTTAAACTGCCCAGCCTGTTTGTGTGGCTCATAAAAAACCCACTGTTTTACCTGTAAAAAGCTGCATACATTCATACTGTGAGTGATTATATCATACCCTTCCTCACCCTGCTCTGTGCCCTGTTGACAGCAGTGCTAAAATGCCTGTGGGATCAGCAAGGCCACATGACCCTGGGCAAGCCCTGTACTCTGCCTTTGGTGCCAGGATTAAACTGAACCTGCTCTCCTGTCCTTCTGGTAATGCATCATCACAGCGCCTTACTTTGATGATGCATTGCACCAATACATCACCACAGGATTGTCAGTCAGAAGATGGCACCAGCTCGGTTACACAGATCCAAGAGCAGGTTCGGTTTAATTACAGGACAGAAGGTGTCCTGATGTTCCTTGGAGACAAAACGCTTGTGCCAAGAATTAATATGCTTTGCATTGGTGTGCAGTGGCCTGACAAATAAGCTGAAGCATCTGAAGAGAGTTCACATGGACTTTGTCAAGAGAGTAATTCTAAAACAAAGATGAAAAATGAAAATCCTAATACCTTCTTCATAAAAAAACACCACAGACTCTAACTATAATCTGTATTTCAGTACTTCAAAGGAGCTTTACAAGGATGCTGTCAGGTCAGATTTGGCTTATCGTATAAGCTATATAAAAATAAGTTGTTATTGGAGGAAACAGTTTCATTCTTTTTCTTAAGGACAAACATTATTTTTGTGGGAAGTTACACCAAGTAGCTACACCAAGCAGGTCACTGCTACTTGTGGGAACCAAGTCACCATAGTAAAAACAAAAAAAAAGGTGGACACCAATCCTTTTTCACATCTGATTTGATTTATAAGGCACTACTCTATTTATTTGTTTGTTTATTTTCTTGTTTTGTACTAAAATTAAACAGATGAGATGTTCACAATTCATTCTTACATAGCTGGTGGTTGAAATAGTTTTTATTACAGGGTGTTGTGTTGTTGTTGTTATTTTTTCTTAGCTAGTGGACATATTTGCAATCTGAACACTGCAACTTGCTTCCGGTGTGAGAGCCTCAAAATGCATAATTACCTTTTTCAAAGAGTTGTGCCTTCCTTTGCAAAATGAAGTCCAGTTTTATAGCAAGTTTAAGCAGTAAATCTATAAAGTCAAATATAAAACAGTGAAGTGTATTTACATACAGCACATGTACATATATATTTATATATACGTAGGTATGTCTGAACTGCAGCACTTTCTCACACACGCTTTTTTGTGTCTCTATATATACACATATGTATGCGTACACATATATGTGGGAGTTAATATATAACCAATAAAATCAGTGCAGTTTTCCACATGCTAACATCTTTTTGTGAAGTTAAGTTTATTTTATGTCGTTCCTAGAGTGACTGATGATAGGTATTTGTACTGACGGCACATCCTAGCTTTGTGAACCTGTTAAGGAGAAGCCAGAACTTTTCGTTTTAGGGTTACATCCAAGTTTTGGTAGGAAAGGTTTGGCCTTTTGTTACAAGCATTCTCCTGCTGTATTTGTAAATGTGGAGCTGGAATTTTAATTTTTTTAATTTTTTTTTATTTCATAAAAGTAAATGGGCAAAAGGCTAAATTATTGGGATTATCAAATCAGATGAATATTCTTTATCAGAGGATTATCAGTGAAGGAGCTTTAGATGTTTCCATTTTATCACACTAACTATCAAAGTCCTTAGGAATCAAGCAAAACATATTGTTCTGGGCTCTCTGCAAGCAGAATAAAAGGTCTGGTGCATTTACAATCCAGACAAGGCAGCTAAAAAAATAAGAGAAAGAGGCAAGCATAGAAGCAGGAAGATCAGCTCCACTGTGTTTTATTGTGAGAGTTTGGAGCTTTTTTGTTTTGCTTTGTTTTGTTCTCTGACTGGTGTTTTTCTTTCCTGATTTGTTATTTTAGATTTCTTAGTGGGGATAATGTTAGGAGGCAGATAATGGGATGAAAAATAATAAAAGACAGAGAGGTTAGAGATTCAGGGTCATGTCTGAATACTCTGGGCTGTGGGGAATGAACCACACAGCCAGTTACTTCAGGGACAGGATATTCTCTCCGAAATCTGCAAGAAAAAAATATAACTGAGACCACCTCCCCCAAAAAACATCTGTTTAGAGATGAACTCTGTTCTTTGCCCCTTAAATTCTTTCTGCAATAGCTGTCCTGGTTTAAGTTTTTGCCTGTCTTATCCCTGTAATTCTTTTCCTGAGCATGACAGGGATTAAGGAGAGCAGAAGTAGGAGGCGGTGGATTGCCCCAGAGATTCTGGTTGCTCCTGGAACTTCTCTAGTTAGTGAAATAATGTACACAACACAAAAGAAGACATTCTTCTACAAAAACAACTATGGGGGGGGGTGGGGGGGTGGCGGATTTCAGTATCACTATGCCTGTAACATTGTCTCTCTGTTACTATATACTGCATATTAAATCCCTTTCCATGTGTAAATGAGCTAGATGCTAGATGTAAATAAGCTAGCTCCATTTAAAACCACAATCTAAATTATACTAAAAATATTGTTCTGTATAGGGCAAAGTTGTTATTGACAGGGAAAACTTGTTGTATTAAAATTCAAAGTTAAAACTCCCTTGCACTTGAGATTAAGGGGCATCAGACTGGGGTTAAGAATCAGTCTTTAAGAAGTCCTAGAGGTGTATTCCCTGCAGCCTTATCACTGGATCGTCAAGATCACGGACCTTCTTGGAGAACACCACTGATCTATCTGACTTGTACACCTGGGTCACTGTTTGTAGAGAACAGGGTATGGGGAAGGGAAGAGGGGAGAGACTTGGGCACGCCTTACAATCGGTTGAAAATATATTTGGCATGTCCATCCAGACCTGTTTGCTTGGAGGTGTCCTTAAGTCTCTCAGTTTAGACATAGCAGGAGTTAACCAGGCATTGAGACAAATGGGCCAGATCACTCACTGGACTAGTTTTTTTCAGAGCTATTGTTTCAAGCTGTCGACAATATATGAAAGTCATCACTGTCCTGGTTTACACTCAGTTGACGTTTTCATGGTTATCTTCATTACCATCTGTGCTACAAATATTGCTTTTTAATGAACACTTAGATTCTGGAGCACAAATTGCAAAGGATATTAAAAAAGGGACAACAATGTAACTAAAAAACTATACCTGCCTACATTTCCATTATCTAAATGGAAAGCAATAGAATCAGCAGAGAAATCATGGAGGGTGGGGAGGGAGGCAGAGAGGAAGAGAAAAAGTTGAAAATTACCTTAGTTTTGAAATAATCTAAGGTGTGATTTTTAAAGAAGATTTTCCTCTATATTTCTTTTCCACCACACAAATCTTTGATAACCTAAGCAAGATAGTGAAGCATCTACTACTCTATGCTTGTGGTTTTTTCTCTCTCTGGATTTTTTTTTTTTACTGTTTGACTGTAAGGATTTCTGGCACACTGTGTTGCTTCTATCATATGGTTTGCTTTAACAGATAGAAACATTTTGTGTGCTAAAATTCTGCTGCTGCACTGCTGTCTGCTCGTCTAAAGCTCAAAGAAACATACCACAGGAAAAGGGAATATGTTATAATTGTATAACTTTCTGGGGTTTACTTTTTTTTTTTTATTTAATATATATTGTTTTCCTGAGGGGTGGAGAAGGAAGGAAAGGGCACAGAAATATGAATACTAGCGTCGTTCCCGATTTGTTTGTATTCAGGTCAGTAGACAGTGGCAGGACTGCTTCTGAGTGTTTCTCTCCTACTGTTGTACCCTCTCCAGCCCCATGACAGGAACATCAAGAAAACTTGGTTTGTATTTCTGTTTTAAAATATCTGCCAGAGTCCTGATCTATTTTCATCCTGAAGCACTGAGCAGCTGGAAAAACAACTGAATTCTATAAGAAACCTTTCTCAAAACAAAGATTCTGCACTACTTAAAGGATAATTGCCAGCAGCCATTCAGTTACCAATATATGCAGAGAAAGGTAACATTCAAACCATATTAAATATTGCATATCAAACTGTGGTGCATCTGGATACACATACACACAAAGCACAATCATTTTGTACTACCACAGTCCTAATTTCATATAGCCTTGGACTGACTTCAAAATATCTGATCTGAGTTCTGCATCAGAAATGCAAAACTAACTCAGCTGCCTGACTGGTACAGAAAAAGTGAAGTGCACAAACTGGAAGAAATTAAGATCTGCTTGTACAGCTGGGAATTTCTCAGTAAAATCATTCGGTACATGCTAAACCTCTGAGAGATACCTGGCCTGGTCTATATTTTTTGCCTGTCATTTATTTTTGTTGCTTGTTTTTCTTCATTTTAGAGACCTTATTGTAAAAGCAGTTTATCAACAGGTTGCCAAGATTAAAAGTCCCAGTCTTGGGAACAGCCCCATTTTCATCATATGAGACGTATCATTCTGTCTCATACATTACTCATCTGAAGGAAAGAGACCAGAACCTAGGAAACTGTAAAAGCATAAAATGGAAATTATCGGTAAACAGATGAAATACATTGCTTTAATGGAGTCTATGGGGTTACTCTGACAACCTTTTCCTAAAATGTTATGAGCCACCTGGAACTTGGGGGAATTCAGAGAAAGGATAATAACAGTACTTTGTAGTTTTTAGTGCCTTTCAAATAAGGGTCTCAAAACACTTCACAAACATTAATCAAATGTCATAACAGTGCTGTGAGATCGTAATCCATTATTATTCACAAACAACAAAAGATCCTTTAAAAACAAAAGCAAGATAAGGTTTCAAGTGTATTTGCATGCGATCCAATTAAGCAGTCTCACTTGGTGTGTACAGTTTTAACAGTAACTATCCCCATACAATGGAGAACAGCTAAGGGATTGGGTCAGTACTCCGCTAGGAATCAGTACTCCCTCACACATGTTGTACACTTTGCTGGGATGTCATCTAATATCTTCTTCTGATACTTGTGAGTCATCCATGACTCTGGATCCCAGAGAGTTGTTGTGAACGGAGTTAAATCCAGTTGGTGGCTGGTCACAAGTGGTATTCCTCAGGGCTCAGTTTTGGGGCCAGTCTTGTTTAATATCTTTATCAATGATCTGGATGAAGGGATTGAGTACACCCTCAGTAAGTTTCCAGATGACGCCAGATATGGTGGGAGTGTAGATCTGCTTGAGTGTAGGAAGAGTCTACAGAGGGATCTGGACAGACTGGATCGATGGGCCGAGGTCAACTGTATGATGTTAACAGGGCCAAGTGTCAGGTCCTGCACTTTGGTCAAAAAAAACCCATACAACACTACAGGCTTGCGGAAGAGTGGCTGGAAAGCTGCCTGGTGGAAAAGGACCTGGGGGTGCTGGCTGGCAGCCGGATGAACATGAGCCAGCAGTGTGCCCAGGTGGCCAAGAAGGGCAACAGCATCCTGGCTTGTATCAGGAAAAGCGTGTCCAGCAGGACTAGGGAAGTGATCGTGCCCCTGTACTCGGCACTGGTGAGGCCACACCTCTAATACTGTGTTCAGTTTTGGGCCCCTCACTACAAGAAGGATATTAAGTTGTTGGAGTGTGTCTAGAGAACGGTAACGAAGCTGGTGAAGGGTCTGGAGAGCAAGTCTTATGAGGAGTGGCTGAGGGAACTGGGGTTGTTTAGTCTGGAGAAGAGGAGGCTGAGGGGAGACCTTATCGCTCTCTACAACTACCTGAAAGGAGGTTGTAGTGAGGTGGGTGTTGGTCTCTTCTCCCAAGGTACTAGTGATAGGATGAGAGGAAATGGCCTCCAGCTGTATCAGAGGAAGTTTAGATTGGATATTAGGAAAAATTTCTTTACTGAAAGAGTGGTCAGGCACTGGGACAGGCTGCCCAGAGAGGTGGTGGAGTCACCATCCCTGGCGGTGTTCAAAAAACATGGCACTTTGGGACATGGTTTAGGAGACATGGTAGTGTTGGGGTGACGGTTAGACTTGATGATCTTAAAGGTGTTTTCCAACCTTCATGATTCTATGACTCTATGTTTCTATGATTTTATCTTGTGACCCTCACTTGAAAAATAGAGAATAGCACCTTTGTGTCTAACCAAGTCTTTGAAAATGTTTGCCTCAGCTTCCCCAGTTGTGAACTGAAGCAGAGATCCATATGAAAAGAAGAGAACTAGGACCAGTTATGCATGCAAAACAGTCTGAGCAGGAAAAAAATTACTAGGATAAGATGGTTTCATAAAAAGAGTATATAACGTGACAATTAAGCAGCTATCTAGAAAGGACTAATCACTATGCAGTGTTTTACTGTATGATTACCGATGTTTTATCATATATCAGGTGAATCTAAAAATCTTTTTATAAGTGAGTATTATTTAACTGTCCAATGCTAATAATTACTCAGCTCTGGATTATATATATACTATAGCTGCTGTAGTTAATAGTTGTTGATTTGATTATATATCAGAAGTGAAAAATTTATTATAACAATGAAGGTTATATGAAATGTCTGACTGCTTAATTTGTATATAAGTGTGGGTTTTAGGTTGTTTTTATTACATCTTGCTTCATTTATAACTCAGTTACTTAGTTAAAGCATTCATAAATATGTCTCAGAACGTTAGTTCTTTACTAGAAACAGCTTCAAGAAAGCTTAGCAGTCATATCATGTAAACATCTATCTTATAATTAAAACTCTATTAATATGTGTGTAGGAATTATTTGCTGTTTAGGATGTATAAAAAAATTGCCTTATGGAATCTAAATTTAATCCCTATTAGAAACACTTTAATTTAAATTTGATCACAAATCTTTATCTTCACTTTACACTTTAAACATAAAAAAGAGCTCAAGAAGCCACAACATCTTAATCACAGAAGATTTTTAGCTCATCTAGATCAATTTTTAAAAAGTTATATTATTCTGTCAGTCTGCACACAAGGGCAAAAAGAGTAACAAAGCTGCAGAAAAAAAATTAACCAAACAAACCCACATACCTGAACAATATATAATTGCTATGCTTTTAAAATGTAATCTCTTGTTTCCCTCACTTGTGTGGGGAAGCATCAGATTCTGATAAATAGGCAGATTGTTTCATCCACTGAGAGCCTCAGAAAATCCAGGCAGTTCTGTCAGTGAAATCAGGATTGAACTGAGTAAAAGCAGCAGGATTGGGCCCAGGACTAGTATGTGCTGCTGACAGCCTGAACTGTGTCCCTGGTGGACTTAGGCATTTAGAAGTTGATGGTGATGGTGACATTACTGAAAGGCAAAAGAGAGTATAAAACATCTGCTGGGTAAGAGAGCAAAACAAAACTTGTATGTGCCCCAGAAGGGCTGTAAAGAGAAATGGGGTTAACATCCATAGCAAATGCAAGAGGAAATAATTCTCTCAAAAACTAAACAAGGTGAAAGTTAGCCTGATTCCAGGACTGTGCATTAACATTGGGGATAAGAAAACACAGCAGAAAACAGGTTTTGTTGACAGGGAAAAAATAAAAAAAAGAAAAAACCCAACCCACACACAAAACTCCAAATTAGAGAAGGGTAGCAGATTTACATTTCAATAGCTGGATTTCTTCCAGCCAGAAAGAGAGGCAGGGTGATTTTACCACCTTCCAGCCCCTCCACTTCTCACCCTTGCATCATTGGGATGGGAAGGTTCAGGCAGCAGGCAATAAACAAGTAATACTAGGCAGGTAGGGTAGTTCAACATTTCTTCATAAGCTGTTACGTGCATTGAAACAGTATCTATATACCTATATGCACTGTATGAAGGATCTTGCAGGACCTGGCAATCCTGATTACCAATCTTTCCAAACCTGGCCAGACAAACTAAGAACACACAGTATGTTCCTATGTCATACATCCAGTGAATAAATTTGGGGTTGCAGTTACCATATACTTTATTAGATTTGCTACATATGCGTACCTGAGAGTAGTCACTTTGCTGATTTTTAGGAAAAAGACAGGAAAATCTGCAATGGCATTTAACCTGGTAATATGACAATGCCTGAACTGCAGAAAATGCCTGGAAATTACAGTTCTATTTAATAGCCCTAGGGACCTCTTTCAGATGAAAGTTTTGGGCCTGGTTCCTTTGAACCCTTGCCTCACAGTGACACTGATTAACACACAGCTGTCTCATTTTCTCTGCCACTGACTCTCAACACTACAGAGATCTACACGGTTCTGCCTAATCTTACACTGTTAAATGGCATGTTATGGGCCACTGACATGTCTGAACAAGCAGACGATGAAGGATGCTCCTGAACTGTGTCCTTGTTTTGCTGCAGTCTCACTTTGTGAGTGTATGAGTGCTTTCTTTCTGTCTCCAGGCTCACAAAATTGCAGAAACGCAGGTATAATTAGAAAGATAGAAGAATGGTAGACCTGAAACTGTTCTGATTCAAGCACTTCCTTTGTTTTAAACCTTATGTTTTCTCAGGTGCATGATAGGGGTTAGAAGCATCTGACGAGTATGAAATAGACAAACCTTAGGTCTTCACACACATTGCTGAGTGGCTTCAGGCATAAAGTAGGACTTTGTCTCTTTAAAGTATTTGAAAATTTGTGTTCTGTCATCACAGGCATTCAGATAACAACATTTTGTATATTTTTCAGTGCTTAGGTTAGTTCTTTAATGAAAATACTGCTGTGATTTATTTGCAGAAAATATGCATAAGAGATATTCTTCATATGGAAAAATGTAACAAAAAACTAAAACAATAATTCATATATCCTAAAAGCAGATATGCAATCTAAACCAGTTGCATAACTCCTTTTATGTTCACTGAAGAGAGATAAGCACTGCTAGAGAGCAGTATATCTCACCTGTTAAGACACCTATCTTAGGATGCAGGAATTACTCTCCAGAGGTTGTCTGCATCTCTCCTTCTTGGAGAAGAAAACTTCAATGCTAATTTAAAAAAAACAGTCTACCATGTGAATGGCAGAAAAACAAGGTGATTCTCACCATTTGTGTTGGCTTACCTTGGTGAAGGTCCATTCACTTCAGTAAAAGGATCGATTCAGAATCCCTATCCAAGTTCTTTTCATTCCTTAATGCAATCAGTAAGCGTGTCCAAAATGCAGTGTGGGATTTTCCAATCTGTTCAATGTTCAAGCATGAAAAAGTAAGTATCAAGACAGTGAAACCTTCAAAACTTCCTCCTTCCTCCACACAAGCTGTTCAATTCATCATTTCCTTACTGAAACTTGTTTTGTCGTAGATGTTGCTGAATAGATTACAGTGCCTCCTATGGAGAAGTAAGTTCTCATAATGGGATCCTCTACCTAGGAGTGAATTTCTCTCTTAGTATTATGATAAATAATATTTGCCTTTCTACTGTACCATATTTATCTGCACTTACAGTTTCTGATTTATTGTTCTTTGTTGCTTGTTGTGGTACAAATATTTGGGCAGCAGACAATAAGACCAATTTATCTGAATGATCTTCCCCCTGGTTATTAGATCTATTCATTGGACTTATAAACAAGTTGCTAAATAGCTCTTTCCTCTCCTACTTTTCATACTCATACACTTGTTACAGTCCTTTGGCTGTCCTATTCTCTTAATGGAACAGCATAAAGGTGCTGTGGATACAAAGAGCAGCTGTGAGGAAGAAGAGGAGGCAGGGTCAGCAGCATTAAGAGTTTCACTTTCATGCATATACCTGCTCCCTGGCCCTGAATGCATCACGTTGCTGAAGTGTAATCACAAATGGCTGTGAAAAGAGTTGGCAGTGGGCAGTGAAAGGAGACCGCACAGGAACAGCAGTGCTGAGTGACCATCAGTGCCTGGACACACTCTGGGTGTAAGTGTGTGAAGGCTGCATCCTCACTCATTTCAGTCATCTTAATATCCTTCTTGCAGAGTTGAAAATCAAAGTAATGAGGTATAATTCTGTGTTCGCTTACCCACAGTCAGAAGACTTTATTTAATACCTCCTATTACATTTAAAACTTGGGAAGCTGTGAATTTTAACAGTACAGCAACTCACACCATTTCCATGACAAAGTCAAGACTGAGAATAAACAAATATTTGCTAATGTTAAATAAATTATAGAGATATATGTGGGCATGCACAAGTATATGGGTATGAACTCATAAATGTTAGCCAGGAAATGTTAATTTCCCTGGGATTATTGAATGGTTTTATCTTCATCATTGTCTTCTTTTATGGTTGATTTTCCTCTTTCCATTTCATCAGCTTTCTGACTGCAGCAGTTAATTTGTACTTTTAGAACAAATATTTAGTACTATATCTGCTGGGTATCCTTACATGTTACTCTTTTCAATGGGATCCCAGATTTTTGTAACAAGTATGTCATGGAGACTGTTATATTTTATTTCTACTTATACATTATGATTTGTTGTTCCATGGGTAGAGAGATGGAAATGTTAAATGCAGTATGTCTTGTAGATAATCATCTTGCCAACAGACTCCTCTGTATTTCATTTTCTTTATATAGCAATAAATACAAATGCAACATTCAAAACCATTGAGTCATTTTCTCTTCTACCAGAAAATAAGACAGTATACATTTAAAAATCCAATTAGTTTAACACAATCTTCCAAATGTATTCTGCTGCCAAGAGGATGTCTCCCTTATTATTGGTTCCGTAATAAAATTACGTGCGCACTTACATAAGACAATAGAAGGATGCTATATATCATACTAGAAGTAGGTCTCTGTCCTTTCCCCTCTGTTTCAACCCAAATATGTTGCAAGCTAAGAAGATTGAAATACACACACCCTTCTAATGTAAAGTCAAATCACGGTCATTTCAAGAATTAAAAATAGCCAGTTTCGAAAAAACGAAGTAGTTACATGAAAAGCAGAACTAAGGAAGCTTATTTTTCCATGGCTCTGAGTTTCACTTTATGGCACATCAAAATGTGCCCTCCTTTCTCTTGCATTGCCCTCTTTTTTTTTTTTTTTTTTTTTTTTTTTTTCCTAACAAGCATCAGATGTTGTGACTAGATTTGAATTACAGTTATAATGAATGAACAGTATATGTGAACCTCTGCCTTCTGCTAGCTGGAATGCTAACAGAACAAGTTTCTCCTACACTGTTGGCAGTGCAAACAAATTACAAATCCTGTCTGTAGCCTGTACACTATATTATACAGGGCTATTGTAGGAACTTTTTACCTTTGAGATCTCTGTTGTTTTGTCAGAGCTGAATTTGGACAGAGGGCTTAGAAGAACTAATATACTCTTTTTTTAATAGTATGATATTCAAATATGTACTTTGATGCCCCAACATCGAGAATTTTCAACATTTGCTTAACTAAATGATATGCATTTTTTTTATTGAAGTTTAACTCATTCAAATCTTCTTAGTCATTCTGTTATTTTGATTCCAGTATAAAGGACATATTAATAATACACACTTAAACACACTGTTTTCCCAGGCCCTTATCAACATGGTTTCCCAGCTGCTGTATTGTGCCATCAAAACTACTTGTGCATTACCCAGACATTTCACTATATTTTAGATTGCAAGTAAACCTCCCTTTTACAGTCACCTCACAATATTAGATTTTGCAAATAAAAAAATATTAAAGGTTTTCTAGCCATGAAATAAGTAGTGGGAAAAGAATGAAGAAATGCATCAATGATACTGTAAGTTTTTTATTTTTTGAGATTAAATATATTCTTGATTTGACCTTAAAATTACATGAGTATTACATGTGAAGACAAAATAAGATGAAATGTAGCAATAGATAATGACAACTAATAAGCCTTCTGCAAAAGCTGAAACCTTCTCTGTTGTTAAGAACGGTGGAGGAGACAGACTGGTGTGTATTAATTGGCTGCAAGATTATTATGTTTCTCTAATATAATGCCATTATGAAAAAGTAACTACAATCACAAAAGGTGCTTTCAGCGAAGAATAAGAAATTTGAATACTGTTGTTCAGCACCCTGATATAACCTTATCTGAAATTCTGGACACCATTCTGTTCATCCATATTCAAGATGCCCTACCTAAATAGGTGTTTAGAATAAATATTAAAGTGATAAAGGAACAGATAATCATACACAAGAAAATTTGTCCAGAAATATGAAGGCTGAGCACTGACATAATTGCTTACAAAAATGAAAGACGACTAAAGTGTCAGGTAGCTACAAGAAGTAGCTAAGGTAGAAATATCATTGATGCAGAAATAAATGGGTATAAATTAGATCTGAATAAATTGAGCCTGGAAATAAAAGGTTCATACAATGGACTAAGGCACTGGAGTGCCCCAACAGGAGGAGTGAGGAAGAGGTATCCTAACAAGCTTTAACCAGTCTATTAATTCTTACACTAACAGGTCACCTGCTAGGTGATTGGACTGTATGTCCTAACATTCCTCCACAGTTGTGTGCTCCAGCTATATTTCATAAATATGAGAGCTCTTTACATTTTTTCTCAATGTGAACTGTCAAAAAACACCTGGAAGAAAATTTAGTTTGTTCAGTCATATTGTTTAAGTAGTTGAAAAAACAGTTCAATTTTTTTCATCTTGTTTGAATTGTGAAAGGACTGAGCTCCAGAGATGCTAGAGTTCTGGACTACGTAACACCACACCATATACAATTAACACCAGACTTAAGCAAATCTGACAATTGAGCATAGACCCTGTATAGAAAACTAAATCTAGAAAAGTGCTTATGACCTTTCTTCCTTAATTTATTTTTTATTTATTTTATTATTTTCAAGAAAGAAGAAAACCTGTTGTACAGGGGCATGAATTTAACTGAAATTAATTATGACTCATTAGGCATGAGAAAAAACAGAATAAAATGCCTTTTATGCCTCTCGCTTGCACAAGCTAATACTTCTTGGAAAAATGTTTCAAAACAGCATTATACTGAAATACGTATTTCAGAACAATAAGCAGGAAAGCAAATAAAAGCAAAGAAGTGTCAAATTCTCTGCTGGTGTGCCTATGGCTGCTTCCTTTTGGTCAGCAGAAATATGGTCCCCAGAACAAGCTAAAATCTTTAAGCAGGGTCATCAGCAGCTTCACTTCTGCTGAAAGCCTGAAAAAAGAACATAATTCTGGAGAAAAACTTTACTAAAGGGCAACCTGGGTACCAGTTCTTCATAAAGGTTTGCATGGGTGTGTTGCATTTGCCTCGTTAGATACTAACAAAATCAAAGGTATATCAGTCTCATTTCCAAGCAGCTGTCTTGTTTGTTTGTTTGTTCTGGTTTGTGAGAGACATTGGTTGAGAGTAAGACTAGCATTAGTTCAATCAATGACTACCTTATGCTTGCTAATCATTTTTAGAAGAAAGAAAAATAAAATGTTTACCAATAAGTAATGTTAGTTCAACTGACTTTAAAATAAAGATTTATGATTTATAATAAATAATGGATAACTTCTTGCCAGAAATGCATCCAGTCCAGTAGGTATCAAATCTACGGGAAAATTTGAAATGCTTGGCAGTTAGGGAAGTAAGAACACTGTTGAGAGAATTTGGGGAATTTTCCCTTCTACTTTTTTAGTAGTGGAAATATTCTAGGATTTCACTGTGATCAAAGATGCAGGGATGCAGAAACACTTCCCTGTGTAGAATGTATACTGGAAGTGTAGCAATTATTGTTGGCTATAAACTTTCTGTAGTCATAATATTAGTTTCTCAATATCTTTGTCATGTAGAAAAGTCTTTAAAATAAAATAAAAATATCTACTATTAGAGCTGGCATGAAATAACTGTTTTGTAACAGCTGTTTCACACTGTTTCTAAAAATCCTATATGACATTAGTTAGTGGGATACAGGACAAGACAGGAAGGCCACAAAACAGATTTAAAGCTTGTCTGAAACACAGTTTTACTTATACATTGTAATATAATTTACAGCTGATGTTCTTAGGGACTGATTTTATTGTCATTTATAGTTATCAGTATTATATCAGGATAACTCAACTGAACTCATTGGCATGTTTTCTTTTATATGTAAGAATAAATTCAGTTAGAGTCAGGCCCTATATTTTGAGAATGACAATAACAAATGTAATTAGGTAACATAGATGTATATTTCAGCTTTCTTCTTCCTGCTTGCTGGGGAGTCTATCTGATGTCTCATGCAATATGGAAGTCAATTCCTGCCTATAATTTCCTACAGAAAATTCATTAAAAAAAGTAAATCCAGAGAATAAGTATTTTCTCACTGAGAAAGCTGAGACTACCAACTCCTTCTCTGTCAGGATTCTGAAGTTAATAAAAATTACAAAGCAAAGGACCTTGCTCAGAGGTTGAGATGACAAGTCCCAACATGACAGTCAGAGAGGTTTCACAGTGTGTGTAAAGAACAGCATACCAAATTTAAACACCCAGGGCATAATCTCCAGATGCACAGATGTGTATCTGTATGGAAAGATGACAAGTATGTTGCCACTTTTACCTTTTGCCTGTTCTTGAGGACAGCTGAAAGTTAAGCCAGTCCCTCAAACAGTCTAGAGGTTGTGGCTCAGACTTGGGCTAAATTGATTCAGGGGGTGGCACTAATTTAGATTACATCTATAAACAGTTGATTCAGAGTCAGAGACATCATTCCAGCTATTCATCCCATCCTATGAGACATGTTAAGGTACCTGGAATGAGTTGCCCTCTGCAGGTTGCATTTCTCCACTGGCTATGGCGGGAGAAAACTTCAGGCTAGGTCTTAACTTTTGGAGATTAAAGTTAGGTGAGATAAAGCTGGTCTTAAGTGGCTGTTTAATGTACCTTAAGACCAGCATGAGATGCTAGTGCAAATCCACTGTCCCTCAGCCCAGGGAGCTTCTTCTCACCTTTACTATTGAGAGTACCCTCTGAAGTTGTAGAATAAAGAGGATGTACCATAAACTGTAAGGAAATTTAACATTGGTTTAAGGCAATCTACTGAAGGCTGCAGACCCACTCTGCTCTTCTTGTGGTGATTATTATGTGGTAGTGTCGGATGGTGTGTTATGAACAGACTCGAGTTCATAGTATCAGTAGCCCAGGGGACCTCCTGCTGAAATTTCAGTCAGTACTGTGCTGAGCCCAAGATAATATGCCCTAATTTAGCCCAGTGGTATTGAAAGTTGCTTTTCTGCTACATTTTAAGTCCTGTTCTTTTCCTGAGCTCTGGCAGAGCAAGCTCAATTTACTGGTCAGGCATCTCTGTTCTATATCCTATTTCACACTACCTTTTTTTTTCTTTTTGATTAACATGATCTTTCTCTTCAGAGAATGGCACTCGTCTCTGTCCTTTATAATCACATGTGAGCACATTTATATCTAGGCTGTATGTGTGCTACAAATTAACTGTTAGTTCACCATGAAATGGTACAGTTCAAACATTTTCTGAGCACCATTTTAATACACATGCTCTCTGTGAAGATGATTGTGGGTGAACTACATAGCTATGGCAATGGATCTGTGTTTTTATTTTAAGCCTACTAATTACTGTAATTGAAGCTGATTCCAATTACTTTCTGGGTAGGGCTTTGTTTCATTTATGCCCACACTGTTCATTTTTCCAAGAAAATCCAACTTTTTGGCTGTGGAATAAAGTAACTTACAGCTCACGGGCAGCATTTTTAGACCTTCCCCTTTCAAAAGTTAATTAAACTGTAGCATACAGTTTTACATGTCAATATGTAGAAGGGAGGTCAGCAGCTAACAAAAAGTACAATGCATAACATGGATCTGATCCTGCCTCTCTTAATCATATTTAGCATCAGATAAAGTTCAGTGACACTCTTCGTTACCTTGGATATTAACATCAGAATTAGAACCAATCACACAATCTTAAGGAAAAACCTTGGTGAAACACTTGTCCTGCAGCAGCAGCAGTCACTTCCAAATATTCTAGAAAAACAGATATGAATGACCTTTTCATTAAAAGGGGAAAAATGGTATCTTCTGAGATCAGAGAATGTTACTTCACTGAGTACAACAATGCCAAGATTTCAACTTGCATATGCTTTACCAGGACTTACTAACTATTATTAAGGATAGGGGAGTGTGAGAGGTTGGGAAGATTTTATTCTTTAGCAGTATATTTATTTTTTCATACTTCAATGTTCCATAAGTCCTGCTGTAAGCTGAGAAAAAAGTGGCATCAATAATGAATACACTGGTTTCAAAGGCAATTTCATAATTTTCTGTACTATCTTGCTCTTATGAGGGTTTTCTTAAGTAGCCACATGGGAGAGGAGCTAAAATATAGTTTTGGAAGCATATTTTATTACTCTTTGTCTACAAACATGCATTACAAAAAAACATTCTACTAGAGCATGTGGTTATTGTTAACACAATCCACAAATCCTTAAGCACCGTAAATAATTTACACATCAGAAAATTGATTGATACTCAGAAATGATGGCAACTCCTGTATATTAGATTTTCAAACATTTTCCCCTTAAAATAGTCAAATACACTCACTTTAAATAGTCTTGAATTTATCTAAAAAAGAAGTGCAAGATACATAAAAGTGTTAATACTAGTCTTTGTGCACTGCATCCATCCAATACACTGCATAGGCTGGTGGCAGAGACACAGGCTCTTCAGGGATGTGAGGTTGCTGTTTTCATTTTCATCTCAGTAGGAATTTTGCTTGTAAGAGACGTGAGAGGAATAAGGGTTAAAATGAGCACAAATCTCTCCCCCCACCTCCAATTTCCTCTTCTAGCTTAAAATCACAGTGGTTTAGAACAGTTAACTTACTTGAAGCCAGACTTCAGTCTGGATAGAACAAACAGCTTAAAATAAAAGATTATACCCCAGTATGAGCTGGATTAAATTAGTGGATCATTTTTCAGGTTGCATAGTAGATTGGGAACACAAGGATGAATAACATTGACGCCTTTGCTTCTTTTTCTTAATTTACTCCCTGTCGAACCTATTAAAGTTTAATGTGTTTTATTGGCCCTTTTGACCCAAATGCTTAGCTAAATTCAGGGTGTTGAGGTTGTTTCTGTTACGAGGAGAAATTGATGATGAAGTCAAGAGGTTTTTTGCTGTGATTTTAAAAACTAAGTTAAAAGCTTTTTCTCACATAGCTTTTTCTCAGTGGGGATGTGTTGTGGTTTGGCCCCGGTCAGCAACTAAGCACCACACAGCCGCTCGCTCACTCCCCCAACCTTGTGGGATGGGGGAGAGAATTGGAAGGGCCAAAGTAAGAAAACTCGTGGGTTGAGATACAAACAGTTTAATAATTAGAATAAAACAGCAATAATACTAATATAATTAAAAGGAAAATAATGAGCGAGAGAGAGATGAAACACTGGAAGAAGAGGGAAAAAAAAAAAAACAACCCAAAACTACACAACAAGTGCTGCAACAGCTCACCACCCGCCAACCGACGCTGCCGGTCCCTGAGCCGCGATCGCTGCCCTCCCCAGCCAACTCCCCCCAGTTAATGTACTGGGCATGACGTCACATGATATGGAATACCCTCTGGCCAATTCGAATCAGCTCTCCTGGTTGTAACCCCTCCCCTCCCGGCTTCTTGTGCACCTGGCAGAGCATGGGAAGCTAGAAAGTCCTTGACTAGTGTAAACACTACCCAGCAACAACTAAAACACCAGGGTGTTATCAACATTATTTGCATATTAAGTCTAAAAACACAGCACTATACTAGCTACAGTGAAGAAAATCAACTATCCCAGCTAAAACCATGACAGTATCCACCCCTTATTCCATACCATTTACGTCATGCTCAGGTCTCATAGTATCCAATATGACCTCAATAACCACCACCCGCCTCCCCATCTTTTGATGACATATGCAGATATCATTTATCATTCCTGTAGTCTATGGACCATCCCTGTAGAACATCTGCAGAGGGTCCACACATGTCCATTGAGTTTATTCAGTCCATAACTTTGGGCTCCATCTATCGTAACAGTCTTTCAAGGCTGGAGAGATGGTCTGCGTGGTGTTGGATTGTCGCATGCTGAAGCCAGTCTTTGTCCCACCACCGCTACACGTTGCTTGGTTCAATCAAAGTTCATTCTTCATTAATTTTGGAAAGTCTTACTATGATACCATTGATATGGCATATAGCAACCATAGGAGTGATGACATACAATACCATATAGCAATTAACAGCATACCGTTCAGTTCATTGGCTATTTTCACCCAAAATCAAATCCCCTTGAGGCACACATCGAACTTCTCCATCCTCCCGCATCACCCACCAAGTGCACCCAGGTCCTCGAGCAAAAGCAATCCCACGAATGGGTTTGCCTTTGCCTGAGACAGGAATAACCCAGACGGTTTTCCCCAGCATATTTTTTACATGCACTACAGGGACTTTATCCCCTTCCACAGTACGTAAGAGTCCTGACTGGGCAGGCCCAGCTCGATTGGCAGATCCCCTAGTGTTGACTAACCAGGTGGCTTTTGCTAAATGTGTATCCCAGTGTTTAAATGTCCCACCCCCCATTGCTCTCAGTGTAGTCTTTAACAGTCCATTGTATCGTTCAATTTTCCCAGAGGCTGGTGCATGATAGGGGATGTGATACACCCACTCAATGCCATGCTCTTTGGCCCAGGTGTCTATGAGGTTATTTCGGAAATGAGTCCTGTTGTCTGACTCAATTCTTTCTGGGGTGCCATGTCGCCATAAAACTTGTTTTTCAAGGCCCAGGGTAGTGTTCCGGGCGGTGGCATGGGGCATGTTTCCAGCCATCCGGTGGTTGCTTCCACCATTGTAAGCACATGGCGCTTGCCTTGGTGGGTTTGTGGCAGTGTGATGTAATCAATCTGCCAGGCCTCCCCATATTTATACTTCAGCCATCGTCCTCCATACCACAGAGGTTTTATCCGCTTGGCTTGCTTGATTGCAGCGCGTGTTTCACATTCATGGATGACCTGTGCAATAGTGTCCGTGGTCAAATCCACCCCTCGGTCGCGAGCCCATCTGTATGTTGCATCTCTTCCTTGATGGCCTGAGGTGTCATGGGCCCACCGAGCTATAAATAGTTCACCTTTATGTTGCCAGTCTACATCTACTTGAGCCACTTCAGTCTTAGCAGCCTGATCCACCTGTTGGTTGTTCTGATGTTCTTCAGTGGCCCGACTCTTGGGAACATGAGCATCCACATGACGTACCTTCACAACCAGGTTCTCCACCCGGGCAGCAATATCTTGCCACAATGCAGCAGCCCAGATGGGTTTGCCTCTGCGCTGCCAGTTGTTCTGCTTCCATTGCTGTAACCACCCCCACAGGGCATTTGCCACCATCCAGGAGTCAGTATCAAGATAGAGCACTGGCCATTTTTCTCGTTCAGCAATGTCTAAAGCCAGCTGGATGGCCTTTACTTCTGCAAACTGACTTGATTCACCTTCTCCTTCAGCAGTTTCTGCGACTTGCCGTATAGGACTCCATACAGCAGCCTTCCATCTCCGATGTTTTCCCACCAGACGACAAGACCCATCAGTGAACAGGGCATATTGCTTCTCATTTTCTGCTAGTTTATTATACAGTGGGGCCTCTTCAGCATGTGTCACCTCCTTCTCTGGTGATATTCCAAAATCCTTGCCTTCTGGCCAGTCCATGATTACTTCCAAGATTCCTGGGTGACTGGGGTTTCCTATTCGAGCCCATTGGGTGATCAGTGCGACCCACTTACTCCATGTAGCATCAGTTGCGTGATGTGTAGAGGGGACCCTCCCTTTGAACATCCAGCCCAGCACCGGCAGTCGAGGTGCCAGGAGGAGCTGTGCTTCAGTACCGATCACTTCTGAAGCAGCTCAAACCCCTTCATATGCTGCCAATATCTCTTTTTCAGTTGGAGTGTAGCGTGCTTCGGACCCTCTGTATCCCCGACTCCAAAACCCTAGGGGCCGACCTCGGGTCTCCCCTGGTGCTTTCTGCCAGAGGCTCCAGGTAGGGCCATTCTCCCCGGCTGCAGTGTAGAGCACGTTTTTTACATCTTGTCCTGCCCGGACTGGCCCAAGGGCTACTGCATGAACTATCTCCTGCTTTATCTGTTCAAAGGCCTGTCGTTGCTCAGGGCCCCATTTGAAATCATTCTTCTTCCGGGTCACTTGATAGAGAGGGCTTACAATCAGACTGTAATTTGGAATATGCATTCTCCAAAAACCCACAACGCCTAAAAAAGCTTGTGTTTCCTTTTTGCTAGTTGGTGGAGACATGGCTGCTATTTTGTTGATCACATCCATTGGGATCTGCCGACGTCCATCTTGCCATTTTATTCCCAAAAACTGAATCTCCTGTGCAGGTCCCTTCACTTTACTTTGTTTTATGGCAAAACCGGCCTTCAGAAGGATTTGGACTGTTTTCTTCCCTTTCTCAAAAACATCTTCTGCTGTGTTGCCCCACACGATGATGTCATCAATGTACTGAAGGTGTTCCGGAGCTCCACCCTGTTCCAGTGCAGTATGGATCAGTCCATGGCAAATGGTAGGGCTGTGTTTCCACCCCTGGGGCAGTCGATTCCAGGTGTACTGGACACCCCTCCAAGTGAAAGCAAACTGTGGCCTGCACTCTGCTGCCAAAGGGATTGAGAAGAATGCATTAGCGATATCAGTTGTGGCATACCACTTGGCTGCCTTTGACTCCAGTTCGTATTGAAGTTCTAGCATGTCCGGCACAGCAGCACTCAGTGGTGGAGTGACTTCATTCAGGCCACGATAGTCTACTGTTAGTCTCCACTCTCCATTAGACCTCTGCACTGGCCATATGGGACTGTTAAAGGGTGAGGGGGTCTTACTGATCACTCCTTGGCTCTCCAGTCGCCGAATGAGCTCACGGATGGGAATCAGGGAGTCTCGGTTGGTTCGGTATTGCCGCCGGTGCACTGTTGTGGTGGCAATTGGCACCTGTTGTTCTTTGACCCTCAGCAACCCCACAACAGAAGGGTCCTTCGAAAGACCGGGCAAAGTAGACAGCTGTTTAATTCCCTCTGTCTCCAAGGCAGCTATACCAAAAGCCCACCTGTACCCTTTTGGGTCCTTGAAATACCCTCTCCTGAGGTAGTCTATGCCAAGGATGCACGGAATCTCTGGGCCAGTCACAATGGGGTGCTTTTGCCACTCATTCCCAGTTAAGCTCACTTCAGCCTCCAATACAGTTAGCTCTTGGGATCCCCCTGTCACTCCAGCAATACAAATGGGTTCTGCCCCTACATAGTTTGATGGCATTAGGGTGCACTGTGCACCGGTGTCCACTAGAGCCTTATACTCCTGTGGGTCAGATGTGCCAGGCCATCGGATCCACACAGTCCAGTAAACCCGGTTGTCCCTTTCCTCCACCTGGCTGGAGGCAGGGCCCCTCTAATTCCAGTTGCGGGTTTCCCACTCCAGATCTTGTGAACGGGAATCAGAAGTCTCTCTATTAAGATCACAGACAGAATCAGTGCTTCTACTCCTCTGTCTGGGGAACTGCCTACTGGAAACTGGAGCAGCAACTCTCCTGGAGGTCCCCCCTTGAGTGGTTGTTTTTCCTTGCAACTCACGTACCTGTGCCTCCAGGGTCGACGTAGGTTTTCCATCCCACTTCCTCATGTCCTCTCCATGGTCACGCAGGTAAAACCGTAGGGTGCCCCGTGGTGTGTATCTTCTCTCGTGAGCAGAAGGACGCTTACTCCTAATGGCCGAGATACTGGTCTGTACAGGTAGGGAGTAGGACATATCCTCTTCAAGCTGCTGAACCTCCCAGGACAGCAATTTCTCCACAGCTGAGATGAGGGAGGAAGAGACATGTGCTTCATAATCCTGGAGTTTATCAATCACATCCCCTACCGTTGGTGCCTCTTCATCTTTCCAGGACATTACTGCCAGGGAGTTTACATGGGATGATGGTGCGCTCCGTACAAATTTCCACCACATGGGTCGTGTGCACTGCGCTTCATCTGGATCTTTGGATGACTGTTCACTACCCAGGTCACCATAAATCACCTCAAGCACAGCTAATTCTCTCAGGTACTGGATACCTTTCTCCATGGTGGTCCATTTTCCAGGGCGATATAGAACATCTTCCTTGAAGGGATACCTTTCTTTCACAGCAGACAGGAGTCGCCTCCAGAGGCTGAGGCCTTGTGTCCCTTTTCCAATTGCTTTGTCAATGCCCCCGTCCCTAGAAAGGGATCCCAGTTGTTTGGCTTCCTTCCCCTCTAATTCCAGGCTACTGGCCCCGTTATACCAGCATCGGAGCAGCCAGGTGACAACATGCTCACCTACATGACGGCCAAAATCTTTTCGTATATCTCGCAGCTCACTTAAGGATAGGGATCGGGTAGTTTCCGTCTCTTGTACAAGTTCTTCCTCTTCCTTCTCCTCTCTTAGTAATGGCGCTGCTTCTCCATCATCCTTTTCTATACGAGTTGACTTTCTCTTCAAAGATTTCTTCTTTTGTATAGGGGCAACTGATACTGGCACGGGTTGATTCTCTGATTCAGCTGGAGTGTCTGTCACGGGTGTTTGAGCAGTCACAGTGCCTGTCGTGGGGCTTGGAGCCACCACAGTGCCTGTTGTGGGGGGTTGAGGGGCCACAGTGCCTGTCGTCGGGCTTGGAGCTGCTGTAGCGCCTGTTGTGGGGGTTTGAGTGGCCACAGTGCTTGTCGTTGGGCTTGGAGCTGCTGCAGCGCCTGTTGTGGGGGTTTGAGTGGCCACAGTGCTTGTCGCTGGGCTTGGAGTAGCCGCAGGGCCTGTCGTTTTCCCTTGGTGGTACTGAATACTGTTGAATAGGGCTCGGTAGGCATGGGTCAGGCCCCAACACATTGCAGTGATTTGTATCTCTCTGGAATTGCTAGGGTGACAACATACTTCCTCCAAATATTCTACTAATTTTTCAGGATTTTGCACTTGTTCAGGGGTGAAGTCCCAAAACACTGGAGGTGCCCTCCGTCTCAGGCATTTGCCCATACTATCCCACATACCCTGCCACCCATAATTATTGAACCTTGGAGCAGATCTCTGGATGATATTCTTGAATTGCTTATTAACCTTAGACAAAACCGAAACAATCTGCCATAGGAATATCAACAGATATATCTTAACCACCCAAGGATGTTCAAGATACTGAAAAGTTGTTGTAATGAAGGAGGAGACATTACAGAAGACGGTAGCTAAGGTGCCATTCTGTATTTCCTCCATAAAGAACCTCTCAGAAGAGGAGGTATAATTGCTAATTGTCTCCATGAGGTGGTACCTGAAGTACAGTAACGGCTTCCATGCAAGACCCAAATAACCGATAAAACTCAAGGCCAGTGTTTTAATAACAAATCTCCTAGGCAAAACATCTCTAACCACTGCAGAGCACAGCAAACTACAAAACCCAACGCCAATCTTTAACATGTACTTCAAAATCAGCATGCTGTATATCTGACTAACTAATATCGAGAACAGATGAATCAATGCTGTGACCAGCAACTGTTATTATCTCAAACCCTTCGTGCCCCACGTTGGGCGCCAAAAAGGACTGTTGTGGTTTAGCCCCGGTCAGCAACTAAGCACCACACAGCCGCTCGCTCACTCCCCCACCCTTGTGGGATGGGGGAGAGAATCGGAAGGGCCAAAGTAAGAAAACTCGTGGGTTGAGATAAGAACAGTTTAATAATTAGAATAAAACAGCAATAATACTAATATAATTAAAAGGAAAATAATGAGCGAGAGAGAGAGGAAACACTAGAAGGAGAGGGAAAAAAAAAAAACAAACCCAAAACGAAACAACAAGTGCTGCAACAGCTCACCACCCGCCGACTGACGCTGCCGGTCCCTGAGCCGCGATCGCTGCCCTCCCCAGCCAACTCCCCCCAGTTAATATACTGGGCATGACGTCACATGATATGGAATATCCCTTTGGCCAATTCGAATCAGCTCTCCTGGTTGTAACCCCTCCCCTCCCGGCTTCTTGTGCACCTGGCAGAGCATGGGAAGCTAGAAAGTCCTTGACTAGTGTAAACACTACCCAGCAACAACTAAAACACCAGGGTGTTATCAACATTATTTGCATACCAAGTCTAAAAACACAGCACTATACAGTGAAGAAAATCAACTATCCCAGCTAAAACCATGACAGGATGTCACTGCCTATGTGGATTTCTGGTCCTTCTTATCCACTTTCTTCAGATTGTGCCCCTCTCTTTTCCTGGTAAACTGACCACCACAAAAGAAATTGCCATTCATGAAAATTCCCTGCCTGCTTGTTGAACATGTATCTATATTTTATATGGTACTAGGTACATCTTTTCTATGGTGGCAGTATCTAGTTATCTAGTTTTCTTAAGGAGCATATCTGTTTGTTTTAATTATACTAAAAGTAAAGTAACTGTTATGATGTATTTCAAATATTTTAAGAATTTTGACAAACTAAACCCAGCCAAAATCTATAAATTTGTATCTCATTTTCTAACTATTTTAGTGCAAGTAATAATAAATATTAATAATCTACTGAAGAGTGTTCTCAAGGTTTTATATTTCAGAATAAGTATGACTAGTCTCATTTGGAAATTCTCACCTTCAGGAATCAAGCAAGATATTGATTGTTCCAACCAATTATGTCACCATCTGAAAATGTAATTAAAAAGAGCTTTTGCATGACTTACTCTCTGACTAACCATGAACAAAGAAGTGCACACATGGGGACATATTTTGCAGTCCTTAATCAAATGAAATCCTGTTGTTTTCGATGGTAGTTCCGCTCAATTAAGAACCACATATTTGGGCCCATGCATTATAATGCACAAGGGCAAGTAGTGGCGTCAGAGATGGTTTTAGGATGGCAATTAACTTATCTTCTATTCCATATATGTGTGAAGAAAATACAAGAGAAAAGGACTGATTCTGTACTTCATTCTACATGGAGTTTTACATATTCAGTATCATATCAGAGTATCTTTTTACCTTGATATGAGGATTTATACAATGCTGGAAAATAAGAGAACAAAAGTTTCTTTCCTTCTTGCCTCTTGTCTTACTTCAACCATTTGTAATCTTACCTTCAGTTATTGCTCTGAATTGAGTTTTTTAGGGTTGCATAATGTGAAACATCTCCCCAGACCAATAAACTGAATACCTCTACTTAGCTCTCCAAACTTCATTCATTACTTCGGCTGGAGGCTGAACTGCATTGCTTAAGTCTAGACACCTACTGCCATACCCCGTAAAATGAAAATAATGTGCATGGGCTGGCAGATATGACAGCAGGATCTATGGGGGCCCATTCTGGAGCACCAGACCAGGAAGTTTTTCCTAGGGTATGGCTCTTCCTTTTCCTTTATGCAGCTGAACTGAGCTTTAGTACTTCACTTGTTATTACATTCCAGAGATCAATCCTTCTCCAGGTTGGATACCTTTGAAGAAATAAGAGCACATCCCAGTGTTTCTGTTACTTGGTGGAAATACTTGAGTACAGTTTAAGGGAACTTCCTTCAGGGGCCTCTATCGGCAGCAGCAGCATGGGTCAAGATGCTGGAGCAGGGACCACTGAACTCATCACACAGATCTCTACCAGCCAGCAGCATCTTCCGAATCCTCTCTGAATGGAGCAAACAAAAGAGTTTGAAAGTCACTATCCATGAAAGGTGAAGAGCTCTTTGACTTTTCCCATTCCTTTGTACAGTTTGGATGTATGTTGTGTCATGGCAACAGTATCGCTTTGATATAGTGTCATGGTTTTAGCTGGGATAGTTGATTTTTCTTCACTGTAGCTAGCATAGTGCTGTGTTTTAGACTTGGTATGTAAATAATGTTGATAACACCCTGGTGTTTTAGTTGTTGCTGGGTAGTGTTTACACTAGTCAAGGACTTTCTAGCTTCCCATGCTCTGCCAGGTGCACAAGAAGCCAGGAGGGGAGGGGATACAACCAGGAGAGCTGATTCGAATTGGCCAAAGGGTATTCCATATCATGTGACGTCATGCCCAGTATATTAACTGGGGGAAATTGGCTGGGGGAGGGCAGCGATCGCGGCTCGGGGACCGGCAGCGTCGGTCGGCGGGTGGTGAGCGGTTGCAGCACTTGTTGTTCAGTTTTGGTTTTGTTTTTTTTTCCTTTCCCTCTCCTTCTAGTGTTTCCTCTCTCTCTCGCTCATTATTTTCCTTTTCATTATATTAGTATTATTGCTGTTTTATTCTAATTATTAAACTGTTCTTATCTCAACCCACGAGTTTTCTTACTTTGGCCCTTCCGATTTTCTCCCCCATCCCACAAGGGTGGGGGAGTGAGCGAGCGGCTGTGTGGTGCTTAGTTGCTGACCGGGGCTAAACCACAACATACAGCACTTAGGTCAATGCAACTACTGAGTGAAAAGATGGTGCAATTTTATAAGGACCCACAGAAAAGCTGAAACACAGTAATAACAAAAAAATAAACAAAATGACTAAGAATTAATAACTTGTGAATTGGAGACCATGTTTCATTCTTGGCATCTGAGCCAATACTACTTGTGAGTAGGAAAAAAGGACATTCCAGCTGAATACTTAATTGCTGTTTGAAAAGGGCTTCCATTCAGACACGTGTATTCTTTGTGGAAGAGAGAAATGCTTTAAAGGAAACAGCTATAAAGAACAATTTCAGTTCATGGTCCTGAACAACTGCAAAAAATGAGTCAAGTAAAACTTTCCACAAATGTAAATCTTTTTTGCACCAACAAATTTAAAAAGGAAAAAAGGGGAAAAAAAAAATAAACACAAACAAACAAACAAAAAAAACCCCACACAAACAAAAAAAAACAACAACAAAACCGAAACAACAGATCATTTCCAGACCGTAAGCAAATGAGTCTGCAGGATGATCTGCTAAAAGTAATCTCTCATGTGTAAGATGATTTTATCACTCCCTGAGCTACTTGTTCCTTACTTTTCAGTTGGGAAACGCAGTACCATTACAGACGGCTGCCACAGTGGAATAAGTCCATTGCACCAAATTTCTTATAAAAAAAACAAAATGTTGACAGGTGTGTCTTAATTAGTTTTGATATGTAATTAAGTTGTTTTCTTGAGAAGTGTCTTCCCCCTTCAAGTTTACTGTCTCTTGTGTAATTTCCAGATGTATTCATCATATTTTGGAAGAAAAAAGAAATCTATTTTGGGAGTTATATACAGCCTGATATGAACTCTCATATAATCATATAAATACCATGAAAAAAGTACATATCCCAGAAGCTGTAGAGGAATGAGATGTTATCATCCCAGGAGTACATTTCATTTTCTATTGAAACCTATATTTGGTCAATCTATTGTGGTAAGATATTGACCTTAGATTTTAGGAAATTAACCAAACCCATAAACCAATTTGATCTAAGCACTCTCAAGACCAGTATAACATGGGACTGCACACAGCAAATCACAGATATAGCACTGCATAGTGGAATAATATCTTCTGAGCTACTATTTATGGGGAGCAGGACCTGATTGCATGGATAGAATGTGGTTAGTTAGCAAGAGAAGATGAGGTCTTGGGACTCAGAGAGAGATTCTAGTGAAGGAAGATGTAATGTAAGGAAAAGGAGGATTCTGGCCCAGTTGCAAAAGTATTAAACTCAGTAACAACCTGTGAAGCTACCTGACCCCATCTTGCTCCTAGGCATTGACCCATGTGGCATCAGTCTAACAATTCAAATCATGACTAACATGATGAACTGTGAGTTTTGTGATATATATTCTGTAAGGCTTCTTCACACCATCTTTAAAGGACTAGAAAGACACTTGTACAACTTGAATGAAACATCTTTTCTTTTTCATGTTATTTCATCAGTCTCTTCTTCAAGATTCATTAGTGAATTACTAAGTAGGTAATAACCATATCAATAATAAAATGAAAATCTAACAATGATAAAATTCCTTTTTCTTACTACTTATGCTTATTATTGTTGCAAAATGGAATTATCTGCATATATTTTGCAAGTGAAGAGCAACTGGTAAGTGTTCTTTGTGACAATAAATCTGTTGTAACTTCAACACCCATTTCTGTTTCTAAATGCTTTATCTAAAGAAAAAGCGATAGCATATAGTTGTAATTTAATAGTGATAATTTGGCTTTACAATAGCTAGTTACCAGGTCATCAGTTGACTGTTACTGTCACACATAATTATGAAACCATAATACATATTATACAGTGTTTTGTTGAGAAGATGAACTATTACTTTTCCAAGAAAATGTGGTCAGTGTAAATATCTTATTTTTAAAATGAAATAGTTATCAGTCAATTGAAAAATAATAATTAAAAAAAAAAACTATCTTTGGCTTTTAATACCAAGTTAACACATACAATTGAGTTTTCAAAGGTATACCTTTGTGTGCTTGACCACTTTTTTTGGGGGATGATTAATTTTTTTTCTATTTTAAATGGAAAATATTAATTTATAAACTGAATAATAACCTGTCAGCACCGGGTACCTGAAAGTCTAGATATTCAAGAACCAAGAGGAAGCCTGGCTACCACAATCATCAAAGCAGTACAAGTACTTTAAAGATTTCTTACCCAGTGTTGCCTTCTACTTGTTTCAAACTGTTGCATACTTCCTCCTTTGCTGAAAGGTCAAATTTTCAAAGAAGCTGTCATCTTTTTAACATCTAGACCAGAGATTAATCCCAGTATTTGGCATACACATCAGCCCCTTCAGCTGATGTTGCTGTTCAATATGCCACTTAGCTGAAGTTCTGACCAAACTTCTTGTTGACTTAACTCTGACCCCTTTCTTATTTCCCTTGCCTTAGTTTTCTTTTTTTCTCAGTTTCTTACATCCATCTACCTGAATGTCATCCAGCTTTTAACCTACCTATTCTTAATTCTTAATTCTAATTTAATTTCTGATTTCTTGACTTTTGGCCTAAATTCTGTGTATAGTTATTGCCTAGATTTTTGTCCTGTCACAATACCCATTTCTCTTGAATTTTGGTTATCTATTTGTTGGCTATATTTGCCCTTCAAGATGAAGATAATAAGAAATATAAAGAAAGTTAGGAGAAAATGCTAATGGAACAAAAGAATGAGGAAATCTAACCCATACATTGTGAAAATTCTCTAATCTAACAGTATTCGGGGGAAAACAATTACAAACTCATAGAAATTCTTTTCAGTTACAGTAAAAAAGGGGGTACCAACTCAAAGGAGCACTTTCTCATGACAGAATTATTAGAAACAGCTAACTGTGGGTTTGTTTTAGAAAAAGGGAAGATTTTTCATCCAGTACCAGAGCAAGAGAGAAATGTCATATTGGAAATTCTTTGCAGATTAAGATGTGAAATAGACTTACATAGACATTACAGTTGATTTAGTTATTAAAACTGTGTTTAAGGATAGATTTAAATTTGGAATGTCTTCCAAAGATCATAAAATTTTTATGAAGGAAAAATTTCTGAAGGAAACATATTTTGAGTGTTCTAAAAGTTTTGCTCTTATGAAATAAAAACTTTTAGTTTTCATTTATTTTTTTGACATTATTTTATAACTCCTGTAACACCACTGTTTTATTTGTTTGAGCAAATGATATGTGTTTGTTCCCTTGTTGTTTATTTTGTGTTATATTTTGGTAAAAAGTTGTGCTTCAGCAGGAAATAAGACTGCCTATCTGGTTTGTCTTTCTTGCTGTCCTCTTAATCATGTGTGATCTTCTAATCTTCAGAGGAAGAAAAAAATGGTTCTTTCTTCTAGAGCAATAGGGGACATTGACACAACAAAGATTGTAGAGTGTTAGCTGATGCAGACAGCATATGACAGACACAGCAAACTGTAAGGTTTCAGCACATGTAGGGACTGGGATGCAATTTATCTCAACAACCTCAGCACAAATTTATCTTGCCTGCTCTGTGTGTCAGCCATATAGGTTTATATTTAAACTTTGTGTTTAGGCTCCTGTTCAGATGAACAGAATTCTACGACTTAGGTCAGCTGTTGATTCAGACATCTAGGACTCAATTTAGAAACACAGACATCTAACCCAAAATATCTAGATACATGTAGGTACGACACAGGATACATAAACAACCTTCTAAAGTGACAGCCAGAGATGATCTGGAATCCCCTGCTGCATCAAAGCAGCACAAACAAGCCTCCTGCACTGCAGCCAGTGTAAATCAAAGCACATTTCATCTGTCTAAATGTGCATGTTTGCTATAGCATAAACTGAATTGATCCTTACACTGTATTGACTGAAGGCTTGATTCAGTTACTCACATAAAAATATCTAATGCTCTTTACCATGACCTAGCATATCCCAGCTACCTTCAAGCTTCCTGCATAGGAGATCATGGATCTCTTTTAGTCCCTATGTCATAAATACCAGCATTACATAGATGCCTTAGATGCTCTAGAGCAGTTCAAAAGGTATCCAAATGGTGACTGAAGTCAAACTTCAAATTTGTACTAACTATAACAGGACTGCTCAAACCTAACAGGTAAGATATCTGAGGAAGGATTATGCTATGTTAAGAAAATCATCTAGTGCCATTTGAGAGCCTCTGGTTCTCTAAAACATCCACACCAGGCTGGCAGACATGACACAGACATTGATTAATCAAAGACTCATTCTTTTCTGGAGTGGCAACTGGAGGACAGACAAGCTACACTAGGACATCCCAGACAAGACTCTGCAGCTATTGGAGGGTGACTGAATTGAACCTTGTCTGTCTACATCTAAGCTAGCCAGTCTAGATTCTCTTTGTGGCTTGTGGAGGGAATTAAATGCTTTCTGAGTATGATTCATTTCATCATAAAGTAGACAGCTGAAACAGGCCAGAGAAATAATGGCTGAGAATAACTATTTCTCATAATTGACTGTAATGGAAGCCTAAAATGAACAGCTGAACTTAAACATCTGCTATATGGACATCTGAAGATATGCATGATGAATATTATACCAGAAACCCCTTGAGAAAATCAGGGAGAAGACATACAATGAACCATTATAGAACATCCCTATGGAACAAAGACACTATATAGAGATATTTCTAATGCAAGAATTCATTTAAAGTCGAACTGAAAATAAGATTGGAGGACAGAACTTGTCCTGCAGAGACAAAGTAAGCTAGATGTAGGTTTAGTTTCAAATTATTTTATTTTATTTTATTTTATTTTATTTTATTTTATTTTATTTTATTTTATTTTATTTTATTTTTTTATTTTTATTTTATTTTATTCCAGTTTGCCTCGGCCAGTAAATATGATTTTTTCTACATGCCAGGACCTCATTTTAATCTGTTTTCTACACTAATAACAGAAAGTATTGGAGAGTTAAAGTCATCAGCACTTTAAGGGAAAAGTGAAGACAATTCTACCTTAAAGCTGCAGCTGAATCAGGCTCCTGAGGGGTTTTTTGTTGTTGTTGTTGTTGTTGTTGTTGTTTTTTTTTTAAAGGAGACAGTGTTTTTAAAATGACAAATTAGAACATATCATACTAGAAATATTAAATATCCTAATTTTTCATGCATCAATTTTTTCTTATGCTTTCTGCCAAAATAAATTTTGCTAAACTTGACATGATTTTGGAAAGCAGTTTGATTTTTGGTTGAACCATATTTTCAAAGAGAAAACAGATCTATGTAAGTTTGTATGAAGTCTAAAAACAACATTTAGAATTTGAAGTTCTTAGATGGTAATTACAGATTTGTTAAGCATTTATTCATAATTTAAAGGTCAAAAATAGAGTCAAGATATGTTAGTATTCACCAATATAAATGTTTAAAGAATATTTTTAAAATAATAATTATAAAAATATAACTAAAAAACTTCTATAACTTTTAGAAGTTCTGCGTGACAGCTTCATCAAAAAGTATATGGAATCTATATAAGGTGAAGATACATGTACTTTCCCTATTGGCTTAGTTGCAGTCAGTCTGACTACTGGGAGGATCTTAGAGACAAGAGATAACTTTCTTACCAAACAAACAGACAGATACTTCTTGAAGTGGAATATCTGTGCCACAGATATAGCAAAGGGTTAGTCTGGGCTTGTTAAAACAATTTCCTGTGAGTTTTGTTTCTTGTTTTGAACACCATGATGCCATGATAGAATTTTTGCCACTACCAGATCCAAGTAGTTTTAGTTTAAAACTGTGCTGGATTGAGATATAGTTACTTTATCAGCAAGTTAAGGAGAGCTGTGGAGCATCACCAGGATTTGAAAGAATATTTCATACAATATATATACTCTCTACATATATATGTCTATAAAACAGGTGTGTGTGTGTGTGTGTGTGTGTGTGTGAGAATGTCTATAAAAAGTACTCCTAAATTTTTAGAATAATCTCAGCCATCTTCTTGGCTTGGGTCAATTGGTACGCTTACAAACAATTCCCAAGCGTAATTTGTAAATTAACCTGAACGAGAGACCATATACAGTAGGCAATAACTTAATTTTGAGGGACGTACTAGGTTTGAAAATTGTGTATATGGTTTGTTCAGTGCTATTTGCCCTCAGTTACAGAGAAGATTCTCAGAAACATATCACTTACTAAAATCTAGGTAGCTAGCATGTATGATGCAGATGATTCAAAGCTAACTAGCAATATTCCCATTTAGAAATAGTTGTAAAATATTTAGCAGTACAAAGTAGAAGGTATATTTTTATATGTTCACAATAAAAGCTTTATATTTTGAAATAGAAGTAGCTTTATTTTTCAAATTAGAAATACAGAAAAGAAAAAGACAACATTGCAGAAGCCTTCTCTAAAAAAAAAATGTAATGTGATTTGCAGTTACAGAACATTTTTTTCATCAGTTTGTTTAAACTTTTGAATGGTAGTATAAATTTCAGGTAGGCAGAGGTTAAGATACTGTGGCTGATATGCTGTACAAAAAGCATAATAAACATGACCAAAAAGGAATTCTTAAATGGGATTTTTAAAATCTGTGAAGGTCATTAGTGGGGCATGAAATCAAGCTAAAAGAACTCTAATGACAATAATTAGGAATGCCAGAACAACCCCATGAGTTCTCCATATAATTGCCAGTACCTACCTGAAGTTTAGATACTTGCAAATGCTATTTCTAAGCTATTTTCATAATTCCTTGAGGAAACAGAATAACAGGAATTACAAGAGGTGTGTTAAAATTTCTTTATCATAGTGATGCTTTGTTAATTTTTCAGTTACTGGAGCTCAAATAAATTTTAGCTTAGGGATTTTCTATGCAATATTTTGGAATAATTATTGAGAAATTGGACTAACCATTCCCCAAATAATGTATTGATTTAAACACCTATGGTTAGATTTCTTTATGTATCCTACTTGCCTTTCAGCTGTTGCTCCAGAAGTGCACAGGTCTTGCACACATCCTAGGTCACATCTGCTAGTCCTTTCCAGATGTCTTGTGTACTGCAGTGATATCCCACAGAAAATGAAATTTTCCAGTAAGTAATAACAATGGACCATGTAAGCTTTACAAAACAGAATCTGGTGGTCAGAGGAGGGAGCTGAGAGCTAAGGAAGCTTTTGTTTTATGACTATATCCTTGAAGAACTGAGAGACTGATGAAAGGGAACATCCCACCTCAGAAGACACAGAAAGCTGAGTGATAAATATGAAGTCAAGGAGGACAACTAATAGGGATGTTTTATATATGTTAATAGGAACTAAAACTAAGTGTCCTTTAGTGAACTATTCTCATTTTAATACTAAACGTCACGTCCATAGCTCAGAAAGCCTCCTACTCAAATAAGCCCCTTAGTCTCTGAGCATGCATGGCAAGTTTAAAGGGAGCTGTACCTTTAAGATGAAGTAAGAAAGAAACTAACCAATGATTAGCTGAGGGGCATATATATTAGCTGTTAATAACACATTTAGTTGTATAAATACCTTGTAGTTTCTCGGTGCAGGGTGCTAGCTTTGTGGAATTACCACCTAGCACCCATCTTTGTGTAAATATGAAATGAATAAAATACCTCCACTCTGTGTGTATTTTGGCGTTTTGCACACCAGGTGAATGAACCCACTTTTTGGAAAAGAGTTTTGGTGACCCAGATGGGACAACACTGACAGCTTTACCTGGATCGTCTTGCCGTACCCAATGGGGAGAAGCGGTCCGAATGGACTCCAGCGTGCACCAACCTGTTGATCGGGGACTCCATCGGCTCCTCTCCTGCAGTCGGGCAGTGAGTGACACAACAGTGCAATGCTATTCAAAAGAGGTATTTTAAGGGGGAAGAGCAAGACCTCTTAAGGAAGTGACTGGAGTTGGTTTTTGCATTAGCTCTGCATAAGATGCATCAGGAAAGATATGCAGCAGCAGTGCAGTTTCATTTCCACATGTTGTATTTGTAACTTAGGGAGACAATCTCTCCTTTTGGATTTGGAACTTGGAATTTGTTGTGTATGAAATGTTGGGTTCTTTTTGGGTACCGAACTGGGTTCCACCGCTTCCAGGAAGGTTCCTCTTTGTTCTCCCATAGGATGCATCCTGAAGAATTGGAGTAAATTTGGAGGCAACCCCATGACTAAGGATAAATTAAAATGGTATCGTAATCAATGGTGGCCACAATATCAATTGGAGGATGATGAAATCTTTGTGCAAATATGAAATGAATAAAATACTTCCACTCTGTGTGTGTTTTGGCGTTTTGCACGCCAGGTGAACAAACATGCTTTTGGGAAAACAGCAGTGTCTAGACCACAGACACCCATGGGAAACATCTAAAGCCTTCCTTCCTCCAGAAGAAGAAAATTTCATTGTTATTCATGTGCAGAATTCACTTTGAAGTTCCACTTTGTCATCGTTTTAGCTGGGATAGTTGATTTTCTTCACTGTAGCTAGTATAGTGCTGTGTTTTAGACTTGGTATGCAAATAATGTTGATAACACCCTGGTGTTTTAGTTGTTGCTGGGTAGTGTTTACACTAGTCAAGGACTTTCTAGCTTCCCATGCTCTGCCAGGTGCACAAGAAGCCGGGAGGGGAGGGGATACAACCAAGAGAGCTGATTCGAATTGGCCAAAGGGATATTCCATATCATGTGACGTCATGCCCAGTATATTAACTGGGGGGAGTTGGCTGGGGAGGGCAGCGATCGCGGCTCGGGGACCGGCAGCGTCAGTCGGCGGGTGGTGAGCTGTTGCAGCACTTGTTGTTTCGTTTTGGGTTTTTTTTCCTTTTTTTTTTTTTCCCCTCTTCTTCCAGTGTTTTATCTCTCTCTTGCTCATTATTTTCCTTTTCATTATATTAGTATTATTGCTGTTTTATTTTAATTATTAAACTGTTCTTATCTCAACCCACGAGTTTTTTTCTTTCTTTGGCCCTTCCGATTCTCTCCCCCATCCCGCAAGGGTGGGGGAGTGAGCGAGCGGCTGTGTGGTGCTTAGCTGCTGACCGGGGCTAAACCACAACACACTTCTAAACTGGTGCTTGCAGGAACAATTCCTGGCTCTCCAATTTAGGTACCTGTCCCATCCACATCACAGGTCTATTTTAAAGTGAGGGCTTGAGGTTACTCCAGTATTTCATTTTCCTGCATATTTAGACTCTCAGTGATCAAGCTAATGAAATGTGTTTGGGTAGGTAACCAAATTTAGAAGATCAAAAGTCCAGGATTCCCAGATATGCTGTGCCACCTGCCCTCTTGCCCAGCCTGGATGCAGCTGCTGGTTCCTCTTCCTCCATGCACTACTTTCTTCTAGAATGACTTCCTAAATATGTATGTTCAAAAAAATCAAGTACTTAATTAGCACCTTCAATTATTACAGTAGATCTCATGAAAATGGACTATTTACCTCTTGAAAGAGATATATTTGAACATTTTTTTTCATTCTGGAAAGAGTTTCTACATAATAGCATTACTTATGTATTATTTTTTTCATAGTGAAAATGCATGTCCTCACTGTAACCACAAGTGGTGTTGATTCAGGTTCAATTTGCAGCTGGAGAGAACTGATTTATCAGAGTTAAGCATTCCTACTGAATGGGACAGCTAATTGGTATGTGGATGAAGTAGCTTTGTCAGACTGGGAAGCTGAGTATTCTGAGGTATCCATCCCAAATGACTCTCTCAGGGGTGTCCTGTCCTGCCAACTGAAGTTACCCTTTCGAGGAAGAGAGCCAGAGCTCACCACTATAAGTGAATATCAGCTAACTTTAAAATCCAAATAAATAAAAGCAGGTAGGGAAGATTTTGTTGGGAATTAGGGTCCTAAATGCATGTCTCAGTCTAGGTTTAACTTCTTAATTGCAAAATTCTGATTAAAAATAAAATCCTGCCTCAAATGTCACCAGCCTTGGAGGTATCTAAATTCATTAGGAAAAGTGAGTCTTCTTGGAGAACTCCACATGACCAGAAAGCAAGCTGGAGAACATACCTACTCAGCTCCCTAAAACATAGAAATTTGTCGGAGTCGGGGCGGCGGTCCGGAGTTACTGATGACAATCTCAATATGAGTACAAGCATCAGCCTCACTTTATTAACCGTCGTTACAGAATATATAGAGCTACAAACGATCACGCGCTTAAACAAACAATCTGATTGGTGGTGAGCTCCTGTTCACGCGCCCCTTAGGACATTCCGATTCGTTCGACGTTGCTGACCACGCGCCTCGGACCGCCCAGACCCACCCCTCAAGCTCCTGCTCGCCAGCCCGCCAAAACCCAGTCTCCTCCCCCTTGCTCTCAAGGTTGCCTCAAGGACGGCGGGCGCTCAATACTCCCTGAGACAGCTTGGGTTGCTCATATATACGTCGTGGCCTCTGTTAGCTAGCCACTCCTCCACAATTCCCTTCTCTTCTTCTTGAGCAAGCCAAGCGTGGGTCAAAAGGCGGTTTACAAGTGATTTCACACATCCAAAAATACAGCTTAACACGAGCAAAATTAATACTCCAACTAAGATTAACATGAAAAGAGCTTTTACAACATCCATTAACCATCCCGTTACGCCTAACCCTTTTAGCCATGCATCAAGCCCTGATTCAGTTATGGTGATCTTATTGAAGTTGTCTTGTAACTGTTTTAGTTTTTCATGTATGGAACTGGAGTGATCAGAGAGGTTAAAACAACACATTCCCTCAAAGTCCTCACATCCATGTCTGTGTGCCAGAAGCAGAAAGTCAATGGCAGCGCGGTCTTGTAAAACCGCGTGTCGGACACTGTCTAAATCGGTCAGGAGACCAGATATCATTTCTGATGTTAAATTAAATTGTTTTTCTGCCCAACAGGCTAGATTCTTTATATTTTGTGCATTTCGCTTAGAAGCTAGTTGAGGAAATAACAACGAAACTAGGGCCTGAGTACCTGTGCCCCATATTTTAACTTCATCCTGACAGTTTTCACCAAACCACGATACAGACCTTTTTTGTCGTTTCGAAAAGGTTCTGTTTAGGTGCCCGATAAGGTCTCTGGCGCTTGGGGTAAACATAGTGAGCTTTCCTATATAACAAGGTCCACCCACTGGATTCAGGGGAATGCCAGGCCAGGCACGTTCCCCACAAATAAGAAACAAACCAGGGGGAAGTAAGTGGCCTCCACTCGTATTGACCAATTCATGACAAGTGAGATCGTCTTTTTGCCAGACTTGGTCGTATCCACTGACGTTTTGCCACAGAATTAACTTCGCGTTATATGGGTTATTATACCCTGGCTCCCCAAAGGAAATAACTCCAGATCCATTAAAAGGAAGTGTCCTATTGTCACTCCAAGTAACCTCAGCAAACCATGGTTGAACGCTAGCCATTAGATCTATTTCTTGCAAGGGAATTGGGGAGGTATGGTTTAGACCTTTTATAAACCCCTTTTGAATGGCTGAATTGTTACACACAGGTCGTGTATTTGATTCCCCGGACTGAGTGTAGGGACCAGTGTATTCTATGGTTCCGTTCCACCAATTCGCATACTCGTTAATTACATCCTCTATTACAACGGGTATCCCAATCAGACACGTCTGAAAAGGGTTTTCTGGCCGACTCATGGACAAGCAAAACGCACTTTGCCCTGAGTAATTTGCCCATGCAACCCACATATTCTCTCTAGGGTCAATTCTATGTATTCCTTCGCTTACGGTAATTAACATAATAGTCAAGAATGTGAGCGTCATCACTTCTTTTGTTTTGTTTTCCAGGCAAACCTCTTTTGACATTTTCTCTTAGTTTGTTCCCACCGTTCAGGGGCTACTTTCCAGTTTATAGGGACTAAACAGTCTCTTTGGCACTCTATTTTTAGTACTGTTGGGTTGTTGAATTGTTCCCTTAACACAAGTCGTCGCCACGCTATTCCCCAAAGTACTTCTGACTCGGAGTCAGGGGCTACGTGGCCAGTGACCCGTAAAAGTCTTACCGTCTGCCCCTGTTGTCTAACGCACAGTTCACACCACTTACATACACAGATAGATGAATTTATCCAAGAACGTTGATCACAACCTTGACATTCAACAAGAACCCAGGGATGACATTGCTTACAATCTGGACACTCTGTGTTCACGCCGGTTGATTCCGACATCACCTTCCCAGCGCTGGTCTCACTGCACGACTAGGTACCCATATTGGTCCCTCACCTGTGGAGACACACATATATCCTCTCCCATTAAATATGACTGACACAGGTCCCTTCCATTCCCCGGTACGCGGGTCACGATAATTTACTCTTAGCCTTGGCAGAGTTGTGTGATCGCTCAGTGCAAGTTGACGGTTGTGAATAACTATTGCGGGCTCTCCCCTATCTCCCATAATACTGAGATAATTTAAAGTAAACAAAACCTTCAACAATCTCATTTGGGGATCTTTTTCCACATCCTTTTGTTTTGCCAGATAATCTTTGATCACCTGATGGGCTCTTTCTATAACCCCTTGTCCTGTAGGAGAATGGGATTCCAGTTACGTGTTTAATACCCCACATTTGCATAAATTTTCGAACTTTCTCACTAGTATATGAAGGGCCATTATCCGTCTTTACTTGTTCAGGTACACCCATAACAGCAAAACAGGCCAAAAGATGCTTACACACATGTTGAGCTTTCTCCCCAGGCAGTGCCGTGGCCCAGAGACATTTAGAGAAAGTATCAATTGACACGTGGACATATTTAAGCTTCCCAAATTCGGGCACATGTGTAACATCCATTTGCCAGACTTCTAGGGCCTTGAGTTAGAGTGCTAAAGGAAGGGGCTGACGACCCTGGGAGGCTTAAAAAGGCTTCTAAAGCAATTTTTTGCAGAGAGCTGCAATATATTGGTTGGAAAGGTCATTTGAACATGGTGATCAGCAAATTGACCTCCTCCCACCAACATCTCAACCGTTATCCCATAAAGAGGGTCTCCCAATTGTTGGTGTTGGGCAACGGCGGCAGCCGCTCGCTGAGACCAAGAGGAGCCCCACAACAAAAATTGGGTAGGAGTTAACAATAATCGCATTAACGCTTGGCAGTCATAAGGACAGAGTACGTCTGCATTGAAAAGCCAAATTACAATTTGCCGTGCGGCTTCGGATTTTACCCCATACTGAGAAATAGTATTTTTTGCCTGCTGTAAAATTTTCCAATCATGGGGTTCCCATTTTTGCCCTCCCTGTGTTGGTACAACGGGGCAAGCCAACGGACCAAGACCCGAGGCCACCTCCCACTGCCCATCTAAGAGGGCGTCTCTAACAATACCGCTCCAACGGCCAGATCGAGTTACCGCTGGAGGCCCAGAAAGACAGGGGGGGGTACAGTCCTCCGTCCCAGCTCGCTTCATAACCGGAGTCTCTTGCTGAAGCGTCGTCGTCAAGTTCTTTAGCTCTCGAACCACCTCCTTGAGGAGTTTTTTCGTCTCTCCGGTAGCTCTCTTCTCTGCCTCTCCAGCTGGGGGTGTTGACGACACGGAGGAGGTGTCGGATGGCAGTAGGGGAGGGTAGAGAGGCGGTGCGAAGGGCGCCGCTTTTTCTTCCTCTGGCTTTACCGGCGGAGAACAGGGAGGCGCTGACCGGCAGCCCTCCTCCTTTTCACCCGCCCGAGTCATTTCCGCCCTTACCACTTCTGCCCCTCCCTGCAAGGGAGCCGGAGCTGGAACATTCGGGGGAGAGACCCCGCCAGCTTCCCTTGAAAGAGTCTCTCCTTCCACTCTTCCCCTCAGTTCGATGGCATCTTTACAGGGGGTCACCACCACCCCTCGACAAGTGAGAGGAGGGGGTCCGAACAACCGAGCAACTAACCCATGCTTCGGTTCCGCACTCTTCGTTTTTTCCGGCGTAGGCACGAGCATCTGCGCAGCTGCGCACGCGACCTCTCTTTCTGCTTTCATAGCTTTTAGCGTCTCTAGAACATCTTTCCAGAGCTCACGCACCGATTTTACTTCCTTTTCCACCTTCTCATCGCCTTCAATGGTCTTTCGCCACATCGTATCGCCTAACTCTCGCCATTCAAGCACGGAAAACAACGTGTGAGTGTCCTTAAAATGTCCCATCCGCTGTCCCAACTTTATTAATTTGGTCAGCTGTTTCACCGTTGTCTCGATCCCTCTCTTAGAGAGTATGCTTACGAGCAACATAGCGGCTGCTTCCCCTTCCATAATAGCAGTCGCTCCCTCTGGGAGGCGCTGGCCAGGCGCTCTGTATCTACCCCGTATCGGTAGTACTCTCCCAGCCGCCTTTTCTCCCGACTCCCCCTCTCTCGCTGCTCTTACCGCAGTCTCGAGGTTCGGAAATCAACCATCCGCTGGTTCGGAAATCAACCATCCGCTGCTTCGGAAATCAACCATCCTCTGCTACCAGATGTCGGAGTCGGGGCGGCGGTCCGGAGTTACTGATGACAATCTCAATATGAGTACAAGCATCAGCCTCACTTTATTAACCGTCGTTACAGAATATATAGAGCTACAAACGATCACGCGCTTAAACAAACAATCTGATTGGTGGTGAGCTCCTGTTCACGCGCCCCTTAGGACATTCCGATTCGTTCGACGTTGCTGACCACGCGCCTCGGACCGCCCAGACCCACCCCTCAAGCTCCTGCTCGCCAGCCCGCCAAAACCCAGTCTCCTCCCCCTTGCTCTCAAGGTTGCCTCAAGGACAGCGGGCGCTCAATACTCCCTGAGACAGCTTGGGTTGCTCATATATACGTCGTGGCCTCTGTTAGCTAGCCACTCCTCCACAGAAATTGATACTTGAGTGTTCGTTCTTACTGGGACTGATCCAGTAACTACATTATAAACATTCTAGTGCCCATGGACCATGTTTTCTGCAAAATCTATTCTGCTTCAAAAATACAGCAGATGTTGACTTTCTTGTAAAAACCATGGCTGCGATGATTAGTGTATTAAATCAGCGTGGGGGTGCACACTCACCCTTGGCCAATAGCCTGGATAACACCACCTGTTAAGATAAGAATATGAGTGCACACAGTGTGTGTAGGGATTGAATAGGCAAAACTGTCTGAATGGTGTTTGTCCAAAAAATTATCGTGCTAAAGAGGAAGACGACCACCTGCCCCCGACTGTCAATGTTAGGCAGGAAGGCAGTGATCAGCTGGATTAAACAGTAACCACGAATTTTCAGAGACTTTTGAAGCAAAAAAAACACCATGCAAATTCATTACAGGAGGGAAAGACCTTAGAGAAGAACTAGCAGTAATCAAACTGGGCTTGTGCCTGACACGGTGACCCTGCAGCACCTCTACTTCAGCCCACATTAGGCAGCACAGCTGTCCCGCGGGGCACTGGGAGCAACTCGCACCTGGCAGTGGGCTATCAGCATGGGGCCAGCCCACAGGGCGTCCCACTGCTGGGTACAGTGGACCTTGTTGGAGGCTTCCTCACACAGAGCTGGAGGGCTTCTATATTCCACAGGGGGTGAACAAGTGGGCAACCTGCATTACTGGGCAGGGGTGCTGGTGACCTCTGGATGGGGAGCAGAGGAACTGTAGGGGGAGGATTAAAATTTAGAGTGTTTTGGCTAAAGAAGGGTGTTTAGAAATGTGTAAGTGCTTGTTAACCTTTTGCAAGCATCTGGAGTTGTGGTTTGTCTATTGCATTACTGTTATTGATCCCAAAAATATAGCTTACTTCTTGCTAGTTAATTATGTGACATTGACAAAATTATAAAATGTTTTATTCCTGATTTTGGTTAAACTATTCAAACTGAGTAGCTTTTTCTTGTGACAGTCAGGAAGAACAAATTCATAACCCAAAATGTCCTATTCAGTCCTGGCCTTGTTAGTTTCTCTCATTTGCTTTGTGAGCAAGAGAAAAAAGACAAGGATTCCATTCAGTTTTCAAAAAGCAAACATAAGTAGATACATATTGAGGTCCAAGGAATACATTTCTGTTTTATATGCTTTCCCATATGTCCAGGATATCCTGTCACCTATGTCCAAGAAGTACATATTAACTCTAAATTGAGATATTTTCAGTATAAGCATTTTTGCCTAGGTATCTCTATAGAGAACACAGAGTAACAGGCTGCAATTCATTTGTCATGTTTTAGAAAACTACTTAGGGATGAAATGAACTGCATCTTAAAACACTTAATTTTTTCAGTGATTATAAAGGGATTTTAATGGATTAAATTATATCTGGTCAGGTCAATACTACTTCTACTGCTAACAATTTTTTTCCACTATTCATACCCAGAATGGAAAAAGATGCCTGCTGAAAAACCTGTCTTGGACAACTAAGTATAGGGAAATACTCATGAACACCCTTCTGTTTAGTGTTTCCTTTTGCTGATTTCTGCACATAGGTTATTCAGATTAGTCCTGGTTTAACCCCAGCCAGCAACTAAGCACCACACAGCTGCTCTCTCACTCCCCCTGGTGGGATGGGGGGGAGAATTGGAATGGTGAAAGTGACAAAACTCATGTGTTGAGATAAAGACAATTTAATAGGTAAAGCAAAGATATGCATGCAAGCAGAGTAAAACAAAGAATTCATTCACTGCTTCCCATCAGCAGGCAGGTGTTCAGCCATCTCCAGGAAAGCAGGGGTCCATCAAGCGTAACGGTTACTTGGGAAGACAAACGTCATCACTCCGAATGTCCCCCACTTCCTTCTTCTTCCCCCAGTTTATATAGTGAGCATGACATCATATGGCTGTCCCAGCTGTGTTCCCTCCCAACTTCTTGTGCACCTGACAGAGCATGGGAAGCTGGAAAAGTCTTTGACTAGTGTAAGAACTACTTAACAACAGCTAAAACATCTCTGCATTATCAGCACTGTTTTTAGCACCAATCCAAAACATAGACCCATATTAGCTACTATGAAGAAAATTAACTCTATTCCAGCTGAAACCAGAACAGGATTGCCATCTTCCAATACACCAGAATTTTCATTCACTGTATTAGGAGTGTTTTGGATTGTGATCTATTGTAAAAATGACAAAAAGGCAGGCAATGTGATCCTTATATCCTTGTCAGGTCCAGTCAGTGACTGACACTTTAGATTGAAGATTAGGATACACATTTGGGATGTATTGAAATCTTTTAAATTTGATTTTCTCACTAATCTGAACCAGGAGATTTATTATAGGTCTTCCACTTCAGATTTGGCCTGTAGCAAACTTCTGAATACTTAGTTATAAATACAAACTGAAAAGGTTCTTTAAAGAAAAGGAATAAAAAATACTGCAGTAGGATGCTTACACTGAGATGTGGAAATCCAGCTTCAAGCTGCTGCCCTGAATCAGGTGCAGTGCAACCTGAAAAACCTTCAGGTATTATAGGCCGTGTTAGCTCATCTGCTTAGCAGCAGAGGTCATGATAAACACATCACCCCAGTGGTCCATTATCTCCTCATGAAATTCAGAGACCAAATCAAGGATTCTTCTCCAGTATTAAGACTCTCTACAGGATTGTCACTAACTGGCAGAAAAATTGTCTTTCCCTGCATGATCCTGACCTCCCAAGGCATTACATTTGAGTGAGGCTCTGAAACCCTTGACCAATGGAATAAAGTTCATGAGAAATATCTGACAGGATCTGGACACCTAACTGTGAAGAATTACTGTCATGCATGTATATATTTGTATAAGTAATGCAAGAGTAATTGCTTCTCTTTAACTTTTCTTTAAGTTTCTTAAATGTGTATAACTTTCATATAACAACAAAAAGGCAAGCAACCTCCAGCCTCCTTCCCCCACACAAGAAAAAACAAAACAAAACAAAACAAAAAAAAAACAACTAAACAACCAAAACCACCGAAATAATAGAAACAAGCTATAGGCCAGATAGAGAAGCAGAGGAAAGAGAGAGATTATTATTGACATTTTTATTTTTATACACATGTGATGAGGATCAGGAAAGTATATGAGATATGAAGGCTTATCCACTGGATTTTGAAAGGAACTAATTTTAAATTAAAACTCTCTATTTTTATTTTAAACAAATAAACAAGTAAAACTGACAAAGTATCCAGGTTGTGAGGGCTTAAGATGTCTGTTGATTGAGTCATGTCAGTTTCACAAAGTGTATCATGTAATGATGTAAAAAATACCCACATGTATTACACTGAACTTTTGGGGTTAACACCTAGACTAGTAAAGTCCATGTTTATACACTAACAGCCACAAATACTTCAATGTGTGTGTGCACTTTCCGTAATGAGGTGGCACATAGACACAGACTAATCCATAGTTGTCTCTCCACAAACTGGTCTCTACACAAAGCAAATCTAAATGCATTACCAAAAAGTGAGTCTGAGTGAGAAAGGAACTGAGTCCCCAAGTCACTCTGCTGAACAGAAAGTAAACAAGCAAACTGCTGAAAGGCTCTGTTCTTGAATCCACTATGACTGCATCCTTATAAACTTCACAGGTGCTACTTGACTGTCAGCACCAAAATTTTTGCTGCTTGTAAGCATATTAAAACCAAAAATCAGGTGTCATTTTGCTGGTCAACACCTACAGCTGGAATTGTCAGTCTGATTGTTCTCCCCAAATCTCCTCTTCAAGGTTAGTGAAGAAAGCGCTCCTACAAAATGCTTACTAGTCTCTGCCAAATAGTAGTTGACAGATAAGGCTTTTTAGGTACCACTTGTTCTCTGTTTGTTACTGTTTTAATTTTAAGGTAATTAATATAAGAATTACATATCTATCTTGTTTTGTTAGAATCATAGAATATCTCAAGTTGAAAGAGACACATAAGGATCATCAATTCCAACTCCCTGCTCCTTGCAGGACTACCTAAAACTGAACCATATGACTAAGAGTGTCATCCAGATGCTCCTTGAACTCTGACAGGCTTGGTGCCATGACCACTTCCCTGGACAGCCTGTTCCAGTGACCGACCACCCTCTCAGTGAAGAACCTTTTCCTAATGTGCAACCTGAAATGTCCCTGATGCAGCTTCATTCCTTTTCCTCGCGTCCTGTTGCTGATTACCAGAGAGAGGAGATCAGCACCTCCCCCTCCACTGTCCCCCTTGAGGAAGTTGTAGACTGCAATGAGTTTGTTGTTGTTGTTGTTTTAATTATTTATGACCAGAGTTTGAACTCAGGTATGCTAAATGCTAGACTGTTAGATATTCTGAAGTAAAATACATTTCAGTTATTCCTCTACTAAAAGTTTTGCAGTCCATATATGTATTAACTGTCATCAAACTGGATGGATCTGCATTGCAGTTAGGTGGATAAGATGTTCATCTAATAAAAGGTGAACTCAGGGATAGGAAGGGGTGCTAGAACATTTTTCAGTGGCCTTTCCTACTGTGCAACTCCTCCTCTTCTTTACTGAACTTTGTAAATCTCTCTTTAGGTGCTCAAATCTTCCACAGCATCTTGTAGGGAATCTAGGTAATAAATTAAAGGCTGAAGATTTTGTCAGAGAACAGAGTGCCTAAAATAAATTTCTGAAATTCATACAATCCTTTGGAAGATTTAGTCCTAAACAGAGAAGGGTAAGACTTCTTGAATCTTAACCACCAAAAGAAGAATCAGTTGGCACTAATTGAATTATTTCATGCTTTGAGAATCACAGAAAGGAGAAAAAAAACATTTAATTACATCAGATATTTGTTACAAACAAGTACTTTCACTTTTAGTACAGAATCATAGAATCATAGAATAATTGAGTTTGGGAGGCATCTCAGGAGGTCTCTAATTCAACCTTATGCTCTATAGTAGGGTCATTTATGTAATCAGATCTGGTTGCTCAGGGCTTTGTCCACTCATGCCGTAAAAATATCCAAGGATACACACTGAATATGCATGTGTGTGTGCGTTCATGCGTGCATGCACATACATATGTGCATGTGAATCTGTACCAGCAGCTACGGAAACTGAGATCAGGTGCAGGCCCTGCTTCTGGAGGGATCCACATTCTATTAACATACATATGTGTGTGTGTCCTCATCCTGCTCAGCTAAAGAGGGAAGCAGAATGAAGCCATTACTGGTATTTCTGTTTGTGTGAGTGCTGAATGTGTGTGTCTGTATCACTCTGTGTGGCCTATTGTGTATATAGGTATGTTTGTGGTGTAAAGTTGTGTTTGTGTGTTTTTTGTGTTTGTGTGCCTACTGGGAATACAGACTGAGGTACTAAATGTTCTCTTCACCTCAGTCTTTACTATTAAGACCATTCTTCAGAAATCTAAGGATTCAGAGATTAGGCAGAAAGTCAGGAGCGAGGAAGACACCCTTGGTAGAAGAGGATCAGGTTAGAGAATACCTAAGAAAACTGTACATACAAAATTCCATGGGATCTGATGGGATGCATCCACAAGTGTTGAGAGAGCTGGTTGATGCTATTGTGAGGCTACTCTCAATTACCTTCAATCAACCATGGTAATTGTGAGAGGTACCTGAGTACTGGAAGAAAGCAAACATCACTCATATCTTTAAGAAGGGCAAGAAAGAAGGACCATGGAACTGCAGACCCATCAGCCTCACCTTGATCCCTGAGAAGGTTATGGAAAAACTAATCCTGGAAACCATTTACAGGCACATAAGGAATGAGAATGTTATCAGGAGTAGTCAGCATGCATTCATTAAGGGGAAGGCATGCTTGACCAACTTGATAGCCTTTTGTGAAGAAATGACTGGCTTGGTAGATGAGGGGAGAGCAGTAGATATTGTGTACCTCTACGTCAGTAAAACCTTTGACACTGTCTCATGTAAGATCCTTGCAGAAAGGCTGTTGATGTACGGGCTGGATGAGAAGACAGTGAGGTATGTTGAAAACAGGCTGAAGGACTGGGTCCAGAGGGCAGTGATCAGTGGTACAAAGTTTAACTGGAGACCAGGAACTAGTGGTGTACCCCAAGATCAGTACTGGGACTGATCCTGTTTAACATCTTCACTAATGATCTGGATGATGGGGCAGAGTGCACCTCAGCAAGTTGGCTGAGGAAACAAAACTCAGAGGAATGGTTGATACACCACAGATATGCCACCTAGAGGAACTTTGACAAGCTGGAGGAACGGCCTTAAAGGAACCTCTTGAAGTTCAACAGGGGAATGCCAAGTCCTATCTTAGGTGACATAAAATTTCTTCTGATGAAATTGCATACTTTTCAAGGTGATTTGACAGTCTTTCTAGTGTTGAATGTAGATTTCAAGAAATTAGCTATGAAGTAAATCATTGTCTAAGTATTCCTTTACCAAAAACAAGTTATCAGTTTTCAATAAGTTGTAAAGATATTTATATGTTTGTTTACACATGGGTGTATAAACATAGACATATGAATGAATTTAATAATATATATATAACCATGTATAAATACACACAGTCCTGAATGAATACATATACACATACATTCAGAGACAGATTTTTATAGAAAGATATTTGTGTGTACATATGTATATACAGACACTTACCGAAAGTTAAAAGATCAGTCACTACAGTAACTCAGACAAAGAAGATTGAAATAGAAATGTCACATTAAATAACTCTTTTAACTTTAGTCCTATCTCATGCAGTTTCTATGGATAAAACCTCTTTTCTATGGCTGGGAATCGAGTTTCTGCTGAAGTATGCTAGTGTATTGTGTTTGCGCCGCAAGGTTTTGGTATTGGGGGGGACTACAGGGGTGGCTTCTGTGAGAGGCTCCTAGAAGCTTCCCCTATGTCTGATAGAGCCAATGTCAGCCAGCTCCAAGACGGACCCACCGCTGGCCAAGGCTGAGCCAATCAACTATGGTGGGAGCACCCCTGGGATGACATAGTTAAGAAGGGGAACAAGAAAACCTGCACAAATGCAGCCAGAGAACAGAGTGAGACTATGTGAAAGAAACAACTCTGCAGACACCAAGGTCAGTGAAGAAGGAAGGGGAGGAGGTGCTCCAGGTGCTAGAGCAGAGATTACCCTACAGACTGTGGTAAAGACCATGGTGAGGCAGGCTGTCCCCCTGCAGCCCATGGAGGTTAATGGTGGAGCAGATATCCACCTGCAGCCCATCGAGAACCCCACGCTGGAGCAGGTTGACGTGTCCAAAGGAGGCTATGCACCCTGTGGGAAGCCCGTGCTGGAGCAGGCTCCGGGCAAGACCTGTGGACCCATGGAGAAAGGACACCATGCTGGAGCAGGTTTGCTGGCAGGATTTATGATCCCGTGGGGGACCCATGCTGGAGCAGTCTGTTCCTGAAGGATTACACCCTGTGGAAGGGACCCATGCTGGAGCACGTTGTGAAGAACTATAGCTGTTGGAAAGGACTCATATTGGAGAAGTTCATGGAGGACTGTCTCCCACTGGAGGGACCCCACGCTGGAGCAGGGGAAGAGTGTGAGGAGTCCCTCCCTGAGGAGGAAGGAGTGGCAGAAACAACACATAACAATCTGATGGCAGCCCCCATTCCCTGTCCCTCTGCACTGCTGGGGGCAGGAGGTAGAGAAGTTTGGGAGTGAAGTTAAGCTGCCCAGGAAGAAGGGAGTGGTGGGGGGAAGGTGTTTTAAGACTTGGTTTTATTTCTCATGATCCCACTCTGATTAGATTGTTAAAAAATTAAACTAATTTCCCCAAGTTGAGACAGTTTTGCCTGTGAGGGTAACAGCTGACTGATCTCTCCCTGTCCTTATCTCGACCCACCAGCCTTTCATTATATTTGCTCTCTCCTGTCCAGCTGAGAAGGAGGAGTGACAGTGCAGCTTTCATGGGCACCTGGTGTCCAGCCAGGGTCAACCCACCACAGCCAGTTTAAGTTCCTTTTGTTTCAGTCTTATGTTTCTTGTGAATAATCATTAAAAGAAAGTAAAATCAATAAGAAATTCATTCTAGAACTCCAGAAATATTTGCAAATGCTGTAGCAAATACTGTTTGCTAGAATAGAGATAAATACATAAATATAGCTTAGAAATAATGGAATTCATTGCAGAGTTTGGGGATCAGAGCTCAGGACTGCACAGTAAACAGTTCCAAAAACATTACCATAAGTCAGAGAATCAGAAGACTTCACAGCTTAATATCCGCCTGGGAGAGCTTTTGAGATACAGGTGTCAGATCTGAAACACTAAGACAGCAGTGGGAAGCACTTTGGTGTTCTCCTGGATAGAGCAGAGCAAACTCCCTTTTCCTGAACTTGACACACAAGCTAATTTCTAAAATGTACTAGATACCTTATTTTGATTATACTACGGTAATCTACAGGTATTGCATCTTAATGGAAAATTACAAATAAGGCAGGCATCAGAACAGACCTTTGGAGGTTCTGAAGGGCTCTTTACTCACAACACCGTTTATTTTTTTAAAGTAGTACAACCCCACTTTGTTGGACCATACTACCACTGATATCAGATTGCCTTCTGTCTTCTCTATAGCAAACAGTTGTCTTGAAAAAGTTCTTTCGTCCAAGAAACTGACAAACTCATTTTCAGTTCTACTATAAAATTCATGTGAAAAGCTTTTGGTCAATGTTTTGCTTTCAGCATCTCCTGTGTTGAACAACCAAAGATGTCTGCCAGAAGAAGCAAACAATTAAAGGGACTCTGGAGATTCAAATAACTTGTGTTATCCTTTCACTGCTCATTGACTTTTAACACACATTCAAAATCAGAGACAAAATCAATGTAAGTTTTCCACAGAGAATGTCGGAATACCTTATGTATGTGCTTACTAATTTGTGTATGTAATGTAATTTAATATATGTGTATGTTACGCATACATTTTCATCTGAACAGAGATTGGATAAAATGTATCAACTTTTAAATTATGCAGAAACAACTTATTCCAGTGATTGAATGAGGAAAAAAATAGCACAAATTTTCCATTTGTAAATACAAGAAGAAATTGATTCCATATAGTACAATTATACTATTACCGATAATATGTAATCATCAAAAAATAGCATTTGGCCAGGATGCTGAGATGTTCAGACATGCATTATGATAGATATCCTTAATATTCTACAACAAGTAGTTATAGCTTTTAGTGTTTACATTTTTTTTCCTCTCTGCATATTGCCTAGAGGAAAAAAACTTGCTACATCAGAACCACAATGGAATATTTGTTTGGAGCTGGTCTAGGAGGAAAGACCTTTTGAAACATCAGAATAGTTTCTAGTACACTTGGTTTTCTTTTGGAATTTACTTTACAAGAACTGATCTGGTCCAGTCACCCTCAGTGAGTTATAGGACTGACTAGAACACGTTCAAAAAGCTATGCCTCTGCATCCTGTAAAGGCTGGGTTGCAATGATGGCACTGCTACTTTATTACAGCATATATAGCATTGGTAGCTGATCAAGCTGCCTTCTGACAACCTTCAACAGTTATTTTTGAGGGTAAGTGACTCATTTCACACCAGCTACACAGCACTGGGAAATGAGGTTTTGTGGCAAAGTATTCTGTGTGATAGTATTTGAAGTGACTAGGAAATGAGGCACGGGGAGATTGCTGTGCAAAAGGATTGGTTACTGTAAGTATTTCAAATGTTTGCCATTACACAGTCCATTGACAAACTCTTTACCCTGTTTGATGTCTGTTAATTCAGCATGCTTAACAAGCATATCTGTCCTCACACTGAATAATAAAATCATTTTTAATGCATCTAAGTTGACAAAATAACAAAACTCCAACCAGGACCATGGAGTCTGTAGGTTCTTGTGCATTTAAAGTCCTTCTTTGGGTTTAGTCCTTTAGCTTCTAGTATAGTTATTCTTTTTAACTCAACAAATATAGTTGCAGTTAACGGCTAAATAAGAGAGACATTCTTTTGGTACACAGAAATTCAAAGTAAACATGGAAACAAATAATTTTCACTGAGTGGCAGGGGACAGGGAGAGACATGTTAAGATACATTTGCAAGCATGTTTGTTTTCCTATGCTTCATGGGTTTGAAGATGTTGCTTGGCACATGGCGATTTTTTACACAAAGCAAAAATCCTTGTGGCAGTCTTTTTTGCATCACACAGGGCTGGCTAGAAACTTCACAGAAGTTGAGTTATCCTAATACAAAGATAATGTACTAACACGTCAAACTATCTAAGGTAAGTTCATGATTTTTCATATTCCCAATTCATTACACATAGGGCCACAGTTCCCACAGAACCAAATGTACCCATATACCGGCAGACAGCTAGGCGGGCACGTGGCACACAGTGAATCAGCAAGGCACAAAGTACACTCAGTTGTTTACTTATAAACCTAAGTAAGGCTTAGGTACGGTCTTACAGCTGCATTACGTTTCTCAGAGCCTCAAGTCAGGAACAAATTTATTCATTATTATTAGGTTTATAAGGAATATAGTTCTCATGGAGGCAATAAAGTGTAATGTTTTAGATTACTAGGGTGTTTATAGAAGATCTTGTCTTTGAAATTCTGATAATGACAAAACTCCCACTGGCATCAAGGAGAATTTTACCAGCCAAAAGACTGCAAGATCAACCAGACAGTATTTACAATAAATTTACAGTACATTTAAGGGCTTTTATGACTTCAAAAATAATTTTGTGATTTCCCACATAATAGGTCTCTAGACTTCTGATGAACTCATTTACAAATTCTTCTTCATGAATATTAGTTTACACACTTGAGAGAAAGGTACAAATTAGAATATCTTAGAGTAATGAATTTTGCCCTGTCTTAAACTTCAGGGATTTAGGATAAAAATGAGCCATCAGCATTTTGTTTGGTTTTGTCCCAACTCTCCACATAACTGAACAGACTCATAATTCATCAATAAGGTACTTTCTGCTGTAGAAAGAACCAAATTTTCCCTGATTATGTCATGGTAATTAGAGGTACTTACCTCTTTTATTTGCATGAAGAATACATTTGTGCCCTGTGTAGTATCTTACTCTGCTTTAGTTAATGCTAATAATCGAAACATACATTTTCTATATTTGCAAGAAAAGGGGAATATTAACAATATCCTACTATATGCGTTGTTTGAAAGTCTCCTTGGTGCTCTATATTATCTAGGGATGGAGTGGGAGAGAGACAGAGAAAGAAGGACAGAAAAACAAAGAAGGACAAAAAGAAAGAGAGAGGGGGAAAGGGAAGGTGGGGAGGAGGGAGAAATTCTTCCAGAGGGTTATTCAGAGCAGAAACCTCATTGAAGTATTTTGATTCTGATTGGAAATTCCCATGTCAGTAGCCTATGTTTAAGCACTATTAATAACCCTCAAAATGTCATGAAGAAACAAAATAATGGAGTCATTTTTACTATACTTTGCACATTGATGATTTTATTCTGACTAAATGATATGGATTTAGACATCATGACAGATGTTTTCTGATACAGTAACATAAGGTGGCTTTTAGTCACTTGTTAATTTTGTTCCTTTGGCCTCTCAACAACATGCTAGAAAAGTCAAATCTGAAGAAGACAAAAATGCTAGCTTACAATTATTATCACTGTTTCATTAAACTGTTACAATTTCACTTTTCATATAAAGAAGTCTAGAACTGGGTAATTGCAGTGTGATTACAGTAGTGATTTTCTCCTTCTGCCAATGACTTTGTACTGCAATTCTATTGCTCATAACCTTTGAATACCTGACATGTAATTTTGTTCTGATTTATTATACTTTAAATAATATTTGATTGGTATGAGCTACATGATGATATCACTTGTTCTGGGCTTTACAAATGCATCTGAGTGTTTGCCACGCTCTGAGAAATTCATCATATGCATTCTGAAAATGGTTATGGACACTAAATAGAATGGCTTATTTGATAAAGTGGCTGTTTTAACAGATTTTAAAATTTCACATTGTTAGAAAAGTCAGTTTTAGAAAAGTCAGTTTTAGAACCATTTTCTTCTTAAGAGAAAAAATAAAGCTCAATTTTCTATGTCTATATATACACATATAGATTACAGGTGCACTATTAAATTGTCTGCTTTTGAAAATTATATACAGATCAATCAAGAAAAGGGTACAATGCTGTTTTATAATTTCTCTATCTAGTGTGATCTCAGTGTACTTTTTATGAGATTACATAGAGGAAATTTACCCTACAGTACTTTTTTTGTTGGGGGATGCAATTGTGACCTGTCCAAAGGAAATTGTCCAAAGGCACACAGAAACAGCTACCATTTTTGTTTCGAAGGATAGAAATTTCCTCTTCCACTTAGAACTTCTGATAAGTTCATGAGAAGGTCAACCATGGGAAAGTAGACCAGTGACACAGCAGGGAACAAAAAGTAAAAAATTATCAGACCTATTCTTTTCTCAGCATTCAAATGCCAGTACTTTGTAAATACAAAAATCCCTCGTACACCTCCAGCTTTCTCTAAGGTACAAGAGTCATCTGGTATTTGTATGAGACCAATTCCTTTCATTCAAATGTCATCTTCTACCAGAATAATGTGGTTGGGGCTCATTTGTGGAAATAATATTTGAATCTCAATACAGGCTTTTCACAAACCTGTGAAAGTTTTCACAGGGTTTTTGTGGGAGAACAATCCTTATTAGATAAAATAAAACTGCTTTTTAAAATTATAACAGAGGTGAAAAACAGAAAAAAAAGAAAGTTCCTCTGCTATATATGTTCAGTGCTGGATAGTCTATATCCAGGTGGCCTACCAGTACATAAGGAAAGGTGTTTTCACCCTGTGTCTATACACACACAGACACCTATGCAGAACTTTGTTTTGTCTTAAGAAACATGCTACTTCCCAGCCCACTGGTATAACTCTTACAAAATCTTTGAGTTTTACTTAAGTTTGAAAACAAAGGATTATGCTGTAAATCTCATAATTTTATCTTCAATTGGGAATAAAATAATCAATTAACAAAAGAGATGTTTTCATGTTCTGAAAGGCTTTTCTGTCTTTTAAATGTTTGCATACATATATAGTTACAGCAGCAGGAGGATTTATTTATAATGTTCAAAATATAGATCACAAATATCTCATTTAAATGTGACTCTACAGCCAGCTGAGAAAAGAAGGCAAATGTTATCACAATTTAAACTTTAGGAAATTAATAATCTCTCAGCACTGGGTACTCAAGCTTAAGGGTAACAGAATATATAATATGCAGAAACTGAAAAAGAACTTTTGGGAAAGGAAAAGAATTAAAAATAAAAAATGTACAGCAGTATGTCTGTTCAATCACAGTGAACTGGCATTTTAAATATCTCATATTTATTCTTCTTTAATTATCATTCTTCACAGATATGGGGCTTAGGCTGAACTGAAGTGTGTGTTACCAAACTAGTGCTGCTACTAGCAACTTGCATTATATTGCCTGTCAGTCATTTTATTAAGCACCTACCACCTTGAGTTTTATCACAGCGGACAGCACATGAATAAGAGAATTTTAGGAATTTTAAAAACATTATTTTATTCACTTTTATAGTACAGATTTCCACAGCAGCTAAACACCTTGGTTTAAAAAATTAAAAATGTATAAACTGCATGTGCCAGTCTCACTAGCAAGAATAAATAAGACAAGCATTCCTGCTAGAAATGTCATTTAGAGGCATCATTAGAAAACTCAGTAGTAGTTATCTGAACAAAGTCTAGCAAACAAAGAAACGTTATTCATCAGAAAATAAATGAAATAATTGTCTCACCCTGGAGGCAGGTAGGTTTATCCAGCAGCTATCAAAGGGACAAATTCTAAAGGCAATGAGGATCTACACAGAATCCATTTTGCTCAGCCTACAAAGACGATGTTCAGTGCATCACAGCAGTGTCTTAACAGCTGTACTAAGTCCTTTTCATAAGTGACAGTTTCCAAACTACACAGAGCTTTAGAAATTACTTCCAATTTAAGCAGCGTACAGAGGAAAGAAAATACTTTAAAAGCATGAGCAAAGGTGGAGGATGTGAACTTGTGAAGGTCTACCTACCTAAAAAGGACAGGAAAGTTCATACAGTTTTCTGCTCACCTCTTTCCCCTCTCAGAAAATAATATGTTGAAATTATCTAGTCTTCAAGGACTGGATACACTTGATCAAATATAGACATCTTCAACACTGAAGTCATCAATGTTTTCCTCTAAACAGTCTGATCCAGCTTAACGAATGAATGGAAATAATCATTTATTCTCAGGAAAGAAATTATCTCACCTTAACATAAACATGTAGAACAAGTCAAATTAATTGTGTCCTAAAAGTGCCATTTTTGTCCTCAAATATAAAGAAAGACTTGGATGACTAGTTCATCTGTGGTTTCCTGAACTGCAGATGTTTAAGGTAATTGCATCCAAGAGAACCAAAGTATGTTTGCATATCAGAAACTATGAGCTATGTTGAAAGGGTTGTAGACTTCTAGCTAGTCTTCTGTGGTAAAGAAATCTACCAGAAGGTACTGAAAAGCTGCTAAAATCTATAGTGAAAAAAAAACCCAAAACAAAACAATTTTTTTTTCATAGTCTAATTATCAGGGAAAGAAGATATGTGAAAGATCTTCCATGAAGACACAGACTTTCAGATAACACCCTTAATTTTCTTCACCTTACATCTAAGTGTGACAGATTCTATCACAAGTGTTTTGAATCTTATGTTTTATGACACCTGGACATCCTTAATAAATGCATATACTATATGTCTCCAATTTTTTAACTTACAGTAATGACCTTCATGAAAATGTTATGCTATAGGACTTCATTCCTGAAAAAAAATTGATGGCATAATATTCCTCCAAGCTTGCTGTCTGATTGAATATGTAATGTAAGTCAAAATGCGAGAATGTCATAGGACATCAGAGGAAAGGAGCTAGAAATACACACAAGGACATATACCATTACATATAACATTAAGAATAGAATTTTTTTTTTTAATCTTTATACTCAATTCCATCCTCCTTTCCCTTTTCTAATTAGCTTTCATCCATAACTTCTCTAATAGCTTTTTAGGCTCTGGCTGGTATGACGTGGAAAAATTCCTCTGAGGCCAATGTTAATGTGGTTCTCTGGATAGCCCAGTAGTAATCACAAAGTATTGTTGATAAAATCTTTCAAGCACAACACCTCCAGGATAACAGCCAGTGGCCAAGAAAGTAGGAATGACCTGAAGTTCATTTCCCTTTTTGTGTGAAAAGAGAATGACCCTATCTTTCTGCTGTTCTTCATTTCAAGGTCAACTCAACATATTATGTTTTAACTGTGATACATGATTACTCAGTACATACCCAGCACTCTTATATTTTCTAATCTTTATTGTCTATGGTTAATCATTGAAACGGAAAATGAATACCATGTTGTCATATGTATAGACAGAGAATCTGTGTAGCAGTGATCAATGACCAATCAGCCAGTTCTGGTTGATTGTTGAATCTGATGAATGTTTTTAAAATCAATACCTTTTCAGCCTCCTGTGTTCATAAATAGGGTTTATAAGAGACAAGAGCTACATCTCTGATTCTAACCCTGAGAGTTTGGAATTCAGAATACTCAGTGTTGTGCAGCACAGAGCGTCAGTGATTAAAGAAATACTTAATGTGTAATTTTTTGTTTATTTTTTGGGAGACAGCTTCATTTTATATTGTCCCATTAAGAATCTTGTAGATCCTGTTGTAATATGCAGGACATAATTACTGCCTTGTTAGAATTCTTTTCATTCATCAATAATGGTATATAGAATAATAGAGGGATGTGCAACATATAGAAGAGTCTTTCCTTGTTTCTCAAATGTCAATTATTTTAAAGTTTCATTTTAAAAATAACACCAGCCATGAAATTTCCTTTTTTCTTTAAAGTTCTCTACAGAATGGAGCTTGTATCAGCAATGCAGATGAAAGGTATTTTCAGGTGAAAAAAAGGAATCATTCACCTCAGAAATTCCTAATGAAGTCTTAGTGCATACTGTATGCCTTCAGTACACAGGACCAGTGAATGGCAGCATAAGAAAAAATCAAGCAGCCATTATCATTACTATCATCATCATCAGTCATCAGCTCCATCACACAGGTTTGTGCATATGCCGTAATGAAAAAAAAAAAAAAATAAAAATAAAAAAGACAGAAAAAGGGAAAGGGCTCCTGCTAATTCTAGATTGCTGAATAATTTTTACTAAGCAGCAGACTATCCCTCTGAATGACCTCTTAAAGGAGATTACAACTCATCATCAGCTCTGTCACTAGTCTAATCAATATAATCCTGTTATATTTGCTTCTTATTTATAGAGTCACTCATAGGAAAGGTTATCAGCAACCTCTGTGTGAGCATTCTTCTGTCCCTATGGATGCACAATATGTCACCAGCTGTCAGTCAGATCATCATTGACACAGACAAGAAACAGTGGCTGTGTGATTGGCCTAAGTAACATACTATATTCTTCCAGAAGAATGAACATGAGTCCAAAGGGAGCGTCATAGATGTCGAGCATGGAGGTTTGGTGCGAATTCCCTGCTAAGTCAGTGAGACAAAATTATTTTTAAGATGTATTCCTAAGGAGGCCCTTGGTAAAGATAGTGGATTTGCTGCCTTTGTTTTCTACTGGTCTGCTTGCCAGGAGGCTCAAAAATGCCTTTCTATAATTTTCCCATAATCCTTACAGAAGTACACATGAGAGCTGTGACCCACTGAAACTTTGTTGGAAGTATGCTGGGCTGAGCATTAACATTGCTATTTCCAACACACAATATTAACAAATACAGAACTTCATTTTCCTGTAATGACAGTTCTTTAACCTCCCTGACAAACCATAGTAAGCAGCAGGATAAAATTGTCATTGTAGCTGGCTTAAAATTTGATTAGACACCACGTGATTTTGAGAGTAAACTATAGATGACAAAATTCACATCCAAATTATGGAGAAATATTATTTAGAGGGAGATGTTTGCATGTTGTTGGTTTGCTTTTTTTGCTTAGTATTGTCACAAATCACAATGTTTCTGTGTGTACTGAGAGGGAAAATAATTGTGCAGAGTTAGGCTATTTCAGAGTTCCAGGAGCAGAGTTACGTGAAGTTTATGAGATAGCCACATACAGAGCTCCAAGAAAAATCATTTACCAAGCTTGGCACAACCTTTATGTCCCAAAGTTCCCCAGATAAGTTTGGAACAATATTTTACTAATGCTGTCTAAGCATTTAAACTTGCACCAAAATGAGATAGGAAGAAATTAGTTTATTAATCTCTCAGAAAGCATCTAACATCTAAATAAACACATTAAAAAAATCTTATCTATCAATGCCATTGCACTATAATCCATTATCTTAGACATCTGCATGTACTTCAGAATTAGACACCGTTATGTGTTGATGACTTTATGGGCATGTCATCAGTTAAAGCTGATCAATATTTTCTTCTGACTTGCCTGGAATACTTAAAAAAGACTGCAACATAAAATGGCTCAATATTAATATGAAAAGCTAAGTGTAGCAGTTTATGTTATGTATTTTCTCAAGCCTCAGCTGTCAAAACAGCTCTTGCAGGGTTTGATGTTTTTTTCCTTTCATTTCATTTTCAACCTATGTATGAAAAGCCCTATTCTGTAACTTTGCTCGAAAAACATTCAAATTTGATATCTAAATACAATGTTTTAGCTTTTATGTTGATTTTAAAAAAAATATATTTATTATTATATGATATGTAAATACCAAATTACTTCAAGCCTATGCTGTGATGGCTTGTATGTGTGTCTTTGACTTACTGATTTTCTCTCAGAAAAGAACTGATCACAAAGAGTTCTATTTTTGCTTTTTATCATTCTGGTGAGAGGAAATTAACTGCTGTACTTACAGAACAAGGTTCTTCCTATAGATAAAGCATACCTTAAATATTGCCAGAAAAGCCTGAGATGGAAAACTGGCAGCAGGTGGATGGCAGAGACCCACTTCTCCAAGTCAGTCCAGATTGTGTACGCTGAAGAACTCAGAAAAAAATGAGTTGAGTATAAAAATGGTGCCAAATAATATTTTCTAGATCCTGTTAGAAGACAATATTCATAGCCTGGACAGGGTTTTGCTATAGATTCATCTTTACCAATGCACTTCAATGTGCCTAATAAGCTGATATATCATAAACTAAACTTAAGACTATTTAATCAGGAAAATTATTCCTTATTATCAGTTAACAAGTTTCTTATGGCAACTCTGAATCAAGTCCTCAGAGAAAGGAAAATAAACAGAGAATTTTAGGGTAAAATGTGTTTTAAATGCCAGTTACTTAGACAGTTTTCTTAAGAAAGAATCAAGAAACTAATTCAACTTTTATGAAAAGGAATAGATTCCTTTCATTCTTCATCATTTTCCTGAGTGAATTAGGTCAATGATAGCAATGGGTCAAAACCCAACTCTTTGTGAATAAGCATTCATCTACCAAACATTACAGCAAAATTTCTAAATCAGTAATATTTTATCAATATTCATGTATCATTTGACAGTGATCAAAATAGGTTCTTAGGCCTTCATTTTTAAAATTATAAAGTTTTTTTTTAGAAACTTGCAGACAAAACGTGATTTTTATTCAGGTTCTTGTGCTTTCAAAGATATACTGTCAGATTTATAAGGAGTCCTTAAAGCATTCAAAAGAGTTTTTCTCAAGTGAGGCAGTTAAAAAAAATAAACCAAAACAAAATGATACAAAATATTTTAAGGCAATTTTTCATTTTCTTTAGATTCCCTGCATTATGTCCCATACTCTTTGCATTCTCAGCAAATAAAAATTCATATAAACTGTTTCAGCTCTTTATTTCTCCTATACAACCACACTGACCAAAATAAAATCCAGAGGAAAAGAAGAAAATCAGACAGTCTTAGCATGGCATCTCATCGTAGACAAACACTGGAAAAGATTTTCTGTATGAACCACATCTCTTGTCAATATGGTATTACCACTCATTTTGGTTTGACCCTTGCTGTATATATTGTATGTGTGATAACACAAAGTATCAAGAATCAGCATAATAAAGTCAACTGAAAACTGAGCAGAGAGTACAGCTGTTCTTATCTTTTCATATGCTTATATAGCAAATGGTTCTTCCTCCTCTCTTTCATTAAATCGACTTAAAACACACTCCTGGGAACTTCCACATGAATTAATGATACCATTGACCTATAGTTTTCTATCAAGATATTTATCTAGTTTTCATTAGCAAAGGAAAAGAACATAGAAAACCACTATCTATATAGAGTTAGATTTCCCATATTTGCTATACCTATTTTCAGAGAAGTAAAACAGTCCTGTGTCTAAAACTGGAGCAATCTCTGAAAGCTTGCATGCATACATTAGTGACTATGAGATCAGCTGTTTCCAATATATTTAGTTAATGTTGGATTTCATTTCTCAGAACAAGGAATTACCTTTTCCTATTGTTGGACAATGAATAAATCATTCAGTACTGCCAGAAACATGTGCATAATAAGCCTAAGTTGTATTCACACCAACCTGCATTTTCCGCCTGACTTAGGTTTTTCCCCCATATTTTGTCTCTTCTGTAGCATATGATTTGCAAACTCAGAGGAGATAGCAGTCATACATATCTAATATCATGGAGGAATCAAGGTAGGTGTAAACAGAAGTGAACAAATTTTAGCAATCAAGTATTTGAAAGAAGTCTGTTGCACAGTTTCAGAAAGATCACTTAATCTAGACCTCGAGAGCATTGGTAGGCACTTTTTCCCAGCCCAAATAATGCTCTTTAGAGCTGAACAGCTGTAGACATAATATTCTCAGAATCAGGTTGTTAGCCAAAATAAGAAATGCAATTAAAATCCTTTTAAAGTCCATTTAATGAAAGTAGCTAAACACTCATTGACAACTATGAAATCTGCTTTAGAGATGACCCCAGTTGTCTTTTGATGCTTGTAAGTTATGTGTTTTCCAAATAACATTTGCAGTTCATTGTTACCCATACTTTTTCTATTATAATGAAGAGTGCAACAAATTGGCATGTACAATGGGTTCACAGCAGGAATGACCTCCTGTAAATGCATTTGTAAACACCACAGTGTTGCTATTGTTCAGTACTATTTCGTTCTTCATTGGTTATTAAAGTTTAAATGAATCCAGTGCATCGAAAGTTGCCAACCATACCTCCAGAGAAGATGCAGATTGTTGTATATAGTAGGGAAAAAAAAAAAAAAAAAAGAATGCAAGTAGGATATTATCCAGTCCAAGATCCTCTGACCTTTTTATGGAACGGTTGTCTGAAATATGCATATCTAGACAACATTCATTCTATTACTCAATTTATTTATTTCCTGTGCATAAATCACAATTCTTTTAAAAATTTGAAAAGGTTCATACACAGGCCTGTTTTTATACACAGAAGCAGATTTATGATGAATATGAGAACACAAAATGTTGATCTCTTTATTTATGAATGTTATAAGTGACTATGCACAACTGAATGATATAAGAACTAAACCAAACCCTTTTTCATGCATAACATAACTGCAGTTTTTATATGCCAACAAAGTTTCCTCTAAGGTGACAGAATCTCACTGGAGAACTAAAATGAGTCTTTCAGTATAAGTGAAAAAATAACTCTTTTAGAGATGATGATCATATCTTCAAATTCTACTAACAATGGTTTTGAAAGATTGTGGTATTTGCCAAAAATTCATCCCAAATTAAACATTGAATTGTCATGTATCTCGAAACTGAAGTGGAGGAATTTGTAATATACTGACTATAACATGTCTTTCCAGTGGGTATAATATATTAAAGATGACAAGGTATTTTATTATTACCAGCTAATGAAGTTATTTCTTCATTGAATTGTTTGTTGTTCTTCTGATAGCTAATTTTTTTCCCAAAATTTTCCCTTTCTTTCAGTTTTGTAATACTTAGTGCCCACAGCCAAACTCAGTTGCACTACTGTAGTTACAGCCAAACTAGTCTTACCATATGTTGTCTATACTATCTGTAGTCTCCAGTTTAACTTTTCTCTTTCCTCCCAGCTTTAGGTTTCTTTCAAAATTGCATCTTTGTACATTTGTTTCTCACAGTGAATATATACATTATATAAAATCTACACATCCTCTGAAAACATTACACTCAAGCATGTCTTTACGGACTAGATTCATCCAATATAATTTTAGCCATTTACTGCATCAGAGTATAGCAGTCACCCAATAGGAAGAGATGGGCTTTTATCCTAGAAAAATGACAGTCCTAACCTAGACTCCTCAAATAAGTTCCTAAAATGAAATGGGATGAATCCAACAGTTGTGACTAATGGTGGCTCATGAGATGTCAAAAACTTTCCCCTAGGCACTGAAAGGAACACTCCACATGAGCACAGTCATGGCACAGTAACCATTTTGCGTGATTAAACAGTTTTTCAGGATTAATGTGGCACACACTGAACACTGGGTTCTGATTCTACAAAATAATAGTTCTGTGTAAAATTATGATGTACCACAGTGGTTTTCTATTGGTTAGATTATTTCTTGTAATATTACGCCTGTTTGGATTTTTGGGTTTGGGTTTGTTTTGATTTTGTTTAATACAGTTGAGAGTATTTTCTACTACAACTCACTTTCTATATGACTCATAGGAGCACAATCAGAATTTGTTGGTGACGATAATTTATTGACAGAGCAGCACTTTCTCATTTGTAACTAAAATGATCACCAGAAATATTCTCTCACTTTTGATAGATGATTTAGTAATATGACAAAAAATGTGATCAGTAAATAATTAGTTTGACATGAAGGGGTAATACACAGTTGATGGTGTATATACAGTTAATAATAAATTAACTGGATTACTTCTGTTAACTCAGTATAAGTGAAACATTGCAATAATCGTTCTGATGACTTATGGATAATAGGAAGATTAATGCCTATCTTAAAAAAAAAGGACTGTGGGCAATCAGGTAACTATAGCAGAGAACTATAAATAAGTTACCCTAACTTCAACTTTCTGAAAAAATTCAGCAGCAAATGATAAAACGACCTATTTGCAAGTACATAGGACAGAAGAATGAAGTACACAGCACACAGAATGGAGCTCCGTGAAGAACAATTAGGGTCAAACCAACCTAAACAATGTAATCTTTCTACAAAATGGCAAATAGAAAAGAAATTGTGTGTCATGTAGTTTCACTTTTGTAACATATCTGTTGCTCTTTCGTATGACGTTTTCTTTAAAAAATGGGGGAAGTGTAGTTAAGTGACATTGGGGTGGATGTAAACCAGATTGGATATGGATATCCACACAGAAGGAAATAAACTGGCCTCCATAATCATAATGTATCAGACAAGAAATAATAAGCTTCAAAAGCAACACAGAAAATTCAGAATAGACACTGGGGAAACATGTAAAGGTAAGGTAGCGAATTGCAGGCATAGATTGATGGGAGAGTCTCTGTCAGAGAAGTCTTTAACTGAAGTGGAAAAATGTCCATGCAGAATCATAGAGAGAGCTAATTCTGCCTTAGGGCAGGGAAAAGGACTAGATGACCTCTCAATGCCTTCTTAGTCCTGTTTTTCTCAGATTCTATTATGTAGATATCTAAATGTGAATACATTATTCAAAATGTTTTAATACCATATCTAATATTTTATAATAATACTAAAATAGTTAATACTATCTAATGAATGTTGGTAATGACACTCGTAATTTTTTTACTTATAGTTTAAATTATGATTGATATTTGAATGAATATTACTGAGTAAAAATGCCATCTATGGCCTAAGATTTAATTTGTGAATCAATATATAAATAAAAGATTCAAGGTCACTACATTTTATTATAATTTCATAACTTTAAATTTTATTTCCTAATAGGACCATTCAGATTGATAGATACAAAGTTTTTATGAAAAAAGAACCTGTGGAACGGTTCCAAGGATTAAGAATGCATCTGCTCTAGTCTCTTCAACAATAAAGATAAGAATGAAATTCAACTTTTTCAGGGGTCTGATAGGCAGGATCCCATGGGAGGCTCACCTGAACAGCAAAGGGACTGATGAGATCCATTTTTCTTCACAGAAAAACTCCTTAAAACACAAGAAGATTGTCCTGATTTCAGCTGGGATAGAGTTAATTTTCTTCATAGTAGCTAATATGGGTCTATGTTTTGGATTGGTGCTAAAAACAGTGCTGATAATGCAGAGATGTTTTAGCTGTTGCTAATTAGTTCTTACACTAGTCAAGGACTTTTCCAGCTTCCCATGCTCTGCCAGATGCACAAGAAGCCGGGAGGGAACACAGCTGGGACAGCTCACCCAAACTGACCAAAGGCATATTCCATACCATATGATGTCATGCTCACTATATAAACTGGGGGAAGAAGAAGGAAGTGGGGAATATTCGGAGTGATTGTGTTTGTCTTCCCAAGTAACCGTTACACATGATGGAGCCCTGCTTTCCTGGAGATGGCTGAACACCTGCCTGCCCATGGGAAGGAGTGAATGAATTCCTTGTTTTACTTTGCTTGCTTGCATGGCTTTTGCTTTATCTATTAAACTGGTTTTATCTCAACCCCCGAGTTTTCTCACTTTTACTCTTCTGATTCTCTCCCCCATCCCACTGGCGGGGAATGAGTGAGCAGCAGTGTGGTGCTTAGTTGCTGACTGGCGCTAAACCACAACAAATGTCAATCCCAATATGAAAAAGAAGGAGTGGCAGAAGGCCAGCTGAGTCAGTGGAGAAATTCTGGATGAGCTCAAGCACAAAAAGCAAGTATACAGAGTGGAGCTAGGGACGCTCCACTCAGCAGTAATGCAGAAACAGTGCCTAGGTCTCTAGGAAGAGAATTAAAGAAATCAAAGTTCAGCTGGCAATGAAAATGACAGGAGATGTGAAGGGGAACAAGAAACAATTATACAGGTAAGTAGAGAAATATAAGGGAGATAAAGCAAAATGTGGGTCTGCAACCGAATTAGACAGACATCTAGCTACATAGGGTATTGAAAAGCCTGAATACTCAGCACCTTGTCTACCCAGCAAAGTTTGCTGTCAGACTACCCAAGTCTATGCCCCTGGTAGCAGAGTATAGGGTAAAGAAGTGCTACCAAAGGTACCAGAAGACCAATTAGATGGAGGATGTCTTAGTGACCACTAGAGCAAACTTTATATATACAAGTCCATGGGACCAGACTGGATGCATCAAAAAGGGCTGACACCATTCTTAGGCAGCCTTTATCATCTTTGAAAAGTTACAGAGAATACAAGACATTCCTGATGACAAGAAAAACACAAATGTGATGCCCATTTTCAAGAAGGAAGAAAACTGTCACACAAGTCTGTCTCACCTCTGCCCCTGAGATGATAGAACAAATCTTGCTGGAAGTCATTTCCAGACATATTTGCATGATGAAACAGACATTGGGAACCGTCAATAAGTTGTGTGTGACCATAGTTCATGTGTAACCATGTCAATTAGCTTCTGTGATGAGATGATTGACTCAGTGGACAAGAGGAGGGTGGTAGCTGTCCTTTGTCTTGACTTTAGCAATGATTTTGACACAGTATTTCATAGTGTTCATGTAGCTAAATTGGAGAGTTATAGATAGGCAGACTATGAGGTGAAAAAAAATCTTGCTAGATTGCCAGGCTGCCAGAGAACACTAACAGATATCACTTCAAAGTCCCACTGGTGTTCAGGTATTAGTGGCATTCTGCAGAAGTTGGTACTAGGCTGCACCCTCACCAAATTCATTATTGACGTGAACCCAGGAGAAGAGGTAGATATACAGGAGGGTAGGAGTGCCATTTTGTCAAGCTGGAGAAACCCAGTGAAATTCAGTATAAACAAATGTAAAGTCCTGCACCTGGAATAGAGTCAACCCATGCAACAAGACAGGCTAGAAAACTGCTGTGCAAAGCAGTCCCAATGAGCAGAAAACTGAACATGAGACAACAGAGTACTCAGAGACTGCAGAGAAGACAGTCAGATTCTCCTGAAATATGCTCAGTGAAAGACTGAGGTACAACAGACAGACAGACACATGTTACTACAAAGAAAATTCTGATTAGTTATACATAAAAAAAAAATACTTCATGGTGATGGTGGTCAAGCACTGGAACATTGAAATCTGTGAAATATCCATCCCCGCTAGATATTCTGAAATCTAACAAATCTAATAGAGCAATCTAAATTAAAAGTTAGCCCTGTTTTAATCAGGAGCTTGGGTAAGATGACCTACAGAGTCCCTTCCATCCTAACAATTTCTTGGTTGTACTTTTCTTACATTTTTTTCAAAATTATAAGAAATCTACCTGTAATACCATATTTGTTGATTTAACCTTAGCTTCTCCTTTCAGAATCTCCTCTTCTTTCTTCTAGCTTCCTTAGCTGACACAATTTTAAAAAAACTCCTTTTGAGATTTATTTCCTTCAGATGTTGTAGTCCATTATCATATTAGCCACTGCTTGGCCATGTTGTGTTTATTTCTTTACATTTCATTCCTTTTGAACACTTAATCATTTTTATTGTACTTTCCTGAACTCCCTCTGGTTTGTTAATATAAGCGTGATATTGAGGCTCCCAGAACTGAACTTATTCTTGCAGGTGTGATCACACTGGGGTCATATAGAAAGAAACTATTGTCTGCCTGCTGTGTGATATCAATGTGACAGATTATTTGGTCTCTAAAAGTAGTTCTTATTTCATTTAAAATAGGAGGAAGAATGATCATTTCTGTATCTTTGCAAGCCTGGTACACAAACACAGACATGCACAAACAGGCAGACACACACAGATGTATACAGACATGTACAGTTCAGAAAGATTGAGCTAATTTCTATTTAACGTCTCCTGTCCAAAATGACTGCCATAGGAAAAAAAAAAAAAAAAGAGCGAAAAAGAGAAAATAAAAAGAAAAAAATATTCTTTGGGCCTTTTTACAGTAGGAAAAGCAGGAAAAATGGCTGGAAATAATAATTTTTTAAAAAATAGAACAGATGTAGGGGTGTATTAGTCATTGGTTAGGGACTGGATTGTGATTCATTTTCTTTGAATGGTACACCTGGTCATATAGTGATCTGATTAAATGCTTTTACAAAAAAATTTCATTATGACAGTAAACTTTACACCTTTTGATTAAATAAAACACAAAGTATAACTGAGCATGGACTGGAGGAAGATATCTTGGGATACAGGGAGTAGAAATGTTCTCAAAAGCTGTCTGCTGTTAAAGTTAAGCTCTGCTTTCCTGGCAGACTGTCATCTGGTTTCAAATTAGCAGTGTCATATAAGCCATCCTTTCTGTTTTAGCACAATTTTCTTTTTCTGGTCTTGATCAGTTTGGGGAATCTCTCTCAGACTGTCCCAAGAGAATCATCTTCACAGAAAAAGCTTTGGGCTCCGCTTCACACCTGACTCTCAGTGAGATGAAGCATAGACTAAAGGATCTTGCTCCCCCTCAATTATATTCCTAGATGAAATACAGTTCAGACAGGTCCACAGGAGAAGGTTATGAACTACAAGCAAGAAGTGAATTCAGAGGGTAAAAGTGACAATTATTTTTCTACATGAACAAAACTGGAAAAAGCATTGACCTTTTCCTTAAAAATATATCACACTGAAAGTTCAATACTGATGTTTTTATAGTCTTGCTTCACACAAATGTCCCAAACAAAACCTCTAAAAATATATCTGACATGCACTGATTTTTTTATATAATCACCTGATTACGCTTTTTTAAAAAGAAATATCTAGAAAGCATTGAAGCATTTCATGAAAAATAAATCTTTACAGATGAAGCAAAAACTTGAGATAATCTATGTAGAGTTATTTATCCTTATCCTGGTATCCACCCATTTAAAAATCATGTTTTGCACCCCCAGGAGATTCAATTGGAATATGACCTGTTTAAAACAGATCTGGACTGCACACCATGTCATAAACTTATGATCTTTAAAGCCAAAAGAAGCACAGAAAGCTAATTTTGAAGATATATTTTCAGATATTTTATCTGCTGGCATATTTGTCAGCTGATCCTCGAGGAGTATACAGTGAAATTATTTTCTGCAAACATGTTTAGGATGGCTTGAAGGCTGATCAAGGAGCTGACCTGGAGAAGACAGAGACCAATATGTCTCTCTCCAAGAGCTTCTGTCACTGAAAGGCAGTTTTCAAAGTAATTTCTTGTCTTGGCTTGCTGAAGAGAGACTTTAAATCCAATGAAATGTTTCAGACCAGATGTAACTGAGTATCTTCAGATAGGATCTAGTACGGAGTTAATGAGGGACCATTTGACCCATTCTGCTCACATTATAGAAAGTTTGCGCATTCTGGGTTCACAGTCTTCCTGTGTTTTTTTTACTTCAAGTCACTGAATATATTGCTTTGGCTATATATCATCATCATCCTTGTAGTTTTAATTATTTGGTTAGCTATGTGAACTTCACTCTGAAATTCTGCTAAAGCTCTTCCAGATTTTTGCTGAAGAAAAACACCATGGAAAAACAAAGCATGTAAAAGAGAAACTTCTCTTTTAATACCCTGTGCCACAATGGTGTAGTATATGTTTCAGTTGTTCTACAAGGAATTACAGCTGTAGAAGCATATCTGCAGCCTAACTTGCCTCCATAACCTTTGGTTCTATTCCTTTGCACATTAATTTTCAGTTTTCTATTTAGAGTAATCGCATAACTCTATCTCCACTTTTTTTTTTTTTTTTTTTTTTTTTTTTTTCTCAGATATGTCAGTGTCATAGTTTAACCCCAGCCAGCAATCAAGCACCAAACAGCCACTCGCTCACTCTCCCTGCAGTGGGATGGGGGAGAGAATCAGAAGGGCAAAAGTAAGAAAACTGATAGGCTGAGATAAGAACAGTTTAATGATTGAAATAAACTAAACTAAACTAAACTAAACTAAATTAAAATAAAATTTAAAAGAAGTAATGAAAAGGAAAACAACAAAAAGAGAAAGAGAAACAAAACCCAGGAAAAGCAAGTGATGCAACTGCTCACCACCTGCTGACTGACACCTAGCCAGTCCCCCAGCAGCGATTGCTGCCCCCCAGCCAACTACCCCCAGCTTATATACTGAGCATGACGTCATATGGTATGGAATATCCATTTGGCCAGTCTGGGTCAGCTGTCCTGGCTGTGCCTCCTCCCAGCTTCTTGTGCACCTCCTCCCTGGCAAAGCATGGGAAGCTGAAAAGTCCTTGACTTAGTGTAAGCACTGCTTAGCAACAACTAAAATATCAGTGTGTTATCAACATTATTCTCATGCTAAAAAGAAAACACAGAACTATGTCAGCCACTAGGAGGAAAATTAAGTCTATCCCAGCCAAAAACAGGACAGTCAGTTCTGTAAAAATATCTAAGTAATTAAAATTACTTTTAATCACTTAGATTAACGGATTAATTACTATCCACTGTTACTCTTCCATGTGGGCACAAATGATGCTATAAGCCAGAGCCTGGGCAGAAACAAGGAAGACTATAAAGCCCTGGGGGAGCAAGTGAAAAATATTGGTGCCCAGGTCATCTTCTCCTCTATTTTACCAGTTGGAGAAAAATTGGCAGCCGGTAACAGACGAATAATACAAATCAACTCTTGGCTACATGGCTGGTGCTGTTGTGAGGGTTTTGGTTTTTATGACAATGGGACATTCCCCAGCAACCATAGCTTGTTAGGGAGGGTTGGAATCCACCTGTCTAGAAGGGGCAAGGGAATCTTTGGCAGCAGACTGGCCAACTTGGTGAGGCAGGCATCAAACTGAAGGACATGGGGGGCAGGGTCCAAAGTGTCAATATTAATGCCATCACATCCAACAGGGAAATAAAACAGGCCAACCAGAGCAGCAACAAAAGTGTCTTAGCTGCCTCACAAGATAAGAATCAGAAGACCAACCACCTCAAGGGTGTGCATGGCTATAGTGGGTCCTCGTGCACCCCTCCAGGGAAACCTGTGTGCTCAGTTATCTCTCTGAAATGCCTGTACACCAATTCCTGCAGCATGGGGAATAAACAGGAGGAACGAGACATCTGTGTGCGGTCACAAGGCCGTGATCTCATTGCAATTACAAAGACATGATGGGATAGCATGCCTGACTGGAAGACGAGTTGGGGGAGTTGTTCTTTATGTGAAGGAGCAACTGGAATGTGCCGAGCTCTGCCTTGAGCTGCAGGAACAACAAATCGAGAGCTTATGGGTAAAAACTACAGGGCAGACAAATACGGGTGACACTGTTGTGAGCATTAGCTACAGGCCACCTGATCAGGAAGAGGAATTCAATGCAGACTTTTACGGACAGCTGGAAGTAGCCTCGCAATCACAGGCCCTGGTTCTCGTGGGGGACTTCAACCACCCTGATATTTGGTGGAAAACACAACGTGGTGAGGCGTGCAAAATACAGGAGGTTCCTGCAGAGAATCAGGGATAATTTTTTGACACAGGTGGTGGAGGAGCCAATGAAGTGAATGTGCTGCTCGACCTTATACTAACAAACAAAGAAGGGCTGGTTGAGGCTGTGAGGGTTGGGTGTAGCCTTGGCTGCAGTGACCATGAGATGGTGGAGTTCAGGATCCTGTGTGGTAGAAGCAGGGTGACAAGTAGAATTACAACCCTGGACTTCAGGAGAGCTAAATTTGGCCTCTTCAAAGACCTGCTTGGATTAATCCCATGGGTTAGGGCTCTAGAAGGTAGGGGTGTCCAAGAGAGCTGGTCAGTATTCAAGGACCACTTCCTCCAAGCTCAAGATCGGTACATCTCTGTGAGGAAGAAGTCAAGCAAAGGAGCCAGGAAACCTGCATGGATGAGCAAAGAGTTTCTAGAGAAACTCAAATGGAAGAAGGAGGTTTACATTATGTGGAAAAAGGGACTGGCCACTTGGGAGGAATATAGGAATATTGTCAGGGTATGCAGAGATGCAACGAGGAAGGCCAAGGCCCACTTGGAGCTAAACCTGGCAAGGGATGTCAAGGATAACAAGAAGGGCTTCTTCAAATACAACAGTAGTAGAAGAAAGACTGGGGAAACTGTGGGACCACTGCTGAATGAGGTGGGTGCCCTGGTGAGGCAGGATGCAGAGAAGGCAGAGTTACTGAAGGCCAACTTTGCTTCAGTCTTTACTGCTAAGGCTGGCCCTGAGGCATCCCAGCCCCCAGAGGTGAGAGAAAAAATCTGTGCTGCTGTTCAGCGAGACCTGGACAGGCTGGAGAGCTGGGCCCAGGTGAACGTAATGAAATTCAACAAAAACAAGTGTAAGGTCCTGCACCTGGGGAGGAACAACCCCATGCACCAGTACAGGTTGGGGGTTGACCTGCTGGAAAGCAGCTCTGCTGAGAAGAACCTGGGAGTGCTGGTGGACAACAAGTTGACCATGAGGCAGCAATGAGCCCTTGTGGCCAAGAAGGCCAACGGTATCCTGGGGTGCATCAAAAGGAGTGTGGCCAGCAAGGCAAGGCAGGTTATCCTCCACCTCTACTCCACCCTAGTGAGGCCACATCTGGAGGACTGCATCCAGTTCTGGGCCCCACAGATCAAGAAAGACAGGGAACTACTGGATAGAGTCCAGTGGAGAGCTACCAAGGTGATCAGGGGACTGGAGCATCTCTCTTATGAGGAAAGGCTGAGAGACCTGGGTTTGTTCAGCCTGGAGAAGAGAAGACAGAGAGGGGAATCTTGTCAATGCTCATAACTATCTAAAGGGTGGGTGTCAAGAGGATGGGGCTGGACTCTTTTCAGTGGTGCCCAAGGACAGGACAAGGGGCAATGGGCACAACTGGAACACATGAAGTTCCACGTGAATATGAGGAAAAACTTCTTTACTGTGCGGGTGACAGAGCACTGGAGCAGGTTGCCCAGAGAGGTTGTGGACTCTCCTCCTCTGGGAATATTCAAAACCCTCCTGGATGCAGTCCTGTGCACCCTGCTGTAGGTGTACCTGCTGAAGGAGTGGGGTTGGATGAGATGATCTCCAGAGGTCCCTTCCAACCCCAACCATTCTGTGATTCTGACACCTGACTTGAAAGAGACATTTTGCCAACTGATTTCCCCTATCTTTTTCTGTTCAGAAACAGAAGAAAAACTCATCGCATCTTCCACTAGTTTGGATTCCATATGACACCAGAGAGAAAAATTCTGTCTTGTCTGAGTATGTTTATGCTCTTCCTAGCATATTATTTTGCTGATCTTTCAATAAATATATTATTTTAAAAAACATATTATTTTCCTATATCATAAACTAATTCAAAGGCATTTTGAGCGTGACCATAATTAGTATGACAATGTTCTCAAAAATGCTTGTGGAATAAGGCACTAGAAATTAACAGTATATTACTCATTACAATGCTAGCGCTAGTGAGATCACAAACATATCATTTTTGTTTCTTGATCCTGAGTGTCATGACTGTGTCTTTTTTCACTAAAGCTCAGGCCTTATTTGCCCTATTTCCCTGCTGAAAACACAGAAGCTTTAGTGGATATTATTTATGCTTCATGATGAAGAATAGGCCTCTCTTTGAACTTGAGCTCTCTTCACATGTATAGCCAGACAATAATATACAGGACAAATAGAATTAATTATAACACCAGCTATGAATATTAATGAGTGAAACATCATCTTACATTTTAGGATAAGTATTCTTATTTAAGACTAATAATCACTATCTTTTTTTCTAATGATGGGGCTCCCTAATCTCTTTTCAACAGCACTGCTGCTAATCAACATGAAGCAAACCACCACATTATTCAGAGAACAGCCATGCCTCCGCGGTCTGAACAGTAATGGAGTCTGACAACATGTTATAAACCAAACTTTATTGAGGCAATAAGAAAGATGAGCAACAACGCACCCATGCAGTGATTCACTTGATCACCGATAGCAAACACAAGGTCATAAGCAATGCCATGGCTCCGGTGGAGTAGCAGGGACCCTTCATGTCCAAGTCACATGACAGCAACAGTCAATCATGCAAATGACTTTTGAATGCGGGTAAGAGTTGCACCACTCTCTAGCTCCACCAATGGTAGTTTGAGTTGACAGAGTCACCGCTTACATGGCAGTAGCGCATCCTACGTGTCGTCTCAGATGGTGTGAGTGTTATCCTGCCTAAGTGATGATGTTGATCAGTGGGCAGGGTGTCAGCCTCCAAGAAAAGAGAGACTTGTACGAACAGAACCAGCTTGTAATAAAGACACTCTTATAAAATTCCCAACAATTCTCAGCTTCTGTTGTATTGTCAAGATTAGATCTGAAGATACAAAGTAATATGAGTGAAGATTTTTTGTCATGTCTGTAGGGAGTTTTCTTTGATATGGCAAACTAAACATTGAAGACAGAGTGAGGTTCAAGCTAGAAATAAGTTGGAAAAATAAGGACAGCATATTATATGAACTGATAGTCTATAGCACCAATAGATATACATCTGGAAATTTTAGATGAGTTGTGTTCATTCTTCCAAACAATATCGTCTGGTTCATTTGTTGTTGCTTGATAGGAACTCTGTACAAAATGAAAACTGCCACTTGCCAAGTGTCAGAATTCTAGACAAAATGTCCATTAAGAAAAAGATCAGATATCAACAAAAAATTTATGGAATGACGTTTTCTCAAGACAGTGGTTTTGAGAATTAAGTAACTAAGATTTTTTTTCCCATTTAATCATAAACTAAGATTTGTGTGTACAGAAGGTAGGTTTAATTGTCTATCAGTATACTTTTATTTTGCTGGTGGTGGGAATATGATTCTGCAATGAAAGCAAATAAAGGTGTGGTTCATGATTATGCCTCCTAAAAGAGTTTTCTTGTTTGTTGCTCTGTGTATGACAGAACAAAACAACATACACAACAGCTTCTTATACCTTTAAAGCCCATTCTCATTACATTGCGCTGGACTTCAGGCTCGCTCTCCATCTGATTTACCTCACCTTAAATCAGTGCACAAAAGTGAACCAGTACTCTATCTGCACCCTTATTACAGCCAAGCAGTGCAGAAAGATTCATTTACATACTGTATGCACAGCACTTCCATTTCTATACGCTAAAATAGTAGAAAAGCGTGACATATTCAGTTTGAGTTCAATTTGGGAGCGAGTATGCTGACCAGATACTTTTCTTCGGAGCATCTTTCTGCCTGTTTTTTCTCCAAGCCATATTTGCATAATTCATTCATTATTCCTGCCTAAGTGCAGAACTTCAAAACTTTCTGTGTTGGATTTTATCAGCTTATCTGTTTGTCTGTTTTCTGATCACTTCCCCAATGGATCATTTGTGAAATTAAATAAGTCTATTTTGTATTTCAACATTTAAATCATTCATGAAAAAACGGAACCATACAAGACATGAAAGACCTCTGCAGAACCTGTCTAAATATTACTTTCCAATTTGATAGCCAATCACTGTTAATGACTTCCTGGACACATCTGATAATTTTGCACTTTTATAGTATTAATCATCTTAATCTTATTTTTTGCTTATAAGTGTCATGTAAAGCAGCTTCAAAAGATTTTGTAAATTCAAAATACTTAACACAGCATATACATTTCTTCTCCTTTATCTGTAAGGCCGTTATCCTACCACAGAAAGGAAATTAGATTATTCTGACAAGCTTTGTTCCCAAGAAATCCGTGCTGGCAGTTCTTCTACTCTTATGTTATCTCCAGGTGCTTATAAAATGTTTGATTATTTGTTCCAGCTTTTTATAAAAGGAACTAAAGCTGACTTGTGTATAATTCTCCATTTCTACTTTTCCACCTTTTTGAAGATGAGAGCTGTGATTTTCCTTTTTCCAGCTCTCCAAAACTTCATAATCTTTCATGAATTCTGTAAGGTTTCAGCAAGTCTTTAAAGTTTTCTGAGTAAAATTCAACTGGACTATCCGATGTAAAACTTCTAACTTACTTACATTAGAGTCCTTTAATATACTTTTCCTTCTTCCAAACTGAATCTTTACCACTTTCTTGTTGATTATGTGTCAAGCTGCCTGATCTCAGACAATATTTTTAGCAAAATTTTTAAAAAGAACATTAAACACTTTAGCATTCTTGGTATCATCATCAGTTCTTTCTTCCCCTGATCAGATTTTCCCTTTACCTTCATCTTGATACTAACATGCTTACTGAATGTCTTCTTGTTGCTCCTTATGACTCTTGCCAGTTGTGTCTTATTTTACATCTTGGTCTTTTAGGATTTTTTTCCCACATGTTTGCCCTTATTAATTTGACCTCTTTTTCTATGTTCTGTATACTACCTTCGTGCAGTTTAAATCACTGAAGAATCAATACTTTACTAAAGGTGGTTCTTTTTCTACACTTTCTATCCTTCCAGTGTTTGCATAGTCTGTGATTATGCTTTTAATATAGTTTCTTGCTTAAACTGCCAAATTTCTTCTTCTTTAGTCTTGTTTCTCACAGAATACAGGTTCTCAAAATTCTTAATTATTGTTCTAATAAATTTGCATGTTCAAGGTTTATTTAATCTAATGTCTGAGAGTCAGGAGGTTTCTCCAAGGGAAATCTATAAAGGCAGTTGAAAGCATTTTAGTTTTCCCTGTTCTGTGGGCTTTGACCTATTTCCCACAATCATCCAGACATTTTCATCTAACAAATCCCCTGCTATTGAAGGACATACCCTTGATCTCTTCTGCTTTCTTGCTGAGACACATTGTAATTTTTTATCATCTTTGTTATTGATCTTAATTTTTTCTAAGGAACTAAAAATAATCTTGGGGTTTGGGGTTATGTAGAAATATGTGAAGTAAATATACTTAGTCATAATTTTCCAGGGACATTGACTTAGGGGCCAACAGTTCTTCATTAGTCTACATTCCTTTAACATTAAATTAGTGTATGTAGTTGTTAAATATTTTTGGCATAAAAATTACCATTTAAATATTTACCTCTGTACTGAATACTTGTATGCAAAGCTCTAACACCTAATGGGCTCTTCACCATTTGTTAGCCAATTATTTATGCTAAACCCGAGAATCTTATTTTGTTCTTTTTATAAGTTACTTTTATCCTCTCTCTCAAAAGATAACTAGAAAATAAAGGGAAGATCAGGAAAGTGAGAGTTTACTCTAACTTTCAGATGACCTATGAAAACTGTACCTTATGGGTAGCTGATATCTGTACTACTGGTGCACTTGGATTTATACCGTGTCTGTCTTGGCCAGGACACAAAAACTGAGAGGAAAGAAAAAAAAAATCTGAATTATAACTTCATTAAAGTGAAATAACAGTTGCAGGTCTTCTTAACCAATTCAGAAATACCCACCCCAGAATGCAACATATACATGACCTAGAAAATGTACTCATTATCAGATAAACATATGGCTTATTTTAAATACATTTGTAAAGAAAGGATACTGCCACAGAGAATTAATCGGGTATGATGCTCATAGTATACTATGAATCACAATAACAAACCTAACTAGCCATTGTGGTAAGAGCAGTGAAATGGAACTCAAAATAAACAGCGCCAATGAGAGTGTATCAGTTAGCTTGAAAGGATTGGAGCTTTCCAATGGAGGAAGAGCAACCATATACAGTATCTATTCAAGGACTATTACATGCAAATGGAAAGTGTCTCCCTAAAGCCAAGCACAACTATTTGCCATATGAGAGGTAAACAACAAATAAATAGCTTTGCTGCCATAGGATGTTTTCCTATTCATTTCCTAAGTCTCTCCTCTGTAGGATTCTTAGGCATCTGATAACATGGTTGAACTCAGATTACAACCTTGATTCAACGCAGGTACTAAGCTGACTCTCTTCTGTGCATGTTTTCAATAAACTGAAAAACATCATGCTTTCCTACCTTGAAATCTGTTTTTTCACATTTTGCAACTGACCAAAAGATTCAGCTGTTACTGGAGAACAGGGATGGTCTATCAGAGAGAAATACAAACAAGACATCGTGATTTCATCATCCCCATTTGAAACAAAGTTTTTTTAAAAAAAAGAGTATGTCTTTTTGTCAGGGGAGGAAGGGTAGACACAGAATTAAGTGGGATATCCTTATAACTGACTTTCCTATTGCTGGCAAAACAATAGATACAGGCACAAAACCTTGGGGACACTTGTGGCTTCAAATTCATGCTTTCCACTTAAATGGTTGTCTATTTTCAAATAGATCTCCACCCAGACAAATGAACTTGTCATTGCAGCACAAAGAGACATCCACAGAGCCATCTTTAAGTGAGTGAGAAAAGGAAGCAAGGAAACAGTATTTGTGAAGAATAACCTGGTCTTTAACATGAATTAACAACTAGAGGAATACTCTCTGGCTGCTGACCTGCTGCATTCATGCTTCAGTGTCTTCACAGTTATTTTTTACAAGTAGCTTGATTAAAGCTGCTGCACAGTAAGCTGATTCATATTAGTCATGCTAGATAATAAAGGCAAGCAAATTTATTTTCTTAATATTATTCATTCTTAACAGAGGACATCAGGGAGTCATCAGTCTGCAGTCAACACTACTGTGATCTGGTTTGTTCCATTGTATTGCCACCTTGTATCTCCTTTTGGTGAACTTTCACAGGACTTTGTGGTGCAAAATAGGAACAAATTACTTATACACAAAGTTGTATTTAAGTGAAACCTTTTCAGTATGATTTCTTAGAGTACTGAAATATTCATCATAAGAAAAGACAGATGCTTTACCAAAAATAATTTCTTACAAAAATGTCTGTTTCTCCAAGGTAATAAAGATAAAAATTTCTCTTCTGACTTTCACTTGATGATTGCAATTCACATTATGGAGATAACATTAAGATATGCGTCACTGTCTGCTGAGTAAATTGTACAAGCTTTGGGAGGGATATCAAAAGACTAAATTTATCCACATTTTCACTTAGCCTCTGAAAACACTCAAAGCAGACTTCAGGTAAAATATTGAAATATGTAAGCTCATCGCAACAACAGATATATGGGACAGGAGGAGAAAGCACATATAAAATTATGACTATATATATGCTATACTTTGACTCAGGATAATAAAGCTACCTAAAATATATAGCTCTATTCTGAGACTCAACTGTGGAAATATTCCACTCATGCCCAATGCTGGTTTGGTTTCCAAGGTGCTCCCTCTAGAATCAGACAGATGCGTATAGGTAGCATGTAATAAGTAAGTATGGCCAAAGGAAAAGAAAGACAATTGTCACTTATGTTTATATTTGATTTATACTATGTGATGGATATTCACTTCTTTAGTGAGGAATTTGTCTTTGAAAGGGATTGCAGAAAGGAGTCAAACTTCTGGCTTTCACCAGATGTTATCCAAGTCATTATTGTCTGGATGCAAGATAAGATCTAATGAAAACAAGGTTTCTTAGAAATTTAGTCACGTCTTAAAAAATCTCAAATATCACCAATCTATGGAAACACTTTGCTAGGTTAATCTGATTTATTTTAGATGTCTACATTGGGAAAACATAATTCATTTGCTGCAAGTGTCTATCTCTGTTGACTCTAAAAGGAGCCTGATGCAAGTAGCTGAGAACTAAATATAGATTAAATGCATTCTGTTTAGATTATAGATCAATTATTCAGAATTAATATCAGTTAACTACCTGTGTAAACACAAGATAATTACAGGTCTGTACAAGCATTCTTAATAGTGAGAATAAATTTGAAAGTAAAAAGTGTGCCTGAAGTAAGCTTTGAGCTCTGAGGCCCTTCCCAAGATCAAATATTCAGCCAGTGAAGCTGGAAATATAAAGAAGCCACCATGAAACATACTCGAGAAGCTGTGTAGCCAGGCTGGCTTGTTGCATGGTATAGTCAGTTTTTTATACCACATTAACAGCTCATATATGTTACCAGCCAAGCTATCTGCAAAAATTTTGCCCAGCCATTTGTAGATCACTTGCCAGCCTCCTGAGGTTTGCGACGTAACTGGATTATGAAGTTTCTAGTGTTTTGGTTTGGTTTGGTTTGGGGCTTTATTTTGAGATAGATATTTAATTCCTAATTCCCTCTTCTCCTTCTCCTGGGGAAGGTCAAACATTAAAATTATTGTTACATCAACATCTCCAGCAAGTTATACTCAGAACTCAACTTCAGTCATGTAGCTCTACGGTAACTCCATTGTTCTTAACAGGTTTACTATGTACCTGAGCAAATACTCTACGAACTAAATGAAACCAAAAAATTGGCCCAAATCTCCTCTATATTCCCTGTGTTGCCAAGTAACCCTAATACATAATAATTACTATTATATTTGCTGAAAATTACTAAAATGATTCATATACATCATTGCTGAAACCAAAGCATGTTGCCAAAGGAGGAGGTAGAAGGCTGCCCTAGGAAGCCGCACAACGGTGAGGAGTTTGAGAGTGAAAGGTCTGCACAGCATGGAGGGAGTTTAATCCCGTCCATACCACCTAGAAGGAGTAGTTCCTAGAACCTCTGGAACTGGACCTTATTTTCATCTCAGAGGACACTGGTTGGTTCCCTATAAAACAATGCCTGGGCACTCCATCCTCAGCATGGAATGGGAATATGGGTCTGGAAACTGAGCCACAAAATAATATGACATAAAAACCGAAACTTATGTTATTGATACCTAAACATTATATAGTCATTTCACATCATGTAAGTCACATAATGTAAGCTTTTCATCTTGCTTGTTGACAAATCTAGTCAGCAAAGACACATGGGTACCTCCAAAAAGCAACAGAAAGCAATTTATCCTATCTATCTGGCTTAGACATCTATGTTTAAAACAGAGGTACTGGGAGAGAGGTAACTCTTAATTTTCATTGTCAATTAAATAAGCCTAGATTAATATATTGTTTGTTTATTTTTTAGGTGAACTAAAGGTAAATGAGATAAATCCCAGCCCTAGCCCTTAATTAATTACAATCGAAATTTAACAGGAACTGGAGCAATTCTTTCCAAACCTTTTCATTCCTGTCATTACACCATGACACTATTTAAAATCTACACTATGTTAGAGAAATTTGATTCTGTATTTTTTCTAAGTTAATCACCTCCTCAAAATACAAGGAAAAAACCCGTCTTTTCTTTAGTCCAGAGATCCAGTAAAAAGAGAATGCTAGGCCACAGCACAAATGGTCATCTTCCAGATTTTCAACACAGGCTACTGAAATGTGCAGTAAAGAAAATATTTTGCTAAAGTGAAGTAAGTATTTGTAAGTCTACACATAATTTCAGGATTAGCCATGCTAAAGCTGAAAAATGTACATTTACTTATTTTTGCTATTTATTTTAAGAAAGGGCACACAATACTGAATTTGAGATAAAATCTCCTGGACCATCTGATATCTGTTTCAATGTGCTACAAGTTTATCACTGGTTATTTCCATGAAAAATGGAAAATAACCTTTTAGATCACATAGTCCACACCTTACAACTGCAGTGGTTCAATTTTACAGTACTTTTTTTTTTCTGTCAGTTTTGTTAACTCCAAGATCCCTCGTGTTGGTTTGATGTTGCTTGTTTAATATGTATAAATAGACAGTACATGGACAAACACATTTAAACAAACATATGGGGGTTTTCAGCACGATGAGTTCATGCTAGTGTATTTGGCAGTTCTCTTCTCCTCCTACATTCAGGCTGTTCTATATAATAGGCTTAAATCTGTGCTTAGTACAGTAAATTATACCAGCGTTAGCTTGCATTACTGAAATTTAAAATCCCTCTTTTAGTTTCTCTTTTGACTGTTTGTGATTTTTCCCTTTTATATACACGTAAACACAGTCTTTCAGCTTCTCTCCCATGCTTTGTCTCTCATCTCGCCCAACACACACAGAAACACACATCTAACAGATTTTTCAGTTGCCTGAGATTCCTCAAAGCTCTTCTGCAGCAGAAATCCTCCTGTCTTCACCCCAAGTTTTGTGGGTTAATTTAATACCACCTCAACCCACTTTTCATCTGCAGAAAGGGTCAGAGACTGCAGTACCTAGGGAAGGAGAAGTGGGTGGCCAGGAAAACCTCTGAGAGGAAGGAGGAGAAATGGAGTGAGTTCTCTGGTTCACAGCTTTGAAGAGCCAGAGAAACGGTTTTGGATATTGGCTGTGAGTTTCTCTCATGGTCAGTTTGGTTCCTGATTACAGAATAGCATCAAGGTGTTGCTCCCCTCACAGATATTGCCAGAACTGTCTAGATGCCCTATGTAAAATGCACATTTCCAAGTTCTGTTCAAAATGGGGTGTTGCAATTCAGACACAAAATTCTGGAATGAGCAGATACTGTGATCAGGAATACCTGATCATCCTGAATAACAACTCAAGAGCAACCAGAATAAGTAAGTACTGTGAGACATCTTCCAATTGCATTTTCATCAATACACAGAAAAAATCATGACAGTTACTCTAAAGTATTACAATAATAAAAAACCAAACCAAAACAGCATGTTCATCTTTGCTTATTTAAAATCTCTCAGTCAGAGTCAATATGATAAGCAAATGCATACAGCGATGAGTAGGGTTTGCACATTCTGAACTGTGATTAAATTAGATCAACAACAATTTCTGAAGTCCAAAGAAAATACATTTATTAAAATGTGCTGTGTCACCAAACTGAAGCGTGATCAGGGACATAGATCAAAATTATAAAGGTTAACACTTTGAATTTTCTATTTATTTTTAACATTCATTAAAAAATGCACTGAATTCAACACTTTTAGGACAGAACTACTCCATGCATTCAAGAGTTTGACAATATGCAAGAGTATTATTTTTACTACTGCTAATGTCCATGTATTAAAATGTACCTATCCCCTGGCTGGGCTTAAATACTTTAGTCTGGTGGTAAATATATACTTTTTTTTTTTTTTTTTTTTCCATAGATAATGTAAATAGTACATAACTGGTTAGCATAACACTGTGCTGAATTATAGCTATTCTATTTAATATTTCTTTTTATTTACTTTATTGGAAATATAAACACTCAGGCAAAGTTAGGCCCCCTTGAAATTTTCCTCAGTGGATTACCTGGTATTAAAAAGTATTTTGTTTACCTTTTCTAATTCAAACAAATGTTGCAATTGTTGTTCCCATTTAAAATATAGATGTAAAGTATTGAGACAATTTTATTCTTCTTGTAGTTCCACAGACTAAGAATTAAGTTTAAAATATGTGTATATGCATGTACATGTGTATAAGTGCTTGTATATATAGATATATATGTATATGTATACAGTGTAAAATTAAAAACAGAATAAATGAGGAACTGAAAATTGCCAGCATTATACTCAGTTGCTACCTGCTTTCTGGTGATAGTCACCTTGCAAGAGGAATGTTACAATAGAAGGCTAACCAGGCTCTTCTGCTGTAAACATCTGCTTATATTAGTTAAGCTCATCAACAGAAGTTTGGTGCAATTAGTGTATGCAGCTTTAATGAAACATACAAAACAGTAATTGCAGCCATAATTATAATATAATTAAACTGCAATCATATAATTAAAGTAAGCTACATAAAAACTTTGCCTTTGAAACAACTCAAAAGAGCACTGTACCTTTTTTTAACATCTCATATCTACTTCTACACATTTTCTTCCAAATATATAGAGAGACAATAGTATAAATTTAATAGGAAGAAAACAATGGCAGCAAAACTTACATTGTTTACTTGACAACCTTCCGTCGTTTTCTGTGCATTTACTATTTACTGAGCAAAAAGATACTCAAGTGCAGATACATTCCTTATAGCTGTGGCCCTGTCAAATTTCATTAGGAAAGCAAGTCTGGGTCCAGTCAACACTCAGGTAGCAGACCTTTAAGGAGACATCAGGTGCTACAGGAAGTGATATAACGGGACTCCATAAATAGCACCTTCTAAGTTGATCTCAGAACAATGTTAAATGACTGTGATTTGTACATGCTGCCATTGGAGGATATGGCAGGATATCTACTGTCATTTATGGATACCAAACAAGGTATGGCAGTGCAGTGTCATATCAGTAGAGAAAGAAAGAAAGAAATCAAGGGGTCAGCGTGCCTCTGAGGAAACCTGATTGCTTATTCCTGGTATTTGGGTCATTTAACCCATTCTCCTTGCTGCCTAGTAACCTCTCCATCTTCTCATGTCATTGGTGTTCCTGAAGGAGAAAAAAAAGCTTATAATGTGGCCCATTTGTTTCAAACACAAAAAAAGGGCATTTGGTTTTGTCCTGTTGTCCTCCTCCCACCTTCTACAAGGAAGAAAATATTTAAATGGAGGTGTTGTCTTGTGGACATCTCTGTCATGTACAATCACATTGTTTGGGACCTTTTTCATTTGCTAAGTAGATGTAGCTAGAAAATGCCTGAGATTTGTTTTTGCTTCTTCAGAAGATAATGCTTGGTTAAAATCAAGACATATCAACATTACCACCATTTATTTAAGAAGGATCTTTGCTCCCAGGGCTTTCCGGTTATTGCTGAGTCATATATTTTCTCCATAAGTCTGCTTTGAATGATCTAGAGTGGAAAGAAAATGTCATCTATTTCACCTGTTTCTTTTTTCTTTTTTTCCTTTTCTTTTTTTTTTTTTTTGTTTTCTCAACTGATTGGTGAGAGTCACAGTGTCTAGCTTTGAAAGCAATTTTTATTTTATTTAACCAAAAAACAAAATCAATATTAGAATTTTTTGTGGCTTTGCACCTTTATTTGAATGAAAGCTATGAACAGAAACAGGAAGAAAAATCAGCTTTGCATAATGAATGCATGGTTTATATCAGGCTTGAAAAACAGAAATTCATCAAATCTTTTAATACTATCAACTATTTAAGTAAGAAGGTAGTTGCAGGAATTTATAATACAAAAGCAAATTTCAGGAAAAAGGACTCACAGAAATTTTCAAAACTTTTTCTCAAGTATTTGTGTCATAGGACGTTTTGGTCAAAATACAATAACTTGTGACAGGGTTAAAACACCAAGACAGGACTCATAAGCCCCACCTTCTACACTGTCCTTTCTTTCACTCTAGCACATTTAACTTCAAAACTTCACTCATAGATCTTCTGGTGGTTGAAGTTCCTTCCATGTATTAGATTTATATGTGTACAGTTTATAGACCAGGAGCAGTTGCAAACCATTCATAGGTAAACATTCTGACGATGATTTTAGGGGTGAGACAGCCAATTAATTGGCACGTTAAAGGTCCTTATTTTTTGGTGTTTTTTGTTTGTTTGTTTGTTTGTTTTTTAATTCTAGTCAGTTAAGCATCATTGCCCTAGGTTTGTGTGGCAAGGTTTGATAGTGGGGGGGCTACAGGGGTGGCTTCTGTGAGAAGCTCCTAGAAGCTTCCCCTATGTCTGATAGAGACAATGCCAGCCGGCTCCAAGACGGATCCACTGTTGGCCAAGGCCGAGTCAATCAGTGATGGTGGCAGCACCTCTGGGATAACACAGATAAGAGGGGGGAACAAAAAAAAACCAACCCTGCACTATTGCAGCTAGAGAGAGGATTGAGACTATGTCAGAGAAACAACCCTGCGGATACCAAGGTCACTGAAGAAGGAAGGGGAGGAAGTGTTCTAGGAGCTGAAGTAGAGATTCCCCAGCAGCTCATGGTGAAGACCATGGGGAGGCAAGCTGTCCCTCTGCAGCCCATGGAGGTTAACAGTGAAGCAGATATCCACCTGCAGCCTGTGGAGGACCCCATGTTGGAACAGGTGGAGGCACCAGAAGGAATCTCTGAACCTGTGCAGAGCCCATGCTGGAGCAGGCTCCTGGCAGGACAAGTGACCCTGTGGAGAGAGCAGCCCACGCTGGAGCAGGTTTGCTGGCAGGACTTGTAACCCCATGGGGGACCCACGCTGGAGCAGGTTTGCTGGCAGGACTTGTAACCCCATGGGGGACCCATGCTGGAGCTGTCTTTTCCTCGTGGAATCCCCAGAAGGATTGCACCCCGTGGAAAGGACAAGTGAAAAGGACCCATGCTGGAGCAGTTCGTGAAGAACTGCAGCCCGTGGGAAGGTCCCACACTGGGAAAGTTCATGGATGACTCTCTGCTGTGGGAGGGACCCCACGCTGGAGCAGGGGAAGAGTGTGAGAAGGAAGAATGGGCAGAGAGAGTGTGTGATGAACCGACCGCAACCACCATTCCCCATCCTCCTGTGATACTCAGGACGGAAGGAGGTAGAGAACATCAGGAATGAAGTTGAGCCTGGGGAGAAGGGAGTATTGGGGGGATGGTGTTTTAAGATTTGGGTTTATTCCTCATTACCCTACTCCAATTAGATTGTTAATAAATTGAATTAATTTCCCCGAGTCAAGTGCTTTTGCCCATGACAGTAAGTGGTGAGTGGTCTTTCCCTGTCCTTGTCTCAACCCACAAGCCGTTTGGGTTTTTTTTCTCCCTCTGTCCTGCTGAGGAGGGGAAGTGATAGAGCAGCTTGGTGGGCACCTGGCATCCGGCCAGGGTCAACCCACCACAATTGTTTTCATTACTCTCTATAACTCTTCTTTTATAAATCTGTTTACATGCAAGTTTGTACTCCTGAACCCTTCATTCTCTTGACCAAATCTTGAAAATCATTCTGATAAACATCTCTGTGTACAGAGCATTTTCTCTCTGACATCTAAAAACTGTAATGATATTCTCAGTGTAAATGGATCATTTAAATAATACTGTGGAACATTAAAGAAACATGCAGTAGTGCTGAATTTTCCCCAAAGAGCTTATTGACATTGTAGTTCCATTTTACCTTGTTATCTATTCATAACTGAATTACCAAAAATATTAAACTAAAGTAAAGTAAAATGGGTATCTATTCACATGAGGAAACATTTCTCTCTAACTACCAGTGACTCCTGTGATTATGGCATCTTTGATTCATAGATCTTACTTACCTGTGAAAATTATGAGTTAGGAGTAGTAATCCGTAGCTCTCAAAACAAACAAAAAATGCATATTTTTCTTCAGCCTGCAGATGGGAAACTAAGGCAACTAAGTTTTAATTATTTTTTCCAAGGTAATGTATATCAACCACCTTTGAGGTGTCTTGAAACCCTATATGATGTCTACTAGATATGCTTACTCTCTTAGTGCTAGCAGACTATGAAAAAAATTAAAATTTTTGAAGGTACTTAACTATAATACACTTCACAAGTGATTTTCAGCCAAATTATTATATTTTTTACAAGATGAAATTAGATGTGATGCACAGTTTACACTAGCGTCACCTTTTAAAAACAATTATAAATGGTCCTTACAAACATTTTCTATGTGAAGGCAAAAAGAATAATTTCAAAACGCACACTAGTCAGTATGTGTGTGCCAACATTTTCTTACAGGACCTGATCTGAAGATTTTTGTGGGGGAAGAGTCTTTCTGTTATCATCAGCAACCAACTATTTATAGAGAACAACCACTAAAGCAAATATTCATAAATGTACGTAGGATGTTGCTGACTGTCCAATAAAATCAGCATTTGACATATGGTGTCGATATAATTCACTGCTAATCTGAAATGTTTTGTGAAGCATTCATTTCAAAAGCACAGTATAAACACCAATAAAGTCACAACAGGAGGCAAATGCTGAATAATTCCAGTTTCAGTATAAAAGAAATGCAAAAGAAAAAAAACAGTCTTAAACAGAGTAAAAAGGCTTTAAGGTTTTTCTGTTTAGTTTTATAGCTTTATCATAGGTTAGACAGTTCTAATGATACCTTTCAATTCTTCAAAACATACTGCAATAATGCAAGATTCCTTGCTTATTTCAAGATACGATTTCCTGAGAAAAGTCTGATACCCTAAACCTTTTCCACTAGTGATCTACACTGGCTCTGGAAGACAATAACCTGCACTGTGGCCAAAACCAGGAATATAGGAGAAAAAAGGCATGAAAATAGAAAAAGAGGAAAACAAATGGTCAAACAAAAATTTGCCCTACTAAATGCTTAATTAGACAAAAAATATATTTCTGTATACACTGTACAAAGGCACAGAAATCAGGTTTGATACCGATTTCTGGTCTTGAAAATGTAGGGTGTGATGAACCCACAGTCCTATACTAGACCTTGGGAAAAACTATTAGAAAACAAACTTTTCTCCAGTCTTGCAAAATTCTGATTTGATGCTTTTACCCTCAGCTTGTGAGCTGTTTAAGTTTAATTCAACCCACAGCATTACTCATTTTCCTGAACATGAATATGTGTTACTATCAGGTATGCTCTAGAGTATGTCTCATGGTTTCCACTGCAACTTGAGAATGACATAGCAGTGCCAAAGGTCTCATGTCACATCTACCAGTTCTACACCAATTCTTCTAATATCCTGGGGTGTTTCATACAGTACTAGATGCCTGTATTTGGACAAGTGCAACAGGTCTTTCTGTCACAGTTGTTCTTTCATTGACGATATGACTTTGTGTTGGTTAGAAGTGGATTGGTGGAGCAGATTGAAGTTTTTTTGCTCTGTATCAATTTTCCACCCATAGAAACATACAGACTGAAACACTTCACATTATCAGGCAAAGTTTCCCTGTTTGTTTTTGTATTTTTTTTCAAAGTTTGCTCATCTCCTTTTCCAGAATCAAAGGTAACTCTCTTCTAGCACATTATTTGCTCTTACAGGCAACATTAGCAGTTACAAGTTCCAGCATGGTGTGAAATTCCCCCCATATATTTCATCTAGCTTTCGGTGATTTCTCTGTGCTATCTGACCAGCATTCTGCTGCTTAATTTTCTATTTAATGAAATAATGTACTTTTAATATAAAGGAAATTATAAGAAGAAACTCACAGACCCAAATTAACCCATGTGAGGCCTGTAATAGCCTCACAGCAGATGCTGACCTTTCATCACTGAGAGGAGACTAGGGTAGATAAGTAGCTGGAGTTAGGTAAAACTTATTTAGGATCCAGGGTTCCTTTCGCCGTTGCTTGAAAGTTAATGTCCTCTTATGTGACACGCATAATTTTTTCTGCACAAAAGCAAACCTCAAATAATCTGATGTAATGTAATGGTTAATAGGAGAAAAAACATCAAAGGCTGTTTTTCCTAGTATTTAAATTCTGCATTGTCTAGATTTTTCACTTGTATAAATGTATAAATGTATAAATAAGTCCTTTGTCCTCAGATTTAAAGAATGTTAGTGGAAAGAAGTGATATTTTACCTAAGAAGCATTCGGAAGTCTCCTTAACTTGCAGACACACCGGGCAGTGATTTTGTTTTTACTGTGGGCTCCTGATAGAAAATATAATGCTATATCCTTAACCTCTACCACAACACACAAAGTCAATAAGAATGAGATGTATTTTCTAATGTTGTTTTTCAAGCGCTACATAGTCTCTATACACAATAAATAACAATCCTTTTCACCATGCAAGAAACTCAAGTGGTAGTATAACATATCTGTTCATTTAACAGAATAATAATAATCTGAAAAAAGAGAAGGAAAAGGGAGGAGATACTCCAGGTACCGGAGCAGAGAGTCTCTTGCAGCCCATGGAGAAGACCATGGTGAAGCAGGTTGTCCCCTTGCAGTGCATGAAGGACTATGATGGAGCAGACGTCCACTCTGCAGCCAGTGGAGGACCCCATGCTGGAGCTGGTGGATAGGTCCTGAAGGAAGCTGAAGCCCATGGAGAACCCACGCTGGAGCAACTAAAAGTGTGAGGAGGAAAGAGCTGCAGAGAGGTGCTGTTACGGACTGATCACACAGCCCCCATTCCCAAGACCCCTGCACTGCTCAGGGTGGAGATAGAAGGAGGAAAGTTGAGCTTCAGGAAAAGGGGAAGGAGTGGGGAATGGTGTTTTTGTTTTAATTTTGTCTCTGTTTCTCACCATCCTACTCTTTTTTTGGCAATATATTCATTTTCCCCAAGTCATAGAATCACAGAGTCATCGAATCATAGAATCGTAGGATGGTTTAGGTTGGAAGGGACCTTAAAGATCAGCTAGTTCCAACCCCCCTGCCACGGACAGGGACACCTTCCACTAGGTCAGGTTGCACAAAGCCTAATCCAATGTAACCTTGTACACTTCCAGGGCGGAGGCATCCACAACTTCTCTGGGCAACCTGTGCCAGTGTCTCACCACCCTCACAGTAAAGAATTTTTTCCTAATATCTAATCTAAATCTACCCTCTTTTGGTTTAAAACCATTACCCCTCATCCTATCACTACATTCCCTGGTAAAGACTCTCTCCCCATCTTTCCTGTAGGCCCTCTTTAAGTACTGGAAGACTGCTTTAAGGTCTCCCTGGAGTCTTCTCTTCTCTACGCTAAACAACCCCAACCCTCTCAGTCTGTCCTCATAGGGGAGGCGCTCCAGCTCCTTGATCATCTTTGTGGGCCTTCTCTGGACCTGCTTGAGCAGGTCCATGTCTTTCTTATGCTGGGGGCCCCAGAGCTGAACACAGTACTTCAGGGGGGGGACTCAAGAGAGCAGAGTAGAGGGGGAGAATCACCTCCCTCGACCTGCTGGCCACAATTTTTTTTTTTATGCAACCCAGGATGTGATTGGCTTTCTGGGTTGCCAGTGCACATTGCCAGCCCATATTCAGTTTTTCAATCAAGTCTGTTTTGCCTGTTATGGTAATCGGTGAGTGATCTCCCTGTCTTAATCTTGGCCCACAAGATTTTTCATCTTATTTTCTACCCCTGTCCTGTGTAGAAGGGCAGTGAGAGAACAGCTGGGTGGATAACTGGCAGCCAGACAAGGTCAACCCATCACATAGATTAAGGACAGGATGAGGATGTTAAGGGATTTTAAGAACAGCCACCTCCTCCAGCAGGTCCAGCCCAGGACTCCCTCTGCCCAGTGCAGCAGGGTTTCTGCTCAGTTTGAGGGATGCAGCTGCCACTTTCCTGCTTTCAGCTTCAACCAGTAGCAAGGCTGAGCACGTATCCCAGAGACACAGACACAGATACGCAGATGCAGAAGCACACACACAGACAGTGGACATGAAGAGGGCCACTTACACAGACAGCCACAGACAGACACACTGAGGACTCACACCAGACACAGGCGCAGCCAGCCACGTCCCCTCCTCCTCTTGGGCTGGGAGAGGCAGAAGGTCACTGGTGCAGCACACACACCACACTCTCCAGGTTCACAAGCACACACGCATTCACCAGTCCTCCGAGCACCGGCACAGCCCCTCTGCCCGCCCGGCACCACTGCACAGATCCCGATGTTAATGCTGTTATCTTGAAGTATCTTTTATGTCCATACTTATTTTTGTTTTGTTCCTTAACATGTAATGCTAATCCCCAAACTGTCTCCAATGGCTGTTTAATCTCAGGTTACCTACTGATTTCCTATGGTTGTTTTAGCTTGACCTTCACTATTACTATGGATATAGCTCTTTAGATGACTGCTAATTGTGTTTGAGGAGCTAATGTTGTTTTGATTATTAATAGGAATTATAAGGGTGAGATATAGTGATATAATTCTGGTACCTTGATGTACCAGTTCTTAAATGTTTTCTGCATTGCAGTGACGTATTTGTTTGACTTAGGCATGAATAACTTCTATTATTTAGTTATCACATTTTCAAGGCTATCAATAATTCAAAAAATGAGTTTTAAATCCAAATTATTTTCTTCTGGACTTCAAGGAAATTAGGTTACTTCAGTATTGTTAAAAAAGAATGTGGTCCCACAAACACTTTCATGACTTACAGGTCACATGTGATAATTCCCTTTGACAATTGCTCTTTGAAGCAGCTCACTTTGTCCATTTTTAATACTTTAGATATACTCTTTATTGCTTATAAATCTATAATCACAAAGAAAGGAAAGGATGGCTTCATAACATTACTCTGTCATTAACCTCTGCTGTGCAAGTACAGTTATCCAAGTGTAAAGAACAGTCCGAATCTCTTAAATCTGTACATGTCATCATACTACCATCAGCTGTGGTCATGTGCACCAGGATGCCCAAGAAATTCAAATATAGAAAGCTTTAAGTCTTTATTGAAAAATGGTGACATTAATAGAGTAATTAAAGTGAAATTTGAAGAAACTATATTAGAGGAAACTTTGACAGTTTTAAGCAGTAGTTAGAAAACCTACCCCATAACACGCAACTTCAGTTTTACATCATTTTCAGCAGACTGTAGAGAATGAGATTCTAAAGCCAAACAGGGCAACAGTGTCATGAATCCTCAGTTCTCCAAGTCTACCCATGGAATAAAGAAATGGACTCAAATTTCCCATAAGCCAACAAGAACTGTACCTCATATTAGTTTGGAAAATATCTACAAAATGGATTTCAGAAATACATGTTTTTAAGACTGACAGAACATTGGAATAGTCTGACATTCTCAAAAAAACCCAGAATTTTAGCAGAAAATATTCATAGAAAAATTAAGTTTGGGTTATTGTAGGAAATAGATAATTCTCAAAGAATTCAGATACCCATTTCAAATAATCACAGTGCTGAAATGTTAAATATTTATTAAAGTTTTTCTGATCTTGGGACTTCCCCCTCTCAACTGTATATCATTATAATCTTGTTCCTTACCTTAATCATATGTCTTATAACATTATACCTCCTCTGCATCTCCATGAGCTATCCATGATAATTTACTTTTCCTGTCTGACTAGTGAGTTCCCATCATCATGGTTAAATCCACAGAGTTAAGAGGCACATGTTAAAAATGAAATATTTATCCCATTGTAATAAATATCTCACCATGCTGTTATAGTCTAGGAATAAAAAAAATATTGTAACTCATTAAAAAATAATATAACAATATATATTTATTTTAAAATATTTACAACTACGTGCCACTTTCTGCATCACAGAAGTAGGGCAGGCTGCACAGACTGCACAATGTATTCAGTGATATTTTCAGCTTTGCCTAATAAAATAATAACACAATTTATTCTCATTTAAAAATTGAAGTCTAGAGCCACAAATACATTTAGAAACTTTATCTCATCTATATCAATGGGAAGCAGGTGCCTAAAAGACTTATTGACTATAATTTAATACAGATACAGTACATTTTAAATATATTTGCCATCTGATGTTAACCACTATACAACATTAATATGCAAGATCAATATCATTTTCCGTTTTCTACTCCTTATGGTGATCTTTACTGAAGACTTAATTTTCCTCTAAAAAATAAATTTGATTAAATGGAGTTGGTAATGTATGAAAATGTGCCTTTTGCAATGAAATGAATAGCACATTATTCAAAAAATAAACTAAATTAAACAAAAAATATTAAAGACACTGTTTAAAGAGAGTAATAAAATAAATTTCCTGAATGAGGAGTTTTGTGATAGCTTCTGAGGTTTTAGGAAGTCACACTCCAAAAGTAAGGAAGAGGAAAAAGATACTCTGAATTTCAAAGTTGTTTTTTATTCCTGAGCTGTTAGAAATAATTTTATATATATATTAAAAAAAATCCTGGCAAATGTTACTTTCACCTTGACGTTGATTACGGTCTTTAGAATTATTTCTGATATGGGAAGGAGGCTCGATAATAGTTTTGCAACAATATTGTTTAAGCCCTACTTTGTAATGCTAAGCATGATAGATCAAAATAAAACAAAGCAAACTCGTAAATTCCTTAAAGGCATTCACTCTCTATAACACAAAAACAAAACAATAGAAGAGGAAGTAACAGGAATGTGAAGAAAATTACTATTAAGTGATGACCTAAAACTTGATCTTGTTCTTCTGCCAACACCAGTGGAATTGAAAAGACTTTGTCACATTCTCTAGACACATTGACTGTGAATAAAACACATACCTCAGATAACTGAGGGACTGGTCAAGGATTAGATCTGACATGAAATAACTGACTTTGAAGGCTTGAAGAGGAATTTAGAGCATTGGAGCTAAACCGGAAAACTGTCTAAGTAAATCAGAGTAGTAAAATCGGGTCTTAAATGAAAGCTCACCATTGATAAAGGACACATGCACAGCCATTATTTTAAGATTAGTCACCTTAAGTGAATTCATAAAATACCCAGACTTTTGAGAAACATATGCCCTGCTGAAATTGTGTTTATTAGAGAAAGAAAAATCCCAAGCCCTTGTGGTCTATTTAGACATTCTATAGGGGTCTAATTAGACATTCTGGACTATGTAGTCTGCAGAATTTTTTTGAGGCATAAACCATATAATTGTGTTAGGAGATGTTTTATGCTTTAAGAGTGCCAATTTCTCTGTAGTGACTGTAAAAAACAGCCTAAGATGATTTTATTTTAGACAGTTTCTGGGCTTACAGATCCTTTCTAGAAGGAGAACCTTTCAAACAGTCCTGGGGAAGGTGTGTAAACACTAGTAAGGAAATGGTCTATACACTCTTCTTCCATGTTTTCTGTTCTCTGCAGTTCAGCATGCAAATCTGTTTTCTTGTTTGTTTGCTTGTTTGTTTGTTTTCAGCTGCTTTCTCAGACTTCTAATACCCTCCATTCAATGGCTTCTGCAATAGTTAGCCTGAAAGGTCCTTGGTTTTCACTGGATTCAGACCCACAGACATAAAAATGCTTGAAATGAAACCACCTCATGGACAGACTACAGAAGCCCTGATGTATCTGCAACACTCAAAAACAACCATGAAGGTGTGTTTACTGCCTCACATACATCTGGTGAATGAAAGAGATGGAGACTGTCTTGCATACAGGTAATTGTTCCTGTGAAAAGGAATATTTTAGAACTTTTCTGAACCAGCACAAACTGAGTCAAACGCAGCATTAAGCAGAATGATGAAGATGGTATAAGAACTAAGATGACCCTTCGCAAAAAAATCTTAAAGTTAACTCGATTATGATTTTTTAATCCTGCAAAAAACATCCTCCTCTTCATTACTGTACAGAAGAAATACTGGACTAGGCCACCACTGGTTGCAAAGTAGTCTAAAGGGAAGATTTGAAAAAAACCCCAAATCAAAACAAGATTATTTTCCCTTAATTTCCCCAAAACTTACTTCTGAAGGTGTATGAATAAACTTTATCCCTCATGAATGATCCTTTACACAGAAAGCAGTGTTAATCTAACTCATAAGAGGGAGTGAGACTGGATTAATGTACAAAGGTTTCTTGCTATAGCTTTCCTATTGCTTCATAAGGGACCTTTTGCTCCATTTGCTTCTCTTTTTTTGCACACTGTATCTCATGTTTTCTTTTTCCACAGTTACTGTTTCACAGGATGATGCCTTTCTTTTGTGCTATAGCACAATGGTTAGATCACTCCTGATGACGGAGAGCAGGTAAAGAACAAAATATAGAATATAGCTTAACAACATGATAATTTATTTGAATGAAACTTGCCAGAGATTATTTTTTATTTAGCTTAAAACCGGTTCCTCTGTCATTAATTAGAACAAAATAAGATTGTCTTTATCTAAAGAAGAAATGTCTTTCAAGAACCTTCTCAGGAAGAGAACTAACAAAAAAAGTGATTTGGAATCAAATAGACTGCTTGGAGTGTGTCTATGTTTTGCAAATCTGTTAGGAGTCTGAGCCTTATTGAATTTGTTTCCAAAGCTGCATCAGAAGTGATTAATGCTTAAACATTAACTTGGCTTATAATTGCTAATGCCATGTCAGAGGAGATAGAAACTTATTTATAACCTTTTGCAGTTGTACTGTAAGGGTTAAAAAACTAGGTACAGTTTTCTTTAAAAACTTTATCTATGTTGAGTTACGTAAATTATCCACATCATCCTAAGTGAAGATTGCTTTTCTAATGCAATAAATACAATGCAGCATTTTCCAAAGAATCAGCAATTTTCCCTCTTGAGTTGTCTGAAAAAGACTCTGAATTCAGACACCATCTAGCAAAATCTTGCTTAGCTGTGAAAATAAGTCTGAAGATGCTCTGCCAAGCATTACAACAAACTAGCTAAATCATTGACTATAACCCACAACAGAAAGGCTTCTAAATGGAAGATGATATGGGCTGGAAAACTTTTCCTGACTAGCAAAAATAGTAGCAGGACAGGGACAAATAGATAAAAGAATAGATTTCCAAGAGCCATACTCTATTCCACAAACGAATGAGGGCATCACGTTATTCACTTTCTAATGACATTTTACAACATGCCACTCAAATTTTATTTCTAAATATTTATTTTGAAATATTACTTAAACATATAAAAATATGACCTAAAATACCTCCTTTACTCTTCAAACTGATAATGTTAATTAATATGCCAATAAAAAAAATAAAATTAAGGGATTTAAAGTTACACAACCATTGCTTTTGCAACGCATGAACTCACATATACTTGTGGTTTTATGCTTCAGACCTAAAGGTTTTTTGGATTCATCTGGAGTGTAAAGTATAACAATAGAGACAGGTAGGAATCTTTAAGTTGGCTTTTTTTGTTGCTCCCAGCAGTCAAATGGTTTCCTATGGGCATCTTTATCCTGTTCCTGTTCCACTGAATAAAAACACTGAATCTGACCAAAAAAGAGCAAGTGCAGGTGGACATGCTTTCTTCTCTCAGGCTTTTCTCTTTTCTCTTCCTTGCTGAGATTTCAGTAGAATACTAACAGTCGGTTTACAGAGCAATGATATCATTAGTTTTGTATTTGTCACTATTATTTTTGTACGTAGAAAGGTGTATAAAATAACCTGGGGGAAAAAAATACAACTCTTGGAATTCTAACCTCTAAACTCACCAAATCTAATAGCCATGCTTAATTTTAAACATTTCTTGCAGACTTGTTATTTAATGAAACTACATATTTTGTCTAAACTTAAGCCTGATGATTGTAGGATCTTGATCTAAACACATAAATATACTTAAATATACCTAAAGTATAGACCTGTTCACCAGTTCTAACACTCAGTGTTGGGGCTTTTACAAGAAAATGTAATTTAAAATAAAAAATAGTGTTTGCTAGTATGTGTGTTGTGAAGGGCTGCATGAAGATAAAAAAAAAAAGAAAAAAGTTAGTTCATTTTTACTTCTGGTTCTATTAGTCATCTACAGAGATTTGAGAAAAATCATGATACAACCAAACCTGTATCACACCTTGTTTCAAGGTATTCTGTAGTAAAAGAAATTATATCAGTGCTCTCAGCAGACCAGAAGCAATTCCAGTGAAAGCTCCACTAATGTAAAAATGCTTGGAGGCCAGGGAATAAGACTGGTAATGCCTAAGATGCAATGTTCCTTTCCATGACATTTACGGTCACATCCCAGCTTGCACTAAGACCTTCTCTTACCTTCTTTTCTCTCCGGAGACAAAATTTGAACATGCTACTGCACTGTTATGCTTCTGCCCATTTTTTAAGAAACAAATACAACACAGCAAGTAGTTTTTCTTTTTCTTTCTTTCTTTCTTTTTCTTTCTTTCTTTCTTTCTTTCTTTCTTTCTTTCTTTCTTTCTTTCTTTCTTTCTTTCTTTCTTTCTTTCTTTCTTTCTTTCTTTCTTTCTTTCAACCTCCCTTTATTTTTGTGTTCCCTGAACTCTGATGGAAAAAAAAAAAACATTTTTAATTTGAGAAAAATGTTTGAAGTTTAAGTTGCATGTGTCTTGTTGTTTCCTTCCTTTTTAAAATCTCCTAATTTCTACAGATAACTGTAAAAGCCTCATCCCAACCTCACTGAAAGAAAGGAAGTTTTAATTCATTTTGGAGCTGTCCCATATTATTCTTCTGAATTTTTCTGATTGTAACTGTTTCAGGGTTAACAAAATTAAACCAAAGAAACAGCAATGCATAAGAACTCTTGATGAAAGGATACATGAAAAGAAATTATAAGACTCATTTATGTAATCAATACCTATAATAAACTAAAGGACTATCTCAAACTTCTAGCAACATCACTGGGACTGATAGCATCAGCATCACTGAAGATACTTGTTTTTATGTCTTGGATTCTTACAAAACACTGTTTAAAAGCTTTTGTTTTTTTTCTTTTTACAAAAGTAGCATCTTCCCTATGGCAAATGACATTTCTTTTTCTAACTATAACATAGAAGTGGGAAAGGGGTATCTTATCTGTTATTAAAAGAAAGATGTATTTGCTTAGGATTAATGATTCTTTAGGCAGTGTGACCCCAGCTGCTAACAATCTAGGAAGGAAGTCAAGGATGACAAAAGAAAAGAAAAGAAAAGAAAAGAAAAGAAAAGAAAAGAAAAGAAAAGAAAAGAAAAGAAAAGAAAAGAAAAGAAAAGAAAAGAAAAGAAAAGAAAAGAAAAGAAAAGAAAAGAAAAGAAAAGAAAAGAAAAGAAAAGAAAAGAAAAAAAGAAAAGAGAAAAATGTGAAAGTTCAGGCATAAAAGCAGCATACCTGTAACATTACTGGAGACAGAAACAGAGGGAAGAAAGTCACTGCTGCATTGCTTTATGTTAGAGGTCCATGGTGGCAAAGACTGTGGAAAGGTGCCATATGAAAAACTATGAGGTGAGAAGAAATTTCATCCTTACTATTTCGTAAACAGAGCTACTTCTTGCAGGGAATTACATTATGTCCCCTGTGCAGAGGGAGGATTGGCAACATATGAGGGGAAAAAAACAATTATCATCAAGCAAATGAGTGATGCAAAATGGGAGAATATTATTAGTGTTCCTGTAAGAAGTATGTCCACATTTTCACTATTTCCCCTGAGTCATCCACTGTTTCTTGCCTGAGGGGAAAAAGAAGGAACACTGTGTCTCTGCCTTTGAAGCTACTTTCCCTCACTAGGGAATGTCTCTTTCCTTTTCAATTTTTCCAACCACAAATTCTTTATTGAGTGACTCCAGAAAAACCAAACCAATACAAAGAATTCCAGAAGGGCAGGAGTATCTCTCGAGTGCAAGTTTAATGCATACTATTTCAAAATCATCCCCCCCCAACCACCACACACATGCACCAAATAAATACATTCCACATAGAAAACAGAGAATATCAGTATGCATTTCATGGAAAAAAAGAACAAGATCTCATTTTCTTCCTTTGTTGTGATACCACGATGCTACATGCTGCCAGATCCTTCTCTTAAATTGCTCTCTAACAGCTAGATGCCCTCCACAAAGTTGTCACTAGAGAAGAATAGCAAACACCAAGGTTGTTTTCATTTGTTTAAGCTCCTGCTGTGCTGCTTGTCTCTGGTATCAAAGCATTCCTTTTTCAGAACAAATTTCTTTTAACATATTCTCCCTTTCTGAGATTCTACTTGGTTCACATAACAAAATCTCCACCAAACACTCATTGATTTATTGAAAGAAGTTACATTTGCAAACAAATATTGTTGAGATATAGATTCTCACATATTTAATTAGAAAACAAGAGCTGATATATTGGTAACATATGATCCAAAATAATTATTATTGGCTTTTCTGGACTTTGCTATTATGAACTGATATTGTGGTCCATTTCTGTTACTTCCAAAACAGAATTAGAATTTTAAACCCTCTGCTTCTTAACTATGAAACAGGTTCTTTTTAGCACCTACTTCTATACAGCTTAGTACAATGAGGACAAGTCTCTGAATATATTTTAAGTTTTACAAATATATATATAATGTTTATACTTATATAAACAGTAATGTCAGTATAAGAAAGTAGTCAATGTCTTGTAAAACTTCACTGTCAGAGCTAGTGATATTCCTGGCTTCAAGTCCAACAGACCTTGTGGGTTTTTTTAACTTTTTCAGTTTATGGAACATTAATAAATATGTAACACAACAGTATGTTGAAGTTACTAATAAAAAGTGAGGACAGCATTGTTTAAAACCCCAGAAAAAATAAGTAATTATTAAATAATGCTATACTATGTTCATTAACATACGTTGTAGAATATCAGATATGTTAATAAAAAAAATGGAACCAGTAAAGAGATATACCCCAGAAAGGAAGCATCACCCTACCTGCAGTTTATTTTTCACCTCATAAATGATGTTTACAAAGTAGTACTCTTTATTAAAACTGTAGTAGGAGCACACTGCTTGATTCAGCCAATAGTGTTGTTCCTCCCAGAAGCTTCAGGGTGACGTATGCCATTGTGTTCCTCTAGTCTTATCATTAGTCTTCCTTTTTCTCAATCGCGTCCTGCCTACCTTACTTGTGACCGGCTCATCATCAACGTGATGAAAATGAATGTTATTAGGCCTTCATTTTCACACTGAAATCCCGGAAGGGGAGCTATCCTGCTTACAGCTCTAATTGATTTAACAGCACATCTTTTCAACACTTGTTCTTGTGGGTTTCATTCTGCAGCCCTTACCCAGTCTAAGTGGTGCTATTTTTCTGAATAGTCTCATTGATACCCAGAAGGCTTCTCTCACGATTAACTGCTACTCAGCAGGAGTAAGGATTGTAAAACTGAACAGTGTGAGGTTATTTCAAAAGGGCAAAGCAACTAGGCACAGATTCCAGTGAAAGGGAATACAGGCTTTGCTTATCTCACATTTGCCTTCCATGCACAGCTATCCTCACCTACCCGCCCCCTCCACCCTTCAGCTCCCAAGTCTCTCAAGCACATAACAAACAGAGTTCTAGTGAGTTGGAAACAGCCAGTTCAGCTGATGCTGTATCTGTAGTTCATTTCTAAGCCAACGCACATTATTCAGGATATTTCTATAGAGTGGAAAAAGTACAACTTCAAATGGCCAGAGAGGTTCTGGTTTGGTCTCAAGATAATTTTGTTGTGGCAGTCTCCATTTAAGCTGTTAATTTAGACAAACGTGAAAATAATTCATAAATAAGGAAAATAATATTACAACATTATTTTATATACAGTATTTGAGTTTCAGAAATATTTAAGTCAGTTTTCCAGCTCCCCTTCAAAGTTTGTTAGCATTAGGTATCCAATTCTAATAGCACTAAACACCTAAAGGAATCTGTTCATATAGACTTGACACAAAGATAAAGTTGGTCCTCTCCCATTGTAGGAAAATAACACCAGATTGGTGAGGAGGACTGTAAAAAAATTCAACTGACTTGCAGTTGGGTGTCGAAAAATAACATAGAGCATACTAATTGTTTGGCCTTGTGTGTTGGACAAGTAGAACACCTGTGTTTAGATAACATAGGCCTGTGATAGACTTAAAGGCACCCTATCGAACATGCTTGAGATTCCTGTCTTGCTGTGGGAAAGATCAAATCACAGTGGTAAATTATGCCTGTGTAAATCTCTGAAATACAGGTGAAAACAGCAAGTTCAGTGATCACCTAGCAAGGACTGAGCTCTGTGGTGTCTGTGTTCCTGCCTGTGTGCCTCTGCCCAGGTGCTGCTTTGGGGACCCCCCTGTTGGCAAGGTAATGAAAATAAATTTACTCTTTGCATTTCATCCATGGTTTTGTGGTTGTTCCTGCACCCTGCCTGTGCCAGCTCACATATTTGGCCTAGTCAGCAGGATCCAGGAACAACCATGCCATGGCTGGCAAAAAGTCAGGGACTGGGGAAGCTATGACGGTGACTCCCTGTATTCCAGGATGGCACAGTGCTGAGCACTGAACCCTTGTGACCACTTTCCTGGCTACATTGGCTCCACCAGAAGCATGGCCTGAAATACATGACAGGGCAGTGTTTACATCCCAGAGAACTGAAATGGTTATATGCAGACTGCCACAGAAAACTCATCAGATTCTTTGTGCAAGTTAGTGGGGAGATTGGGATGGTTATTAGTTACCAGTCTTAGAGCTCTTGACTGTGAAGTTGTTGCATTTCAGAGTAAAATGAAAGAATTGGAAAAGGAAGTTGGGACTTTACAAAAGCAATTGTGCAAGGAGTAATTACTCCTCAAGCAGAGTGGTGCCATGGGCTGCAAGTCACCATAGAATGGTTGATAGTGCATATTGTTAATAAACAGTCCTTTTTGGCACCCAATGTGAGGCGTGAAGGGTTCAAGATAATAACAGATTTGATTGGAATGTGCTAGATCAAATTTAGAGTTGTTATTGCTGTTTAGCTATTAATTGGCAGGCTCCTGTGCTTGCCATGGGCCTAACTTGCCTTACTGTATATTAGAGTCTAGTGCTCGTTAGTGGTTGCTTTTTACTTTCACTGTTTGCTGTACTGCTGTACTGCTTATCATCTTGCTCTGATGTGCCTGGGAACATTCTGATAACGGCAATGGCTCATGCGTTGATTACAGGATTCAATCCAGACAGGATAGCAGTAAGGAGAAATATCAAAATGCAGCTTTTGAGAGGAGCACCTGCCTCTCTAAAACCCTTGATTATACCAGCAGTCGCACATGCTACTGGTAACGTAGGTGCCGTAGCAAATACCTTGAGGGAAATTGGGGCTGTAACTTCTGGACCATCTGTGCAGGTGGTGAATAAAGGAAAGTCAGCAAAATCAAAAGGACTTATATCATGAGTAACAAGGAAACAAATGTGGAATGGTCTTGTACAAGCCAGTATCCACACTCAGAAATAGATGGGATTACAACATCAGAAAGGTTTTGCTGACGGCAAAAGTCAACACATGTAAAATCTGACAACCCCTGGCCCCACCGCCAATTCTGTGCCTACCCTCCACCCAGGCCTGCCACCTCAAGGCAAGGCACTGCCAAAACAGCAGAAATGAAGGTTTAGCAAGTCCCCCAAAATTGCTGCCACTGTAGCCTCTTACCATGAGGGGACTGACACACCTATGTTCCTTTAACTATAAAGTGGCAGTCTGGGGGCATTATACATGTGTTAGCTCTGGTGGATACTGGAGCTGAGGTTACTGTATGACATAGTAATATTAATAATAAAGAAGCCACATCACAGATCTGTGGACTGGGGGGACCTGTCCTCCGAGCTAACATTACCTTAACAATAGGAAATGCCACTCCGTTTACCACGATTGTGTTAATTGTCCCAATTAAAGAATATATCTTGGGTATTGGTGTGTTGGCAGGATGAACCATTGAAACTTTAAGTGGTCACTTCTGCTTTGGGACTTTGCACACAGGATTTGTTATTGGATCTATAACAGTCTTGGGTGGATTTCCGAAGTGGGATCTTGTTGTGCTGCCCGTGCCTGCCAAGGTGGCAACTGTGAAACAATATTGTATTCTGGGGGGGAGGAGGAAATTACTCAAACCATTCAGGCACTTCAACAAGTGGGAATCATTAAGGAAACCCTGACTGCTTTTAATAATCCTATTTGGCCTGTTCAAAAACCAGACTGCACTTAGAAAATGACTGTAGATTACAGAGAACTGAATAAAGCCACTCCCAAACTTGCAGTTACAGTACCAGACATGGTTACTCTTACAGAAAAAATCAGCAAAAATTTACAGCCCTGGAAGGTGGTGATAGATCTTGGTAATGCTTTCTTTTTGATAACCATTACATATTTATAAAGTATGTGCACATAATTGTACTATTTGTACACAACTACATTTAAAGGCATTATATAGGCCATGGAGAAAGATAAAACAGGGTCAATGGGCCTTGAATACCTGGCAGGTCAATTACATGGGCCCCTTGCCCCTGTTGAGGGGAGGTCGATATGTATTCAGTGCTGTGGATAGAGTGTCAGGACTGGTTTTTTGCTAAACCCACCAAAAATATTAATCAACATAACACAACTGAAGCGTTAGAACAACTCATTCATCAATACAGACCTCCTCACCAAATAAAAAGTGTCCAAGGAACACACTTCAGTGGACATAATGTCCAAGACTGGGCTCAAGGGTGAGGGATAGATTGGATATTCCACATTGCCTACCATCCCCAAGTTAATGGCTTGATTGAAAGAATGAATAGGATGTTGAAGGGACAATTAAAAAAGCTACCCAGTACTAAAACTTTACAACATTGGAGTTCACATCTTACTAAAGCAGGTTTTTTTGTTAAATAGCTGGAATATTCATAATCAAACACCCTATGCTTGTATTACAACACCTCCAGTACAAAACATGGTGAGGACTGAAATTCTTCCAGATGGTATCTCTCCCAAAATATTAACTACAGGGGAAATAGGATTGTTTACATTGTGATGGATTGTGTGGTGGGACCACAACCTATTAGTCTAGATGTGAAGGTTCATATAATAACCCCTGAGAATGCCTTATGGTTCTGTACCCCAACTTCTCCTCTTATTTTACATCCTCTGTTAATATCAGATTCTCAAGTTCTTGTGTTTCAGGTATCTTCAATGAATACCTGTGCCTTATGTAGAGGAGAAAACACTGGAACAGTGTTACTTGTGTCACAAATCCAACATCAAATTGAAGTTTAATCTGAAAAAGCGCAAGCTATAGCACTTCAATCTGTGTGGGCAATTACCCCATATCAGATTATCAAACCCAGAGTGATAGTAGCTAGAGGAGCTGGAGCAATGGCATATGTATTACTGGAAGGAGATGATACTCCTGTTTTCCTTCCTTATCACAGGTTGGCTCGTTGTGCTTTGTAGTCTTGTACTACAAGCACATGCCTTGGATATATTTCTACAAGATCAACAAGTAAATTCTTAGATTTGCTTGGCCTCTACTGTTACTAACTGTTCTGCCTTTTGTATTGAGGGAGGATTAACAGCTGCAGATCTTTTGACATGTTTCATTGGCGTGCCAACCCTAGGACCTGTATTACAGAATTATACTATACTAAGTGCTTTTGATATTAATGTTCCTCATTTCTATTTTTTCCAAATAGGTAACAGCTGTACACCATGGAACATTACAAAATCTATTTGTGGTGGACTATCTCCATCTTTGACACCATAAATACTGCTCTGATTTTGAAGGCATGTGTTGCTTCAACATAACTTATGAACCAGCCAGTGAAGAGGGTGACATTCAACATCTCCAGGACTTAATGCATCAAATGAAACAATCTACTGGTGGTACCTGGCTGGTTGATTAGTTTAATTCTCTGACAGGTTGAGTGAGACATCTGATTCAAAGCATTATTGTAGAGATATGTTTATTCCTTTTTCTATATGAGTTTATTGCATGCCTGTGTAAATTACCCTGCCCTACACCTCACAAGCCCAAAAGGACACCTCCAACTTTGCCAGCCCCAGCGGAGGTGGTCCCTTGAGTGAGCGGGTGGAATGTGGGAAAATAATGCAAGACTGGTGAGGAGGATTTTAAAAAAACTCAACTGACTTGCAGTTGGGGTGTTGAAAAACACATAGAGTATACTAATTCTTGTTTGGCCTTGTGTGTTGGACAAGTAGAACACCTATGTTTAGATAACATAAGCCTGTGATAGACTTAGAGGCACCCTATGGAACACGCTTGAGATTCCTGTCTTGCTGTGGGAAAGATCAAGCCACAGTGGTAAATTACACCTGTACAAACCTCTGAAATATGGGTGAAAACATCAGTTCCGTGATCTTCTAACAAGGACTGAGCTCTGCGGTACCTTGTGTTCCTGCCTGTGTGCCTCGGCCCAGGTGCTGCTTTGGGGACCTCCCTGTTGCTAAGGTAACGAAAATAAATTTACTCTTTGCATTTCATCCATGGTTTTGTGGTTGTTCCTGCACCCTGCCTATGCCAGCTGACACACCCATGAATGTTAAAGGCCATCATATAAACCAGAAAATTGCTGAGAATGGTTCCTCCAATAAATAAAATGTCTCTAGCAGGAAATTTAATCTGTAACTGAAGCAGAAAAAGGTGAGAAAGTGGACTGTTTTTCTGGTCACAGGAAAATAGAGGTATTTCAGTGTAGAGAGTACTTCCCTAGCAGAACTGTATGGCTTCCCCTCTCATCACAAGCTCATTTACCTCCACAAAGCACTGAACTCTGTCAGCTTCAAACACTCAGAGATTTACAAATCCATGTCCTGATATCCAGAATTATCCCCCAAACTGCAATGTCAAAAACATCTCAATGGCAAGAAAAAGAACTGAATGATAGAAATACTGCTTTATTAAGTGGCTAACTAACCCAAACCGTGTTTCACATACAGTCCATAATTTTCAGGTGAATTTCAGGTTGTCTAGCTAAAATCAAATCCCAAAAATACAGTGAATATTTGTTTCCTTCATCATAGACTTTAAACTTACATTAAAAATATAGATGGAAAAATAAAATAATTCATCTGATAGGGTTTAGCACACAGCTCTATTCTGTGCTGGTGCGGCCTCACCTTGAGTACTGTGTGCAGTTTTGGGTGCCACAGTATATTAAAGATATAAAATTACTAGAGGGTGGCCAGAGGAGGGCCACAAAGTTGGTGAAGGGTTTAGAGGAGAAACCATAGGAGGAGCAGGTAAAGTCACATGGTTCATTCAGCTTGGAGAAGAGGAGGATGAGGGGAGACCTCATCGGGGTCTACAGCTTCCTTACAAGGGGAGGAGGAGGGGCAGGCGCTGATCTCTTTACTCTGGTGACCAACGATAGGACCTGAGGGAACAGCAGGAATACGTGCCAGGGGAGGTTTAGGTTGGATATTAGGAGAAGGTTCTTCACCCAGAGGGTGGTGGAGCACTGGAACAGGCTCCCCAGGGAGGCAGTCATGACGCCAAGCCTGACAGTATTCAAGAAGCACTTGGACAATGCCCTCAGACATATGGTGTGAATTTGGGGTTGTCTTGTGCAGGGAAAGGAGTTGGACTTGATGATCCTTGTGGGTCCCTTCCAACTCAGGACATTCTATGATTCTATGATTCTATGACTACATAAAATAACAAAATATAATAAATAAACTACTCAGACATATACAGTTACAATCTCATTTTAATTCTGTATTGTTTTGAAGAAGACAACATAAGTAAAAGATGTCTAAGCTAACACCTACTGAAATCAACAATAAGATGAAGTGGATATTGTGAAGATACATTCTATATTAGCATATATAACATATACTAATTATTATTATTATCCAGCTCTCTGAAAATGTGTAGGCATATTTTATGCTTCCTTCTCTGAGCTCAGATCGGAGGATAACTCTCTCACAACATTCAGAATCTAATTCTTTACCCCGAAATGTCATAACTCAAACCTGTTTGCTCAACAGGTGTTTGGTTCAGTTTCTGAAATTCCCCAACAGATTATGAACTGCCAGTGTTTTCTAAACTTGCACAGTGCAGACTCTAAAGACCACTAGTGTAGTTGATCATGGTCTTCTTTCTACATAGTTTTTGTAATGAGGACCTGTGGATATTTTGTACCACTTTTGGTGATCAATCACAAAATCTAGTTCTAGATCTCTTATCCAGAGCAGATATTTATGTCTTCTATAGGAAAAACCTGTGTAAAAGTCATCAGTTTTGGGTGTTTTTCAGCATTTGTGGCCTGACTCTTTCCAGAAACTCATATTGTAGCTACCTGCAGTAAGAAAAACATTTTGTGCATAGGTTTGTGTTTGTGTTTTGTTTTTTTTTTTTTCAGGTACAGTCACCTGAGGCTGTCATATCTCAATCAAGCAAAGTTTTCTTGGTGTTCATTGTTATTTTCATGTTCATAACATTCTGGGTTACTCATATTTTGTTCTTTGAATTACTCTGCTTACTAAGAATTATTGTTGTTATGTATATTTTATTTCCATATTCTTCCTTCTGACATTATGGTCCTTGCAATGTTGCAAAGCTTTAGGAGAATCACACTTCTGTACAAGATTTCTAATAAGGCTTCCTTGACTAATTTTGCATGATCCTGTGTGCCTTTTGATACTGTAAAGCCTCTCTTTCCAAAATATATTTAATTTTTTTTGATATTTCAAGATCTCTCAATTTAAATTTCTCCTATATGGTTGAGGATTTTGTGATGTTTCTGTAATTGGTCAATTAAATCACAATATAAGTCATTCATCTCCTATTATCCAGCAGTCTCAGCTTTGTTCAGCACCAGAATATGAAACAGATATATTAAAATGCAACCTTTGTTTAGTTTTCTTATTTGATTTATAAGCAGAATTTAGGTAATATATTTCTGATTAGGTTCTTAACAATTCTTGTGACCATTCATTGCTCATAACTCACATCAGCTGGATTTATCATTCATAAGTTAGTAAGCCTTCATAGTATTGGATACTCAACATAGATACATTTAGACTGAAATTTGCAGCAGTGTCCAGCTTTTAGCTCCCTACTGGAAGAAATGGAAGTTTGATCATGGGCTCCAATTTAGAGTGAATGTTGAAGCTGCTACCTGAAATGTTTCACCCGCTTCTTTAATATAACATTGCAAGTACAGTTTATGGCTTTGTTCACTAAGTATGTTAATTAATCAGCATTTTATGAACCTAACACTTTGTGGGTTTTGTTGCTTAGCAACAGAACTTCCTCCAACAAGTGTCTCTGTCTAGAGTCCTTTATCCAGCTTTCATCTTCCACGGCATTTTAAAACTCAGTTAATCCCTTATTTTTAGAAAACAACGCATTTCTAATTTAAAAGGATAGATGCTTTTATTTATTTTTTTACTTCAATTTTAAATAGTAAAATGACACTTAGGAATGACTATAGCTGCATTAACATATTATGCATGGTAAATACGCACAATAAAATCCAAACACCAGTAAAGTAATCACATCAGTCAAATGTTGACAGTTCTTTTCATTGCTGTGGGAAACATGTTCTCAGTCCTTCCAAAATCCCTATCAAACCTGTATGAATTTTGTCCATCTCTGGACACAAGCAACAGAGTAGTAAATTATACTTCAGTGTAAACTAAATTCCAAAATTGAGAATAGGACCTTTGTCATTTATAGATATTTTAAGTTCTTATTGTTGTGAAAATAGATGTTCTCAGTCTGTGAACTCCTTTGTGGCACAAATAACAACCCTGTTTGGTGCATCAAGGGTTCAGGTTTTAATTCCACTGTTATGCATAGCATTATTAGAGTTAATATTAGTTTCTCTATTTTATAAGTCTCATCAGCGTAAAGCCAAATTTATCCCTACTCATGCAGACAATAATTTCAGAAGGTAGCCTCCAATTTTTCATCCTTTGCAAGAAGTGTACACATTTAACAAACCTTTGGTCTGATGCTTGGAAATATTGCATATCCACTTTATGTCTGCATCAGATGTTTGAGACTGGAATTATGCCTATGTTGATTTAGGTGTAGTTATAAAATCAATGGTGTTAGCTCTTTACTGTAAGGTAAAGAGGCCATATAATAGATGCGAATAAAAACAGAAAAATGAAATTTACCCACTTTTAGCTTAGACAGTACAGTCTTACCATTTTATAATACTTGCTTCATAACACCAAATGTGTCAATTTACCCACTTTTATATACATATATACCACCACAGAAATGATTTGTTTGGAGAGACAATTTAGAATTCATAATGAGGTCATTTGGATTCTATGCTAATGAAGTTAACCTTTGACAGGTGTTAAATAAACAAATATATTTTATGCATACATTTATGAATTATACTTTTTAGTTTTTTGGTATGACTAGGACTTCACAATGGTGAAAGCTATGTTCTCCTATATACATGCTCCACTACTGTTCATTGGTTTACTGTATGTAGCTATGTGGATAATGATGCAATCTTATCCTTTCTCTTTTCACATTATGTGAAATAATTCCATAAGCAGACTCTTTTACATCTGTGGAGTGTCTCCTTATAAAAAAAAAAACAAATGGGAAAATTGAGGAATACAACCGTTTCCAGGAAAGTACTCCATCTGATACACATTCTCTTAAAATATGTGTGGGACTTAAAAGGATACTTTAAAGTTGATAGGGTCTTTTCTAGAACTGTGCATGCTTGATACATGCTGCATAATGTACTTACATAAGCACCAACTAATAGTTTGGATTACAGCAGTTATTTTTACAGACAGATTTTGAGAAGGATTTTTTGTTTTGTTTTGTTTTGTTTTGTTTTGTTTTGTTTCCCTCTGGAGTGGCTGACTTCTGTTCCTATTTTTGATACAAATGAAAAGACAGAACATGGAGAGAACAAAGTTACATTGAAATTAAATATGACTCAAAAATTCTTTGTAATTCTTTCTTGTGGTATTGCTCCTCTTTCAGATGCTCACTGTCTCTGTTCTTCACTCTTTGTCTTCAGTCAGAACATTGTGAAAGGTTGAGAGAACAAAGGATAAGTTTTAATGTTTTTTCCCTTTTTTACTTGAACAAGCTTGTTCCTCTCAGCTATTCAGCTAATGTCACAGGGAAAAGTCCTGAGGCCTACCACTTGGCCACATGACATTAATATAGAAAAAACTTGTTGGAAACCCAATGTATTGCATGGAGTTAATAAAGAATAATGTATCTTTCTGCAGTTTTTTCCATGCTATTTTGTGGAATAAATACTCAGGAGAAAGGACTTCTGAATGTAGTTTTGTTTTGCCTTTTTTTTTTTTTTTTTTTTTGACAGAACAGCTACAAGTATGCCATTTTTCAAGTAATACATTTTGCATGGTACCATCATCAGTGCATAAGGTTTCTTAAAATGTTGACAGGGCATAAATACCTTTCTGTTAAATAATGATATTTTTTTTTTTTTTACAAAACCCAGCATATATTTAAAACTTCTGTCGTGGTTTAACCCCAGCATGTTTAAGGTGCACCTGTTGTTTTGAGGTGCCCCTGTTCCAGCATGGCCTTCTCCATGGGCCACAATGCCTTCAGAGGTACACCTGCTGCAGCATGGCCTTACCCACAGCCACAGTCCCTTCAGAATTAAATCTGCTCCCACATGGCCTTACCTGCAGTGCCTCTAGGGGCATACCTGCTCTGTCGTGCATTTATCCATGGCCACATGTTTTAAGGTGCTCCAGCATGACTTCATGCACAACCACTGATGTTTCAAGGTGAACCTGCTGCAGCATGGACTTATCCACAGCCACAGAAGCTTTGAGGTGTACCTTCTCCAGTATGGACTTATCCTTCGGTCACAATCCCTTCAGAGGTATACCTGCTGAGGCACAGACATAAGCATGGCTACAGATGCTTTGAGATATACCTGCTCTGGCATGGACTTATCCATGGCCACAGACACATAGGGGTGTCCTGCTCCCACATGGAGTCATCCACAGGTCACAGTCCGTTTGACTCAACTGGTGTCACACCAGAGATCCAGCTTGCCCAGTACAACAGCAATGCCCTGGCGATCTGTCAGCCCAGGTGCATCACCATTGCTGTTATCAAAATGTTCCCAGGCACAGCACAGTAAGATGATAAGCAGTATGCAGTACAGCAAGCAGCAAAAACAAAAAACAGCCACTAACGAGCACTAGACTTTAATATACAGTAAGGCAAGCAAGCCCCATGGCAAGCACAGAAGCTGACCAATTAATAGCTAAGCAGCAATAACAGCTATAAATTCAATCTAACACATTTCAATCAAAACTGTTGTTATCTTGAACCCTTTGTGCCCCACGTTGTGCACCAAAAAGAACTGTTGTGGTTTAGCCCCAGTCAGCAATTAAACACCATATAGCCGCTTGCTCAGTCCCCCCTGGTGGGATGGGGGAGAGAATTGGAAGGGTAAAAGTGAGAAAACTCGTGGGTTGAGATAAAGACCATTTAATAGGCAAAGCAAAGGTCATGCATGCAAGCAAAGCAAAACAAGGAATTAATTCACTACTTCCCATCGGCAGGCAGGTGTTCAGCCATCTCCAGGAAAGCAGAGCTTCATCATGCATAAGAGTTACTTGGGAAGACAAATGCTGTAACTCTGAATGTCCCCCCCCGTTCCTTCTTCTTCCCTCAGCTTTATATGCTGAGCATGAAGTATATGTATGGAATACCCTTTTGGTCAGTTGGGGTCAGCCGTCCCAGCTGTGTCCCGTCCCAACTCTTTGCACACCCCCAGCCTACTCACTGGTGGGGTGGTATGAGAAACAGAAAAGGCCTTGACTCTGTGTAAACACTGCTCAGCAATAATGAAAACATCCCTGTATTATCAACACTGTTTTCATCACAAATCCAAAACATAGCCCCATACTAGCTACTATGAAGAAAATTAACTCTATCACAGCTTAAACCAGCACAGCTTCCAATCACTGCAATGCAGTGATCTGGTGAAAACTGTTTTGCAGACATAAAAGAAAAAAGAAATGCAGGATCTCATTCAATTTTCATGGCTGGGAGTGGACATCTCAAAATTTTGATTGCATGTCTGTAGGAAGGCAAGCAATTATGTGGGGGTGGAAGTTTGGGTCAGACTAAAAATATAGAAATAACAATGTCGAAAAGACTTTATTACTCAACCAAGCCATCATAATCATTGAGGTCTCTATCACCTCTAAGGTAAATGTTATGAGCCTTCTACTGCTGACATAGTGTTTTTCTACATCATTCTATAGACCTATTAACTGCAGTTACCCAGTCTTGGAACTGGCGAGAATCTGTCTGCCTTGAGGCTCAGAGAGAAAAACCTGCATCTGCCTTCAAAATGGCGTGTAGATTTTCCTAAAAAAATGTCAACATTCAGAAAGAATTAGCAGAGTATTGAGAAAAGGTAGAATTTTCAAGGATTAGTCATGAAGGTGTTTAAGATGAGTTTTGTTGATTTGCCCTTAGGAAATTAAAATATTACTCTTTATACACTGCCAAAATGTGACTGAGTGTTTTACAAGATATTTATTAACAGAATTTATCTTGTTCAGTGTATTAGTTTTTTTCCAATTTTCAAAAATACCGAACACTAAGTTGCTTCAGTTGAAGCTATGGCAGTCTTTTAATGGTCAACAACTTTTGAAATATATCCATGTATTAATAGTCCTAAACATAGAATTTAAGTCTAATGTATTTAAAGGTGTCTTAGGCTGCTGTTTGTTATGAGAGACTTTACTCAACTGACTGAACTTAGACTTCTAGTGCCATTTCAACAGTGATACTGTATCCAAGATACCCAGAGAGAGCTGGAAATGACACATGAAACATCCATGCATCTAGAGAACAGTCAGGATACCACCAGGCATTTCAAATGACAATAGATGCCCATGTGAAAGCAACTGAATCAAGTCCTATATATTGATTGTAGATCCATTGGCTGCAGTAGGAGCTCAGAAATGGTACCCAAATCTGCCTGTAATCTGGAGCTGAATCCCTCTCTAAAAATGAATATTCTGTCACTTGAAGTGCCTAGAGCCATTTGTGTTCATGTAACATACTTCAGCTGGCTTTCAGCTGCATCTCCAGAAAGGTATCTCTCAAAGGTCTCCTTCTGGCCCTCTGTGACTATTTTGGATAGTCCAGCAGATTTGAAGCGGTACTTGACACTTATGTTTAGGTAACTGAATTCCACCACAGTTAGACAGTCAAGAGTAAAGAGAATAAAGAGTACAGGAAAGAGATTTTACAGTGACTGATTCCATAATAAAAGCCCTTTCATAACTGTAAATCATCCCACCAATGTCAGACACTTGTGTTTCATCAGTGACTACAGACATCCTCCCTTTAGGAGGTCAGAGTTAGATGTGATTAGTCCAGCTACAGGCTGATTTCTGAGCACCTTTCATCCATTCCACTGATGGCTAAGTGGACAGGCCCTTTTGGAAAGTTCATGACATGTTCATCTGTTTCTGCAATCATCCATTTACTTTGAAATATCTGGCAATTAGCTGTTTGTTTCTGTTTATAATAGTCTAAGTCTGGATGAAAACACTGCCATAAACAGAAAGAAGACCTCAAAAATAAATTTAGGTTCATAGAAAAAAAGTGCAAGGTGTAAAAGCAGTAGCAAATGCAATGAATCTTTTAAAGTGCTATTTTGAGTTATTGTGATATTCATGGGAACCAGAAGCTAAGGAAAAGCTGCCTGTATCCAGAAGCTACCTTATTTTTTCTGGTTTATCAAATCTTTATTTCAGTCTCTAGCAAGTTCTGAATTATTAATTTGTACGTTGATAAAATTCACCCTAAAGTTAAAAAAATGATGAAAAGAGAAATCTGAATTGTAAATACTTCTTTTAAAGTAATTGTTTAGAAAAATGAATAAAAAACCCCAACAAAACCCACAGAAATTTAGCATATAGGTAAATCATGCATACTATACAAGATAATAGCCTTTCATCTCAATAGCTTCTCTAACACTGAAGAATGAGATGAATATAGATTTCTCAGGTTTTGTGAAGTTATTTTTGTGGGGCTTTAATACTGTTCCACTGAGATGCATGGAGAAGAGCTGTGAACTCCTGTCTTGGTTTTGTCTGATTGACTTAATTCTAACTGCTTACAAAAATCTCTTTTTTTTTTTGTACTTCCCTGAAACATTACTCTTTAAACTTAATCTTATTTGTGAATGTGCTGGATAGTAAACCTGAATGATTAGTACTTGCCCATTATGTTGTGCTGCTGAAAAATATTTGATCAAATGGGCATTGATTTTATCTTTTTATTCTTTTCCCCTTCTGTGGTGCTTCAAAACACAAAAATTATCTCTCTTTCTGATAGACGCACAGATAGAAAAACTCTACCCACACTGTACAGATACACTACATTATCTTCTTCCACCTTTTATTTATTAAATTGTGAGATGGGTAGTGGTTTTAATGTAAATAATTTATTTCAAGAAAAATCTCCTGAAAGATATATCCAAGGACACCTTCTCTGGCCCAGGAAGTCTCTGGAACATAAACCACTATAAGCTCTAACTAAATGTTTATCATGTTCTTGTAATGGGTTCTCTGGGATTCTCCACTGGTGGTTTCTGCACATCAAACACCAGATGGGTCTTTTCTCTAATCTAGTACAGTTTTAATGACATTAACAGAATGTTGTATTGTAGACCTTTTCTACAAATTTTCTCAATTCTAAGGCAAGGAAGAAACTCTGAAATCCACAGCAATACCAGGATGTTCTGGCTTATACAGCAGGCTGTTAAAAAAAAAAAAAAAAAGGCTTTAAAATATGTTTTAGACTTTACATATTGCTTTACCTGAACACGTCACTGGACAAAATGAGAGAATTACAGTTTATGATGATAGGCAGTGTTTCTTGTCCATGTTTTGGTTGATAAGACTGTAGGACATTTTCTGTGGTCTCCTCTCACATTCAAATTTCTTCTTCTTTTGCTTCATTAAGAGGGAAATTCGTGTAACAGGTATCTGCACAGTAGAGAAACTACAATGGAACAAAAATGTTCTTTCCGCAAAAGGATGCTCAGGCATCATTTATAACTCATCCAAGATATAAATAAATGTACAAAAGTATAAATCAAATTATTTTTGATGATGGAGTGGTATGACTAATCCTGTGACATTTTCTTTGCTAAAGCCAAGAAAACATCCAGTATTTAAGGAATGACCACACCTTTCCTATATTTCATCTCCCTTTTTCTAGGGGAAAAAAAAAAAAGAAAAGGAAAAGTCAACACCTTGAGGTAGGCTGACTGGATGATTTATTCATAGAAGAACATTTAAAACTTATTACACAAGTTGGTAAATTCATTTAAAACTTATTACACAAGTTGGTAAATTCATCCTTTTGCTGTTGTGGTTGTTTATCAAAAAAGGCTATTCAGAAATTGGATAGCATTCATAGAACTGTGAAGACTGGTAAATGTATAGTTATGCATGACCACAGGCATAAAAACCTGTACTTGAGTATTCTTTTATGAACTGTTTATAATGCTAGCCATATTACATTAGAAGAGGCTTCAGTGGCTCCTTGCAGTTTTCCATTTACCATTCCATCCATCCATATCAATCTAAAGGACCAAACCAATATCCAAAGGAAAATCTAAAAGGCTTTGATACTTTAAAAATGTTTTAGCTTTGTCAACAAGCCACAAATAACATTTTCATCCAGCCAGGGCCAACCTCTTATGGATCTCCAAAGACCTGCTCTAACTGTTCCCTTCATCCTAGAACTGGGAAAATTGAAGCTATTCATCTGATACAGGATATGATACTTAGAAAGAGTTTATTGTGACCTCATTTTCTTTAATGTTCAGACAGAAAGAACTAAAATATAGACTTTACAGATTATTTTCAGAGACATTGTAGGAGTGAACCATCTGGCCTTTCTTTTACTACAATTAGGTGCCTTTGCACTCAGCCCTTTTGTGCCTACAGTACTAGAAGTCATTATGAACTCCTGCTTCTGAAAAAATAATAGTTTGGCTAGACCACTTCTTATTGACACCAAACAAAAAATAATAATAATAAAAAAGAGGTAAAAGATCTTCATGTCTTTCTGTTTATCACTATTCTAACTAAATTTGCTAGAAATTTTCATTCCCGAGAGCAGTGTCAGGTTTTCCTTGCTATTCTTATTATGAGTACTTAACTTTTTGTTTATAAGGTAGACATAATTTAATTTCAAAAGTTTTCCTTTCTCTTATATATATTTTTAGCAGATTTTCCATTGCCAGTTTCAAGCATTAGTGTAGTAAGCTAGTGGATTTCTGACATGAAAGACACAGTTGTATAAGTGTAACCTAAATTCTCAGTTTCCTATGACTCCATGAGTTGAGAACTATTACTTTTGGCCTTCAGATTTCAGTTTATTACTATGTTTCTTGGAGTAATTTTTTTTAGATCTGACTATTTATCTTTCTTATAGTATATATTTATTTTACATATATCTCAAAATCTTTTGAAAGGAAAGTGATGCAGTTTTCTATATTGAAGCACTTTAAGACTTAATATATAGGTTTCTCTTTTTTCTATTCAGAAGTATGAAGTCCTTTTAATTTCTGTAAATCACTGACTTGTCTTCCCATGAAAGGACTGCATGAATATTTTATAAAGAAATCTATTTTTCTTAATTTGTTATTTCAAGATGTTTATAGGTGTTCTCATTTATTCATACAAAAAACAGAATGAGGCAATTTTCCCGTGTTTTATAGTGGGACTCTCATTTGCAGTATATCTGGTGCCTTCAGTCATATAATGTTGCACAAATGTGATTGTGCTTGTCTGCCTCAGTAAAGTGTGCTGGGACTACCAAAGGAAACAACCTTCCAAAAGCTACTCAACAGCCATATCTGTGAAAATGCAAACTAAATAACCCCACACTTCTGTGGTTTGCCAAACTGAAGTAAAATAATATATTCCTTTAGATATCTGTCCTTGAATAAGGTTGACATTTCAGTGACAAACCTGGTATTGAGTCAGTATCTGAAACATGTTTAGTTACGTGCACTAGGGTTATTTGACAGTGTTCATAGGTTTGATATGGGTAATTTATTTTGTCTGCTGCGTAAAAGTCAGAACTACCAGCAGACTGGTTGCTTTAAACTCTTCAACTTGCAATGTAGCTACAGGTCCTTCACGGAAGGATAGGTGATCAGTTCTTTGTTTATTCTGCACTATCAGAGCAGTACAGAAATATTGGTGAATTAGGCTTAATTTTCAGTCTCTGCACAAGAAGTTAGAAACAGGCGGGCCATGGGCAAAATCCCGACCTATAATTCTATAGCCATGTAATATGGTATTGCCAGTCTAGTAACAGGCCATGAACTCTTTAACCAAGTTTGGTGGGTCTCAGGACTACAGTTTGTCAGGCCTGCTTTGTCTGAACTTGTCTTGATCAAGAATCATTTTTAGTCAAAAGTAATTGTTACAGAGAGAGAAAGAAGACATACATGGAGAAAAAAATTTCAATATGAATAATAATGCAGTTAAAATTGTCATACCACACTCCTTAGTTTCTACCCTTTTTCCTGGATCACTCTTCCTCTGCCTTCAAGTATTGGTCCAGAAAGGCACAGGTTTTCTAGAAGTCCTACTATCACATTCTGGGTATGTACATGTCTTGGTTAGCATTGGCCATTTCAAGTGATACCAGAATGCTATCTTCAGGCAACCACACATTGCCCACAAAATCATTTTAGGTGTAACATACACCTAAATGGATTGTGTTCCTCAACTTCATCATTCACTGCAAAGGGGCGTAGATCATCATAAATCCCACGTTGTTATCTGCTAAACCCGTGTAGATGTCTTAGATAGCCTGTAGTGTCTCAGAGGGCACTCAGACTTAATCTTATCTCCAGGGACTATAGCAGGATCTTAAAGACATCTGTAGACATCTACATGAAGATTTCAACATATAATTATAAGTTAATAATAATTAATCTAAAATCAAATCCCATCATTATAGAAAAATGAATAAAAGACTACAGAATCTACTTTAGAGTGGGGATGTGCTTGAAAAAAAAATATAAAACCTCTTCAATTAAGATATGAGGAGCCTTAAACCAAATCCACTTTCTGAAGCATACTGCAGCAAAGACCTGAATCTTTGTTTCCTATTTCTTAGAAATCATTTTTTAAGCACTTGCCTAACTAGTTAAAGTAGGACTTTTCCTTTTTATTAAGATGAACCAATTAGTCAAATTCAGCATAGATTTGTCAGCGAATCTAGCTTTACCCAAACTGATTTATAATTTGGGAGCCTTTTGTCAAATAAATTATGTGTTAAATTAGAAACACAGATAACTAACTTTTCCTGTCCTAATTAAAATAACTGCATCAGGGTTCCTTTTAGAATTAGTTCTCTAGGTGCTATTCTGTGAAATACTGAAATACTTTAACTCTCTCAGTGATTATATTTACACTGTATTAGCTGTCATCTTATTCTTCAGATCGGAATCCATTTGCCACATCTTTAACCCTTAGCATTTTTATGGAGCATGCTGCATCAAGTTTGGAAAGGATATTGAGAAATCTACTTGGGGAAATAGTCTTTTTCTTTTTCCTTTTTTTTTTTTTTCTTTCTCTTTTTCTCTTTACTTATTTGAAAAACAAAGGATTAATATTGCTTGGGAATTAATACTTTCTATTTCATTATGCCAGAAGATTTATGTAGAGAAGAAAACAAGTGCCATATGTACAATCTGTAACAACTGACATGTTGCACCAAACTCATTCACATTACTTACCATATCATATGCCAAATAGGGCCAGGATATTTATTGATAACCAGCTTAATTTCTTATCACTCAGCAAAGTCAATTGAGCCACAATTTAATCATTTAATTATCACTTAGGCACACCATCTTGACACAAAGTATTCACAATACATACCTAACTAATCACATTGCATACAAAGGTAGTAATTTAGAGTTTTGCCACGTATTTCATTACTGTGTATTTGCCAAGATATTCGTTGTTATTCAGGTGTTGTCACCTGTCATTCAGTGAAAACGCTTGGCTGGCATAATACAGCATCATTGATCTTACCTAGTGTGAAGGAGGTGACATAGCTTACGGCTTCTTCAATCATTTCCTGAATGTAAAAACTTTACCAAGTTGCTTTAGATGTCTAGGACATCAGGCTAGCTCTTTTGGAAAGCAAAGATATTAATTCCTACCAAGACATTCACAGCAAAAGAGAGAAGGATTTTCCTATTGTAATACCTGGGATTTTCCAAGGACAAAAAAGTAAGAATACTTTAAAAGAGGAAGGGATATTCCAAAATAAGATGCCTTTTTGAAGGATATATTAGTGCTAACCCATTCTTCTTCATAAACGGTGTAGAACTGAAATTAGTCTCAAGGAATAACAAGAAAACCTTTTATTTAAAAAAAGAATTAGCTCAAAATCTGCTTTTATGCACTAAAATGAACCTTTTTATGTTTTGGATCTATCAAGAATGTACTCTAAACAGTACTAATATTTGTATAACTTCACCACGTTCTCACAGTTTGCATTAGGGAATTCAGTGTTTTGGAGATCCAGACTGTGTGTTTTCTTTGTCTAGATGTGGTTAAATGAATTTCCAAACTTTGCACTATGTATTTTTGAAAACTAAATTGCTTTATCTTAACCTCAAAAGCTGTCACACTTGGACTTTTACATCTTTATAATATATATAAATGTGTTTTATAACAATATGAAATCAATAAAATCTTTTGTCAAAATAATTTTGAAAACAACTGAGTTGAAATAAGAGTAGGAGTATAAAAGTTCAAATTTTTAATTTTATTTAAAAATTATTGAGGACAATTGATTTGATGACCTTCACTGCTGTTTCTATGATTTTTAATGTGCTCATTTGATATCTTAAAATACGAAAACATTTTGTAAATTTTGTTTCTAAGAAATTGATAAAGCAGCTTTTGATGTAAAAATATTCATTAAATGAAAGTAAGAAAATGTATACAATAATGAACAAAAATCAAGATCAAAAGTTTATTGAAGGATAATAAAATATCACAGATACTGTGTAAAATTTACAGATAATAAGAAGGCAGCTATATATTTGCATGTGATACATTAACTTTATATGTATATTTACATGTATATATGTAGATTATATGTATATTTATCACATATATTTATCAATATATATGTATATAGATAGACATAAACAGAGACACATCTATTTATATGTACATAAATTTATATTGCATGCTGGTTTTCCATTTGTGTTTTCTTACTTTAAAAGTAAAAAGCATCAAAATAGCTATTACATTAATGACATGAATGAAATGTCAGTACAAAGGGCCAAAAGCTGTTTTTTTCCCACAAACTACACTGTTCTGTAAATAGGAAAAATATTGATATAAAATAGACTTATACCAATGACAATGATTAAATAATTTATAACCTAACAGGATCTAAGGGACATTTTAACAGCAGTTTCTAACAGTACTTCCAAAACCAGCAATTTCTATAATATATCTAAAAGGATTCTGAAAATGCTGGCTGAGGAACCCACTGACTCATTAATGCTGGTTTTCAGTTAGTGTTAGAACACTGGAGAAATTGTAGAATGAGAAGAAAGCTAATGTTGGTTTAACACTTTAAAAAAGAAACAGGATAACCTGTGTCTGCCAATAAGAGATCAGCCCTGGGCAACACAATAAACTACATTATATATTATTTAAGAATTAAATAAGAATTTAATTATTAATTAATTATTAAATGATTAAATAATTATTATTAATTATTAAATAAAAATTAAAAGAATTAAAGCCATATCATTTATTCCACTGGATATTGGCATCTAATTTTCTATCTTTCTTTGATAAGGCTACAAATGTGGTATTCAAGATGTTATACATTTTGAATTCTGTAAGGAATCTCATTCATTGCCAAGCAAATATGATTACCATGATCATATCACCATGTGACATATTAAATGGATTAAGAGCTAGCCAACCCATAGATCTTGGCTTGATGCTATTTGGCACTGACAATCAGAGGGATATGGAGGAGGGGTGGGATTTCACACAGCTTGGTACTAGTGTGACTGTCTCAGTGTTGTGGTTTAGCCCCAGCTGGCAACTAAGCACCACACAGCCGCTCGCTCACTCCTGCACCAGCAGGATGGGGAGGGAATCAGAAGGGTGAAAACTCATGGGGTGAGATAAGAACAGTTTAATAATGAAAATAAAACAATAATAACAACAACAACAATAATATAATGAAAAGGTAAATAATAAGAGAGAGAGAGACTGAAACCCCAGGACAGGGGCGGGGGAATAAACAACCAAAACAAACAATGAGTGATGCAACCACTCACCACCTGCCAACCAATGCCACCAGTCCCTGAGCCACAATCACTCCCCCACCCCAGTCAACTCCCCCAGTTAATATACTGGGCATGATGTCATATGATATGGAATATCCTATTGGCCAGTTTGGGCCAGCTGACTTGGCTGTGGTCTCTTTGCTCCCGGCTTCTTGTGCACGTGGCAGAGCATGGGAAGCTGGAGAAGTCCCTAACTAGTGTAGGCACTACTTAGTGACACTTAGCTGCTGCTTAACAACAACTAAAACATCAATGTGCCATCAGCACTATACCAGCTACCATGAAGAAAATTAACTCTATCACAGCCAAAACCAGCACACTCAGGAAGTTCTGTTCATTCCCTAATCCAAAAAAAACATTTTGATATGCTGGAGAGTCTGTCTACATATATGAGGAATCAAAATGGCACCACACATTAACAGACACATAGTGTTCTGATTTTATCAAAGAAAACTATAGGGAGAATTGACCAAAACCTTTTTTTTTTTTTTTCCTTCTAGAAGAATACTCTCATTCAGACAGTAAATGTTTCTTGAAAGTCCTATTTAGTAGGTTATAATATTATATTGTTAAATCGTGGAAAGCATAGCTTCAATAGCAACTGCTGTTATTATACATATATTACAATCGGTTATAAAAATGTTAATTCAGAAAAGACAAAGGGTTTAAACGCCTATAGTGATAACTGTAGGATAATTTTCATATGGCAAAATTTCACATTTGTTGTACATTGAGTTATAAAGAACAAAATGCAGAGAAGAGAAAGGAGAATTAATTTCCAACATAACCAGGAAAGGGAGAGAGAATATTTGATGAGATGTTATGAAAGATGGAGCCAGAATTTATGGACCAGGTTGTCAAAAAATTCCAGCTTCTTTAGTGAAGAAGAGTGGCCATAAGCCTAAGGAGATATTTAAACCAGCTTTATATGTTCTTTGAGCTGTACCTGTTGTGCAAAACAGTCATAGGAGATGTAGCAGCTGCATGGCTGGATTTGACCCTCTGGAATTGTGACTTCTTTATTCTTTATTTTAGGAGTTATCAGAGACATAAATAGTGACAAAGGCTACCTCAGTGTATGTCTACATATTACTGATATTTCCCTTCCAAATGACCATATGTAATTGTCTTTTATCCATGTGTATCCTACAGAAAGCTTGTTGACTCTTCATTGTGTCTCATTTACATGTCAGAGTGCCAGGTTAGTTGCATATCTCTTTCAATAGTGCACTGAAGGATCTTACCATTATTAACTAAAGACTGCATTTAATCCTATGTAAACAACTCCGTACAAAATCTAACAAAGTAAAACTACTTAAAATGCATCTGCTTGAAGGAAATGATCAGTAATGAAGACATAGATAATTTTAGAAACCACTTTTCAAGATATGCTATTATTACAGTATTTTATTCTCTCCCAAAACATTTCTGCAAGGCAAGCTATGTGCTTTACATTAACTCTTTAACTACATTTAAGCTCCTTCCTTTTCATGTTCATTATAACTCCCAGAATGACTGATGGCTAAGGTGCAAGGAGTATATTTTCAATATAGGATTGTTAAAATATCCAAAGGAAGATCTGGTTTTCCTTCAATCAAGCAGTTATGTGCTGGGATTTGCTCTCCAAATCATGAGGTATTTTAGAGTCTAATATCAACAAGGAGTATATTTCATACGATACATGTATTTCATTCATCACTGCCACTGGGCAAAGGAAAAAGCAATAAAAAGTCTTTATTAAAATTGTATTTCAAGTTCACCTGTAAATTCTAGCTACTCAAATAGTGAAAGCATCTTTATGTAAATAAATCATCCAATGTCTTCTCTGATGTTTTTATACTAACCAGAAAATAAAGTTAAAAGTATGCAAAGAAGCCAGTAACTCCAAAGCCAAAATACAATCAAACCAGGCATAAATGTCCACCATATTCCAAGTATATCCAAAACCTAATAAGAGAAGAATATAAGAAATTCCTGAGAAGCTTAAACCATATATCATTATCCACATTATCCAAAGTTACAGGGGTTTCCAAAAGAATTCAAGCCGTTTCCTTACGCAAACAGACCTCTGAAATTGAAACCTCTTTTTGTAGGGTTGTCCTTGCCCACCAACAGTCCTAGTTTCTTCCTCTTATTACCCTTCCAGAATGTGCATGAAAATTATTTCTCTCCTCTGTGTTTTGAGAAAAAGGTTAGAGACATACATATCACTGAGTAGGTGAAATAGAAGTTTTCTCAAATACAGTCAATATCACACATGAAATAAAGATGCTTCACTGGAATAATCATCTATACCAGGCAAAGTCCCAACTTACAGCACTGGAGGAGGCGCAAGGAGTGAGAATGGGATGCAAAAATAGATATCCAGTACCACAAGTTGTCCTAACTAACCTCCAGCTATGGCTCTAGAAGAGGGTGACTAGGTTACAACTTGCTGTATAAGCCATCATCATGCAAAAATCTCAGATGTCATCAGGCATATGAAAATCATACCATATGCTAGATAACAGGTGGATATATATATTACTTTAGAAACATGGTGGGTTTTGTTTTCCAGGACATCTTGACCTCATTCTGAATGTAATTTGATAAACTGACTGGGGCTGTATCATCTGCAAGCTTTTCATTAAGTTATTCTAAGACAGATTCTGGGAAAGAAAGAGATGTCATACAAGAATCTAATAGGTCACAAATATCTTGCAGAACTACTGCCTCTCTATATATACTGCTAAGTTGTAAAATATGAAGCATTCTTGTGGACAGAAGAATACATATAGTACCAAAATGCTAGATATACTGTTCTCCTGAAGTAAAAAGCTCTTTAAACTTTCATTGTGGGCATTGGTGTCTTTTATGATTTTATAATACTTTCTCATTTTATTGTGCTTTTCACAGCAGCTATTGATGATTAGATGTCTATTAAGTATATGTTTGATATGAGTAAACTATGAAAATTGAGTTTTATATTTTTAATGATGTTTGAAAATACAATCCAAACAGCAAACATCTAGACAATAGCTGCTGCTATATCACAAAAAAAAAAAAAAAAAAAAAAAAAATACCCCCTATTAAGACCCTTAACTCCTTCAATACTTTCCTTTATCAATTTATACTTTAAGAAAAAGTAGTCCATGAACAGCAAGATGTACTGGAGGAACTACTGTGTTTTGGCTAGCTGTAATCTCTGTCATTTAACAGGTCTGCTCTGTAATGGAAAAAGAGCATTTTCCTGCATGCCAGCTTTTTAATGGAATGATGTGTCAGGAACATGGAGCAATAGAAGAGACGTTTTACTCCACTCTGACCTTTTATAGTAGCAGTGATGCAGTTAAACCAAATGAAAGCTTGCAGTCCTAATAGCATAGCTTCAGAGTGGAAATTCTCGCCAAATAGTATCTAATTATCTGCTGAATGTATTTATGTATAAAAACGTGTGTTAAACCCTCACAATTTATGGGTTTCCCAGCATAACAAAAGTAAAGCTGATAGGGAAAACAATTGTAAATCTTCAAAGAATATTCCTTGGAAGTGTGATACAGGGAAATCAGGGCAGCTGTGTAACTTCATAACCAAACAAAGCCCTTTGCTTCTGTGTGTGTTAGAAAAATATTTCATGTTCAACTGAAAACAACTGAATGAAGGAACAATCTTTTCCCTAAAAATCATGTGTTGGTTTGGAAATACTAAACAAAACTAAAGATTCAAAACACACTGAAAAGGCCACTGTTGTTCCACTGGCTTGATTTTCCCCCTGAAATTGATGCTTTGATTGCATCATTAAATATTTAATAATTTCTGACTAAAACATTTCCACTTTTATTATTCTATTATGAAATAAGAATGAATATGAAAGAAGTAAAACATAAGGCAGGAATTACTTTCTGAAAAAAAAAAAACAAACAGCCTAAACAAATTATCATTTACCTCTGATACCATCTTTCCATTTCAGAGTCACTTGTCTACTATTGCCAAGATTAGTTTTGTCTACTTTGCCAAAACTAGCCCCAGTGCCCAATTGTATTCTATGTCAGGCAATATTTTGCATTATTGCAAGAAATAGCATTAAAAAAAAAAAAAAAAATTATTCTGCTGGTGTATTGTATTATTCCTGGCTGAAATGTTACCAATAAAACTATGGGAAAATAACAGCAGGAACAGTTAGCAAAAATTTAGTCTGAGAACATGTTCTGAACTTAGACAATAGCACTATCTGCTGTCACTTGCCACATTTGAAATGATATGTTGAACGTGATATCATATGTTTCTTCTCCCCCTCTTTCCCCCACTAACTGTCAAATCAGAAAGGAAATTAGAACAAATAGAAACAAATAAGTGTTCTGCAACATTAGAATTACTTATTTGCTCTCTGGCAGCACCTATAATCCTCATATGTAGCTCAACCATACTAAGATCCTACAGCTTCTGTCCACAATAATTTACAATCTATTCATCTAGAACCAGCAGACACAAAAATGAATCACTTATTTAAAGTTTTCTGGGAAATAAAAAAAATCTCAGGTTTGCTATGTTACATAGATTTCGAAGTTCAGGTTTTCTCTCAAGATGTGTCAAGGTGACAGATAGGTATCATTTACAGAAGACCCAAAATCACTTTTTTTTTTTCACAAGAGAGTTCTAATCCATATCCAAGAAGACAGTGCAAGGGGTTTTGTTCTGAATTGTTCTTTTCTTCTGAACAGATTTCTCTGAATCTCTTCTGTGTCATCTAAAATAATTAAGTAGTTATTGATACAAAGATAAACAGGAAGACAAACATTAGGACACTGGTTCAGATAGCTAAACAACTATTATAGATTTTACCTCAACTAACCTTACACAACCAAAAGATAATTATCCGGTCCACAATACTTTCTTTTGGTTATACTGTCAATACAGGCACTATCTGAAGATGACTCATGTTGCCTTATATGTCTTTCTTAAAATGGGATGTCACAAACTCCAAAGGCTCTGTATCCTCCCACTAATATGATGGGAGTTTTGTTAACTACAATTCAGACATTAGCTTCAGATATCTGACTTAATTGGCATGAAACCTACCTAAAGCTATGTATCTCTGATGTAAGCTGTCTTTATTAACAGCAAATCAAAGACTGCCATTCTGAGAATTTCTGATTCCTGAATATTTCTTCCAGGAGAATACTCCACTATGGAGCAGGAGATGTTGTTTGACACAATCCTCAGATAAGACTAATATCTTTTCTGGTGTAAAAATCTTGCCTTTGAGTAAATGGTGAATGTCTCCCTCTCAACCAGTTTGTGTAACATGTCCCACCATACCTCTTCCTCTCTCTCCTTTCTTTTCCTCACAAACATGCCTGGAATCTTCTGTGCAAATAAACACTAAATGTCTGCCCCCCCCCCCCTTTTTTTTTTTTAATTTTCATGAAGAGAACAGTAAATCCATATTAAAATCAAACTCTGATAGGGGGTGTGTATGTGTGTGTGTTCCACTGATTTTTCTGTTCAGCTGCCATACTGAACACTTGATTGTTTGCATATGGCATGATGAAAAAGTTCTGCTCTAAATCCAGTGACATGGGCTTCCTTTCTTTTTTCCATTTTTCTTATTCTTTACTTTTATAGGTACAATACAAAGGTGGAAAGGTGGAATAACATGTAATCCACATAAGTTCTCAATATTAGAGATTGTAATATGAATGCATGGGCTGCAACTCATACATAGGTTTTTCTTAATATATCATAGGCCACTAGTGGCTCTAAAGACAAAACTGTGTCAACCCTGTCGTTTTTTTTTTTCTTAAGCCAATTACCTGCAGTTCATTCAGTTAAATGATAGACTCCATACTACAGGAAATTATGTTGTGCCTCCATGTGTATGAGATTTTTCATGTCTATGCTAAATGATAATGTAACCATGAAAATGTAAGCTCAACAATGAAGAAATTTTATAAACACACTGTCCAGTGATCTAAATAATAAAGAAATCACCTAGCATAGTCCCAGATATGCAAAGATTTTAAGCAGTCTTTAGCACCTGGTGACATCATTCAGATATTTAATTTTGAACGTATGTTTGTTAAAGCCTGTGTTATTACAGTATTGCATAATTATTCTTTCAGGTTAAAAAAAACCCCAATGTTTATAGCCTTAGGCCATTTGAATATTTTAAAGTCAGAAGAGTGACTTTAACCTTTCCTTGTGATACTTCCTATTTCTTCTTTGACAGTGACTTCTACAACAAATTTCAAAGTCAAACACAAACGTAAATATGAAAATCACATTCAAGTCTCCCTTTGATTTTAAACCTATAATCAAGTTGTTGATGATAAATAAGGTAGAACAGAATTTAATTCTCTTTGCTCCTGTCAGTTAAGGAATGTCTTTTTAGATATCCAAGGCACAAAGATGACTAAGAATGTTGCTCTTTTAGGATCATTTTATCTATTACAATTTCTAAAATACAACCAGCTCCTTTACAGTAGAAAGTTGTAATCAATACCCTGGTGTTTAATAAACGTTATAATAAACAACATTAATATATTAAAATCAATAAATATATTCATGGAAAATATCTTATGAATTCATAGATAGAAGCAACATAGAAGTAGTGGACAGACAAATAACAGAATTGAATTTTTTTATTTAACTTTAGAACTCAAAAATAATCTAGGTAAATCCTGTACATCCCCTACAATCAGTGAAGACAAAGGATATGTACTTGATAGAAAAATTAATATCATGTTATAGGTGCCTTTATAGGGTGGGGGACAAGGAATCACCTCTTTCTGTATATTATTTTGGACTGTTAACTGTACAAATCCTAGATAACTAGCTTAAACTCCATACCAATGTTTTTGATAGTTGCATTTTGGACAGATGAGCTGGCACCTTCTGACTGCAGGACCACCTAGGCTGTGGTGCACAACTAGTATTGAGTGCTATTTTCAAGCTAATAAGCTCCGCTGTATGCAGCTAAACTGTTGTTATGCTGTGTGAATATGTATGTGCAGGTCAATGACTGAGCAGTGCAGTCATACCCAGGTGTGCCCTAGGAGGGGATGTTAGTACAGAGAGAACAATAATTTGATCAGATAAACTTGAATAACTGGGAGAAGAGCATTCAAGAAACAAACAAACAAACAAAAACCCCTTAAGGCACCCCCCAAAAAAAAAAACAAAACCAACCAAACAAAAAAAACACACACAAAAATCCCCAAAACAAACACAACAGTGTTTCTGATTGCTGGAAGAAATAAATTTTGCAGATACTTTCAAACCCGCTTGAAAGCTATTGCTTTAATTCATTTCAATCAAACAAATAAAACTTTTTTGATTTAACCTTTTTAAAATGGTGTTCTTATATGAATCCTATATGTTTTGTATTAAAAAATGAATCTTGGCAACATTTCTGTGATGTACAGAAATCTCTGCTTCACAATAATGCAATTAGAATGAATACAGAGGAAACAAACTTAAGCAAATGCTATATATAAGGTTACAAAACAATGTAACAATAGTTAGGTGACTCATTAACTAAGTTAGCTGCCTTTCAGTGGTCATTATGCTGCCCTGGATAGAAAAAAATTCCTTCTATACTTAGCAGGCAATATTTTTGACAGCTAACTTTCATTGCAAACAATTCTCTTTCCTTCCTTTCTTCCTTCCTTCCTTCCTTCCTTCCTTCCTTCCTTCCTTTCTTCCTTCCTTCCTTCCTTCCCTATTTATTCGTATTTGGAACCGTTTTCTCCTAAAGTCTTTGCAAACAAATAGTCTTCAGCTATTTTCTTACTTCTGTATAAATTGTCCTAACACTTTTACAATGCAATCTCAATAATTTCTGGGAAAACAAAAAAAAAAAAAAAAAAAAAAAAAAAGAACCTAGTCTTTCCTCTTACCTAAAAAAGAGGCCAAGATGAGCTATAAAGCAGGGAGTGAGAGGAGATGGTATTTTATAATGGAAGGAGAAATCCATTCCTGTTTTAAGAGTCTTAGTATAGCACTACACAAATTTTATTAGTCTTAGTTCAACCATACTAAAAGTTTTGTTGGGATATGTAGAAAGGATTTTGAAGATTAGCATAAATGAAATAAATCACAACAGGTTTTGGACAAAGTATAACCACAAAGCCAGGTGAGCAGCATGATGACTCCTGAACAACTATGAAATATACAGAAAAATGGGAGACAGACACTTTATTTACCATGAGCAGATAAGGGTTTTTATCTGTCTTAATCTAGATAACTATCTAATTTAAGCTATCTAACATTGCTATGGGTTTAGTAGATAAGTAAGACGGAGTGTTGAAAGAGTGAGCTGCCAGGTCATCTTGAAAAAGAATTCCCATCTCTGAAGGTAATTTTGTTCCTTGTTAACATTTGTACAATAAACATTGTCCCAAAAGACTATGGGTATGTACAGGTGGGGTGTATCTAGCTTCCATTATGTAGTGTAGCAACAGGCATACTTTATTTGGCTAAACACTACGCACTCAGTAACTGCAGTGAGCACATGACACTAAACGCAGATAGAGTTTAGTCCATCCTTTTGATTAAAAGAGAAGACAACACTATCTGACTAGTGCATGCAACAATTACTTTTTCTAAGCTCAATTAAAATTGGAGTTGTATACTTCTTTTTCTTTACATGGCCTAAAGGGTGATACTGTTGTAAGCAACAGCTATGAATCTTAACTACAGAGAATAGCCTATGTGACCTCATTTTAAACAAGAACACAACACTGTTCATCAAACTGCAACATGGGATACATTCCCACATAAAGCAGTTCTATCTATCAGTTCCCATTCAATTTGAAAACAACAGTGATAATGGGTCCTCAAGAAGTTTGCCAAGTCCTCAAAGTCAATGTTCTTACAAAGATAGCAGATCATGACATATAATTTATGTAGGAAATGAGTTGAGTTATGATTTTGTTAATTTAAGACCATCAGGGGAGTAAGTTTACCCACAGAAATCATCCTAAATATAATTAATGGATATAATCATAAATAGTATTAATATGAAGCTGTTCTCCAAGTGTTAAGTGGTTGTTATGGTGATAACATATTAAACTAAATATTACTATGAAAGTTATTCAATATTAATTCTAAATTTGCAAAACTATCAAGAGAGTTAGGAAATGAAGATTTTAAAAAAAATATTCAAAGCACCTGCATGTGTTTCACGTGCAAAATTAATTGCAGCATTAAATTAGCAGAATGATATTAACATTAAGGGACCATTAGTATCATTCATTTAAGTTTAATCATATGTCATTCTCCTGAAATACTGTATTTATTATTACAAAGGCTAGCTTTTCAAAACTCTAATTAGGGGTATAGAACATATGGAAGATGCAATATACATAGCAGAGAAACCTAAAGATAAATAATATCAAGTAATTCTTCTGTAAAGAATAGAATATTTTATGTAGAAACTTAATCCAGTAGGGATGAAACCTGAGAGAGAGACAGTAAGTTAGAATAGCATATAGTGGGGGAAAATGAAAAAAAAAAAGAAAAGCAATGTCATCAAGGCAGTCACTCACTGTTTTCCTTGAGAGTCCAGATGTTACAACACACATTTTTAATTATATTCTTTAAACTAGGGTGTGGCAAATGACTCCAAAGTGTTATTAGGGGTATAGCTTAGTTTCAAGAGCTCAATCTTTGATTTTTCATTGATTTAAATATTTTCATCATTCATATGAAGATATTTGCTTCCTTTTGAGACCCTACACATAGACTGTGCAATCAGTCTGAGGTGTACTGTGATTCTGGATTATTGGTTTCCACACACATACAAATATAATTTAACATTTCTTTCAGTACAAATTTCTGCTAATATAAACTAGTTTGTAGAACCATGCGTTTAATCTTTACTCAAGTGCTCTGTGACAGGTGGATTGGCTGCATGGTCCCAGTTCTCCCCTGACATACCCCTAAGTGGCAATTAGTCTATGACTTACATAGCCTCAGCTGTTCTGCACTGACGATGATAAACAGTAATAGAAGATCTACTGGCTTCAGTGGAGCCACACCAGCTGAAACTGTGATGCCGTGTTCCCAAACAATTAATACAGTGATAGGTACTGACAAAAGCAAAACCATACACTTCAAAATTATCTTAAGGCTTTTAGGGAAAAAATACAATGAAACAAGAAAAAAGAAGTAGGCACTCTTAAACAACATCACCAATTTCTTTATGTTCATATATGTGCAAATACATTCAATGTGTTTAGGAGACTGAGGTGAAGTATTTTCTCCTCCTCCACCTAACATCTAGTTCCTGTCACCCTCCAGGAGACAGCTCTGACCATGTCAGAACAGGAATTCCAGAAAGCGGTATCAGACCTTAGCCTAGGAGTCACATGCACATCTTGAAAAGAATAGTGAGACCTATCTCTTGAGCCATTGCACATTCTTCTGTCTTGAGTATTTACCTTAAACCTAGTCTTTTCACATGTTTCTCTGACAGAATTAGACACTGTTCTTTGATTAGTAGGCATTAATAGTATTTGTATTTACAGGAGTTCACAAAGCTTAAGAAAATTTCCAAAAGTAAGGGATGAACTGTATCTTTCCCAAAATATACAAGTATATCCAGAGAGTTCAGCTTTGCATTGAGGGTTGCTTGAAAATCGTCCCTCTTCTTAGGAGCCTGCTGCTAGTTATGGAGAACTAGTTATGGAAAAATGGACCCCAGAAGAGCATCTATTATTCAGTTTTTCAATTAAAAAAAAAATACAATCCATGGACATCGATTATTTGGCATAGCTCTTCAGCCCTTTCTCAGTAAAGTCACAAATACTGCAAATATAAGGGTGGTGGTTGCTGTAATTAATTTCTTTTGAGTTCAGAGCATTCAAGAACTAGATTATGCTATACCCAGCCCACCTTGATGACCTCATGAAATAAAAAAAAATCATTATTTTAAGACAGGAAAAGATTGGGCATTACATCACCTAAAATTAACCTGCACCCAAAAAAGAATGATAATCGAACAAGCTGCAGTCATCTCTTGATAGCAGTGGAAAGATAGTGATAGCTCATCATATTGTAGTTTACCTTCTCAGCCTCCTCTTTCTCCATGTCCTCCCCCTTTCCTTCCTCAGCAACTACTTGAAATTAAGACATTTTTCTAACCTCCTTTTTCACAGATGTTCTGCAGCAAGCCCACTGTCTGTCATCTCCCTACTTTAACCTTAAAGGTGGGCACTCTTTTTACTACACACGTACCCTCACGTGTTCTATGCATCTGGGTAAGGGAAACCAGCTATTCCACAATGATCTCTGTCCTGAAATAGCTGGTGTGTTCCTGGTACCCAGGACTGTGCCTCTGAGACAACTGAGTATCTCTCTACTAGAAATCTACTCTCTCCTCTTTTGACAGGACAAAAGTACCACCATTAATTTGGAATAGCAAGCAACACCCATTCAACAAAATCAATATGTATGCCCCATCACATACAAAGTCCTGTTCCCAGTAAATCCCAAGGGCAGGGACAATGCTTGCTTGTTTTTTCCTTGCCTTTTTCTCTCTGACTGAAACACCTGTCCTTAAATTCATTCCTTTTCAAATTATACTGTGCACCACAAGTTAAAAATAGCAAAATGTTAACTCAGGTAAGAAGAACTAAAACCCATAAAAGTGAATCTTGGATGATTGTCTTCAGATACTTGGAGTTTTTCAGATGAAATTGCACCCCTACTCCAACACATAAATTTTGAACTATCTTGCAATATTTGGATCAGTTATTTAAAAAGCTTTCTTTTTTTTTCTTTACTTGTACAATTCCCCTCCTTTGTTGTGATTGACTCTTCTCTGAAGTACCTCTAGGCATTAAGTAAGCCAAGTGCAGTTGGTGAATTGGAATGCAGACATTGACTGGAGTCAATTGCCTGCACACAATTATCATCTAAATTACTTTGTAAAACTATTTTACGTGTTTTCTGCTTAAAAGCAGTTACTTCTTTATTCTTGACCTTTCTTCTATTACTTTAAATATCCTTTCAGATGATTGACAATAGGTTTTTTAGCTACTGATTTTGTTCACAGTCAACTTGGCCATTTCATACTTCTGTTTTCTCACCCACTTGGATTCTGAACAAACAAGATTTCTAAAGACCTCCCAACTCATTAACCCAATACCCTTTCTCAGGGAGAAACCATCTCACATAATCCAACTCCCAAATCTTTAAAAAGAAATGGTATCAGAGTAGTTTCTTTTGCATAATAATAGCAATAATAATAGCAATAAATATTTTTCTAGGGTGTCACTGATGAGATGACTGTATGGCATATTCTGATTTTCATGCTGACTATATCAATTGACAGTCCATCCCATTTCATTCTTATTCTGACATTGTCCTGTAGATCAGTTATTTTCCTCATTTTTAGCTCCATATACTTACAGATAACTCTTGTCCTTCCCCATCGACTTTTGCTTGACCAAAACACGTTTTCTATCTTTTCCATATATGACATACTGTTAATTCCTCCAATTTAGTAGTTTTCACAGAATCACAGAATGGTAGGGGACCACTAGAGATCATCTTATCCAACACCCTTGAGCAGGTACACCTACAGCAGGGTGCACAGGACTGCGTCCAGGAGGGTTTTTGAATATTCCCAGAGGAGGAGAGTCCACAACCTCTCTGGGCAACCTGCTCCAGTGCTCTGTCACCCGCACAGTAAAGAAGTTTTTCCTCATATTCATGCGGAACTTCTTGTGTTCCAGTTGTGCCCATTGCCCCTTGTCCTGTCCTTGGGCACCACTGAAAAGAGTCCAGCCCCATCCTCTTGACACCCACCCTTTAGATAGTTATAAGCATTGACAAGATTCCCCTCTCTGTCTTCTCTTCTCCAGGCTGAACAGACCCAGGTCTCTCAGCCTTTCCTCATAAGAGAGATGCTCCAGTCCCCTGATCACCTTGGTAGCTCTCCACTGGACTCTATCCAGTAGTTCCCTGTCTTTCTTGATCTGTGGGGGCCCAGAACGGGATGCAGTCCTCCAGATGTGGCCTCACTAGGCTGGAGTAGAGAGGGAGGATAACCTGCCTTGCCTTGCTGGCCACACTCCTTTTGATGCACCCCAGGATACCGTTGGCCTTCTTGGCCACAAGGACACAGTGCTGGCTCATGGTCAACTTGTTGTCCACGAGCACTCCCAGGTTCTTCTCAGCAGCGCTGCTTTCCAGCAGGTCAGCCCCCAACCTGTACTGGTGCATGGGGTTGTTCCTCCCCAGGTGCAGGACCTTACACTTGTTTTTGTTGAATTTCATTACGTTCACCTGGGCCCAGCTCTCCAGCCTGTCCAGGTCTCGCTGAACGGCAGCACAGCCTATCTGATCTAGCTGGTGTTTTTCTTTATAGATGTTTAGTTTTGAATGATGTTTTCCTTGCTGAAAACATGCACAGTATTGTGGCCTGGGTCTTGTCACTGCCTTTTAATGGATTATTTATCTCTCTCTTTTTTTTTTTTTTTTTTTTAGATATATTGACAAGGGAATCATAACAAGTATTTAGAGACACCTAACTTTTCTCCCCCCATTAGAATAGCTTTCATGGTATTTCCCCAAACTAATCTTTGCTTCCTTTAGTTTTACTGATATCTTTGTTTGTTTTTATAAATTTTTGGTGGTCTTATTAATAGGGTGATATTTCTCATTATTTTTGCTTTTGTTTCTGTCTCTCTGAAGAGATGATGCATTTCAAATGTTCCAGTCCTGAGTGTTGTTATTCTAGGTTTCTGTTGCTACTCCTCTGTCCCTTTATGGAGTGTCTATTAAAATTGCAAGGTCTTCTATTCAGTTTTCTGAGCTTCTTATATTAATAGAGCTGGTAATTTCTTGCTGTCCACCTTCTCTATCTTATTATTGTTCCTGAGGATCTCAGCAACATTATTGTTTGTGTTCAACCTGGTGATCATTTTCTGTTACTAATACTCTCTATCTACTACTGCTCCCTTATGCAATAGCTTTTCTCTCATCACAAGTATTAATACTAAGTCTGGAAATTGCTTTCACTACTTTCTCATCTCCAGTTCTTATCCCATTTGCTAATCTCCATTATCCTGTCCTAGCCTCCAAAGACTGAAGACAGTCTGGTGGTCCTTTCTAACCTCTACTTTTCTGTGATTCCATCATCCAAACCTCAGTTGTCTTCAGCATCTTTCCAGTCTTGACAGACTCCTAATTAATTCCTGAGAAAATTTCTCAGTGTAATATTTTCCAACTGAAAAGGTTATTCATGATTTCTCAAGTCTTTCCAGCAGTCCTTGCTCATGTAGCACAATTTTTCAATCTCCAGATTCACTGCAGTTACAGGACTGTTCATTTTTCTTAATAGACAGTCAACAGCCATGCAGTTCTGACTGGTACCTGCTAACTTCAGCCTTCCTTGTTCCATCCACCTCAGGACCACCTTGTCTAAGGCAGTCTGTTGTATCTTTCTAAATTAGCATCAACACTCTTCAGCCTAACCAAATTATTGCCACAGTCATACTGATTAAAAGTCTCTAAAACTTTTTGTGTTACTAAAATAAACAAAAAGAAAACCTTAAATTTCCATTTCCTCTAGTCCAATGTAAATGAACATTTCATGTATTTCTGATACAGAGCAAAAGCACTTCTTCACCTGGCAAAAATTCCTACTCCTTCCATTAGACAGACCTTGAATTGTTGTGCAGGAGTCCGTTTGCTCCTCAGGACTTGATCCCAAGTAATATATTTAGTTGCTTTCAAGCATGCACCACTGCTGCTGTCTTCCAAGAAACTGGGCCAACTGCTTTTACATGACCCATTAATGGAATGGGCCAGTTACCTGTTATGTTATTGCTCTTCTTCCTTCTCAGACTCCAGTATCTGAATATCTCACTTTCATCTCCCTGTTATCTCAGGAGTTGGCTGCTTTATTCTTATTAGTAATCTCCCTTCATATTTTTCTTCTCCCCCAATCTTTTTCTTTGAACTAGTATGAGTGAAAATAACCTTACAAAGTCTTTATGTAAGAAACTCTCAAATCAATGAGAATTCTACAGGAACAGAGAATTACTTAATCATCCAAATGTCATTTGGCTGATGTTAAAAAGTCAGCAGGAGGAGCTCACAACATTAATTTTAATCAGTTGTTTAATAATTCTTCAAAACAGTGCCTCTTATGTAAAACCTGTTTGCACAAATCCCCTTGGTGTTTGGACACAGCATATATCTGAATATAACTGAAATTGTATTTAGAATTTAACAAATATGATAGATGTCTCTTGGGGAGGAGCAGCTGGACCTCTGAATGTAAAAGCTGTGAGTCCTTACTGCCTGAACTAAATGACATAGCTTTCCTAGTTCAAAAGCCTAGATTAGATTAAAAAATGATTTGTAGTCCAGTCACTATGGAGGGACTGAAAACCCCACTAATTGTGGGCTATGTGCATATTCACATAATGTTTTCCTTTATTATTTATCTTTGGTTACTGCCTGGTCTGAGCAGGCTGGTCTGACTATGGCTTCAAAAATCTGTTTAGTTTTTACTCCAGAAAGATCATTCATTTTAACCTTCTTCCTGAGCTGTTTGGAGGAATCTGCACTTAACTTTCTACCTTAGACACAGCTCCAAACCAAATCCACTGATCCAAAAATCGGTTTTATGGAGAAACACACTGAGGAAAGGAGTCAGAAATGGGAAGAGCCTATTAAGGTATCCTACAGCCATTACATTCATGCATACACTCACTTGAAGAAAACGCCTGGAGCAGAAAATTGCACAATATAGATTTATAAAGTTCCTGTGTGTAGCAGTAAATAGGCAGGATTTAAATTTAAAACTGATAAAAGGATATACTTTGTTGCACATGCATAATTAACCTAGAGAGCTCCTTGCCACAAAAATATCACTGAGGCCTTAAAGATTAGCAGAATTTTAAAAAGGATTAAACATTTATATGGATAATGAGAGCATTCACATTTGCATGGAATTAGTTTTATTTCTTAAAAAAAAAAGTAGCACACTGTCTTATTTCAAGACATAAAACAACAGGTAGCCATTGGGAACAGGAAGAAATTTCCCCTCTCAGGAATGTTATTGCATAATTGTTCATTTCAACTTCTTTATGATAATGCAGCTCTTCTAGTCGCTGCCAGCAGCAAGATGCTGGACTACACACAAATATTGCTTGATCAAGAATAGCAATTACCAGACTCCTATTGACCTATGTTAATGACTGCACAGTTACTACAGTGGAAAAAGAAATGTTTTGCCATTCAAATTTGTACATGAGGAGATAAAGGTGGCACATTTTATAAGGAATTTTTGCTTCTTTTGCAGCAAGGAATGCTTCTGGATAGATGTTTCAGGGAGTGTTTAATGAGTGAGTGGCATAGAAATAAAATTATTGGCATGAACAAGTTAATGTCCAATTAAGTACAAAAACAAAACTAAATTACTTGCATTGGTACCTAATTTAAAACTGTGATTGTAATCCAGGTAATGGAGCTCTGCTGGAAGTGTTCTTAGCACTCCCCTAACAAAAAAGTTATTACTGACTGGCCTGCTGCTTCATATAATTGCTGTGATAAGCCACTGCAAATATAATTGGCTTTAGCTGAAAAATATTTCATCATAAAGCAAGAACAACAGTTGTACTTTGATTTATTTTTTTATAGCAACTTAAGGAAGATCATTAACACATTTAGTTTCCAGACATTTTACTGAGCCAGAAAGTGCAATGAAATGCAGAAAGGATCTTTAAGAAACAATATATTTTTCCTTGAATTTTGTTCCTTTTGAACACTGAAATGACTTAAATAAGCACTTTTAGTCTGTTAAAGCCAAAAGGGACTTCAGATTCATTTCTGTACTCTTTTTGCAAGTTTTGCTATTATAGTACAGTCTGAGAAGCTTGCCAGGCTTAAACAGACTCTGATGAATTGTATATATTTCATATGCTTTCATGGATGTTCAGTATCATGCTCTGTTCTCTTGCTTGTCTAGCTCAAGCAAACAAGAATTTGCACTAGTGATAGATATATATCTTAAAAATACCGAGTGTGAATATTCAATGGACAACTATAAAAAACCAGAATTTTATTCTTTTGATTAAGATCCCCAATTCCCATTCTTCCGATGCATGTTCTAATGAATGTGTTTATCAGTGGGAGCTTTCCTAGAAATATTCATTTTTAATTGAGTATTAAGCATATTCATGACAAGCTCTTTCTAAAAATAGTGTACACTGTAAACCTAATTATAAAGAGCTGCAGCCAGCCAGTCATGAAATAAAACATGAAATCATACAACACATGACTTGTGTGTCCAATCAAACCTAATCAAAGCCATTTAAAAAATCAATACTGGCTACCACAATTAGCTAGACACTTTTGTGTATCCCTATTCCTCTATTGGCATATACAAATACAGATACTGCATATGCTCCTTGCCATTCCAATGGAGAATTTTATAGACTAGTTTGCATATTTGGATCTCAGAGCCTCAAAATTTCAACTAACTAAATACATAAGAACATACATAAATAACTAAACAAAACAACCAACCATATGTGGGTTTCGGGGCGGGGGGGGATCTTGAAGAAAATATGTTTTTCAGTAACTGGCACTCATTATATTTGCCTTCATTACCATGGCTCTGGTTTTATTCTTCATAGGAACAAAACTACAACATAAATTGAATGAAGTAAAATTGATAAATTAAAATTTAGGAAAGAGACATATAACATGATGCTGTGTGTATGCTGGTTAACACCTTTATCACGAATCTTTATGCATTTTGACAGGAAATTGCTGTATTTTTATTAATTTTAAAAATATTTTTCTATTGTTTTATTTATTTCATAAAAATACTTTCAAAAGTCACTTTTTCTCAAGCATTCTTTAATAACACTCTAATGTTATTTTGAAGCAAAAATTCAGAAATCTTAGAATTGTTTTTGTAGACGATAGGTGTCAATTTCAGCTAAGGTTTTTGATAAAACTTTATAGAATTTTTTACTAGGAGCTCATAAAATTCTTCATAATAACCTGAAAGGTACATCTGGCCCAGTAATTCAGCCCAGTCTTGCAAACCCTTTGGAGCATGCTGACCTTTGGGTATGAAAGAAGTTCACTGACACTAATGGATTTTGGATCAAACCATAAAAAGAGCAACCATCCAAAGTAGCACCTCTCATCACCAGAGAACTGCATCTGTTCACTTCCTATATCATTAGCACAAAAAGCCAACCATTCATAAAGGTTACAATGTCATTGTGAAGAAATTCAGGAGTCACCGATACTGCCTTGTAATCAGTATGTCTTTGGAAATATTAAATCATCCACTGAGTTAAAAAATGGTCTGCTCTAGTGTTTCATCCCATGTATAATATGATACTACTACTTGATATTTATGTTCTCTTTTTTGCACAGAGAAAAAGCAGAAGATAGGGAATAAGTCTGATTATTTTAAGTTGAAAATATTAAAGTTTGTTTCCTCTACTAAGAAGTAAAGATACAGTGGAGGAAAACATGTCCTATTCCCATTGGAAAGAATATAGGGATTTTTATGTTAGAGCATCTGTGTTTGAAATGCCAACTTTCTCTTACTATGGATTTGATTTCCTTAGAAACAATACCATTTTCATAATGCAAATGATTGCTTTTCCACTGAGCTATTATACTGGGTCTGGCTGGAATGGAGTCAATTTTCTTCACAGCAGCCCGTATGATGCTGTATCTTGGATTTGTGACTAAAACAGTGTTGATAACACACCAATGTTTTGGCTGTTGCTGGGCTTTGCTTGCAGAGTGTCAGGGTGTGTTGGGTTGACCTTGGGTGGCTGCCAGGTGCCCACCAAGCCTCTTTACCACTCCCCCTCCATTGAAAACATAGGGGAGAAAAGTATGACAAAAATCTGGTGGGTTGAGATAAAGACAGGGGGATCACCTACCAGTTACCATGATGAGAAAAACAGACTTGACTTGGGGAAATTAATTTAATTTATTAACAATCAAATCAGAGTAAGATAATGAAAAATAATATTAAATCTTAAAACACCGTAACCCCACCCCTCCCTTCTTCTTGGGCTCAACTTCACTCCCAATTTTCTGTACCTCTTCCCCCTTGAGTGGCACAGGGGACGGGGAATGGGGTTTGTGGTCAATTCATAATGTGTTATCTCTGCCACTCCTTCCTCCTTGCAATCTTGCCCTGCTACAGTGTGGAGTCCCACCCATAGCAGACAATCCTTCACAAACTTCTCCAATGTGGATCCTTCCTATGGGCTGCAGTTCTTCATGAACTGCTGCAGCATGGGTCCTTTCTACAAGGTACAGTCCTTCAGGAACAGACTTCTCCAGTGTGGGTTTCCACAGGGTAACAGTTTTTCCTGCAAGAAAATCTGGTTTTGCATGGGCTCCTCTCCATGGCTGTAGTTCCTGACAGGAACCTGCCCCAGAGTGGGATCTCCATGGGGTGCAGCTTCCTTCAGGAACATCCACCTGCTCTGGCATGGAGTCCTCCGTAGGCTGCAGGTGAATATCTGCTCCACCATGGACCTCCATGGGCTGCAGGGGGACAACTTGGGTCACCGTGGTCTTCACCACAGACTACAGGAGAGTCTCTGCTCTGGCGCCTGGAGCACCTCCTCTCCCTCCTTCTTCACTGACCTGGTGTCTGCAGAGTTGTTTCTCTCACATATTTTCACTCTTTCTGGCTGCTGTTGTGCAGCAGTTTTTACCTCTTCTTAAGTATGTTTTCTCAGTGGTGCCACCACCATCACTGATTGGCTCAGCTTTCCCCAGTGGTGATTCCATCTTGGAGCTGGCTGGAAATGGCTCTGTCCAACATGGGGACAGTTTCTGGCATCTTCTCATAGAAGCCATACCTGCAACCCCACCCCCACCCCCCCAAAACCTTGCCACAAAAACCCAGTACGCAGGGTTTTTTTGTTTTTCTCACTCTTCCCCCACAGCAAGTAAGCTGGGAGATGAACAACAAACTGGGTGGGGACATAGCCAAGACAGCTGACCTACATTGGTCTGTACCATATAATGTCATATTCAGGCATAAAACTTGTGGTAGATGAAGAAGCAGCTGAGGGTTTTGTCTTCCATGCTAGCTGTGGATCAGACACTGGCTAGGCATTGGTCTGCTTGTGAGAGGTGGAGAATGATTGCCTTTGCATTTTTTTTTCTCTTTCTTTCATTTATTAAGCTATCTCTATCTTGACCCATGAGTTGTATCACTCTTGCTCTTATTCTCTCCCTCATCCCATTGTGGGAAAGTGGGCAGGGAAGGCGTGAGCAGCCATGTGAGTGCTTAGCTACTGCCCAGGGTCAACCCACCACAGCTATGTACTTGACAAAGTCATAGTTATTGCATAAAGTCTTGTTGCATAAAAACTTGCAGCCAGTTCTCCAGCATAAATGAACTGAAATGGTCTGAAGTTATCAAGGAGAACATGTTGCTGCTGGCATCTCAGTAGGCTGATACCTGATGGGGTACATGATGACATCTACTAGGCACACAGAGCTGGAAGAGCACTGCCTGATAGCACCTTGCTTGAGAAGAAGAAAAATCTCATCAACCTGTGGTCTCAACTAGCAGAACCATCATGTTTAAGAAGTAGGTACTGCAGATTTCTAAAGTAACATTCAACAAACATGATATGAATGAATAATCTCACTATGTTTCTCTATTTTGAATCAAAAACACAGAATTCAGTTGTTCCTTAACCTATTCATATGACTGTGTAACCTATTTGGACATAAAACTGTAACTCAGGAGGTAGGGACACAGCTGGAGTTTTGATCACTGCTGTATGTTATCTATGAAAAACATCAGAAAGAAACTTCACCAAAAATCGATATTAACCAAAAAAGCCTAACCTTTACTGTGTTGCTCAAGGTTTTAAAGTTGATTGATCTCTGGTGTTGTTTTTGTGTAATACTCCAAATACACAAATCCATCTAGAAATTTGCCTTCCCTGTTTGATGCTTCATTTGGGCACAAAATGTATTCACTCACACAAATCTGTGGTCTCTAGAAATTGTTTAATGGACATCAAATTTTTCTCCTAATGTTGCTGCCCACAAGAACCTACTACTGCCCTTATGAAAAGTCTCACAAAAAAAAAAAAAAAAAAAAAAAAAAGAGGAAAAAATCTGTCTATGCAAAGCAAAGTCTGTACAATCAAGTGCTCTGTCACTTAGTATAGTTGTCCAGGTCCAGAGAAATTTAGGAACTCATTGACCTCAATTCTTTGTTACAGTGTTTCTCAGTCCCTAGAGTGTTGTTTATTCTCTGCTTCATTAGAAATTAAAATAATTTTTTTCCTGACCTAGCTTTTTGAGGGTTTTATTGGGACAGTGATGCATGAGAGAATTCCAGCAGAATGGAATGAGGAACAGGGATTCTAGGATAAGAATAGATCGGTGGGAGGTGGACACACTAAGAATTAGCAGATACCCCTCCAGCTGATGCATCGACTTAACACATTGAACAGTACAGAAGACTCAATAATAAGAAGAAAGGAAATCTTGCTTTATGTTGTTATGCTATTTTTGCTACCTTTCAAAAGTGGATTTTGCTTTTGCTCGCTAAATTTCAGCTAACAATTCATTAATCAATTAGAATTTTACTTATTAGGCATGTCTTTAACACATCTGAGATCAATGCAGGTTATCTACATCACAAAACATGAAATCAACACTCTTCTTTAAAGCTAAGGACTCTAGCGTTTATTTTCTGTGAAGAAAAATAAATGCACTGATGATTGTTTTACAAAACTAAAAAAATTGGAAGAAGGTTCTTCATGGCTCTGTTTGTGTGTGCCTTGGGAGCATAGTTACCAAGAGGTTGATTACAGCTTCTGGTATTTAAAACTCCAAGTGTTCTTGCATGAATTTGAACAATTTAGATATTGCTCTAAATTATGACTGTTGGCTGTGATTCCCCAGGGGATCACACTCTAGCTGGGAGTTACCAAAACTAGTCTTACTCCATCTCCAGCTTGCAAACAATCTGATCACATCACACAACAGGAAACTATATGTATGCTATCTTAAAGAAAAAGAAAATCTACTAGGGATGGCTCCTCAGTTCATCTGATGTGCTAAAACAACCTCGTCTTCAGTAAAATTACAATGGCTAACAACAGGAGAAAATGTAGTCCCAAGAATTCAACACCACTGAAAATTTTCAATTTGATTGAAATACGCAGTTACATATGCCGTAAATATGTCATTTGTGCCCAAACTCTACGATTTCAACAACTCAGGTCCTACATTTCAGAGTGAGTTTCCAGGATGTTTTCTTCTTCTTTTAATATAGCACACATCTTAAACCATGGTAAATATATGTTTTCTCTTTAACTTTCATTTCCAACTGAAATCTTTCTGGCATTTTCAATGAATCCAGAGCTTCCTGGCACAAAAATCCTCCTTTCAGTACCTTCAAAAAATAGACTTTCCTCCCCATCCCTGCCCTCTCCTCTTCTCTCCTCTCCATTCATGGGTTTAAAATATCAGGCTCAGTAATATTAAGCAACTTTGTCTTTCTCTCTCTTCTTCTAGACTTCTAAGAAAATCAATGTGTTATTTTCCCTGAATACAAATTGCTATCATAAAGCTTTTTACTAAGACTGAAAAAGTTCCACATATTGCTCCAGAACTGGAGTTTCCACAGTGGTTGCCTGAAACATTTGCAGTTTATTTATCTTTCCTCCTGCATTGTCTAAGTGCGTTGTACTGTTTCAGGTCTGTGAATTCATAATTCCCCATTGTCCTTCTTGGCCCACACAGATCACAGTCTGTGGAATGGTCAACCTCTTGTTTTTAAAATCAATTGAGGGGAAGAAATTTTTCTTCCCCATTATGCATCTCCACACTTCCAGAATCAAAGTCTTTCATCATCAAAAAATCTAAGGGTCTGCCTCTTGCTATGGATAGACTGAAATCCAATACTTTCAGATGGGCTTTTGGCTTTTGTTTGTTTAGCTTCTTGCTTCTGTTACTTTATTTCCCATTATAAAGCACTGTGAGACATCCTGTATGAATAGCATCGTATAAATATTGCTGTTGTTCTTGAACCAGCATTAGGCTTCATGGGTGCCAAGCCATGGTAACACATGGAGCTTTCACAGTTCAATACCCAGAGTCACATTTTTGTAGGGGAGAGTTCTAAATGATGCATAGTTACTAGTTCCCCGAAAAGCGACTTACTGCAAAAAAGGCCCTTAAATTAAAGAAACAGATACGATCATGAAATATTTTCCATTTTTTAAACTTGTTTAGTGATGAAATAGTGATGATTTGATTTCATGAGCTTGAACCGTGTCAAAATAAGCTGCTCCTTTTTTTAAGAATGTTGACTTCTTACGGCTTTGTTGGTGCATTGTTCTTTGCCTATACTATTTTTGCCACTTCAGATAAGGCAAAGATCATATTAGTCTAGAAAAAGAACCACAGGATTAAAGAATCAGCTATATCTCATTCCTTCTGCATTCTTTTTCAAAAAATAGTAATGTATTCTTGTGCTACTGGCACAATCCTTTCTACTAAACAAGTTTCTTATTCACTTATAAGCTCCACAGATCAGGCAACTCTTTTAACACATGAGTAGATTGACTAGTTACAATGCAGCTGTAAGAATGTCAATCTGAGATTCTAAACCCTTCTACAAAATATAAACTTATAAAAAAAAAACCTAAAAAAACTCCCAACCAACCAGAAAATCCCCAGTAAAATATTGAGCAGATATCCATTTGAAATGTGTTTTTAAAAAAAAAAACATGTTGTCCCTTTGACTATTCACATCTGCAATATACATGGACTACTCGTGAAACATTATATTTTAATGGGCATTTTTGACCTCTCCCACTACAGTCCTTTTTACAATAAGTGAAGGGTCTGAAAAGATTAATGATTATGTCTCCAGCCTTAGGAAATCCTCCTGTGGCAGAGCTGAACACTGTGTAAAAGCCTACTGTATTTGCACCTCTGGTGTTACAGAAGATTAATTCCATGGGACAAAATCATATGGAACAGCCTAGTTGTTGCTGTGAGCCATGTCCAGACTGATGATGGTGTTGGGACAGCTTTATATATATACAAGGAGTCGGCAAGGATAACTGCTGCAATAAAGAATATGTTGTGATTGGGAAGAGTAATATTTGTGATAGGATTATAAAAGAGCTGATGGAGTGATCAGAAAAAGTACAATCACACAACAGCCAGAATCGAAAACATTTGCTTTTCTATTAGTGTTTGGTTTAATTGATCAAAAAAAAAAAAAAAAAAAAAGAAAAAGAAAAAAGAGGGAAAGTAGATGTAACAAGACAATGGTCATGGAGGATTTAATTTTTATAGGTAAATTGAAAGCAATTGAGATAACAGTATATTTTATATTACATGAAAATGGAAAATATATTAATTGAATGAGTTATTTCTTAAATGTTTTTCACTGACTAACTCCAACATAAGATCAAAACAGAACCTGAACTGCTGCTCCAAACATGAGCTGAACCCTTGTCTTTTAGAGAAATCTTCAGGTGTTCAGATCACTTCATAAAATTCATACTCAAAGATTACTGCAGTGATTAAGGTGTTCTTCCCTTGATTTTGGGGGTACACTGTATGGGTTATTAGGCATCTGGCTGATTCTTTACACTTGGGACCTGATCCAATAATTTCAGCTTGTGTCAGGTAACACTATGAATGCTACAATAGCTGGTGCTATTTTAAGTCCTCTTTGCTATGGCATAAAATACTGTGCAAAGTGTTAAACCATACAAAGTATAAGACCCTACAAAATCATTCTCTATATCGTCAAACCTTCTAAAGGTGTCTGTTATTAAGTTATGAACACAAGTATTTCTATACATATATTCATCTTTCCATACTATTGATTTTTTTGAAACCCTGCATATTCCTGTCTTATGTGTATCAGCTTTTCTATAAATCTTAAAGCTCTATCAAACACATCCTTACAATCTATTCCAACCACTTGTTAAACTTAAGCTTGATGGGATAATCACTGGTGTTACTTCCACCAGTTATCCTTGAAGACTGGTCAATCAATTAAAACTGGTAAAAAGATGTGGGATTTAAAAAGATACACAGGTAGCGCCTGCTTTCATAGGAATATATCCTTTTTAAAAATTTAGGTATCTAGTAATTTAGATACCAAAGAAAGCAATTTATTTTCACCTGTGTCATGGTTTTAGCTGGGATAAAGTTAATTTTCTTCACTGTGGCTGGTATAGTGCTGCATTTTGGACTTAGTATGAAAATAATGTTGATAACACACTAATGTTTTAGTTGTTGCTAGGTAGTGCTTACACTGGTCAAGGACTTTTCCAGCTTCCCATGCTCTGCCAGGTGCACAAGAAGCTGGGAGGGGAGGGGATGCAACCAAGAGAGCTGATCCGAATTGGCCAAAGGGTATTCCATATCATGTGATGTCATGCCCAGTATATTAACTGGGGGGGAGTTGGCTGGGGAGGGCAGCGATCACGGCTCGGGGACTGGCAGCGTCGGTCGGCAGGTGGTGAGCGGTTGCAGCACTTGTTGTTCGGGTTTTTTTCTTTCTTCCGAGGTTTCACCTCTCTCATTATTTTCCTTTTCATTATATTATTATTATTATTATTATTACTGTTTTATTTTAATTATTAAACTTTTCTTATCTCAACCCATGAGTTTTCTTACATTGGTCCTTCTGATTCTCTCCCCCATCCCACAGGGGTGGGGGGAGGTAAGCGAGCGGCTGCGTGGTGCTTGGTTGCTGGCTGGGGCTAAACCATGACAACCTGAAATGTACTTTTTTTGAACTGGAAAACCAAAAAAATTCATCTGAAACGTTGAGATTAGCAGGCAGTAATTTATTATTCTATCCAGTGAATTGATATGATAGTTTAAGGAAACTATTTTTGAACTGATGGGTGGAGGTAGGAAACATTTGTACCTTTCATACAGAAGTCATGATTATATGCATTTGAGAGCTGTGGTCACTGGTGTAAGCAATAGGTGCCTTTAACTCTAATTTAAACAACTAAATCCTAATAAACTTTCCTTTTTTTCACTGCAAGCAAACAAATATCTTGAAGGTTGATCCTTCCCACTTTGACTGATTTGTGAGATAAGGTAGATAAATCACTCTCCAGATGTGCCTATTTTTCATTACTGATTATAAAGGGAAGTGATTGCCTCAGACTTAGATTTCTGATTTTCTGATTTTTCAGATACAGTAAGTCAGTTGAAATGAATTCCACCCAAAGGAAAGAGATTCTAGATTTGTGATCCGAAAAACCTAACCAACTTATTCTCATTTGCCAATATTAAATTATTCTCTTACCATATTCTTGCTGCACTTCTACACATTATTTAGGCCAGTGTCGAGGACAGACCAGAGGCTAAGAACATTTGAGTTTCCATCAGTGAGACACTGTTGAACACAAATGCAGCATCCCATCTCTGTGTGTGATACTACTTTAGGAAATTCAGGCATTATTTCTCCCTATATTTGTCTTTCCCTTCTTCATAACAGATAGTTTGTTTTAACTGTCTTTAGGGTGGAGTTCTAAAACTCAGCATATCTTTGCAGTGTTTGAAGAAAGAAGAGGATTTTAATCTGTTCAAAAATAAGAACCGTTTCAATTCTGATTTGTATGGTTTGTCTTTTGGGGGTTATACAAATGCAACACACTCCAAAAAGTCTGTAATTCCACCATAATAAAGGCAATTTTTAATATTTGCATTTTAAGTTATGTCAAGGGTTCCCAGAGTAAAAGAGTGGGTATGAAATCTAAGTAAATTAATTAAAGTTCCTTTAGGAAAATGATCAGCACTTCCCCAGAGATATAGTTTTATATTTTTAATACAAAACCACCCAACAATTTTAAAATAGGAAGCTCCAGCTTGGTGGTAATTTAAAATTTAATAGCATATTTTGAGAGTAAGTTCCTTTCTGGAAACAATGTTCAGTAACAGAATACATGACTAGGTTTGTCGTGTGTTAACATGCAAAATCCTCACCCGGGACAAATTTTCTCATCATTAAAGGAGAAATTAACAAGTCAGTAACTGGCATTCTGAACTTCATTAGTGTATAGCTCACCAACAATCTACCTCAATATCTGCAGGTCAGGAGACAGCCACTGTAGAACAATACCCACTTCTTATGCAGGTTTTAAGTGAAAGTATATGCATCCTCACAATAACATTCACCTGTTGATTTGTAGACATAAGATTGGCTCCCAAGACCATTTTCATCCGGTCACAGAGAACAGATCTGTCTTTTGAAGAGGTAGAAAATGAAAATTACTGTATTGGAGAAACTCCTGGGAGAAATACAGCATATTTTTTAGCTTCAAAATAATGCAAAGAAGCATCAAGTTGCAAAAGGACAGAGATGCAGAGCAGCAGGGCAAGAAAGGAAGAAGACACTGAGAGAAAGAAAAAGAAAGAGAATGTGAAAATGAAAGAGAGAAAAAGAAAGGGAGAGGAAAGGGAAAGAGATAAAGAGGAAAAATAAACAAGAGGGAGGGAAAGGGAGAGGGAGAGAGAGAGGGAGAGGGAGAGGGAAAGGAAAAGGGAAGAGGGGGGAGAAAGAGGTCAAGGAAGAGGAAGAAATATAAAGAAAAGCAGATAAACACTGCCTTGTAGTGTTTAGATTACAGGTTGAATAGTTTTCCTTTTGCTAATACTCCTGGAAGAAGAATTAAAATATTGTATTATCTAATTGTTATTCAGATTCAAACAAACTTTTTTTCTTGTTTAATTTATTTTTATTAGTGAAGTCCATAACAAGTAAACCTTACTGATTATTTGAACATATATTCTACAATGAATTGTAAAAGTTTGTCATGATTGTGTGATGAAATTCAGTACAATGGAACTTTAATTGTGAGAATTCAGGTTAGTTTTGGGAGGTGGTTGTTTTTTTTAGTTTGTTTATGTGGGTCTTTTTTTGCTATCTGATCATGGATTTGTCCTTATGCCTTTAGTATAATTTTTATTTGAGTAGAAATCAGTTCTGTTTACACTGAACAAGGACAGGCAAGTTAGGTTTCTAATTTCTTAATAAGGACATAATTCTCAGAAGAAAAACATAGCCATATATACTGCTGAAATCAAATAGCAGGTAAGGCCCAGTGAGAAGTATAGGATTTGCCCCATGATAGTTTTAATAAAAGTTGTAAATAATTATAATTATTTCAGAAGAGAAAAAGAGAGAAGGATCTGTCACTGAAAACAGTTTGTAGAAAAATACAACTGCACAATCCACCAGTAAGACTTTGGCTATGTTAATAAATGAGATAGTCCGGGGACTCTTTGGACCTCAAGCTAATTGGCACAGCATAGCAGTTTTCTTTACAGCTAAGCACTCTTACCCTCCTAAAGAGACCAACTGTGTTCAAACTGCTATAGAAAATGATCCTTGGCTCAGGCTTTGTCTGGGAGAAAGTTAGCTGGCCTTAAAAATGACATGCTAGGGACTGTGCTAGCAATTTTGCAGTGTAGGTGACTGCATGCCAGTGCTCAGACCCATGCCATGTCCTATTAGATTAACTGTTACAGAAGTATCTCAAAAACACAAATTGCTTGGCTCACGATATTTGGGTTGGATTACCCACAGTGATACCTACAAGGCCGAATACTGTAGATCTAGACCTATGTAAGTCTGGGTCCTGACAGAGTTGACAAGTCTGATAGGGCACTTATATGCAAATCTATTTTATCTATATTTAAATTAAAGTTAGGGTTGTATTTACCCTGTTTCTTTATACAGACAAAAGAAACATCTTTTGCTGAGGGCAGTGTACACATAGCTGGGCTAAAACATGTTTTGAAATCTAAGTTTGTTTAAAATCTAAAGCAGGCCTTTCTCTAATTGTTGTGCCTCAAAGAAGTTACTAAAGTAAATGGGACTAATCTGGTCCCTGCCAGTCTCTTTCCTTCTTTAATATTCTATGAATCTAACTGTTAAATAGTTCATAGTCCTACTTTAGTTTTTCTATTCAATAAACGGTGTAAAAGAAAAATAAAAAAGAAAACGTAATTGTGTATATTATCTTCTAATTACCTCTGTGTAGTTTCCACTCCATTAAATCTCTTCATATGATTCAGAAATTCTTCTCATTTCTTGAAGCTAATCAAGGTGGATCTTTGACACTAATGAAGGCACCTGTTCTGCTTCAGTCCAGTTTCCTAGATGGTGCCTAGAAAGGAACAAAAGAGATTTTAGTCTTCTAAAAAAATTTCTTATACTGACAAATGCAAGAAAATATTCAGCTTATTCAGAAGCAGGTTTTAGAAGTTGAAGAAGATACCTATGGCAGTGATGGGTGATGAATTCAGCAGCAACAAAAGATGGAATAAATTCAAAGACTGAAAGCAGAAGTTAAGAAATTCATGCAAGAGTTGCAGTGTTAATTTTTTAAGAGTAAGGTAAATAAAACCTTATAATAACTCGCAAAAGAATATGGGAAAACACTTTCTGTTTGAAACATAGTATTTTCAAAAGCTTATGTTGTAATCCCAGTTTTTCTGGATGAAGTTGTAGCAGCTGGCATGGGTTGGGCCTGGTTGACTATAGTGTTAGTGAATGAACATTAGTTCTCTATTTAGCAAAAGAACTTTAGGAAAAAAAAGTAGTCTAGTTTTAAGAATGGAGGAGCCCCTCCAAGGTGAACAACCTGTCAATTACTCAGAAATCTGTGAACACATGGAGAACCTTCCAGGGGACAAATTTTGAGCACCAGCGATGGCAACAGCCGTGTGCTAAGTGCCACAGGAACTTGAACGGATTAATCAGGAATCACGTTTTCTCTACTTGATCCTACCAATGATGGTAACCACACAGAGAATGAAGCAAGAATCCTGGGGATGCCACGGCCCAGCTCCAGGCCCACACACTGCATGGCAGAGACCTCAATGCCGACCTGCCCAACCTTCTTCCCAGACTATGCCGTACCTCCTGCAGGACAGGGAAGCCACATAACTCCTAAAAGTGTGAATTTATCTATGGCTAAAATATCTTGGTATCTACGTCTCTGCACTGTGCATTGGTGTCAGAAGTGGGGTAATGAATACATGAATCTCAGATAGGTGTGGGAAGGGGAGCAAGAATGAAGAACATCTGGTCCCTGGATGGGAGGATGAACGGCACATCTTAATGTGATATTTAATCCAAATGCATGTCCCTATTTGAAGATGAGGGCAGGGAACCCTGGCGTATTGGGAAACCAACTTCAGGAAGGGTTCAACCTGGATAAGGGGAACAGGGGAAAATGGACAACATTAGCGTGGGATTGTACCTTTGCATACAAGATTTTAGAGGAAAAAATAGAGAAACTGGAGGAAGAAAAGGATGACCCAGAAAATAAAGCAAGTGCATTAGAACATAGTAATGACTTCTGAAAGAACTCTGACAACTGCCCACAAAGCCTGTAATATAGAGCAGAAAAACACGCAGACAGCAGTGGCGGAGCTGGTTTGCCCCAAAGTGGAAGTGGCTTCCAAATGAAAAGGGCTGCATTCTTGATCTCAAAGGTCACTGCAGGCATGTGCTCCTGACTGGGACCTGGGACACTGGGATGGGGACATCTCATCTTCCTTTTTCTCCTCTTCCAAGGACAAGGGGGTTAGTTGACTATACAGAAGGGGGCAGCCCCCATCACAATCATTAAACAACGAAATAGGAGTGGGGCAGATGTGTTGGCACCAGGAGCCGGCTAAGGCACCTGTCCAGGGGGACAGGACAAGGTGCTCAGGCTGCTGCAATGCAGCCTGAGTGGCCACAGTGGCATGTCACCACCCACCCCTGCACCCTAGCAGGGTTGTGAGAGGTGGGGGGAGCAGTGATCACATGGTTGCTGCAGTGCAGGTAAGTCATGAAATTTGTAAGACTACTTACATCTGTGGTTAAGTGCTCTGATATCCAAGTCTACTTAGTCTCGACACTGTCATTCGGTCTTGAACCATGACAGAGGTTGCAGGGGTGTGTGTCCTCCTGTCAGCAGTGCTTTGTGATGCTACAGCAGAGCATAGCTATAAAGCTTTTACCACTTTGCACTTTCACTCATTATTAACATTTTTGGCTCTAGTTACAGATTAAAAACAAATTCTTATGTAATAACATTAGTGTCTTGTCTAAAGAGTTGGTGAAGCTGAATGGTGATTTTAGCTTCTTCCACCCTTTGGTCAAAATTTATTCCAGTGCGCTGAAGTTTCTCAGATAAGCACCAGCTTGCATTGGGATCACTCCAAAGGTAAATACCAGAAATAAAACTCTCAAAGCACTATGCAACCAGATCTAAAATCTCCAGCCAGACAGCTTGAACTAGGCACCCAGCATTTGCCTGAAGTCAGATGAGGTGAATCCATCCTTTCTTAGATGACTCAGTGGATTGTCTAAAAGCAGGTGGAAGGAATCTGAAATTTTATATCAATTAACGTCTGGCTCTTTATTTTTAAAAAAGAGTTATTTTCAATAACCTAGTGATATCAAAAGATTCTTCTCTCATCACAGAACTTTCCTTTTCTTATGTATCTATTGTGAATTTAGAACAAAAACAGCTATATAACTCTGGCAAGAAATCACAAGGATCTCTTAGGAATATAGATATGAGATAAGACCATTGGTTGGGCACAACTTAGTGGGGCCCATGGCTGGCCAGGGCAAGGCTGTGGTGAAGCTGGAGACTGGCACACCTACAGCACTGCTGAGGCAGGGACTCATGGACCTGAGCTGAGCTGAAATGGGGTTCCTGGGCCAATGGGCAGGGGTTGGAGGGAGGCCTGGGGGACGGCATGACTAGTCAGCACCAGTGAGGTCCATTAGAGCATTTAGGGCCCTGATATTAATGAAAGTTGTACTTGCAGAGCAAATATGGGATAATAGACATGGAAAGGAACCTTAAAATAAGTTTCAGGGTATGATCTTCATTGCACTGATTTTGTCTTATGCTTGTTTTCCCCAAATCTATTTCACCATCTCAGACTGGAATAGTACAATAAAAGAATGTACATGTATGATATTTTGTCTCTTGATACAGCTGCCTGAAAGTCTTTTTAAACTGCTTCCAACTCAAAGCTTCAGTGTGGGGGCAGAGCACTTAACAGCTTCATCTTAGCAGGTTTTTTTCTGAGAATGACAACATGGTTAGTAATGGAAGAGTTGGGGTTTTTTTCTGTTGTTGCTGCTTTTATTATTTTTTCCATAGCACTTTATTTGTTGACATTCATGTTCCTGTTAATGTTTCAGCAGTACTCAGAAGCATTCTTTGTAGTGCCAAAGCTGTCAAATGAAGGTTAGCACTTCAGTGGAAACACAGCAGAAACATGGACAACCCATAGATGAATTTCACAACACTGAAATAGTTAAGCACTGATTGTATGCCAATACAAAGTATAAATGGCTCACAGATTTGTGCTGAGTGCCTACTTATCAAGGAAGTCTGTCAGTAGAGGTAAGGATATGTGTGCCCACAGAACCTTTACTTTCCAATTTAATTCTATTGATTAATAGGTTTATCTACTTCTTTATTACCTGGAGGCATTAGATAATGTGAATTTAAAAAACAGAGCAGAGTAGGAGACTGTAGCCCCATCCATGTATTGTGCTTCTTATTGTATCTTCAAAGAAGATCATGTGTCAGAATCAATACAGGAAGCAAAATGCCACCAGAGAAACTCCGGGAGTAATTGTGCTTGAAGCAATTATTATAATTCCTTCTGTGACTTTGAAGAGTAGAGAGGAAATGTGGATATCATGCCGTATTTGTTAAAAATTGTCATTTTAGTCTTTACCCAATAAATTTTGAAAGCTCACAGAGGCAGGGTGTGTTTATGGAGCTAACATTTTGCAGAAACTAGTGACAATTCCAGGAGATACTTGGAATTTAGAAATCTCTTAGCCAAGAAAAATCAAACATTAACATTTTGCCTGATCCTCATTTAATGAAACAAGATGTTTAGAAAAACCCTTTTCTTTTTCACAGTCAGAGCAAGGACAGTTGTACCCAAAAGCTTTAAGGGAAACACAAAACTACATAACTCCTGTCAGTAAATGGCACATCAGGTGTTCCATAATGTCAGCTTCTTTAAAATGAAATCTTTTAATTTTTATTTGAAGCTGAATGAACCACAGAAAATAATCCAATTGAAAACACACCAAAACAAAATACAGAATGGATTTTGCCTGCAAGCAGCACACAGCTCATCCCATATTCTAAATTTTGCCCCAAAAAAACCTTACTTATCATTACATTCTATAGCCATGACAACAGCCTTGCTGTTATTTTTTATTAATTATTTTACTTGCTCAGGTTAAAATGAGTTACAAGTTAATCCACAGGGTAACTGAGTACCAGACCTTCCCCATTGCATTGCTATGACAGCCAAGGTTTTAAGACAATAAAACCCAGGGCATAGATTTCTCATCTGCAGGATGAATAGGTAGGAATACGTGAACTCTGAACTATGTCTTATGGTGCTGAAAAGTTGCAGCTTCAGTCACTTTGGAGATTTTTTTAACAACAGTTACTATTAGTATTTTCTCAGATTTTAAGAGTTCAAAAAATATTTTTTGAAAAAAAAAAAAAACAAAAACAGAAAACTCTTCACCCACTAAAAAAGCCTCTGGCATTTGACCTTCAGTCAGCCAGTAAATCTTCAGTCATTTAAGAAATTCAAGGCCCTTCCAAGGTGTGGTTCATCTCACTCTGAAATAGAATCTGAAATACAACTGATGAATGGCACTCTGGTGGTGCCTATTTCTCCTCTTTAACTATAAAAGGGCAGCAGATGGTGACTTTGACAGTAAACTTTAGAACTCTATAGTAAGTTTAATAGCATCCAAGGAGATTCATTCTTTGCTGATAACACACACAAACATGGCTATGCCACATCCATCCTGTTTGGTGAAACAACCTACACTTAAAATGCTGAGCCATGAAATGACACCAGCAAGCAGGTATCCAAACCTCAGTTTTACACATTATTGGTAATATAACACTGGCAACAGGAAAAGCTAGGGTTTAAAGTGGAGAAGCAGAGTTGCTCTGTATTCCTCCTGTGGATTGGTTTTGAGATTTATGGGACTGCACAAAGAAGAAGATATATGTATCATCATATTAACCAGTAATGAAAGCATCCACTTGAAAAGGGAGCTGTTGTCTCTTCCAGGTAGAGCTCAAGCATTTACATTAAACATTCACTGTATAAAATGCAAACAGATATTACAGTAAGCTGTCTGCCTTAAGATATTCACCCACTATAATCTTTAATGTTCTCTTTAATTTTTTGTGGTTGTGGTAGGTTTTCTTGATCATCTCTTTTTCTAGCATCCCTTTTAAAATATGGACTGTAACAGTATGAAGTGTGTGTGTCCTGGCACATGACTCAGAGCACTAGCTTTCAGTGTGAAATATTTTGTTTTGGCATGGGTTACACAGGAAGTAAGTATAGGCATCTTCCTAATTAATCCCAAAACAAAGTTTCCACTTTCTCTAACCACCTTCTATATCTTGCAGGTCACCATTAAGTGCCTCACTGTCTACCTGGTCTTTCTTGGTCTTCCCATACAAAACTGACCTTTCTCTGAATCATCTCTGCCAAATTTCTTCTCTGCTGCCAGAATTGCTTCAGTGTTGCTAACTTACGCACATGCCATTTGGCACTCAGCAAGATCTATCAGAATTTCCAATTTATTGGATGCCCTCTATTCTCCATTTGGCTCCCTCTCCTCAAATAATACCATGCTTCCATTTATAATCTTACAGCCACAATGCAGAACAAACTGACAAAACCTTATGATAAAAGAAAGGGAACAGCTGAGAGGAAACAGAATAAAGAACCTTGTTTTGTATTAGTCTGCTACTCTTCATCTGTCCTCCGGGCTTCCTATTCTGTTTGGTCAAGTCTCTTATATGTGTTTTCTATATTATAGGGTTTGACTTACTTTACTACTTCAATAATTGGAGTTTTTTCAGTGTATTTTGTTCAAATAATACAGTATCTTCAGTTTTCAGATGGACATGAATAAAACACCAGTTTAAACATCTGAAGCTCTTGACATTCTCTTCCAAGTCAGGAACATATGTACCCTAGGTAAGCATATGCTCACTAGACTTTCAAACCTGCCAAAGGCTTATATACAAGCAGATGTGTATATAAGCCTCCCTGTTTGAAACTTTGTATCTTTCATATATTAATATGTGGTCTCAGTTTCTACAATCCCAATTAGCAGTGACCTTCTTTTAGTATCCCTAGCAAAAATACAGCCAACAGAGTCAATGTTTTTTTTTATCCTCTGGTAAGACATACATTCATGATCACAAACAGGACTTAATCACTAGAATCAAAGCTAATCAGCTCATAATATATTTTTAAGACAAGTCACAATAAGTAGCCCTTCAAATAGAAGGAAGTCCATGAAAAATGGCTTGTCATCTAGCAGGAGCCAATAGTTACGTGCTCAGGAATGACCTTAGTATGTTAATCCATTTTCAAGGAAAGCTGAACAGTCACCTATCTAGGCTGCCTCCAAGGCTGACCCATTTACTTTTCCGCCCGGGAGACATCTCAGTGTTCTGTCTTCTTTTCCAGACCAAAGTGAATAGCTACTTTCCTGGGAGGCACTATACCAAGTTTGATGAATTGCCTCACAGGCTGACCCAAACCTATACTTGTCTGGAAGGCACTGTCTTTCTATTGACCTAATTATTAAGCAGACTGTAACAGTTACATATCCTAAGATGTGTAATGCAAATTATATCTAAAAGTGACTGTCTGTAGCTTTTGATTAATAATTCATATTTAAAGTCATCTTGATTTTTAAAAGTAGCCATGACTTTTCCTTCAGAAAAATATTAGAATATTCACTTAACCATTGCAAATCATGGTTCTTTTTTTTTTGTTACTTGCTCAGCTTAATGATCTTTATGCTCCAAAATGTAAAAGAACATTTATATTTCAGGTTTTCAAGGTCATTGTGAAGCTTAATTTATGATCATAAATGCCTTTGTGATCTTCATTTAAAAGATGTTATAAATGCAAAATAGTAGTGGTAGTATTTCCTAAATCTATTCTGGAGTTCACTACACCCTTAAAAAATGAGCCATTGACCTGACAGCTTAGATTTCTGGCTGAACATTGTCAATGACTACAGAAGAACACACAGGTGAATTCGATAGTGGAAGAGTAATAAGACTTAATAACAAATTATGTGCTAAATAAAGACGGTTAAAAAAAAAGACAAGTAAAGTATGATCTGGGTAGTAAGACTAAAGGAAGATTAGAGAATATAAACAAAATGAGCACAGGAAAAATCATGAGTTGAGAAACTTTCAGAAAGAATAAATTAGCATCAAGAAGCAATAATTAATCCCTTAAGAAATATTATCTCCACCACTATCACAGTGAGGTAAATATATTTTCTCTGCACAAATTTTCAGAAGAAAGAACAGCAGAGAAAAGATGATAAGAAATAGAAAAAGATTGTTAAATTCAACTTCTACATTATCAATAAAGCATTATTTAAATTGCAGTGATGACCCCAGCTATACTTCACATGGAAGCTTCATACTCCTCCTAAGACAACAAGGGAAATTTCTTCCTTTGAGCACATTTCAAGCTCTCTATTATTACAGATGTGTGTCAGAGCAATTTGTCAAGCAAGTGAAAAAGACCAAAATAAAGCAGTCCAACCAGTTAAAATGTGTACTGATTTTTTTTATGTTTTTTAGACTCATCTGAACTTTTCCTTGTAGTACTCAGAGATAATCTGCTTCACTGTTTTCTTCAACTTTCCATTTACAAAGAGTATGATTCTGAAATAAAAGTGCCTAAACAACACAATTTCCATGTGTGATCAGTCAGACATCTAGTCCCTGCACACATGCAGTAGGAAGTGTAGTAGAGGGACTTAGACACAGGGTAACATAGCCAACCTTCAAAGTAAATAATTTATTTTCAAGGTTATGGACGTGAATATCATTACAGAATACAACAGGCAGCTCAGAAGCTGCCTCTGAAATCAGAGAATACATCAGAGAGGAGGTCCAAGTCACAGAAGACAGTGACAGCTGACTGAGCTGTAGCCTGTCTGTCTGGGATCCATAAATGAGATACACTCTACGCTACGGACACAGTCTCAAGGAAAACTTCTCCATCCTCTTTCTCCATACCGTGAATTAGTTCAGAGTGCTCAGTAATCATTGCTGCAGAACCTAGGTGCAAAATCTATTCAAAGAATTGACTTATTTCCCCTAGCTGACAATTAGACTTCTCTTTTTTGACATTCTGACTGTCCCAGTTCTGAAGGCTATCTGTCCCCCATCATGTGAATCTGAGTGAAAATCTGCTGGTGCTCTCTACTACCTTTCCATGCTACCTCAAACTCTGTACCTAAATCATATTTTTGGATACAGATCAGTATTCATTTTTAATCATTCCCGCATTTGACAGTGGTAGTAAACACCCTGCTTCTCTGCTTAAAGTAATAATTAGGGCAATTTATACGTTGGGAACAGTGATTTATTCTTACTATAACTGCTAGTACTGTTACCACTAGAATTATTTATTAAATTGTGCTAGTGCTTTTAAAAACTTCCAGAACGTCAAATGAAACACATTAAACAGCCTGGCTAGCCATACAAACTCAGTTCAAAGGTAAACCAACTTGACTGTTTTGCTGTTTAACAAAGTCTGTGAGAAAAAAAAAAGTAACATAATGTTGAAAGTCCTCTTTCTTTGTCTACGGAATCAAACATCTAAAGAGGGAGATCTCAGTTTTCCAATCATCAGAACTGTTGAGCAATTGGAATTTCCATCTTACAAAATTCCTCATATTTAGCAGACATCATTTTACATTAAGTCAGAATATATATCTGAAAATGTAACTGTTCCCCTGGAAGGGAGATTTTCAGAAATAATTAAGTTTCCTACTGCCCCATTCTGTTATTGTGGAACACTGATCAGAAGGGTTTTTTTTCTTTTTTTTCTTTCTTTTTTTTTAAAGCACAGAAAAACAGGAAAAAAATAACATTGAAAATATAAAAAAATATTTTTTATATATTTCCATGGTACAGACTTTCAGAAAACATATTTAAATATAAAAGAATACATAAAATAAATACTTTTTTCAGCTTCCCATGCTCTGCCAGGTGCACAGGAAGCTGGGAGGGAGCACAGCCAGGACAGCTGACCCAAACTGCCCAAAGGGACATTCCATAACATATGACATCATGCTCAATATATAAAGCTGGGGGGAGTTGGATAGGGGGCAGCAATCACTACTCGGGGACTGGCTGGGTGTTGGTTGATGGGTGGTGAGCGGTTGCATCACTTGTTTTTCCTGGGGTTTTTTCTCCCTCTCTTATTTTTGTTTTCCTTTTCATTACTACTACTACTACTACTACTACTACTACTACTACTACTACTACTACTACTGCTAGTGCTGCTACTACTACTACTACTACTACTACTATTATATTATACTGTTCTTATCCAAACCCATGAGCTTTTTTACTTTTGCTGTTCAGATTCTCTCCCACATCCCACTAGGGGCGGGAGGTGAGTGAGCGGCTATATGGTGCTTGGTTGCTGACTGGGGCTTAACCACGACAGTGTTCAAAGTAATTTCAGGATATTTTTTTTATACTCTAATTAAAAGAAGTAACATAAATGCATAAGCAAAATAATCAAATAAATTTAAAAAAAAAATCAACATATTGAAAATTCAGGTCAACTTGAAAGATCCATGTTAAAAACGTGGTTCTTTTAAGATGAGGTTAAAAAGCAAAAACCCTGAAGAGTTACAAAAAAAAAAATCAGCTTCACCTTGTGCTTAGAAGCCTTAAGGCCTGCAGTTACAATATGTCATCATTCATGCTTGAAGTGCTTTACTGCTTAATCACGTAATAGTCTTGGCTTGAACAATAGCTAAGAGTATGAAGAAACTCTGTCTTCTTCAACTCTCACTAGAGCACCATGTGTGATAAAGTAGGTTTGGTCAATATGCTTTTGCTTTTTTACTGCTTAATAAAATTCTGTAAAACTTCCTGCAAAATTCTGAAAGTAATAGTAGAGAAAACTCTCCTCCACCAGGATTTCTTTCAGCCCACTTTTAAACATGATCCATAATTTGATCAAATGCTCTTGGGCACTATTAAATAGTAATAATGAACTTCACCTAAAGCCCTTAGTAATTTTGTTCCACATTTCCTTCTCTAATTATCCACTATTCCCTATTTATTATTGCTTCATTCCCTGCCTTGAGGCCTTCTAAAAATACTAAGAATGATAAATTAAACAATACATTTTGGCACCAAGTTAACCAGTGGGGAGGGTTATAATTTAATGGGTTGTCTTCTGAATTAATTATTTCTGAATTATTTAATTGCAGCTTCTAAACAAAATTTCTTGCTGAAAGTGTGACACTGAAAGCCAAAGACTCTTCCTATAGTCTCTAGCAAAAGGAAAAGCAAAACATTAAAAACATACATGTTTAAATTAAATTCACAACGTGTCTTTATGCAGGTAAATAGAAGTCTTCATTTGCATTTATATTTATACTTTTGCTAATAAGCAGTGTCTCCTCCCAAGAGCCATAACAGTATTTTTCAGGGTAATCTCACAAGTGTAATCACTAGGCAAATGGCACTCTGGAGTTAATGTCTTTTTTCCCCATCTTTATTTTTTAAGTAAAAATAGTCATTAGCTTTTATAAAACTTCCTTATGCTTTTCATTCAAAATCAATTTTAAATAAAGCTCTCATTTTCTTTTTAATGTTAGAACTCCCTGTTCACTCCCAGTTCTTTTCCAGGTTTATTATTCAGTCCTGATATAACTTCACTTGTTCTTAGTTTCTAAAATAAATATTTTGATTATTTTGAGGAATATGACATGGAAGAATGCTAAGTAGAGGGTGGCATTTCTGTGCTTTGTCTAACCAAGTTCATATAGATTAACCCATACAAAAATTTTGCTGAAATACAACACGGAAAGTCTGTCAGTATCTAGATGCATACTCTAGACATGCTTTTTTTGTATTGATACTGAAAATTCTTACTATAGAAATAATTTAATAATGCTATGCATCTTGTCACTTCTCTGGGATCAACAAAAGGAAGAGGAAATCAGGTCGTATGAGCCATTTAGTATGATGGCCTACATTTTGCAGGACTATGTTCTTTCCTGAATAAAGGAAGATCATATAATTGCTACACTTATTAGGCATGTGGAAATCTGAGTTTTATTCCTCATCTTACTAATTAATTGCTCTTATTCAGAATAAAAATTTCAATACCATTGTGTTCTTCAGTTTTCATAATTTCAGATCATTTATTTCAGACCATTTGTTTTCCTGCTATTTTTGGTGCTATGGCTATGAGGTGCTAAAGCAATACTCTATTTATCATCTTACCAAAAACTGATGCAGAGGAGGAAAGGAAAACATGTCCCAGTCACCCAGAAACTCCATATCAGTTTAGTGTAAATGCATTGGCTTCTGAGTATCCATAAGAGATAAGAATATATTCTAAGAAAGCATGTCCTGCTTTCACCATTTAAATAGAAATTTATTGAAGCTTTTGTTGACATATTTTTTAACATATATTAAGCAGGGTGTTTCCTTCAAACCTGGCATATAATTAATTTTGTTTCTCCAAACTACCCTACGGCATATCTGCAGACCCATCCAGGTTCATCTTAAGACATTAACTACCTTTGGATTAAGAAGGCAAAGTTTATGTAATATGTTCTATACAGGATATAGCAAAAAAAGCCCCACAAAAAGTGTGTGAGAATATATGAGCTAAAATTGGGTTTCTTACCATTTTATTTGTGTCCTCACCACTCCCAGACCCATATTTTTTCCCTTTTAATTTACCAGGATACTCCCTCCAAATATATACCTGTGGATTTGGTAGGTCGTCCAACCACTCTCATGTACTGGAGGGGAGGCAGAGAAATCCTCTGACCCAGCTTTTGCCACGTAGTATGCCACTTTTCTAGCTTGAGCCTAAGCTGTGAGTGGTGGTGTCTGTGGCAGCTGTCTTCCTAGCCTAGGAAGAAGATGATGATGATGATGATAAAGTAGCATGAGCTATACTTGCTCGCCGGATCCCAAGCTTTAAGGCAAGGCAGCAAATTAAAGCATCTGAAACTGCAGTACCCTGGAAACTTGCCATGTATGCCATGAGTTCCCATGTATTTCTATGAAGCAATGTGAGATCCTGTGGGCCAGAGTTCTCCTTACTGTTGGCAATTCTGCTCCAATCTTCTCTGAATTTCAGTCTGAATCCCTTAGAGGAATTTTGGTCCAAGAAGGGTGGACAAAAGCTTCATAACCCTCTGCCACTAGAAAAATGTCCAGTATTTGTGCTGCTCTCAGGGACAAATCCTCAGCATTAAACAATGTTGTTGAGTCTCAGGGCTAAGATGGAAAGTGTGATAGATAGCAGAGGTGTTTATGGTACAAGGACTAAATATTGCATGCTTTCTGCCTAGGCAGCAGTGACGAAGGCTAGACACTTTCATTACCTCAGTTTCTGATTTTTTGATCAAGAGAAAATTAACAATGGAAAACAGTCCATATCCTGTTGGAAGAACTTTCTGGAGAGTAGAGCAACAGAAGCAGTGAAAGGGACAGCAAACTGTGACCTTCTGGCACACGATGAGGTTAGGAAACTCCTGAGAAGAGTGTACTTTCTTGCATCGAGGACGATCCAAGCCTTAGAAATGATGAAAAGAAGGAAATGATCCAAAGTATCCAAAGATGACTGAGTGACTCTTTCTGCTATTCACAATTTCATAGACTGAAAAGGAGTGGAAGAAAAGATCTGCCTTGTGAAACTGCGGAGGGGTAAGTTTGTTTTCACTAGACTCATAATGACACCTGCAGTTTTCTCTGTTTAAAGAATTGTTCTGTTCTAGTACCTTATTTTCTGTTTCAAGCATATAATTGATCTAAAGCCTGCAAGCAAATTGAAAGACTGGCTTGCTGGAACAACTTCATAAAATAACCATTTTGCCTGTGTTCTTCTGATCTCTATGAGCCATTTAGAGGCAATGGGTTGATGAGTATCTTTTCTTTTGTTGTTAGGTTTGATCATCCAGGACATAATTAGTGATAAAGTTGCTCTAAATTGCAGATCTTCCAAGTCCAGCTGATTAAATCTAGACATAATGGCCTCAATCTTTTTAATAAGCCTCCTTAATACATCTTCCTTAACTCAAAGTCTGGAAGCTCTTAATCATATCTGTATTATCTGCAGGTGATTTAGCTTTCCTTTAGTCATCTTTTTATAAATACTTGGCACATATCTGGCAATGAAGTAGCTTGTTTGGTAAAAGCATGCAGTTATATACACTTACAGTGGCATGCAATCTTGACTACAGCCAATAAAAGTACCTCATTTTCTGGAAACCAATAAAAATTACCTGAAGAAATCAGTTTACAAGAATTATACTGGATAAGGATAATATATTAACCAGTAGAGAAAATAAAAGTAAAGCAGGAAAAAATTGTTTTAAACAACAGCAAAAAAAAAAAAAAAAAAAAAAAAAAAAAAGGGTTTTAATTATTGTTATATTATTATTTCACCCTTTTGTATTATACAGAACTGTGAGAAGAATGTTGCAGAGCATATTTATCCATTTGCTAATAATTTGGGTAAACACATATGCACAAAGATTTTTTTTCTTAGAAAAAAAATTCTGTTTCACATCTGAAAATAATGAACATGAAAATCCTCAGGTATTCAATAGGTTATACAAAGTCCAAAATGGCCATGTAATTTTTGAACAAGAAAATGTAATTTGGTTTTAAATAACAGCACAGAAGCTTCACCATGTGGCATTTACAGATAGCTATGCCTGAGTAACTCTGTTAATTTTGAAAAGATATTTATAATTGTCTTAGGTTAATTGTTTTGAAATGGTATCCACAAAAATATTGGGTTCTTTTTATTTATTTTACAAATATCATAAGCTATTTTTGTTCAAGTAATCTATCATTTAATATTAAAATAATCTAGAAATCATAGATACAAAATTAAAATATTTTCAAAGTATTTTATTAACTTTTAAGAACCTTTGTATATGTGTGTAAAACAACTTCCTGTTTCTTCGATCAAAACCGTAATGTTCCTGATTAATTCTCTAAATAAAATTTTTAAGCTATATCTTATGCTGTATTTTTCATAGTGATTTAGGAGAGTAGAAGTTCTATGTATTTGCTTTTTCTAATGTCCTAAGCTGGCAAATGGGCTAATGTTACTAAAATATATATGTGGGTTTTTTTCTTTAATAGGAGAGGATGAAAAAGAACTGCCATTCATAGCTGAGTTTTGAAATAAAGATTAGAGCGATTCCAGTAGTCTGTATAATTGGTATTCACAAAACAAATCTTTCTTACAGTTTGCACATGATTTTACCAATGGCTCTTTCAGCACAAGTTTGATTTTTTTCTTTAATTTCATTGCAAGATTCATGAGCTGAAGCCTGCTACATTTTCTGTTCTATTTCTGCATTTTTCATTATCCTACTGTCATGTACCTGACATCCTCATGCAAATGTACAGAGTGACCTGTTCTATTCACAGTCATTCAGAGATAAGTACTGTAGTTACTTAGGGGTGAATACAAAAACTGAAGTAGAATTTGTAGTCTCAGTGTGGATTTTTCTACTGGAACACCACGATAACATATATGTATGCTCTCTGTTGAGCTTCTTACTCCTTTTGTGCAAAATTGGTATTAAAGTATTAACAGGTTCTTTGATCATTTTAAATCTCTCTATGCTCAAGTTCTTGTATAGATATTAAGAACATTTTCAGGAATTAAGGAAATTTATGATTTTTTGTGCACTGATAAAAGCTAAATTCTTGGACCTTTTTTCAGAACACAATCTAATCAGTTTTGAGTTAAATATCATATGCACAAAACTAAATGCTTATAGACAAGTGTTAGCTAATTCTTCTTTTACTAAGCAAGTTGGAGCCAGATCTTGATACATTTTCTGGTTTTTTTCTGTTGTGACAGAGCTAAAGAAGAATCCTCATGGCAATGACTGTTATTCCTGATATGTAAAAGCTACACACTTTAAAATGGTGGCATCCACATATCTACCCAGGAGTTCCTGAGCAAAAGTATGTGCTCAAGGCCCACAAACTCCATGTATGTGAAGTGATTCTAACATATCTGTGTAATGAATTCCATGCTCCAGACTTTCCCAGATTTGCTGTCCTTCTGTAGACCTTAGTCATAAAGTGGGGGACAAAATAAAAGACACAAAAAAGGAGTTCGGTTACTACACAAAAGCTACTGCAAAAAGTAGTAGATATCACGCTCATCATAGAGTATCCCTATCCCAAATATTTATATTTCATTGAGTATCTGTGTTAATTAAAAGCAAATACTCCAGCCTTATTTTTCCAAATAAGCCCTGGTACTTTTTATGAATGGAGAATAAGAAAGATAACATATTAGGAAACTGAATCAAAATTCCAAATGCTTGGAACTGCTTTTCTTTTAGACCAACATCTGAGACAGGAGGCAAGGACCAAATTTGCTTTCTATTTATACTTTCTAACCAGTAAGGAAACATCCTTCAATGCTAGGACCATCACTCTGACTGAGGTATTGGGAGGTTCTGAATTTTCTTAAAGTTGGGAGATGAGGTTCTCACAACCCTGCATGTCCAGCTCGGATCAAAAACAGGCAACCTTATCTAAACCTTGAACCTAGAGCTGAAGAGCTACCTGGTACAGTACGAATAATGCTGAAAGCCTTTCTATCAGAAAAGCTAGCCTATCTTGTCTGTTTTATTATTATTGAAAAATCTTAACAGTGTTCTGCTCTGCAGGCTGCCCTAGAGACACCTCTTTTATATCTGAACTTGTACTAGGATTACCCCTATGTTTTCTTCCTCAGCCCTTGTACTGTGACATGTAAGGCGGTGGAAGTATAGAGAAAAAACAAAGTTAAATCATTCCTTTGCCCTCTTTTCTGCCATAAGGACCTTGAGAAGTCATATCTGGTCTCTAAAGTTTAATTTCTTCATCAGTAATTTAGAATGAGTTCCAGTTCTTGCTTGGCAAAGAGTTTTTTGTTCCCTGGCTGAAAAAGAAGCAACAGCCACTAATTAGGTATTATGGAACTATTAAAGTGTTTAATAGCAAGTACTCCTACGTGTACTAGACAGACAGATAGTTCTTGTGTACTTCATTTATTTGTAAAAAAGGTATTGTGTTAAGATTTCTAGAATCACCAAGTGAATCTGTTATTGACATGTTTCTAACTTCATTGCATGATTTGAAAGCATCTTTTTTATTTGGTGTTGTTACCCTGAGGAAGGTAGAGGAAAAAAAGCAATACAATAAGATTGACTGTAAATCACTGAGGACTCTCAGAGAGCCAGATATCTTGCAGGGCTCTGCTATGGGGAAGACCACAGTGGTATTGTTTTATTATCTCTGCTTTCAAGATAACACGCTATGAATACTAATGTTAAGTGGCAACAATAAGCAAGAGATGGGGTGCAGGTATATTATAAGCAATAATAAAATGAGCTTATCAGCTGTTATTTCCTTCTTTTACAGAATAACTAAGTCTAATCTATAAGCAATTAATTTTGTTAAAAATGGTTTACATGCACATTGTAGTGCACTGATTCTAAATTCTTGAGTTGCTCCTAAACAAGATCATGTTTTTCATTAAGCATGTATAGTGACTTGAAACAAGAAAAACTCACAATTTCTTTTTCAGAGGAAATTTAAGAAGCAATACAGCAACAGTATACTTCAAAAATTCCTAAAATAACTCCAAAAAACCCAAATCCTTAAAATTTCAGCATATGTCATATAATGATACTCATGGATAGCAGGCTATGTGACAGGATAAGACATGTTATGTTGTCATTAAAAGTATGCCACAAAACAAAGTATTAAAGGAAGAAAATAGTAACTAAATAATGCTCAGAATTTGTTTTTGCTGAAATTACAGCCTTTTTTTTTCTCTCCAAAATATTAAAAGACTTTAAACAAAATAGTTTACAATAAACATAAAATAGTTTACCTTGGAAGGGCATCTGGTTTCACCTCCTGCTATAAGTTAAGTCAGGTTGCTCAGGACCTTGTACAGCTGAGTTTTTAATATCTCCAAAGATTAAGATTATCCAGCCTCTCTGGAGAACCTGTTCCAGTGTTTGGCTGTCCTCACTGTGAATTTATACATAAATTTGGAATTTCCATTACAGCAGCTTTTGACCATTGCCTCACAACCTTTCTCTTTGCACTTCTAAGAAGACTCTGGCACTCTCCTCTCTATAAGCAGCAAAACAATAGCTGAATGCACCAAACAGGTTGTCTCTTAATCTTCTCCATGTTAAAGAAACCCAGCTTCCTCAACCTTTCTTTATTTCATGTGTTCCTCCTGCCTCTTCATCATCTTAGCAACCTTCCATTAAGACTCACTCCAGTTTGTCAATCTTTCTCATTACTGGGGAGTCTCAAGCTGGAAACAATACTTGAGGAGCAGCCTCAGAAGTGCCACAGAGAGGAGAGCAATCACTTCACTTTGCCTGCTGGCTATACTGTTCCTAATGCAAACCAGTAAGTGGGTAGCCTTCACTGAAGCTCACTGCTGACTCACGTTCAACTTGTTGACAACCAGGACCAACAGATCCTTTCATACAAAATGACTCCCCATCCAGTCAGTGTCTGCCTACATTGTGACATGGTGTTATTGCATCCTAAGCACTGGACTTTGTGTTTGTATTGGTTGAACTTCATGAAGTTTCTGTCAGACCATTCCTCCAGCTCATAGAAGTCCCTCTGAATGAGAGTGTACTAATTATTCCCCAAATTTGCTTTCTTCTGCAAACTCACTAAGTATATTTTTTCCCACTGTCTAGGTCATTGATGAAGATCTCAAACAGGATCAACCCTAGTATTAATCCCAAAGGAACATCACTTTTGAACTGTTCACTACTTATATGCAAGTTTTTCATCAGTCCAGTCAGTCTTACTTACCTTGTTCTCCACTTTTCTAGGCCATTTCTCTGCAGTTATACTACAGGGATACCACAGGTGACCCTGCTGCACTTGCCCACTCAGCCAGTTAACTCAATGTAGAAGACAATTGTATTCAACAGACATGATTTGCCCTTGGTGAATCCATGCTGGATGTTTCCATCTACCTTTTTGCTTGGAAGTAGCTTCCAAAAGGATTTGTTGCATTTTCTTCACAGACAGTCTGTATTACCTTGGATTGTCTTTCTGTTTTAGAAAATGGGCATAATAATTGCCTTTTTCTAGGCTACAGGGAACTCCTTTGACAGGTACAACCCTTTGAAGGGACCTTGAAATGGCATCTGCCAGGTGTCTCAGCACTTTTGAATGTCTTCAGTCTGTCCCCATTGTATACTTATACAGTTTGTTAACATGATCTTTAACTTGATATTTTTCTGCTGTTAAGTTGTACTTCATTTAGTCAGACATGGGAGGCTTGACAGCAGACATTGCAAGTACAGACTGACACAAATGAGAAAATTAGTATCTCTGCCTTTCAATTCTCCATCATCAGCAAGTTACTTGCCTAACTAATAGCAAGCCTACGTCATCTTTGGTTTCTGTTCTTGTTGTTGCCAATGTGCTTACTGTACATTGCCCTTCCTATTGCCTTTCACATCCACCACTTTCAAATACAGTTGAGCTTTAGCTTGCCTAATTTCATAATTCCATCTGTGCATCTCGTGTAATGTTTTTATTTTCCTCCTGGCAGGTGGTCTCTGTTTCCTCCTTCCACATATTTCTTATTTGCATTTGAGTTCAGTCAGGTGTTTCTGTACATGTTGGCCTTACACCAAGTCAGTTTGACTTCAGTACAACAGGATGGACCATCCTTGTGCTTTGAGGAGTTTGTCCTTGAAGATAAACAAATCTCTTGGGTTTTGGTTTGTTGTTTTTTTTTCTTTTTCCCTTCAAGGGATTCTTTCTACCAATTCCCTGAACAAGCAAAAGTCTGATCTTCTGAATCCCATGTCTTTATTATGCTTGCTCTTTTCCTCAATTTCCTGAGGTTATTTAATTACATCATCTCATGGTCCCTGGAGTGAAGGCTGCAGTTGGCCAATCACATCATTCATTTTTATTCACAAGTAGCAGATCTGGCAGACCTCACCTCCCAGCTTCTGTCCATACAGCACCTGCATCAAAATATTGTCCTTGACATACTCCAGAACTCTCCTGATTTGCTTACATCCAACCATGTTGCCCTTTCAGAGAGATGTTGGGGTAGTTGAAATCCTTCATGATAACCTTGTATTGCAACCATGAGATTTCTTCATGTGGTTTGAAGCATTTCATTAACTGTTTGATTAGGAGGTCAGTATCCAGTGCCTTCCATGACATTCTCCCTGGCTGTCTCTCCTCAAATCCAGTCTCAAAAGCATCTGATCAGCCCTTCATGTGTTCCATAGCAAAGCTCCATGTATTTAGTTAACTTCTTGACATAAAGCACAACATCCCTTTGTTTCCTTCCCTGCCTCTTTTTCCAACATGAACCCATCACAACATGCCAAACATTCCGCTACCACAACTGCAAATTTAGCAAGATTTGTAATAACATTAGAACTAACTTTGTTCCTAAATTATCCATCTGACACAAAATCTGTTAGTCTCTTTTACTCTCCTGTTCTCCATTCAATTACACTTCCCCTAGAATTCTGCATTTTCTGGGGATAAAAAGTCAGTTTTTATCTCTGAAGCTGAATCCAGCACAACTCCATAATTTACTTCCCTGAGAATTAGCATATAATTTCTGTAATTTTTTCAGGTTTGGTTTTGTTTTTTTTTTTTTTTTTTGGCCAGTTCACATATCCATATCATGAGACAAATCTACCTTAACAACACAGTGTGCTACAATATAAAGCTGCCTTTTGCTACAAGTTATCAGCAAAATGCATTAGGTTTCCTATATTCCTGTGTTCATACTTACATTTCAACTATTGTTAAAAAGACTTGCTCATTTTAGTTTTATATTTATGCATAAAGTGAGCAATTAGCTGTAACTCCATGACTTCATGCACATAAATTAATTTTGTGTTTATTATCTGAGAGAATATTAATGTGAAAATATACACACACACCCCTGAAATCTGTGAAAATTTTAAACTGAAGCCTGTTTGAGAAAATGTCTATTTCTTGACCAGAATTAAATTATCAACACTGTTAATTGATATAATGATCCTTGCATGTTTTTGGTACATCCAGCTTGCAATTTCCAAAGCAATTTCTCGGTGTGATTCAGCAGTCAACATGGTTGGGAACCATTCCCAATCAACACTTTGGGTGTGATCCACATGTTTTAGAGAGTAAAAGAGTTTAAAAGTATCAACACAGTCTAGTCTGTGCCAATTGGTCTCAGGGACAGATAATGGCCATGCACACATTTACTTTCCTAATATACACTCATACAGTAGATGGTTCATTATTACTTATCACTCATATTTAGTCCTAATTTCAAAAGCATGTATTATGTATAGTGAAAAGTCTAAATATTGGATATTTTATAAATATCGTGTAGGAATTCAGTTAATAAACATGTGAGGGGTCACTCATAAGTAGGGAAACACAACATAAACACAAATAAATCATGATGGCACTGCAGATGAATTAATTGTCGTCAGTACTTTTCTGTCACATTGATTTACAAGGCTTCTTCTTTTAGCCCTAGGTTTGGCAACACCTTATTTTTAGTCAGCTTGGAACTGTAACTTTATTTTGAGAATTAATTGCAATTGTTTTATAAAAATGATTTTTAAAATTACATGTCTTATGATGTAAAGTACTGACTGGTATTGTGGAGAGGTTTTATTGCCCTGATGTTAGCTCTTATTGAAAGATAATTAACTGGATTTAGGATATTCTTCAGCTATTCAGATCACAACTTTCATCCAAGTCATTACATATTTTCCTTTTGTCAATTTCAATGTTTCCATTCCATTTATGAAACTGTACAGGCTGCCATACTTTATATATTTAACATATTCATAATCTATCCTTTCCTTAAATTTAAAATGCTTTAAGTTAGACTGGTGGTTAACATGACTGAAATGAATTAAAAATAACAAGACCAGTGTGTTATGCTTTTATTTTAATTAGAAATCTGTTGAAGTGGGTACTAGGCAGGCCTCCACAAATAAGTGAAATTAAGTCCTAGTTTCCCTGTTCCAAGATATATGGATGTGAAAGTTTAGTGTGAAATTGTACCTGCCTAAAACGGTATACTTCTTATTTTGCTTCTCATCTCTACTCAACATTCTAGCTGTTTTTTACTTTCTGTAGCTTTTATATCCTATGACTAGTTTGAGAATTCTTTAGTAGTCCATGTAGCTGCACTGCCTGGCTCATTGGAGGGACAGTATCAATTCTTTTATTACGTTAATCTCTTTTCCCATTTGCCTCCGGTCTTAAGGTAAAGGTGAAACAAATGTGGGTTTTTTCCATATACATAAATTGTGTGATGCAGGTAAGCAGTGCAGGGTTATAGGGTCCCCTTTGTTTTCCTGAAAATGACACAGGAAATAGATAAATCTCACACTGAAATATAAAAGTTCATATTCTGACCTATCTTGACTTGGGCATCTAACAGTTCATTGTCTAACAGAGTCATGTCATATATTGGTTTTACACTCAGTAAGATACAGTTAGCCACCTCCAGAAGGTAATTCATATAATGTTAGAATGGGCAATAGAAATTACATTTACTGCCCTCTGGAGGTGCCTATTTTTTCTGCTAGGACATGAAAGAAGACTTAAGATGACTACGCTACAGATGTCTAACTTTAGACATACAAAAAGAGGTTAAATTAATCTTATTCTATGTCTAACAGTTGGTAAAGTTGTCTTACATGTGATAAAGATTACATATAATAACATCTTTTTTTTTTTTTTTTTTCCTTGAAACACAAGTCCTGGACAACAGTTTTATATTGAATCTCTTGGCTTTATTTTTAGAACAAATTTGAAAATCAGATTTTCTGACACAAATTCAGTCAATGCAAGTTCATAATATAAACAGTAATGTTTATTTTTTGTGTTTTTTATTTGTGTGGTTTTTGTTTGTTTGTTTGTTTTGGGGTTTTGTTTTTTTTTTTTCCCTAAAATTATGGAACTTTAATCCAGTCTCTTGACTCTTTTAAAAATCCTTGTTTGGCAATATTATAGCCTTTTTATAAAATGCTTGGTTATTGTTTAATTACAGCAGGTCAATATAGGTCAAGGTCTTGTCCTTCAGTGTAAACCCTGTTAAAGCACTCTTTATAACCAGGCAGGCACTTAGCACATACAAAATACCAGCAGATTCTATCACGACTACTACTACTATCTGTGGCATTTTTACTGAGCAAGTTCCTGATTGCCAGATGGGGAAAGAGAGGAACTGATAGTGCTGCAGAAAGTGCAGTACTAGCTGTATCAGCTTGCCAAAGGGGTCATCTCAGGGTAGAAAGAGAGATAAAAATCAAAGAGGTAGATAATGCCATCTTATTAATCGGTGTTTTACAGTAGGAAAGATCTGGAAGGAAGACCATGCTCCTTGAACAAAAGGATAGATTTAAAAAAGAACATAGACTACTGAAGGAGGATTTAACTGGAGTTTGATACAATACCTTTTGTATTTCTATAAAAATACATGTATAAGCATTACATACATTTAAGATGCATATATTAAGCACTTCAGAGCAGACTGAACCCAAGTCTACATGATTAGGTTCTATGCACGGTAGTGCATAGATGTGGTCATTTATCTTTGATAGAAAGGCCAGATAGGTTTAAACCTTATCAAGAAGACTCGTTTGGTGGTGTATGATAAATATGTGTTGACTAAAACCTCACATCCCTTTTCCCTTCAAGCATAAAAGTGGAGACTCCATCAAACCCTGTTTTGCCCCATATTCTTACCCTCCCTGCCCCCTACATCTACCCTAAGCCTACCTTTTTTATGTCAGATCTGAAGCTTCCCTTAATAATCACCTATGGCCCATGCACATATGCAAAAATGAGTGTTGAAACATCATCTTGCATATTTTGAATGAGCGTCTGTATGTATTGAGACAGAGAAAATGGAAAGATCACAACAATGACAGCAGATTTTTGTCAGAAAATCTGTTTATGGTTATCTAATCCTGGCAGAGGTGTTGTAAACCTCCATCACAGGAGATGAAAAGGTGAAGACTTAAGACCTAATCTCTTAAACATTGACATCCATATTGGTAAAAATATTATCATACAAAGATCTAAAATTCTTTCTTTACATTACCTCTGGAAAATGCAGATAAATATCCTTAGCTGCTCTGTGAAAGCACAGTAAAATATCTGGATAAACATGCAACCAACTTGTGGAATACTTTTATGTGATTATTTTTTCCAAAAAATATTTTAGTATATGTTGACTCTGTCCAATAGGATAATATTTTCTAGCGGTGCAGTGAAAAATGTGTTTTGCACATGTTAAAAGTGAGGAAACTGTTAGGACTCTAAGAAGCAGTTTGTTAGTGAAAGGCTAGCATCCATTGCCTTACAAAAAGGACCTTAAACCTCAACACTTATGAGGAACATTCAGACTTAGATTCAGGAAAATGAGCTTTATTATTCTTACTCACACAGTCTGTGACCTGAGGTCCTGGTTTCAGCTGGGATAGAGTTAATTTTTTTTTTTTTTTTTTCATAGTAGCTAGTGTGGGGCTATGGTTTGGATTTATGCTGAAAACAGTGCTGATAATGTGGAGATGTTTTAGTTGATGCTAAATAGTGCTTAAAGTAGTCAAGGACTTTTTCTGCTTCCCCTGCTCTGCTGGGTGCACAAGAAGCTGGGAGGGGACACAGCCGGGACAGCTGACCCCAACTGACCAAAGGGTATTCCATACCATATGACATCACGCTCAGTATATAAAGCTGGGGGAAGAAGAAGGAAGGGGGGGGACGTTTGGAGTGATGGCGTTTGTCTTCCCAAGTCACCGTTACGCGTGGTGGAGCCCTGCTTTCCTGGGGATGGCTGAACACCTGCCTGCCTATGGGAAGTAGTGAATGAATTCCTGGTTTTGCTTTGCTTGTGCGCGTGGCTTTTGCTTTGCCTATTAAATGGTCTTTATCTCAACCCCCGAGTTTCCTCACTTTTACTCTTCTGATTCTCTCCCCCATCCCTCCAGGGGCGAGTGAGCGAGCGGCTGTGTGGTGCTTAGTTGCTGACCGGGGCTAAACCACAACACCTGAAAGGATATTTTTCTTGGTTTTTAACAAGTTAAGGAGTACAGTCTTTCTTTCAGTTTATGCCTCCATCTGAATTTCTCAGTTCATTCTTCACCTATACGTCTACAGGATAGAAGGGAAGATGATAACATTTCAGATTAGAACAGAGAAAAGACAAAAACCACCAGAAATCCTTTAGACAGAGATGTCACAGTATGATAACCATAAGAAAGAATAACGTGGATTTCATATTGCCATACCTTTCCTTCTACTTCATCGCATTTTATACAAGCATTTTCATATCTAGAAGATCCAACAAGGTATGTCAGAGGTGTGGAGAGAAGATTTTACCTCTGGAGCTTGCAATATCATTAAAAGATATAGAGACATACAGTTCTCTACATTATAGTTGATAATCTAGCTAGGAAAACCTGTCCTAATGAAATAACTTCTGAGTATAGAGGTACTGTTTTTCTATATTTTTGACATGGCACTCTTAGCTAATGCCTTTTCAGATATCTGGTGAATCAGTATTCATAAAATAAGTGCATAAACTCTCTGTCGAATCAGTGAAGAGGATGTTCCAAATGTGAGCATTTTGGCTAGTACTTCTTTTACAGTCACAAATCATGCTGATGAGTTTCAGACAACAAAAATTACTTATTCCTGGGACAGAAACTTTAACCAAAGTGTTCTAAATTTGAAAAAAAGTATATTAGCCTTCAGAAACAATCACATTTCTTATCTCTCCAGTCCAGTAAACTTTGTATTATTTAAAGAAAGTGGATTAGTGTCTGCTTGAGACAGGGAGAGACTTTCCTCTATTTTCTCCCAAGTAGCTCAGAATAAAAAAAAGATCTGGGTACAACTCCCTGCTATTAATCAGGCACCTGAGAGCATATCAAATAAGCTTTATTGCTTTTTTAGCCATGAGGCTACTGGAAAAAGTGCTGCAGCCAGCATTCATCCTTAACTTTCATGCAGGGGCAGGTCTGGCAGCCACTCCACAGAAGCTCTCACCAAATTAGGCTCCTGCAGGGGAGACTATGGAAAACTTGTAGTCTCCTGTAGAATTTATGTATAGGATGACTAAACACTGGGATTCAGGCAGTTTTCATGTCCAAAGTTAAACACTAAAAATATCTTACTGATGAACACTGAGGAATTTCAACCCCTTTCATAGTTTAAAAGATATTCTGAAGATCTCAAGACTGTTGTAAGTTGATGTGGTCTGTTGATTTTGGCTGGTTGCCAGTCCCCCACGAAGTCGCTTTCTCACTCCTGCTCCTCAACAGGACAGGAGAAGAAAATAAGATGGAAAAGCTAATGGATAGAGATAAAGGTGGTTTAATAAGAACAGCAAAAGCAAAGCAAAAAGGAATTTGTTCACTACTTCTCATTGGTTATTAAGTTGGTGCTGAAAAAAAGGAATGAGAACCAAGATCAGATCCAATGCTGCATGAGGAACAGAAACTTGGCACAGAACAAGAACAAGATCCAAGGCCAGAAATGGAACTGGAAGCAGGGCATTTGCTGCATAGTCAGGTATGGAAGGAAAGGGACCAGTGTATACACTAATATGCAACTGGAAGTACCTTGAGCAACCTCCTGCTTCACCTAGAACTGGGATAAGACCCTCTTATCGTATGACATCTGCTGAGTCGTTTCCTTCGTCCTTCCTCTGTTGGCAGGAGATTTGCATGCTGGTATTATTATTAGCTGACTTGTTTTGAACAATTTTGTCATGTACAGCTACTGAAGTTAATGGGACTGTTTATATGCCCTAAAGCATATAAACAGTGCTGAATCAGTGTCTTAAATGATAAATTGTATTGATTAACCGAGAAGTGATGACATATATCATCGCAGCAGAATTTCTCATGATTGTTCCCCCAGTGCAAACTGTGATCTCCAAATGTTACAGTAATGTCCATTCACTGAAGAACCACCAACAATTTACACAGAATTTCTTAACATAAATTATTTGCTGAAATTATGATAGGAAAATATTTCTTTTCTCTTCAAAACTGAAGTCTATGCTTATACAAATGCTTCCCCTTCAAAATCAGAAGTCTTCCCAAGGAGAATCCTGGGTTCCACAAAGGTTTGTGACAAAACCAATAATCAATGACACTTACACACTTAAAACTCTCCAAAGGATTGTGATAGAGAAATAAGACATTCCCACTTGCCTGGCATCAGAAGAGGTTTAGCAGAGGAAGCCTAAAGCAGTGTGTTTTCCACTGGGAAGAAGTAGATGTTAGAGATCAAGGGAAAGGCTAATATTTACCTTTTCAGAAATTAACAGCTACATGGTAAGTTTAATGTAAGACAGCTTTAATTGCAGACTGTTTCTTTATTTTTTTTTTCTCTCCTCCCTCCCCATTTTGTAGTTTGGATAGCTTAATCCTCATTTCTCAGTAGCTGACAACATGGAGTGAGAAACTAAGCAGAATGACAACAGTTGCTGAAGCAGATTGGAATGTAGAAATCATGCCTACTTAAAGTAAGAATAACCACAGGTCCTCCTCCCCAGCTTTCAGATATCAAAAAAAAAAATGGTTCTTTTATTGATTGTTGCACCACCAAATTCTTCAAATTATAATACTGCTCTGTTTCTTACCTTTCATCAATAATAATAAACAAGCAACAGAAAATAAAACAAAACAAAAACCTAATAAACTAATCAAACAACTGATCCCGAAGCTTAGGATGGAAGGAAGATGAGAAAGGGTTACCTCTAAAAAATTCAATTTTCAAATCTTGCTGTATAAATACTTGACAGGGGCAGTAAAGACAAAGCCAAGCTCTTCTCATTGCCCATTGATGGGACAAGAGGCAATGTCACACAAATTAAAATTAATGAAATTCTATTTAAATGTAAGAGGACAACTTTTTTACTGTGAGGATCATCAAATATCTGGAAGACATTTTCCAGAGAGGCTGTGGGGTCTCCATCCTTGTAGATATTCAAAACAAGACTGGGCATGGTCCTGCTGTATCTGACCCTGCTTTCAGAAGGAGCTTGAACTAGGCAGTCTGCAGAAGTGCCTTCCAGCCTCAGGAACTCTGTAATTCTACAACTCTCTTATTTGGCAAACCTTGCTTGCAAAACTGCTTGTCCAATTCAGTACCTCTTATTCTGTTTATTTGCTTGTTTGCTTGCTTGTTGCAAACATTTAGAAGACAGATTTTGCTCTGTACAAACATTTCAGAAAGAGCTTTAATTAATAGAAGTACAGAGACTGATGTGCAAATGAGTGTTCTTGTGTTTGATTACACATTCTTGAGTGCAATTATGGGGATTCACTTCAAAAGTGCTATCATGCCCCTCCATAATGTATATTCATGTCCACTGGCACAACTCCTATTTCAAACCTTTGAGAAGATCTAATCAGCCCAAATTTAAAAGAAAATAGCTTACTAGAAAAATACATTTGCCTTCTTTCTCCCTACATATGAAGCCCATCATCATTACCAAAATCCAATCCTTAAACGCATAACTGTATCAATTATACAACAAACTATATGCTAGTCATGTGCACTGCCAGCTTGCCTTGAGTTTAAAAGGTTGTTTTTCATGTGGTCTAAACACTGCCTTTTGGCTACCATCAGACAGAGGTGACCTTTCTTTACCATTATGAGTGAATGTCCCTTAATTCATTTCTTTGTCTCACAAGTCCAAACAGAGATGGGAGCTGAACACCAAAAAAAATTTTCCAGAGCAACATTGAACTATACAGTTCTTGACTAAATCCCACTTTCAGTTAGAATTTGTTATGGATAAAGCAGAACTGGGATCCAGTCCACCTAACATAAGCACCTAACCAGTAATTGCATTTTGTGCATTCCTTAAACTAGTCTGGCTAAAATTGGTGTGTTAAACCCCATAGTAGATGAAGGTAGCTCCTAAATGGGAATGGGCTAGTATGTTCTGTGAAAACTTTGTGCCTGATCCCCAATATTCATGGGTTAGGGCTTTTTCTTTTTTTTTTGATGTTGAAAGATCCCTTAGTTTTAGGTGCTTCTAAAAGACATTTTGTGCTTCTTAAAGCTTTTATACATGTATATTTGAGGTGAGATTCACCTGAACATTGATGCCCAGTACTCAAAGCAGTTGCTTAAACATCGGCATCTAATGCAATATGATACCTTATCTTATCTGCACAGAGATGGCAGGTAGATTGCCTAAGAAGAAGGTATAAATAAAAACCTGTAGCATTTTAAACTGTCACAGCTGGAGTCCAACACAGTGTACTCCTACACTGCCCAACTGTGTTTAAGCAACTTAATACATCCTGACTTTGCTCAGGTGACTCACTCTGTAAACTGCACTAACTGTAATGGAAACTCATACACCCAGCTTATCTGCCTTGCAGGCAACTGAATGGGCACCTGAATCTCAGCTCATTGTGCATTATAACTAAAGTTTGGTGAACAAAATGCACAACACAAAATTTTACATCATGGAGGCAAGGCGGCACTGTCAGACATGATTTGAGCACTTTTATCTTTACTAAACTCCTGCAAAAATGAACAACATAACCCTTTGGATTTTGTTCTTTGAGTTACACAGATTTTGGAAGAAGGGCTGTAGAGTCATATGGTGAAACTTTAAAGAGAAATGGTTACTTTCTGAGCTTAAAAATGGCTTTGAAAACAGAGTTGACACTCTTCCAATAAATAAATAGGCACAAATATTTTCTCATATCTAGCTATGAGGTTATTGTGGGATACTGGGATGAAGGAAAGATCTGGGAATGACTCTAAGGAAAGTAGTATGAGTGATCACACTCCAACAAAGCCTGAGTAAGTAAATCTAATCAATCTTCAGCAAAACTCAAGGAAGAGACCTGTGTGCTTTTGAACAAGAGTTTTAAAATTTATGCAAAGCTTTAGAAATAAGGGAGTGTTAGTATTTTGGAAAACTCTGTGTAGAAAAGACATCAGCTTCTAGGAAAAAGTGAAAAAAGACAAGGCTGAGAAATATTTTGTAAATAGCTTTAATTTACCTGGTGGATTCAGGTAGAATTGCCTTATATACACATATCCTTGTAATAAGCAGAACTTTTGTATAATGACTATGGACTAGCTAGTGAAATATGTACAGAGGCACAGTAATAGAAAGTCAGGTTGGAGTCATTTGTGTTTTTCTAATTTCTTAAATTACAATCCACAAATTGATCATGACTGTGACAGCAACTACTCTGGTAACACTCCATCATCAGATGAAGATGTGTCCATTAAATCTCAGGATAGTCTTTTCAGTGTCTGGGATGAGAAATGATTTCATATAGGTTAGTAAAAATAGCCCCTGTAAGGTAGCTGTAGCAGAATTTACTAGAATGTATCATACTGTTGCCCATGGTCATTTGTGTATTTAACTGTAAAAGTAAATTAGAGAGAGATGTGTTCTTACATTCATGCATAGCTGAATTATACATTTTGGCATGACTTTGTTTATTGTCAACAAAGTATTATTTCCTCTTTCTGTTGAAGACTTTGTTAAAAAGGACATAGTTGGTAGTGCCTCAAACCGTGAAGGTATTAAAATGTTTCTGGTATGTATTTGTTATTGTGCATTTAAGAGGGAAATAATCATTTGCCCTCTTGATTGACTTCAAGATAGCAATTACACTGAATATTTGAAAATGTAAGAAGTATACTGCAATCAGGTGGTCTGAATCTCCACAAAAGATTATCATTTGCATCTCATAATGTTAATGTTAACTTCAAGATAACTACTCTATTACTTAATTGAAAATTACTATGAATGTTCCCTTCTAACTGCTGTCCAGCTCATTTACTGCACAGAAGCAAAGGAAAATCTAAGTCATCTGATCCTCCAAGCCGTGATAACCTACACCTTAAACTCAGCACAAGTTATGCAACCTTTTTGAAAACTTAAGGTAAGATTAAATTCCCTTCCTCCTTAAAACCAAAAATACGATTTCTAAGTCTGAGTTGGTCTCTATTAGCTTCCTTCATAGTCAGTGGAAAGAAATAGTTACTTTTAGAGAGCAATTCATCTTTTTCTGAGATGGAAAACTATAGTAGGTCAGATGGATCACCTTTAAGGATTCATGGGACTGCTCTGTTATACAGACCTTTGACTATAAAAGGAAACTGGAAAGTTGTCTTAGATTAGATGGCTAGATGGCTAAAGTTAAGTAAGATTAATCTACCCTTAGTACCTAGTGTTTTGTATGCTTCCCACATCATTCTAAAGCATGAGACAACAAACACAGCCTCAACATAGTAACTACAGTCTATGCTTTTTTGACACTGATCTCATTTTTAGATGATGCTTACACTATTTATTGAGAGTGGGTGATTAAAATTATTGAAGAAGAAAAGAATAAGAGTAGCAAACTACAAAGATTTATCCCCATGCCTCTCCAGAGTTCATCATATATTAGAACTGCCTTAGCAGCAGAGGCATAAAGTTGCTGAGTTGCAGCTCTGACCTGAGCTGGTAAAAGTAATGTACAACTCTCACTCTGTCTAATTCACCGTAGTTAGACAGTTGCTCCTCTTGATCTGAGAATTTTAAGAAGGAGAATATAGGGTGGAAATACAGAAGTAATTTTAAAATAAAAGGGAACAGTTAATAAATTCAGAATGGATAGATAGAGAGTACTGGTGAACCTGTGACTGTTTTTAATGACTTGCTGCAAATTTAAATAACAGTTTAATGTATACCATTCAAATGAGATGCTTGGTGAATAAGATGTGAAGAGACTTTGCTCACCCTTGCATTTATATTTTATTTTATTTCACAGCCTGATTCGAGGAAATTCTTTAATATTCAGGGCATCTCAATGAGCAAAGTGGATTGTATGTTATTAATATTTTGAGATCACTGCTGGAAAGACGTCTACAAAAAGCAGGTATAATTTCCTTTTAAAATGCAAGACTCTGATTTGCTGACCATAAGCGGTATTACTAGAGGTCACCATGTTGCATATAATATGTCAGAGGATTGCCCATGCACCCACTGCATGAACAGAAAGCATATTGAATATTTTCCTTGTGTGGATGTAGATTAAAATTGTATGATAATGCTGTTCCCTAGAAAACAAAAGAAAGTGCTTTACTGAGCTTTTTCAGATATTTGGAAATTCATCCAATTTATGGAAGGCTAGTGCCAAATTTAACTATGAAGGGTCCCTGCTCCATCTTAATTTTCCTCACCCAAACTCTGAAAATTGCCACTGCTTCCTGAAAAATGAGAAACTTAAAACATAATGGTTATTCTCTTTTTTATGGAATATAGAACATTCCCAAATTAGTTCTCTTGACTCTTGTTTTCTTTGTATATGTCAGGGCCCTAAAGGCACTACAGGCCTTATTGCCTCTGCCCAGTCTCACCAAGGACCATGTCATACCCTATGTATGGACCCAGGAGCCCCATTTCAGCTCAGCCCAGGTCCATCAGCCCCTGCATCAGCAATGCCACGGGAGTGCTGGTCTCTAGCTCTGCCACAGACTTGCCAGGCCTGATCATGGAATCCCTTGACCTGAACTACAACCTGTGGTTTGAGCTCCTGGTCTGATCTCAGCCCCCACTGTCGCTGTGAACCTGCCTGGCCACCACCAGACCTGATCCTAGCTCTGACCTAAGGATTGGCTTTTCAATGACCTCGGACCTGTCTCATCACTATGATACGTTCTTATGATCTGGACTCTTGGTTGGCCCCGGCCACCTTCTTTGAGTTTGCCCTGCTCACTTCGCTGGGTCTTGTGGGACAGGGTCTGCTGGCCCTGGGATTTCCCCTTTGATGCCTGGCTTATCTTCTCTGACAGTGTATCAGCAGTACTTATACTCAGTCCTCATCATATTAGGATGAAGGAAGTTCATGCTGGTTTTCAAGATAAGAAACCTAGGATTGCCTTGCACACTCGTAGGGATACCACCTGGAAATTTGAAATAACATATCCCCAAGAGTCTTAGGGGAGCTTTTAACAGAAGGCACAGAAATCAAATGAAGTAAAAGGCCTTAGGTAGTCCAGTTACATTTTTTTTAACTGACAAATATATAAATAAAGGACAACTTCCAGATAGTCAGATCCTCTTTGGAAATGTTCTTGTCCCAGTGACACACAGTAATACATCAATAAAAGTTGTTTATATTCTAGAAGAAAATTCATAAACATCGCTAACCAAATACAATATGCAAATAAACAATGCTAAAAAGTGTGTTCCAAGACTTATTGACTTTATTCAAAATTCAGAGAAAAATTGTATTTTTTTAAATGTTTTCTATATTAGTACATGGGCAAAACATGGTATGAAAATTTTCACCAAGTGGGTTCCCAGAAAGCTACAGAACAGAGAAAAAAATTTTGAATTCTACATATTGATTCAGCACCTACCTCAGCTGAGATCTACTTGACTGTGTGCATCCTTTTTATGGCTTAACTGTTCTTAAATATATTTTCTGCTTTCTGTTCTCCTGGCAAAGGTATATCTGTTTCTACAATCCAACCCATTAGGTAGCCTTAGCATATAACAAATAGTTTAGATCTACCAGGAATAAAATATTAATTTAAGATAGTGGCACAATATTATTTGTTAGACATGTAAATTTCTTGTTTCCGTGTTGTTTTTTTTTGTCTACACTAACAACCTCATCTAATGAAATATAAGGACTTCCTGTACTTTCTACTTTTAGAAAATACAGAGAGAATTGATTCAGGTCATAAAAGTCAGTGCATTAAGAACATTAACCAAGAAAACATCTCTTGCAGATTTATAAATTAATGTGTGCCCTGCTGACCATTAAAAAACATGAACCGTGCTTTTATCCTGTTTATAAGGTTGCTGTAAGGTTGAACAGAACAAAGTTGACATATCTGTAATCTCTAGCGGGTCTACTAATCCCTCCCGCTACTGCTGTCCAAACATTAACCTGTGACATGACTTGAGATGCAACTCTCATCAACGCCAAATGTCTGGCAGGTACAGTACATCTATTCTTTACAGATGAATAGAGGTTTTTAACATTTAATACAAATCCTGCAGCATTTTTATTTATATTCCTTATGTTAATGTGGACAATCTTGACTCACAATGTTGAGCTCAAATACATTTTCTTCTGAGCTCCTAAATTCCTAAAAGATTAAACCAAAAGGGATTTGTCCATCACAACAAATTACATATTTAACATGATAGACAAAGGGAATTTACTAGGATATACTGATTTTTAAAAGCTTTTGGCTCTGTAAATCAGGTTTTCTGTTTTTGAGACTAATGTAATATGGGATAACTGATAAAATATTATCATGTCTTTGTTCCCATTAGAATATGAAAGCAAAATGTAGTTGCCATAAACCATAAAATACAATAGCAATTTTAAACCCCTAGTGATTTCTTTTCTTTCACCATTCCCTTGATTTTATTGCTATTATTATTAACAAAGTTTGGAGTGGAACTGAGGTTCTGGATGAGATTCACCAAACCAGCCTCCTTCAAATCTCAGAAAGGGTGGGGATGAAAATGGGGGTGGGAGGAAGAGCTTGAGCCAGTGTGCCTCCCAGACTCTTGTTCAGCTATTAAAGACCTGTATTCAAAGTGGGGAAAAACCCTCTCCAGATCATGACCCTCAGTGGTAAGTGCAGTGAACTGCCTAAAGAAAAGAAGTTCCTCTGTAAACAAACATACATAGGCAGTATCATACTCAGGAGAGGAATATTGAAGGCAATGAAGGAATATATGTGAGTTGTAAATGAAGATGTAAAATAGGATTGCATAGAAAAGTATGTGATCTCACTGCTATTTAACTTACCTTCATGACTTGTGTTAGGAAGTAAACCTGAAAGCTGCCAATGATTGTATTTTTGTACGTGGGGATTGAATTGTTTTATTATAAGAGAGTGAAACTAATCTGGAGGAGAAAAAAACTGTGAGTCCAGAGCAATGACAGCACAATTGAGCTTTACTCTTCTCCCTGCCAATTTTGTCATTGACTTTATAATTAAAGCTTGAAGAGTTTCCTGCCTTATTTCTCCAGATTTCTTCAGAAGAGAGCAAAAAAAGAGATGGACGTAAACTGCAAAGTTCACCCTCTCCTGCTATTTGCACTAGAACTGTTAGTTCATTCAGACCAAAATGTTTTGTTCAAATCATCTCAGGCTTGACAAACTTTGAGTAAATCTAAGGCCCAGGAGAGAAACAATCTGCACCTGGATCATGAAATCTGAATCTGTGGCATTTGTGTAGGAACTCCCCCTCCACGCAGTGAGGAAGTTTATTTTAGAAATAATGCAGCCTTCACTTACCTGGGGTCTATCTCAGCTTGGAACGTTGTCAGCACCCTGTAAAAGGGGCCATTCTGCTGGTTGTGTTCTTCTGGAACATAACAGCCCAAGGAAACAAATACTAAAGATGGATTGTAACATCACTTCATACATGAACATTTCTCTTTTTCATCTCGTGTCTGGTCTGCTTAACCTGTTTGTTGGATAACTTGGTCAAGTACTTCTGTAGGTCTGAGAGAGTTTATCCAAAGTTTCTGGATGCAGACACTCCAGACTGTAACCTCTTCCTAATTGTGGAAGCTCCACTGCCTTTTCCTAGCAATCCTAGTTATATATTTTTCTAGAGCTCCTAATTCTTCTGCAGTCTAGATTTATAGATTGTGCCAACTCAATTCTAGATTTATTTGTTCTTTTGAGGACAATAACAGCAAAAGTAAAGGGACATAAAGACTTTGTAAGGCTGTCTTAAAAAATCTTGTGTCTTATTTTATAGAGGACAAAAACCCAATTATGTGTATTAAGTTTACAACACTTATGCATGTCACAGCACTTAAATTAATTTCCGTCTACTGTTGAACCTCTCTTTTGGATAATAGCAAGTCATCTAGGTATTTCTGGATGCTTTATATTTTTTTTCTGTATGTGGTTTGTATTACAGAATATAACTTTTCTTCCCCCACCCCCCTATCTGTAGCAGCATTCTTTCCATTCTGTTTCTCTAAAAGCAGCATGTGAGAGATGTCTTTTATAATTTCCAGGATTCTTATGAAAAGAAATATTTGCTGGTTCATCCTTACTATGTGAATTTACCAGTTCGCTTGATTTGGCCTCTTTATTTTTTCTCGGTAGAATTATTAAGATGCCAGTGTATGTCCACATGGAAGACCTGTGGAGACCACAGATACCTGATCTGCATAGTTGTCCATTAGACACATATTCCTTGCACACAGTGAATATCTGTGGGCAGAAAGTAACACTAAATTAAATAACTAAGCTAAGAAAGGTAATATTTAATAATGTTGGTTTTTTTTAATAAAATCTGATTTTATAAAGCTTAGATTTATTTTTAAATTTAGAAGATGAGCTTTTTGACAAAGTAAAATATCACCCCCATCTCTTACTTGGCACTGCTTATGTGTTTGGATTATGCAAAACTTGGATTATCTTTTACCCTTAAGTTAGAGGTTTTCAAATTTAACACTAAAATTTAAACGTATCTATACAACAAAGCAGAGAAATGCATTAGAGAGCAGGACTAAGAACACACTAGAATTCAGCTGCTGATTACTCGAAATCAGTTATGTCATCTGGGGAAGAAAGACTAGAGGAAGAAAAGCTCCTTGTAGACAAACTCAGAAACAGTGTCCTATTTTCTGGATTCATTTTCCATAGGTTATAATAAATCTCGACGCAATAAGATTTCCTGTCATATTCTAAAACATGCGTTCTGCCCCATTTTAAAGAATCTGTTCTTTAAAATGAGGATTAAGAATAGTCAGAGAAGGTTGTGATGCCCAGAAAACATCATATTTTTGTAATATACAACTCAATGGTACAGTTCAGTCAACAGAACTCAGGGTGAAAGGAAAAAAAAAAAAAAACCAAACCCAAACACTACCATTTTGCACATTAAGCACATTTGGCTTAGGTCAGTACCAGCAGTCCTTGGAGAAGGTCCAGCTTCTGCAGAAAATGGTATTACAAGATGTAGTGTTGTTTCAATGTCGTTGCAAAAAAAGGGAAAACTAGTCCTTCCTGGTTTTCTTCCCTTTCAGAAAAAAACACTACAAGGATCTTTAACTTCCCTTCACCTTCATGCTTTAATGTGAGAAAAGCTGCAATTTCTTTAATGATAATACTACTTCCAGGGTCCATTATAGATGTTGTAAAAGGTAATCAGTTTACACTACTGGGACCTTGCACTTATTTCTAAAGACATCTAGGACAATTAGTCTCAGTACCATTATATTTTTTTCATGTCTCTTCTGACAGCGCAGGGAAAGCTTCATTTCATCTCACAGATCTGATGCTGATTACTGGTGTTACTTTATTTATTATCTCTGTCTCATAAACCCCACAATCATCCAAGATAATAAGTATGGTACAAATGTCACTGAGTGCACCATGAATGGCCTCAAAGGATGGGAAGACAGGAATGCATTACTGTTCATGGATTGTCATGGCTACCCACAAGGACCCACAGTTCACAAACATCCAGTCCTATCATAATCAGCAAAGCAGCACAGATACTCACGGCTGAAATTGACGGTATCTGATTCAAAGTAGGCTTTCTTCTAAGTTGTAACTGTCATACTGAGTTAAATCATACTACACTGTGTCACATCAGTATACAAGATACTACTTAAGCAATGTAACCAAACACACAAAAAAACCCCAAAAAAACAGAAGGACTGTAAGATACTTACTGCACTACACAATCTAGAAACAAATTGTTCTTACATTTATTCTCCAAAATTTACTCATCTGCTTTGAAGGGAGAGAACTCTCCAGACCCCCAATTACCCATTTATAACTGTTACTTGACACTTCTGCTGTGGTCCACACAGATTCTAATGCCTCAGTTATTTTCTTATGAAGTCTTTCACCATCTCTCACTCTGTGATTTACTTATGATTTATCTCTTTTTCTTTCTAAAAAGGCACTATTCTAGAAAAACATATGTGAAGTTATGCCCTTTCTACTGGTACGTTCAGCACATTTCAGTGAGTGGTCTAAATGCCGTATAACACCTTGTCAAATTCACTGAAAACCCAGTGAATGCAGAGCTGTAGTACTGAGGTAAATACCATGTCTCACTGCTCCACTGTAGTTCTTCTGGCCAATCTAAGATTCAGAAAAGAAGGTCAGATCATCTCTCCGTACACAAAGAGTATTCACAGCAGTTTGGATCCCTGGAGGAAGCAATAAAACCATGGGAAGAATGGAAAAAAGAAAAGAAAGGACTAAAAGAATTTGTTTGCCATTAAGGAATGTTAGGAAACATAATAGCCCACAAAAGCTATATTTCAGAAATGTGGGTTAATACAATAAGCAAAAATATTTTATGTTTAAATAAATAAGTAATTATACAAAAACAAAGGACCAGGGTCAGATGTCCCCACAGTGTGACTTGGTGGTGTTAAGTGTCCATTAACATGAATAAGTTGTGACAATTCAAACCTTAAAAGGAATGAAGGAGGGCAGAGAAACATTGCTATCCAGATACTTTTATAAGTCATCATCACAGTGTCAGAATGTTGGAGTGTTTCCCACCAAATCATGTTTTAAAAGAAAACACTGTTTTCTCTCTCTTTCCCTTTACAGCCCGAGTCTTCTAAGTAGACTACTCTGTCATGAAGAACCTCTTTTTCTCTCAGCCACTGAGGAGAAAAGTATTCTATGCAAAGCAGAATAGCTTCAGTATTGGGCTGAGATTGGGAGAGAAAAAGTAATCCTCATAGAACTGTTTGGTTGGGACCTTCCTCTAAAAGTTGTTGTCTCAGACTACTTACAGGCAGAGAAGGAAAGTTAATTAATGTCTTCCAAAGGCTGAGTGGATTCTTTGGCTTCTGGAACATATGCGATAGGTGTATGTTAGAGGTAGCCAAATGGTGGCGGCCTTCAGGATCCATGGGAATTCCTCCTGTTCCAGCCCAAGAGATGTGAGGCTGTTGAGGCTCTGTGTCCCCAGTCTAGCCAGCAGTGAAGATGAGCACATTTCCAATGGGGGCGTGCACACACACGTACAGACGCACGCATTGCTAACACAGATGGCAACACAGAACAACACATACAGAAAACACCACCTTTCCCAAAATTCACCTAAATACCCACAGTACTCCACATGTAAGCATGGATGGTCTGAGCTGTTCCTCTACTCCAGCTGATAAGAACCGAAGGCCACCAATGTAATATATTCACACACACACGGACACTCAGGATAGAGAGAACACCCACACAGAGAAATAAGTTTTCATGAGAATATAGGACTGAGTGTGGTCATCAAACGCAAGATGCAGTCAAACCAGTCAATAGCAGCCTGTTTACCAGCCTCCCTTTATACCTTTTTGCCTCTAATTTCCTGTACTTGTTTGTCCTCAGCCCACCTTGGTCTTCCTCTTTCATTTGGCTAGTTCATCCTGGTGGGTTTCACTGGAAGAACCATAGTCTAATCTTTCTCCTTTGATGGCCATAGGAAATAGTTGAGTCAGGGTCCTCCCATTTCACTGATTAGGTTACAATTGTTCCTTTATTCATCATTGTTCCTCTGATCCTCCCTCATCTTTGTGTTTACTGTGATTAGCTTTTTATCATATAAGCTAATATTACGTAAGGTATAGAATATTTTATGACTAACAGTATCATGCATACTCTGTCAATAATATGGCACTATGACATAACATACTATTATTAGTGAGTCAAACACTTCCAGGACCATTTTCTAGTGCAGAGGTCACCTGGTATGGAATGGTGAATCTACATACCATCATATACTTTTGCTACCCAGAACAGCGTGGTCACATAAAAACCGCATAATAGAAAAGTCTCTCCTAACTGTGCCTGGGAATTATGTGGGACAGTTCTGGCTGGCCTGTGCCAAAAGTATGCCAAAAACCAATCCTAACAAATTAGCAATATAGATCACTAGTCCTAGTTCCAGGAACATTTTTGGGCACTGTTTAATGTATTAGTATAACTGTAGCCTGTATTTTGTGAGAAAATGTTTGTCTATAAAACCAAGGGACAATTCAGGACTGTGAACCTTAAGTTGAGAAAACCACATTTTTTTGTAAGACATAGACATGGAGGAGAACAGTGAGGATTAAGTTGCATGGGCACAGACATCACTACTTCCCATGGTGTTAGGTGCATGGGAGCTGTAAACTTTTGAGACCACTCTCTCACAACCAAATTTGAACTTGCTTGTTCTCATATTCTTGGCTTGTTTAGGTAGATCTACATTCCTAGCTTTTGTGGGTGCCTTTCTGTGGTACAATTCTAACCATTATGTGAGAAAAAAAGGTTAGGTTTCTTTCATTAAGGCATTGAAGTTACTACTCTTAGGACTATAAATCTAAGGCAGTTTTGGAAAGCTTTGAGCCTTTAAGTGACTTAGATGCTTCTGAAAATTGTCACTTATTTGTTAAACATATACCTTTAGGCACAGCGAAAAATTATGTGAAGTTTGCTTACTCTTCCCGTCTTTTCAAAGAAACAGCTACCAGTTTTTCACAAATAATAATTAGCTAAGTAGTTAATGTAATTAATGTGACTCTGTAGTGTGTTCATTTTAAAAATATTTCTTGATTGTGGACATTGTTCTAGTCTATATTCTGCTTAAAATATGTTTTCCTTGCTCATGTCTCAAGAGTACAGCTGAATAAATATATTCTGACTTTTGCATTGTCATCAGGTTTTAGATTTGGTTTTAAATTCTTGATCTGTTTCAAAATTTATTGTCATCAATAAATTTTATTAGGCTGTCTATTCTGCCTAAAAATATATATAATACATTCTGCAAACCTGATTAATTGTCAGGGAGGATAACTTTAAATAAAAATACAGATGTATACATAGTATTTGCTAGGGGGATCATTAGCACATTCTTCAAGAATGTTTCATATTCTTCATGCTGTGCCGTTAGATCATAATAAAATATGTAAAAGATAGAAATATCTTGAATGAATATAAAGTACTCTTCAAGTTCTCTTTTCACAAAGTTTTGCATTTACTGAGGTATTTCTTGACATCTAATGCATAGGTTGAGAGTCTTTCATTCAGTTTAAAAAAAAAAAGTTGTCACTTCTGCGGATGGATAACAATGAGCAAACATTTGCAAGCACTTGAGATGGCTGAGAGGATAGTGAAAAAATGGACAACATTCAGAATGTCTAATTTCTGTCTAAATGAGACTTTTACTCTGAATGTGTTTGTTTTACATTCAACCTCCAAAGAGTCACTCAGGGAAGAATGCCAGACTATGTGATTTAAGGCTTCTCCTAAGGGCACGGTTCTCCCTCACTACTGACAATAGAAACCTTTTGGTGAACAGTTACTAACGTATTTTTGATAAATCAAGTGTCTGCAACTGAGTTTGAACATTCTTGTTCTTTGTAAAACTGTGTTGTGTGAACGTCATTAAAACCAAAATCTTGGAAGCAATTAAAAAACATTAAGATTCACAAAATTTAGTTGGAGATTGGAAAAAAACCCACTGGGATTACTTGCCAATCTTCCAGTAGCTGTAGCACTGGATGGCTGTAACTCATTAATTACTGAAAGATCTGAATAGCAAATACCTGACTTGCAGTTAAACCTACATTCAGTTGCATTTTCAAAAACTATTAAGAATTCAATTACAAGGAGAAAAGTAAAAGGACATTTATTTCTTTAAAGATGCAAAAGAGCATGACAATTGGATTGCCTGAAAGGGAAGGGATGGACTTCCACTGAACGGTATTTAGGAGAAAACAACTTTAAACTCTAATTCGCAGGAAACCAGATATAACTTTATATCCTATTTGAAAAATGAAGCTTAAATTTATAAATATATTTATAATATAAGTTAAGGTTAAAGCACTCTACCATGACTCATGATATTTAGTCTAGTAGTCTTGCTGTGCCACAGACTTATGGTATAGTCTTGGCAAGACGTGATTTTTATGTGTTTTAGCCTCATATGAGGAATGTAGAAATAATGGATTCTCTATGAAGAAAGACCGAACTACCACAGTAATTAATTTTATTCTATTGCGTAATAAAAAGTGTAAGTGTACTCTTAATCAGTTCCTCCTTAAGCTAAAATATATATTTTTAAAGGAGACATCTATTCTTAGTTGAGAAATTGCTGCTGATATAAAATTCACTATAGCCATAGTTAGGTAAAGCTTTCATTGACATTTCATAAGTCATTAACCCTAGTTTAAAGATCATGTATTTTTTATGGATGGGGATACACCTATTTGATTTTCTGTTTTTATGTAAAAACTGTAATCACAGAATCTAAGATCAGAAAGGAGATTTATTCTGAATTCTATTATATCTATAGACTTAACTTTAAAAATTATGTTGAAGCCTTTTGGCTAGAGTGTCAAATATTTGAATAACCTTGGCACTTAAGAGCCATTTTGTGAAGTGCACAATATTGGAGAGACAGATGGTTTATTATCTAACCTTCCTTGACATCAACAAAAGTTGGGCATCTAGATCCTTGTTCTCTTTTAACAATTTTTTGTTCTTCTAGGAGCAAAGTATTAAGCTAAGGAGCCAGCAGGATTTAAAAAATGTGTTAGCTTTGTAACACATCAACATTATAACAGGGTTCATTAACTCTATTGTGCATAGAAGTTCTTTGCAGAACAGACCCTGCTCCTGAACCACTCCCATGATAATACTTATCAAGTAAAATTAAAAAAAAAAAAAAAAATCTTTCCCTCTTCTGAGTTCTCCTATGATGAAAAAGACAGCTGTGTGATGAAGTATAGGAGACATAAAGTCAAAGAGCATCATGTTAGCTGAGTGTGCTTGAAATACTATACACATAATATGAGGAAATTTTTTCAGTATGCAGAGGCCTCAGAAGAAAGAATACAATCAGGCATAAGTAAAGAAACATCAGAAGGGAATAAATGAAACAATTGGATAAAGTAAGTTGAAGATGTTTATTTGGTATTAGTTCTTTGATCTCCAAATTCAGATGTTCTCATAATGATTATATATGTAGAAATAAATATATTGTCTAATTTTTTTACTGAAGAAAATGAATAAAATTATGGAATTTTTATGAGGTAATATTTGAAGAACAACTGATTTATTTCCCACTAGGATATATCATAAAGGAGGGGTTTCTGATCCAGAATGCAAATCAGGATAGGTGAGCAATTAAGCCATGAAATCAGCATTGACTATTACCTCTACTACCACTTGTATATCACTGATAGCAGATTACAAATATTGAATAACAAACTGTTGTGGTTTAGCCCCGGTCAGCAACTAAGTACCACACAGCTGCTCGTTCACTCCCCCACCCTTGTGGGATGGGGGAGAGAATTGGAAGGGCTAAAGTAAGAAAACTCATGAGTTGAGATAAGAACAGTTTAATACTTAAAATAAAACAGCAATAATAATAATAATAATAATAATAATAATAATATAATGAAAAGGAAAATAATCAGTGAGAGAGAGATGAAACCTTGGAAGAAGGGGGAAAAAAAATACTAAACAACAAGTGCTGCAACCGCTCACCACCTGCCGACCGACACTGCTGGTCCCCGAGCCGCGATCGCTGCTTCCCTTGGCCAACTGTCCCCAGTTCATATACTGGACATGACGTCACATGATATGGAATACCCTTTGGCCAATTCGAATCAGCTCTCCTGGTTGTATCCCCTCCCCTCCCGGATTCTTGTGCACCTGGCAGAGCATGGGAAGCTGGAAAAGTCCTTGACTAGTGTAGGCACTACCCAGCAACAACTAAAACTTTAGTGTGTTATCAACATTACTTTCATACTAAGTCTAAAACACAGCACTATACTAGCTACAGTGAAGAAAATCAACTATCCCAGCTAAAACCGTGACACAAACATTTATTATTCTCACTTCTTTTAAATTAGGAATAGCTTCTGTATTTGAGTGATTCTGTTATTAATGATATTGATGAAATTGTTAATTTTTCTCAGTGGATAGAATTTAAAAGTGGGAAAGAGGATCAGAACTTGTCTGTCACCAAACATCACATCATCTGTCAGCCACATGTTGCCCAAGGAAATGGGCAAGCTGTTAGCCTGTTACTAATTTTAGTTTGTTTTTATTCAGCTTGGCTTGTTCTCTTGGGTCACTAATTAAAGTTTACGTGCTATGATTCAAAAATTAAAAGTTTTTCTTTCTTCATGGAAATATTTGCTATAATGAAGAACTACCTCAATTTCTTATCAAAGTACTTATATCATAGATTGCAAGGTGTTAATTTTTTGGCTTTACAGAAACAGAGATGAACAAGATATTTTGTAGTTTTTGTAGGATTTATCTAACATTTCCCATCACAATTACTTCTGTAAAAAGAGTAGTTCCCAATGAGCTTGTATTTATGTGCTCCCAAAAATCTGAGAAAAATAACCAACTGTGGGGGTGAATTTTTCACTAAAAGTAAATTTGAGAAAAATACAGTGTGGAATTCTGTGAAGAATAAATTACACCTTCACACTGTTTTCAAGACACTATTTGAAAAGCCATTCTGAGATACAGTGACAAATTGATCAACATCAACTGAAGGTAGGTTGCAGCTTCCTTAAATACTTGACTTTGAATGCAATCAGCATAAAATACAAAATAGACTCAACTCTTTCCTTGGTTGCACCATTTTTTGTTCTGGTAATCTACAGCATGATTTGGAAAATTTATATGAATTGGAATTAAAAGCTTTTGCTATTTTTTTCTCCTCGTGTTTAGCACAGATTATAAATCATAGCATAATTTAAGTCTGAAGAGACCTCAGGAAGTCATCTGATCCAACCTCAATAATCCATGACACCTTAAACTGTTCAAATAAAATGGAGGATCAGGCCTGGTATTCTATCCAAAATGTCATGTAATAAGATTATTAACATAAATAGTTATGAATAATGATCAAGATCCAACCATTCTTAGCTTGAAACATGGTGATACATATTTACAACCAACTGCCATTCATGCGATTCTTTTCCAGTATACAGATTTGCAGAGATTTTCTCACATGAAGCTAGAACATAGTATGCTTTTTCTATCTATGGCATGAAAGGCTAAAAATAAGCAAATTACCATGAGGTTTGTTACTCTGACCTCTCTACTTCATACTCTAATTATTTCCCATCAACTCATACATGCTAACTGGAGAAGGAGGAGGAGTCAGGATTATTACTCCTGTACTAACCTGCAGAAACATTCAGAGACAGGAGTCACTGGCTGGAAGGGAAAGTCAACATTCTCCACCCTGTCTACAAGAATGGATAGTTTTTCCTTCAGTCAGTAGCTCTTCCTGGAGTAAGGCAATTCTTTTAACGTCCCTAAAGACCCTAGTACAGAAAACTATATAACTGATAATAAAATGACTCTTTTTAGACTTGAAGATTGCAAATGTTATCTTCATAAAGTTGATGGATTTTTTTTAAAATATTGTTGAATTAGAATGTTATACATATGGCCAAGACTGCTTTAGAGTTTAAATATTAAGAAAATTACAAAAATATGGGACAAGTTCATCAAACTATATGAATTTAAGGCAAACCACATAACTAAATATTATGAGGGCTGTTAGTTATGTCCAATTGGTAAAATAAGAAGGAATTAATCTACCTATTTTTCCCAAAGTTTGTCATCAGATTTGTTCATTTTTGTACTCTGTACTTCAATCCGTCATTCAGGAAAACATTCTTATTCACACTAAAATATATGCCCTGCATGATGTGTTTGAGCATAATTTTAAATAGGGATTAATCTATGCATATCCCTTCATGCCTTCTTAGTCTTGTATTAGAATTGTTAACATCATATATGAAATTAATAATGCCATGTGGGTTTTTTTCCTACAGAGGTTTTTGAATGTAACTGACCAGATATATAGATAATATTCTAATCCACTATATTGAATTTTACAATGCAAAAAATTTTAGCAAAATACATTGTGTTCTTTTGTTCGAGATACAAGTGACTTGAATTTGCTTAACAATTTACATGAAGTTTGAAACAGGAGAACCACTGGAAACTAACACTCATCTTTCTTTTGGCAGAGGTAGCATTTTTAATAGAACACTAGAAAATGGCAAGAATAAAATAGTATGGATAGATGAAAAAACATATGAACACTAAAAAGATAGATGTCCTATTCTGCTGAATATGAAAAAATAGATGGTGTAGAAATTGTTTTTGCAGTTTCAATAGGTTGGAGAACAAGGAAAATATGTAGTATTACTTTAAGAAAAATCCAGTAGATTGAACCCCCTCAATACCTAAAAGATATTCCAAGGGCTAAAAGAAAAACAAAAAACCAATATTCTCTCTAGGGTCTGTCAATCATCTTTCTTTGTTTCCTATCTTATTTGTTTCCTAATTCCAACCACATCCATTCAAAATCTCTTATTCCAGCAGCTTGATAAAATTAACTTTACACAGCCATAGGAAAAAGCTGAAAAATCTATTCAATGGAAACATGTTTTTGGGCAGAGAATGGTATTCACACGACTGTGTCCTCTCCCTTTTCCCCAAACCTGACTCTTCTTTCGACAATGCTATAGAAAAAAAGTACAAGTTTTGCTCTATATAATCATATTTTAAAGATTAAGAGGTGGTGTGTATGATTCCTGATGACACAAAATGTGGAGGAGCTGTGACACTCTCAAGGGCAGATAGGCCCTACAGAGAGTTATAGACAAATTAGACAGCTGGGCAATCACCAACCACATGAAGTTTAACAAGAACCAGTGCCAGATTTGCACCTGGGGCACGGCAATCCTGGAGGTACATACAGACTGGGGAACGAGAGGCTGCAGAGCAGCTCTGCAGAGAGGGACCTGGGGGTTCTGGTCGATGGCAAGTTGAACATGAGCCAACAGTGTGCCCTGGCAGCCAAGAGGGCCCGCTGTGTCCTGGGGTGCATCAAGCACTGTACTGCTAGCTGGTTGAGGGAGGGGATTGTCCTGCTCTACTCTGCACTGGTGCAGCCTCACCTTGAGTGTTGTGTGCAGTTTTGAGTGCCACAGTACATTAAGGATATAGAGCTACTGGAGAGTGTCCAGAGGAGTGTCACGAAGCTGATGAAGGGTTTACAGGGGAAGCCGTACGCGGAGCGGCTAAAGTCACTTGGTTCATTCAGCTTGGAGAAGAGGAGGATGAGGGGAGACCTCATCACGGTCTACAGCTTCCTTACAGGGGGAGGAGGAGGGGCAGGGCTGATCTCTTCTCTCTGGTGACCAATGATAGGACCCGAGGGAATGGCAGGAAGATGTGCCAGGGAAGGTTTAGGTTGGATATTAGGAGAAGGTTCTTCACCCAGAGGGTGGTGGAGCACTGGAACAGGCTCCCCAGGGAGGCAGTCATGGCGCCAAGCCTGACGATATTCAAGAAGCACTTGGACAAAGCCCTCAGGCACATGGTGTGAATTTGGGGCTTTCCTGTGCAGGGACAGGAGTTGGACTCGATGATCCTTGTGGGTTCCTTCCAACTCAGGACATTCTATGAGTCTACGATTCCCATGGAGAAGGACTGAAATAGGAGATATGTCTTTGACTCTATTATGTGATTTTATGAAGTGAGGACAAGAGTAATGCTGAAGAACATGTTTAATCATCTAAGTCTCCATAACCAGATTTATTTTTTTTTTCTTTTTTTTTCTTAACATATGTCTTTTAGAAGGTTCGCCACTGTGGATCATGGAGTCAATCACACATTAGTACTGTTTTTGATTTGTTTGGGTTTTTTCACCATTCTTCAGTCATATATAAGCACAAAGAATAAAGGAATCTGAAGCTAATGATTTTGAACCAGTTCTAGAGGGAAGGGTGACATGCACACAGAAAGGGAGCTCATCTCCAAAAATACTTTTACAAAGGTTTGTCTTCCTTAGGTTGATATCCTATGCAATAAAGCACTTTATTAACTCTCTCATAAGCGTGGATTTTGCCTTTCCTTGCAAGAGTATTACATCTCCATTTACAAAGCTATAAACTAGTGATTATACTTCTAAACATCTCAAAACTGGTGTTTTGACTAATTTACAGGCTACTTTAACCTATATCTGGCCAAAGAATATCTTCTAGTAAAAGCTTTCTTACTTTATCAATGTGTATTTACAAATATGTTTTCTCTGTTCTTTGCTTTAAAAAAAGGAAAAGTGAGCAACTTATGTTTTCTTCTAATTATGGTTAGGTTCACACACAGTTGTCTTCAAGAGATACATACTCAGCTGAATGAAATGCCAAGAATTTGAAAGAATCTTAGAACATACATAAACATGCAGGAATCTTTGCTACGTCTTCTTGAGCTGCTGCACTTGAATTCTGAGCAAAGCTGAGGATTAATTGTTTCTGATTCATAATTACAGCTAGAACCCATAGTTTAAATCAGGAATTGAGCACTAATTGTGAGAATGTGATGGCCCAGCTTAGATTTCACATAACTTAAGTACTAATTGGAAACAAATAAGTTAGGAGACTAATTGAACTCCGTAATTCATGCACAGAGACCTTTCAGAAGCCAAAAATTCATTAGCTTTTCTTCTTAAACATGCAGAAGATCCTTGATATTGGCATAAGAGTGTAGAGTCATGTTAGTGATTACTGAAGTGAATTGAAAGACAACAAAAAGCTTTAAGCCTGCAATCAATGAACACACCTCTGTGTGACAATAGACTTGTTCCCAAAGAAGGTGAAGACTGGAGAGGGAAATTTTTTTTCAGTAATTGGAAGGCAATAGGGAAGGAAAATATTGGTTGTTATCAACCTCTTTATTTGTGCTGTTATTGCATAGTATCTCTTCACCTTTGTTTTGACAAACATCAGACATTTTACAATAAGTGAAAAAAAACAAACCAAGAATACAAGTAAAATGTCTCTTCCCAGATTTGCCTCTGAGTATTGAAAAGTGAATAAATAATATGTGAAACCTTTTAATTCAATTGCTTTGTGCCTTAAGAGAAATGTTTAAATGAACAGTGAACACAGTATAATAGTAGGTAGAATAAAGTAAGATACAAAAAGAGATTAAATGCTGATAATAGATGGGAGAATATGATTGTTCAGGGTAAGTCAAAGTAGATGAGTGAATTATATAAATTACTTACTAAAAGATTTATTTGTAAAGGTTAGTAGTTCTGAAAACAGCCTAAGTAATAGTGTCCATTTTCAGTACATACTCATCCCAAGAGATTTTACTTCAGCTATTCTTTGCATGTGTCATTCGTTGAGGTTACACTACCACATAATCTGCTATAGGAGCTGTGTCATTTTTCTAATATATTTCCTGCTCTGAAAAGATATTGTCTCTTTCCAGTCCATGTTTTGTATTAATCATCTGCTCTCAAAAGCAGTACTGTTTTTCTGGTTTGCATCCAAACTTCTACACACGATTACTTTAAAACAATAGTGAGCAAAAGAGACATCTAGGATCAAATTTAGTAGTGTAAATCAAAGGAGAGAAATAATAGGAAGAAGTGCTTAAGATTGTCCCAAAGAGTCATTCAGAACTGCTGCCAAGGCAACTCTAGGAAAAAAAATATTTTTGTAATGCAAAGTCCAAATAAGCTACTTACCATCACAGAAAATAGAAAAAGGAAACTGGTGTGGTTGGTGGGAAAAAATAAAATATAAAGCACATCTAGCCAAAAAGAGTTTGGTTTTTTATTGTTGTATTATTTTTTCTCAAGACCAAGCTTCTCAATAACTTAATTTTCTACATGTCTAAGCAATAAAGAAACCTAGGATAAGTGATGCAATTTAACTGGGCATTGCTCCTTGAAAAAAGAGGTCTGAACATAATGTGTAACCTTGGTGCAGTATAAGCAGGAGTGTAATTGGGTTTTGTTTATCCAATATGTATGCCAATATGTGGACAGTAAAACAGTCTATTGTGTTTGCTAGCAGGTAAATTTCTCATTCAGTGAGAAGATAGCTCTTCTAAAAAAGCAAACACAGAACTTAATTGATAGTGAATGTTTAATTCATTTTCATAAAAATCTATAGTGTTTCTCAAGGGGATACAGGTGAATTAATTCATTTATCTAGATCTTTAAAGCTGATGCATAGTAAACATGAGACATTTAACAAAGGTTAAAGAGTGCTTGTTGAGAGGCCTTCAAGATAGCAACACCATTTTGATTTGTTTGATTTCTTAACACTGGGAGGATTATTTGTATTAAGTTATCACTGTATCATTCCACAGTAGAGCAGGTGCTTCCTCATGTTATAGTCCTATTACTAGATATTTGCCACTCATGTAAATTCATACCACATGCAACATGATCAAAACAGGAAAAAAAGCCTATCTTATTGCTGAAGTGAAATTAATTGTTTTGATATGAAAAATGTAAAAAAATATAAAAAGAAAAGGCTGGATACTAAATGCCAGTAATAGTCTAAATGACATAAAGATCCAAAATACAGTAACCGCTTTTAGAAGCTTGTTGTTAGACTTCCTCTGCCCTGAGAGTTTTGTCTCAATAACAGTAAAAAGAATGAGGGATACAAAGAAGGGTAGACGTCTAAAAATTGCAGGGCTTTCATACTGGTCCATTATTATTGATTTGCTTTATTATTCCCTCCTTTGATTATTCTATCACATGTTCTGGGGGGTTTGTTTTGGTTTGTCATGTTCTACAGCCTTTACTCTCTGCTACAAATCATAGAACGTAAAGACTCAAAAATCAGCGAAACATGAAAAGAAACAAAGATTACAAAGAAATATGCCCCTGTCGTGGTTTAACCACAGTCAGCAACCAAGTACCATGCAGCCACTCGCTCACTCCCCGCTGGTGGGATGGGGAAGAGAATCAGAAGGGTAAAAGTGAGAAAACTCATGGGTTGAGATAAAGACAGTTTAATAGGCAAAGCAAATGACGCGCATGCAAGCAAAGCAAAAGAAGGAATTCATTCACTATTTCCCATCAGCAGGCAGGTGTTCAGCCAACTCCAGGAAAGCAGGGCTCCATCACACGTAACGGTTACTTGGGAGGACAAACATCATAACTCCAAATGTCCCCCCATTCCTTCTTCTTCCTCAGCTTTATATGTTGAGCTGAGTTCCCTCCCAGCTTCTTGTGCACCCAGCACAGCATGGGAAGCTGAAAAAGTCCTTGACTAGTGTAAGCACTACTTAGCAACAGCTGAAACATCTCTGCATTATCAACACTCTTTTCAGCATAAATCCAAAATGTAGCTCCATGCTAGCTACTATGAAGAAAATTAACTCTATCCCAGCTGAAACCAGGACATCCCCCCACTGTGGATTTAAATGGTGTTTAAAAACATGTATTAAATTTAAATGCATTAAGACCTGTATTTTCCAAACCTATTTGCGTAAGTATAAATCCCTGCTCCAGGACATGTTTGGAGTTTTCTGTTGGTAAAATTGCTATGGAAGAATTGTAAGATTGTCACCAGGAGAGGAGATGACCTTGTTCAGAGTGCATAGTTGAAGATATAATAATGAAGATATCGTTTGTCTTCATATTCAGAATTAAATAAACTGAACACCTCAGTCACTAGCAATTCTCTAATAAAAAAGTATTGCTTGATCTACCTTCCTTTGAGATAAGAAGTTTATTACCAATGGTCAGGCAGGTCTTAGCTGTTAAAAGCACTTAGTGCACATTGCATTTCTAAATACAGTCTGCTCCCTCCAAAAATGACAAAGGACAAACAGAACTATTGGTTCAGATAAGTTCGGCTGCACATGTAAAACATACACTTCCAAATTCAACTGCCCCACATATACACACTAAGGACTCAGTCACGTTGGTATTTATTTGATGATGAATGTTTGCAACTACAAAAAAGTTGCTTTAGAGGCTACTCATTAAAGCAAGGCTTGTGTCTCATTATTGTCAAGAATTTCCAGAAATCTTAAGTATAAGGCTTAATTTCATCACCTGCAAATCCGCTGAGGAGTGGTGTAGCTACTAGACTTTAGTGGAACTCAGTAATCAAGAGCAGGGAAATGTATGTCAGTTCTGTTCCTCTGTCTAACAATGTGAACTAGGAAAAGTTTTGAATCCTTTACATTTCGCTTTGTCAATTGGGTATGATGACATTTAGTCAGGTTTATGATGACTGACCCAAACATAATGGCCAGTCAATAAGAAAACCAGAAATATATTGCAAGTTTTTATTTGAAGGTCTAGTCAAAGTCTGACTGTTAGCATGCAGCTACTATAATAACATGAGACGAGCAAAAGTCTGAATCAATAGGATATTAGCTATGTGTTATATATAATTACAAATACAGGAAGCTATAGACAAATCCAGTTTATGTAATCCAGTAAATGTAATATAGTTTATTCATAGAATCATAGAATGTCCTGAGTTGGAAGGAACCCACAAGGATCATCGAGTCCAACTCCTGTCCCTGCACAGGAAAGCCCCAAATTCACACCATGTGCCTGAGGGCTTTGTCCAAGTGCTTCTCGAATATCGTCAGGCTTGGCGCCATGACTGCCTCCCTGGGGAGCCTGTTCCAGTGCTCCACCACCCTCTGGGTGAAGAACCTTCTCCTAATATCCAACCTAAACCTTCCCTGGCACATCTTCCTGCCATTCCCTCGGGTCCTATCGTTGGTCACCAGAGAGAAGAGATCAGCCCTGCCCCTCCTCCTCCCCCTGTAAGGAAGCTGTAGACCGTGATGAGGTCTCCCCTCATCCTCCTCTTCTCCAAGCTGAATGAACCAAGTGACTTTAGCCGCTCCGCGTACGGCTTCCCCTATAAACCCTTCATCAGCTTCGTGGCACTCCTCTGGACACTCTCCAGTAGCTCTATATCCTTAATGTACTGTGGCACCCAAAACTGCACACAGCACTCAAGGTGAGGCTGCACCAGTGCAGAGTAGAGCAGGACAATCCCCTCCCTCAACCAGCTAGCAGTACAGTGCTTGATGCACCCCAGGACACAGCGGGCCCTCTTGGCTGCCAGGGCACACTGTTGGCTCATGTTCAACTTGCCATCGACCAGAACCCCCAGGTCCCTCTCTGCAGAGCTGCTCTGCAGCCTCTCGTTCCCCAGTCTGTATGTACCTCCAGGATTGCCGTGCCCCAGGTGCAAATCTATGCTCACATATCAGTTACCTCATATATAAAGAAGATAAAAAATTGATCTGGAAGTTGTTAAAGAGTAGTTAGCTATCTGGCATGTTACCTTATCTGTTCTGATTGACTACACAGACAGCTTTAAGATATCTTGTTTATATGCCCATACCTTTATTCAATATATGGCCTTGGTTGGTGTTTTCTTTACCACTGCAGTAAAATGGTCTGCATGTGGTTTCATTAGATATTTTTAATTGCTTTTTAAAATCTGTTTCATAAGGAACATTATTATTCCAAATAATAAACAAAAACAGGATATCATAGTTAAGAATACAGCAGTGGACTGCACAAAATGCTGTTTTATTTTTTCTTAATTTTTTAAGTAATTGAGAAATCAACTCATCTTCATTTCAACTAGTGCTAGAAAAATATGTGCTGATTCATTCTCCTGCATCTTTCTAATGAAGTTAATGTTTGGGTGAAATATCTTCTCCCAGAGGTTTCTGCTGGAAGATCATTATCAGTCACCACATGACAAATAATTTCAGTATGTATACATAAATATGTTATAATCAGGTACATTATAATTGCATAGCTGTTATACCACTTAAAAAACTATACCTTCATATACCGAAATCAAGAGTGGGTTCATGACCTGTAAAGATCTACACTGCATCACTCAGTTCCATACAAAGATATTCAAACTACCCCCAGCACAAGCTGGATCTGGAACTAGAAGCTGTTGTGTCAGCATTGTGCTGTGCCAGAGCCAATTAATCCTGCTAGGAGGCTACTCTGATGCCAAGACCCAAGTGTATGTATCTATGTAATGCTGCACACTCCTTTAGAAACATACTAGGTTGTTTGGATATTCCTTACATGGTACTGCATTGTGTGGTGTAGGAATACTCAAATATCCTGATTTACTATGCAAAACACAATGACCTTTGATACAGTAATGCAGCATTTAGTGTTTAATCCCATACTGTTATGAAAACTAATTACATTTTCAAAAACTAATTATATGGCAAGAGAATTTCACAGCCTCTGAGATTGACATGGTTCTAACACTACTTCAGAGACAGGTTGTTACTATTCCAGGCTAGAGTTTTTGACTTAATTTCTAAAGGTGTGTCTATATTGCACTTCAAAGGTGCAACAGAGGTTCATGTAAACCTGAGAAAAAAGCCAAACCAGCTAACCCTGATACTTCTGGCAGTCTAGCCGTGACAACACATCGCCAAAGTGAATGCACTATGAAACACTGGATAAGTATTCAGAGGATAATGTCTGAAGTGTTGTAGTCCTAAAGTGCAGAAGTTCCACTTTTTCAAGGAAATTAAGAAGGTAAGGCAGCTATTCTTGTATACTGTTATTACTGTCTAAGCTGACGGCTTTCAAGAGACCGCATATTTGCCTGCATAAGCTGTAGTTGCACATTTAAACAGCGGTGTTCTTGCACAGAGTTAGTGATTTTATGTGCATGCCTTAATTATAAAATTAGCCCTGCTCTTGTTAGTAAGGAAACATTTGTTTCTCTACAGCAAGGAACAGAAAAAAAAAATAATCATTTAATGGAGATCTCACCTGCTCTGAATACACCTTGTATTTGGAATGCTCTCTTTTCCATGGGATCTTGATCCTGTGGGGTTTTGATCCTTCAAGTTAAACTCTGCCTGTATTTCTGTGCTATATATATATCAGTACATATACTGCATGTACACCTTAAATAGATCATGTAAGGCAGGAAGGCAAGTACCATTAAGACAAAATATTGTCAAATGCAACATAGAGTGCATGCTTACCTCAGGTTTTATGTTGGCCCATTGCTTACTAATACTGAAAATATATCAGAATCTTTTATGTCTAATGAAAGATATTTTACTTTGGAGTTCTTGCATACCCTAAAAAGAATACAGTTCCACACCTGTACCACTGCAATAATAACTATAATATATGGTATCAATTAAAGAAAACTAGGGCATTAACAAGGTATATGCTATCTAGGTGACAAAAAGGATCCAGACCCTTTGCATGGCGGAGCCGTCTACAGTTTTGTTTCATACTTTTCCAGCTGTTTCATTATGTAGTCTGCATTACTTAGCAACTGAGTGAGTAAATTTTATCCAGTTTTAGGTCTGACTAAATACCAATACTTGCTCAGATTACAATAGGATAGAACACTCTTTATGTATGATCCAAGTTCTATGACTTTGTGCCTGAATATCTTGTTAAGCAATTTTACCTACGCACAGTACCAAATATGCCATGTCTTTATATAGTAATAAGAACACTGGTCTTTCAAATTAGGTCCATTATAAAGATTGATACAAAAAGTCACCTTAAAAAGTGGCATGTCTTTAAATTCTTATTGAAGTAAGAAAATGATCACTTGGTTAAAATGCTTAGATTAAAAATCTTGGTAAAATGTGTTTATTGTAAGTTTTGATTTTGCTTGTTTTCTGACTATCGTTTCTTGTCTCCTTTACAGTTCAGAAAAATAATAGAAAAAAAAAAAAGATTTCATATCTACTGCACTTTAATCTTTTCTTAATAAAATATTTCCTCTTTTTTAAGAGGCAGACCCAATTGCTATGTCCTCTTGTCAGACTTTTACTTCACTCATGATGATTTCTCTAAGGTAAGGAACATAAATACAGGAGCTAGTAGGTTATCTAATATAGATGATTTAAGAAAAAAAGTATTTTTTCCATATCTAGTAGTATAAGAAATATATAGACTAGAGAACCAGAAAATAAGTTTGGAAAACTTTCCGCTGCAATGACCCTTCATTTCCAAGTGGCTGTGCTATCACAGTTTGCTTCCCTGTAGTTTTTAAATCAATATTGATCTAGGAGCTTTGTAGAAACCTATGCTAACAACTCTGCAATCACTGTCTTTTCTTTTTAATTTCCTTGAGCAAGTGGAACTTCAGCAATTTCAAACTGTGTGGGAGCAGCCCCTTCACAACTAATAGGTCTTCAGGATATGTTGGCATCTCTAGAGAAGCACCTTAGATCCAAATCCTAATGTCTCCAACTATTCAGTGATGTAGTAACAATTACATAGGCCAGTGCATATCTCACATCAGTAGAGAAAATGTGACTTTTAACCATTTAGGCATTTAACCAGTCAAGAGATTCAAATAATCTGGGGCAAGGGAAGGATAGGCATTATAGACTATTTTGCTTCAAATACATGGTTTTCTTGGCAGGGCAGGGACAGGACAAGGAATGGGGGGGAGGGGGATTTTAATTTTTAATTAGAGGTTAATAGGAAATAGTTTTTCTATTCCACAAGAAATATGGAGATGTAAACATTTAGCTTCCCACTAAAATTATAAGAACATTGAAAATTTAAAGTGGTCCTTCTCTTTCTAAAAAAGATAGAATGAATCAAATGGTTTCACCTAATGTTTTGAAAATATTGTCTTTCTTTTTTTTGTCTTTTTTTTCCCGTTAATTATAATTAATGTTTTAAAAGGTGACTTTCTTCAAATGAACAACTTTTTTCCCATTTGCAAGATATTAAAATGTGGTGCTTCAACAGTTTTGAAACTTCCTTTATAAAGGCTTTTGAAATGGAAAATTCTTTTAAACAGTCTTTTCCTCATAAATAGGTTCAATTTTAGTAAGTGTATATATATAGGAAAAGGGAGGATGGGGAGTTTCTTTCAAATATATGATAAATTTTCCAATATGATTTCCAAAAGCACTGCTAGTCTACACCTCTGCAAGTGTGTGAAGGGGCATTTTCTGAAGCAGGTAAGTAAGGCTGTGTCTCAGAAGATTAGTAAACATGGGAGTTTTGCCACAAGCTTCCACTGTGTTGTTGGATAATTTACTTACTCTCTGTTTCAGTCAGCTCTTCTCTAAATGAAACAGGTCTACCTTGCAGAGGTCTTCTAAGGGTGAAGGTATTCATGTCAAGCTGCTGTGGTGATGAGGGTTCTATAAGTCTGTAAGTGCCCACATAAAAATAGTCTTGGACTGCAGTTTGTTCAACAATTAATGAAAAACTATATTTCCTTGCGTATAAGTCGAGTGGAACTCTTCAATGCAGTTGATCATTATTATAATATATTATTGATTAATGTATCACCTTTATCTTTAACATGAAATAGTGCCTGCAAATTTGTCCTTTGTGTCCTTAGCTTGGCTGTTAAGCAGTATTTGGAGGAGCATTTTAAACATCCTAATATTTGTGTCTCCTCTGAATTTAGAAAAAATATAGAGGTCCTGTAAAATTCTTTAAAGTACTACAATTATAAACAAAACCAATACCATTGTGTGATTCAGATGGATATATAGATCAGCACTATTCCACCTCCCTCAGAATTCAAGGTACTCAAAAGATCAGTTTTATATTTACATTTCTTTAGAGGTAAAAATGCATACATATCACATATATAAATATATATTAAATACATAATTAGACATATAACATACATTGAATATATTTTAAAAGATGGTTTGAAAACAACAAGTACATTCTAAATATATTATGCTCAATATTCTCAATTCTAAAATATTCTCCATTCAGTTGACTGAAGATAGAAATAGTATTGACCAGATCTTCTCCTACCACAATAACGGTGCTTTTATTTTTAAAAGTCTTTTGCTGCTTCCAGCTAGGATACTTAGAAAAACACCCAAATATAGGCATCTAATATAAGACAGAAAATAGATTTATGCATCAACATATGAAAATTAATATTCACAATCCTTACTCTAAAAAGATTGAAGAAGAAGAGATAGTGTCACTACTGTAGAAATAAGTAAACTAGATATCTGAAATATATCATTGAAAGCTAGATCATGTATTTTGGAAAGAAATATGACAGAAAATATACTTTTTTAGATCAATCTTTATTAAAACAGAATGTAAAGCCAGAATTTTTCTGAATTTGTTTTCCTAAAGTACTCCTCTTCTAACAGTTATACAGAAGAAAAAGCAAGAAAACAAGACAGCAAATGAGCAAGAAAACAAACAAGCAAGCAAGACAAAGCAAGAAAAAATAAAAACAGGGAAGCAAATAATTACTTATTCAGTATAAAGAATCTCTTCTTTTGAAAGGAAAATATATTTGAAAACTTTAATTCCAGAAAACTTACTGACTTGTACTTTGTTTTTTTTTTTATTTTTTTATGTCAAGAATGATATGTCTATGGTTTATACAGAATAGCCACATTGTTTACTAAATTTCTTGCAGAATATTTAATTAATGAACAAAATCATCTACTTTTAAAATGTAACTTGGACTTTTTCTGGTTGACAGAACTGGAAAGTTAGATGAGGAAAATAAAAATTATTCCAATAAAAACATATAAGTAAATATTATTGTGAAAGTCCTGGAAACAATGTTTTTGAAGATTTAAGATATACGGTTTATTTTAAAGAATTTAATTCTTTAAAAGCTATGCCATTATGCATTTTAAGTGTAGTATAACTGATGAGTACATTTTTTTACATTCTAACTAATAAGCAATTTTTGTTTCCTGTTAATATATGTAACCATGCTTTATGTTCATATGACTAACTTGACTTCTTATTTTCCAGGTTTTTACACTTCTATTTTTGAAATGCTTCATTAAGGTAGTTTGTCAAGGAATTGGTAATCTTCCTCTTCTCAAAACAACTATAAACTTCTTTTGTTGTTACTGTTGTTTTATTCTAATCATGCTTGATTTGATTTATTTTCTCTGGAAAGAAATATTTTGTTGGCTTCAGAACAGGCATTAATCTTATGACAGACACATGTGGTTAGCAGTGTACCGTACAAGTTATAAGGTCATTTTTTAACAAAAACAACTTGACTCACAAAGCCAAAAGCTTTTTCTCTACTCCTCCCCAATCCTATGTTATGGAATTTTAATTTGTCTTGGCTGTCACAAACTCCATTGGGAAGTTAGTCAGTTTCTAGAGTTGAAACCAGACTGCTATGTCTGCTTTAGTTCATGGCTTGTTAGATGCCCACTGAATAGGCACTTATGTCTAGCTATTACTCTGAGTTTCAAAAACAATGAAGCAGAGAAAGGATAGTAAAAGTGAATTTAGTTTCTCTGTTATGCTCTAATGTTTGTGGTGTACATCAGCATCTGAAGTTATACATCATGCCAGCAAAAGTCATCAAGGACTGGCTATAGCCCGTGGGTGCAACACTAGGCAAAGGTATAAACTTCTACCTAAAGTAGTAATGCATTGTTTCTCACATTCAGAGTTGATTATTTTTTTTACCTACTCTTAACTGTCATGTTTTGTATGTAACTTGCAGTGTAATCTGAAAGTTAAGGCTTATTGTCTTAGATTTATCACACATAAATTTTGATCTGTTTATACTCATCTATTCCATTTTATCTTGTTATATCATCCATAAGAATACATGGAATCATTACAAATAAGAATGATTTTTTTCTTGATTTTGTAAGCATTAAAAGAGATGGTAGTTATCTTTCATTTCTATATGTAAGTATTTTTTAATTCCGTAAGTCTGGGAGAATCTGTAATTTAAACTCAAGGTTTTGTGAGCTGAGATATGAAGAAGGCTGCCCATGAAAACTGACTTTTCCTTTAAGTGATGTACAATAGAGTAGAACAGTTGGTGAACTACATCTGATTCAGCTGTTCAACAGTCTCAGGTAACCAACTAATATTTTTAAATTGTGTTCAAATATATTGCTTTCTCTCAGTCCTACACAGCCAGGTAGATGGGTTAGACATGAGTTAAAAAGGGCAGAAATTAGACTCACACAGTGAAACACAATGTTGCACTATACCCATGTTTCAGGCTCAGAAACCTACATAGCCTACCAGCAGCGTATCAGGGAGAAAGACAACAGAAGGGAAGAGGAGAGCAGCTAAATAAACTATTTAGCCAAGCAGGTACCCTGTTCAAGAAGTCTGTATGTCATGATTTGGGTTTTTTGTTGTTTTTCTTTTTAATGTAGTGACGTTTATGATGCAACTGTATTGACCTTGGTTCTCCAGAATTTGGTTTGCAACACTGGACATTGAATGACTTTGGTTTCAGAAGGATAAACTGATGACAAAGGGGATGATGATTTTCTTCCACTCTGTTAGAGTACTTAAAAAATTCCAGTAGAAACAAACGCTGCTAAAAAGAACATGCACGGGAAAAATGTTCCTGACACTCAAACTAAATTTTATCATTCACTATGTAACAGATCTTATAGGAGTCACCCCATCAAAAGAATTATGAGGTCTAGCAAAAGAATTCCTTCTCATAGAAACACACTGCCTTCTGTGTCCCAGTATTTCCCCTAATCCTTGGGCTTGGTATCTTCCCTAATTCCACAGGGGAACCATCTGAAGAAAGTGCTACTTTGTCAATTTGCTATATTATCAAGAATCCTTTTGCTTTAGAGATGCTAGATATGACCCACAGACAACATGAAAAGCAGACAGATTGTAAACTTTAAGCTACATAAATGGTGACATTTATGATTGTGGTTAATGTATTTCATCATGCAGAAACATTAAACTCATCTCTATATATCAGCATTTTTCAATTTCCATAGATTCCAAAGTGAAACCTGCCATCAAACACTAAAAAAAAATCTTTCTTGCAAATATAGCAAATTATCCTTTTCTATAATGATCAAAGCTGGATACATTTGCATGGTTTCCCTACTGAAATTATTTATTCAATAAAATCCACAAACTCATAACCGAGGGCTCTCATACTTAAATTCTCTTCATTAGGCATTGCATTTTATAGCCTAAAAATGTTTTCAACTGAATTTGCATAAAATGACTACACATATGTGGCTAGTCAAGTTGATTTAAGGGGAAAAAATATATAATCTACAGAATTCCCTGTGGGTGATCAGCAAATACAGTTATCCAAGGCCTGTCTCCTGCTGGAAGAAGGCATTCTTAAATGTAATTTAATATCATACATTATCAAAGTTTAAAAAATTCCAAAATACACTGGTTTTAGCTTTGCATTTTTCTCTCAGTATGTATGCACCTTGATTTTTCTACCACTCCCATTATTGTCTACTGTCTTGCCAAAGAACTTTTTTTTTTGATGGTTCCTCCAGGTTCTACCTTCCTTATTCTGTCCCCTGACCTTTTACTTCAGACTCTTCTCAACCCAGTTCCCTTTCTCAAACAGGTATCCTAACTAAGGCCTTTCAGACATATATCATGCTTCTTTCTCTCATCTCCTGAGAGAAAACAAGACATAATATAGTCAACAATATTTTGTAAATTACTTAGATATTGCTGTCTGTGAGAACATGCTCTCTAATTTTTTGTCCTTGAATTAAACGAAAAAAGTTAGTGTCATATATAACAATTTTGGTTTTTAACCAAGTCTTTAATAGTTAGCCCTCAAAGATCTGCACTCCAGAAATATGATTCTGCAGATGCTTTTCCACTTAATTATACTTTGTCTATGTTAAAATATTTTACATTCCTTTACTGAATAAATCCTGTTAGTTCAAAAATTGATATAATAATAAAAATATAAAGTAAGTAATTGGCCTGCCACCAAAATAAAATGTTACATTACAAAATTAACAACTTGAATTTGAATATAAAATCTAAATTTTACATGCAGAAATCACAGTTTCAGTTTTACATTATTGGTGATAAATTGCAAAATTTACAATTCACTTTCGAGAGGGACAAAGAATGTGTCATTCATAACTTCCATTTTGGTTGTTTCTAACCTGCACCTCAAATATGTACAATTAGAAGTTTCTTAATGGTAGTCAAGGAGTTATTAGCTGACAAATCTATACAGGTAACTTCAACCAACAAATAAAGTATGCGTAACTTCTTATGCGCAAAAAGAGGACAACTTAACTAAATAAATTATACCTCTTGAATGGTCTTTCAGTGATATTCCATTTTGGGCATCATAAATCTGCCCTTTCACTCTCTAATGAGCTACTTTATACAAAGCTTGTATACACAAGGACTTTCCTGGTTTAGAAATTTCCCCAAGTACACTGCCCTCCATTACCACAAACAACTTTGAAATTCATTAGGTCAGTTACCGGTGGCCCAGCAAAAAGTCAAATTAGCCCAAGTTGCCAAACAACACAGACATGCTATGACATAAATTGTTTTTTCCATAGATAGCACTGTTACTGGTTGCTGTTGAGCCTGAAGATTGGAAGTACTACTAATATAGATTTATTTTGTGAATTGTTGTTTGACCACAAATAGGATGTCTGCTCCTTAGATCATCAGAATGTCCAGATAGAGTCTGGTCTCATAGTTTTTTAGGCTATTAACCAGGTTTTCATTATGACAACAGCAACAACAGCATCACAGAATCACATTGTGGCTCAGGCTGGAAGGGATCTCTGGAGATCATCTGGTCCAACCCCTCTGCTCAGGCAAGAACACCTAGAGCCCTGTCAGACAAGACAGGAGCATCATTATCAAAAGGTGTGTTGAATATAATTTTTTTCAATACAGAATAAGTTGCCATGGCCCTGAGGGCACTGAGAGGCCTGACCGTCCTTGCCCAGCCTCCCAGAGGCTCTCCCCGCCCTGCCCATGGCACAGAACCCCCTGGGGCCACCAGCCCCTGCCCCAGTGATGCCACCAGAGGACCAGTCTCCAGCTCCCACAGCCCTGCTCTGCCTGGCCATGAGCCCCCCAGGCTGGGTCCACCCGTGGCCCCATGTTCCAGACTATCTTTGGCATGTCCCCATCCCCAGGGAGGTGCCCAAAGCTTGGGGCTGACCCTGGTGGGTGCCCCCTGACTGGCCTGCTCCTGTCTGGGGTGGTGGGACAGGCCTGGCTGTCCTACTTCCAACTAGATTGACATCCTAGTTTCCTGCTTGCAGCCTGCTTTTCCTATAATGACATCTTCCCAACAGCGCACAAAGTCAGGATCTCTTTAAAGAGAAAGGAGTCTATGTGTATCTGTATGCACAGACTGGAGGAAAATAAAAGTGGACTGCATCCACAGATGAGAAAAAATATATCTGTGCCAGCACTATGACAATTTTAGTATGCTGATAACCACCACCCTCTTGATGCTGATTTGTGGCAGACACAGAAGAAGAACAAAGTTTATTTCAAAGGAAGTGACTGCTGGGCAGTATACTGATAGTGAGAGCTTAGGTTACAGTTAAAGACAAAGTTAAGTCAATCCAAGATATTCAAGAACCAAAAGTAAGCATAAATAATTATATACTTTATTACAGGGCAGGGAGGAATGGTGAAAGGAAGGCTGAAAGAAGGTCTGTCAATAACCCAGTAAAATATATGCACTAAATCTACTCATCTTTCTTCAGAGAGCTGTGATTTATAGAAAAAGTTAACTATGAATTAGAAGAGAAAATGCAGTAGCAAGTCTTTCCCAGCCTTTTAGAAACACTGTGGTCTTAAAAACTGCTTTAAAAGTTTGTTTCACTTTGTTCTGAGAAAAGGACAGAATTTTAAAGCGAATGAGATGTACCTATAAGCAACTGCATAGATTTTGGTGGAAAGAAGATACAACACAAGAGGAAAGATTTGTGAAGCCAGGCACTGTGAACATGTTACTAATCATATGTCAGCCTCTACAACTAGGCTATGAATAATTGTTTTAAGAAAGAACCGGAAACTTAATTTTGGAGTACATGATTATTCACAGTATGATGATAATACTAGCCAGTAAGACTAGATGTTTGGAAAAACCTGTAATGAACAGTCCTTCAACCACACCTCTTCCTGCAGACTCTCCAGTTTTCTCTCTTTTCTCCCCAAAGACACACCACAAAGGTGATGCAGTGGGTTATGTGTGCTTTGTGTTGAAGATGCATGCAGGGACTGGAACCATGCCATGTGTAATTATACCAAGCTTAGTGCATAAATTGTAATAAACCTTATGGTCAGGGAGCCCTTCATAAAGTACAGTAGGAGTTACTACTCAGCATAGGAGCTCTTTTTTTTTCTCTGAATGGAAGGCTCATTGACTATTTGGCTAAATGCAGGCCAACTGAACCTAAAGAAAGTAGAAGTCTCTCTCAGCTTTGGTTTCCTGAAAACTTATTTTCACTAAAATTATCTGACAAAGCCAAAAATATCCTGGAAGTGCAAACAGGAACTCAGGTGCCCTCCCTTAGCTGAATTCCCCCAATATTGTTATAAAAATTGTTGTACGACTGTCATGCTCTTTACCTTCTGTTTGCAACACTCTTCTGTTTATTTATCATGCTGTGGTCAGCTTTGACTGGAAGAGTCAATGTCTATACAACTTCCCCCTACTTAATGTATATGTCTGGTTGATTAGGAATGCGAGTTTCAATTGTTTTAAGGATTTAATGGAAACCTTGTGCTTATATTGCTGGGTAAGGGAAAAAAAAAAATGGTGTATTTACATCTCCTTCACTAAGTGATGTTGAATCAAAAGGTCATCAGGAAGTACCTAGTCTCTGCTGTTTTTCCAGGAATATGTTTATATGCATGTAATCACTGTGCATAGTTTTCCCATCTGTAAGTTTGTGATTGCAATGTCTTGTATTTCACAGTTTTGTTGTGACGGTAACTGCATTAAAATGGAAAATCAAATGGGGGCAATGAGAATTAAGTAAGTATCTTAAACAAAAAATTAAAAAAGCAGATCTCTTTCTACATGTCAATCAGATGAGGACATGGGGTTAAAAAATGGGAATAGCAAGGAAAGGACAGAAACAGATAGGATGTGCCAAAAGAACAAAAGAAATGCTGATTCAGGAAGGAAAACGGTGTCCAGGTTAGGCTAGCCCTGATGGCAGAACTAATTTGCCTGATACATCTGTAGCAGAAAATCCAACCTGACATTGATCTTGCCAGTACTCAGTGACAATGTTTTCACAAGGAAAAAATTTCCTTGAAATAAGGATTTCAATAGAATCAAAACACATGGTGTCCTTCCACATAATGGAAATTTCTTCTTTTCCTACACAAATCAGGCATGAGAAACAAAGAGCATTTCCATTTTTCACTTGCATCAATTTTCTGCTTCCTTTATGGGAGTAGAGAATCAATGAATACACTTTTATGATGTTTTTTCAAGGTTCTTCAAGTATAAGCAGAGGATTAGACAACAATTGTCAGTGGTTAGTAAACTCCTACCCCTATTTTTTTACTGTTATAGTTTTTGTATCTTGTCTTGTAGGGACCCAATTTTTTTTACTTTCCTTATTATTGCATTACAGTCATAGAATAATTTTAAAATAGAAGAAACAGAGAATACAACAACAAAAATTACAACAACAAAACAAAAACCAACAAAACCCCATCAGAATCTTCAAGAATCTTCTGTATAAACTTGCAGTACTCTGAAAGCACTATCACTGCAGCGAGAGTGAAACATTGACTTCAAAGCCAAGCATTATTGCTGCACAGCTCACTGAGAAAAGATAAGCATTCTTTTTGCAAGTGAGATTGTGATAGTACAAGATAGGAAGGACTGTTCCTCTGCAGTCCCTTTGTTCTTCCTCTCTTTGCTTCTTCCCCACAAACCTTTTCAAAGTTTCACATTATGAGAAAACGTATTTCCAGCCAAGACAGTCAGAGCATGGCTCCTCATGTAAGATTTTGGGGAGCTTACAAACATAGTGAGTATAGATTTGTTCCCATTGCTTACATAGCTGTGCTCAAGGAGAATAGTAAATGGCAATAGCTCAAGAGACCCAGTGTTGGACTCCAACTGGCATGGCATTGCCACTTGATAGTTGATATGACAAGTCAATTCTTTGTTCACATCAGTATATAGGCTTGAAAGAGGCAAATGAAATAATGCCTGTGTTGAGTCTTTTCTAGAAGCACAATTATTGTTCTGACTTTTTTCATACTGGTCTACAAAACTAGTAGTCATATCACTTTTACAATATTATCTGAGTTTCAACATGTTCAGGTCAATGAGCGGAAAAATCACTTTGAAAGTCCTTAACCGGTATTCTTTGTAGACATGAAAAATAAGTCTGCCCATGTCACATAGTCCTATGCTTGCCTCTAAACTCCTTAAAGCTGGTCACCTGGGGTTAATTAGTGTTTCATATTTAAAGCTTTATGTACAGTAGAATGAAAACACAGTATGAGATACAAACTGACTTTCTGTGGAAAGAATTCTTTGTCAACAGCTCAGATTAAATAGTAAAGCTTGATCAGCAAAGAGGCACAGTAGTCCTTACTTTCAGGTTTAAGGTAGTTGATTTGACACAATTTTAGTTAGTTACTAAATTATCCATGCCATTTGCCTATTTAAACAGCTTGTTTCCTTGGCTAAAATTTCTCTGGCCTAATTTTAGACTTAAAAACGCTTAAGACTTTCAAAAGGTGACTTGTATCCTCCTAAGACAGGTATTCAAAATAGAACGTATGAATCACACTTCAGTCATTATTATTTTTCTTCATTGACTGTAAGTGGATATTGGATGACTTAGTGACACTTTACTGTCTAACTTTTAGATTTCTGAAACCAGGTAAGATGATGTTGTGGTTTAGCCCCGGTCAGCAACTAAGCACCACACAGCCGCTCGCTCACTCCCCCACCCTTGTGGGATGGGGGAGAGAATCGGAAGGGCCAAAGTAAGAAAACTCGTGGGTTGAGATAAGAACAGTTTAATAATTAGAATAAAACAGCAATAATACTAATATAATGAAAAGGAAAATAATGAGCGAGAGAGATATGAAACACTGGAAGAAGAGGGAAAAAAAAAAAAAAAAAAAAACCCAAAACTAAACAACAAGTGCTGCAACCGCTCACCACCCGCCGACCGACGCTGCCGGTCCCCGAGCTGCGATCGCTGCCTCCCCCAGCCAATTTCCCCCAGTTAATATACTGGGCATGACGTCACATGATATGGAATACCCTTTGGCCAATTCGAATCAGCTCTCCTGGTTGTATCCCCTCCCCTCCCGGCTTCTTGTGCACCTGGCAGAGCATGGGAAGCTAGAAAGTCCTTGACTAGTGTAAACACTACCCAGCAACAACTAAAACATCAGGGTGTTATCAACATTATTTACATACCAAGTCTAAAACACAGCACTATGCTAGCTACAGTGAAGAAAATCAACTATCCCAGCTAAAACCATGACAGATGAATAACATGTACAGCATCAAAAAATGCATTTCACAATGAATGCATATCAAACATCTTTGTTATCAACCAAATCAAAGCCGATATTGCAACAACATAGGTGAAACTTTCCTATAGCATCATTGCTTTCTATATGCAGTCATCGGTTCTACCTTTGATTATTACCCTTTACTTATACCCAATAGTAGATAACTTCTTCATTTAACTAACTCCCATGAACTAGCATCTTCCTCTTTCCCACCATTCCTTCATCTTCAGGCACCACTTTGTTGAACTTCTACAGGTTACTCTATGTTCTCTATCCTTCTCCAACTTCTGTCATATCCTTGTGAGTCTACATGTCTTCTGTCTATACCAAATTGTTTGTTCTTTTCACATTTTCCCAGGGTCTCTCTTTACTTCTTTTCATTTAATCTGTGTTTCTCAGTCATAAGGTTCAACTGGAGAGCAAGACAAGTAACTTCACAAAAGACTTCTCTACCAAGTGTATTGTCAGCAGGGAGCAGCTTAAGGCACTGCATGAAACAAGCTCTTCCGTGGGAGATGGGAAGCAGAAGCACCTACCATTGCATTTGAAACCTTCAAATAACTAAGTGGTGCTGCAGTCTTAAGTTAAGTTTAAGTCTACAGTAATTTAAATGGTGTCTGTATCTGGGACTTCACTTGAACAACTCTGTTCAACAGTAAGAGAGTTCAAGAGTAGATTTTGTTTGAACCTACAGATTTTTAACGCAGAGAGTAATGTCACTATTGGAACTATGTGTGTAAGTTTCGATTCTATTTCATGTGACATAAAAACCACAATAACAACAACAACAACAACAACAAAATGAAACCTGTATCAACTTTTATTTTTAAAATAGTATTTAAAGATACCTTAGTTTTTTCAGCTGTCATCTTGCAAAACAGCCTATATCCAAAGCAGAACTTTTCCACTGAAAAGCAAATCACATGGCAAAGTCACTTCACCATTGCTGCTGTTGCAGCTTGTGCCTTGTATATGCCAAAAGCATCCCTCTGACACTTGAAACAGAATTCCATTCCTAATGACTACAGGATTATGGAGGAACAGTGAGCGCCCAAACCCCATGAAAGGGGCCATATCTGAGGTCAAATATCAGTCAGTTTTGTACTAGGTAGAAAAGAGTTATCAGCCATAATATTTATGAAATATGGTGCTCTGATAAGAGAGGTAATACACCCATTTTATTGAATTAATGGTGGACGGCAGTAATGTTAAATCTGGCATTTGATCATCTAGAAATTCAACTAACATAAACCCATTATTTTCAGTGATATTGTGGCTTCTGTTTCCCACAGAACTTCAGGTTAGATGTAACCTGAGCCTGATTTTATTTGTAAATCTTGTAAGCTTTTGTAAGCTGGTATTTGTTGTCATATTTTAATTATATGTTCTTTGACGAATATATATTGCCTTTCCTTACAGGCTTGTCTTTAAAAAAAAATATTACCAAAAATCAAAACTTTTCTGGCATACTAACAGAAATCATATAAATTTCACACAGATAGAATCACTACACAGCCAGACCAGTGTCACAATAGCCGTGTACTTACTTTGCTGCTCAATACTCCTACCGCAGTGTCTCAAAACATCACCAACTGAATATTTAGGTAATTTTAAAGAGTATTTTCCTTCTATGCTTATGAAGCTGGAATATTTCTTAAGTCTAATTCTAGGACAGTGATATAAAAATGCATATTTCCTTTTTTAATAACACGCTCTTTGTTTTTCAGATTACTTTTTTGTTTCTTTTAATGGACTGTAGGATGTGAAACTTAGGAGTTCTCCTATACTTCTGCAGCTTCTACGACATCCCTGTGAGTCTACATGTCTTGTCCCATCTATATTAAATTCCTTGTTCTTTTCACCTTTTTCCAGGGTAAATTCTTACTTATAACAATGTTTTTTCCAAGTCTTTTATACGTTTCTTCCTCCTTCTGATATGAAGAGAATGACACTTTCTCTATTTCTTTCTAATGCTATTGGACATATGGGTTACATCCATGAATTTCTATTTTCTGAAAAGCTTGTTATGTTGAAGTGTTTCATGCTCTCTTCCTTTGAATTCAACCACACTATTAAAAAATTGATGGGCAGTTTACAAAGCAATAATTCTGAAACTTGAAAAAATAACTTATAGACAGTTGCATTTAAAAAATCAACTATTTTAGCCAAAGATTTTCTGAGATTTTTTCTCAATTTCAGATGACATTTGAGAAAATTCCCTTTCTTGTTATATTCTTAGAGGATTTAAATTTATAGCAGCAAACTACACAAACTTGGTTTAGCTGAATTCCACCTTAAGCCCAGAATAAAATTCAAAGACTAAAATATGTGAATTTGAAATCAAGCAAGAAATAACAAAATATGAAATGCTACAGTAAAACTAAGAAGCTTGTTTTTCTTATTCTCCTTCCTGGAAAAGCTAGTAGATTTTTGAAGTTATTGGCAGTTCTCAGTCCCATAAAATCTAGTTACCAAACACAGAAGCAAAATATGTTAAGGGCTTGCTTGATGGAATTGAACATTTTTCCTGAAACTCTCCAATGAGCATGACTATCTTTATTAACTTCTTTTACCAAGCTGTTTTTCCTCTTTTTATTTTCATCAGATTTAGCTCTGAGTTTGAATCACTTATTAGCTAAGTAAACTAATTTCAGAATAATTCTGGAATTCAAAAGGGGACAGAGAAGAATGTTTTTTCTGTAACTCATAATTGTACTTTAAATTGCAAGGTTTATTTGGGTTTTTTTCTACTGGTATTGGTCATGGTCAGAAGCAAAATTTCAGTTATTCAGGCTACTCATCTGGGCTGATATATCAGAACAAATGTTTATGAAAAATCATTTGTCAAAAAAACAGTGGCAGATTCTAAAATCAGACTTCCAGTGTTATTCTTCCTGCTGTCCTTTCTTCCTCCAAATATTTTTCCAAATATTTTTCCCAAGTATTTTACTGTTCATTTTAAATCATTCACTAATAAAGTTCTTTCAGTAAAATTTCAGGTGCCAGAAAATCTTCCTATCTGCGTCTACAAGCTGTTCCACATTCATTTTCTTTCATATGCAGTCCTAAAGTTTATAGGCTAAATCCATACCTAGTGCTATATCCAGCAGAGAAGGCAGGCATAGGAAGAGTTTGATCGCCCATTTGTAATTCTTTATTCATCTCCTTAGCCTCGTGTTTTAATAAACTTCAATTTTCAGACAAAAAGGTTGTTAAATATCTGCTTGGTATTAGTAATTTTGACTTCCTTTGTTCTTTTGTTTCTCAAAGTTCCATTGTCATTTTTCTTTTACTGTATCTCTGAAGCATCTTTTTCTTCTGAGGATTATGGCAAACACTAATCCAACTTGGATATTGAAAATGACCTAATATGGCAGTTTGGAATGCTTTCAGCTATAGAAATAGCTCAATCTTCTATTCTCTATACATTTCTTTTCAGAATGTTATCTGTCACAAAAGAGGCATTTATCCACCAGTTAGAACTGCATTTTTGTTTTGCTAGATTATTTTGCAGATAATTTGATTATTTATTCTCTTATTTCTCATTTTTCCCATGTAGTATACCACAGCTGGTAAGTGCATATAAAAACACCTAGTTAACTTCTCTGTGTCAGAGGTGTGTACTTAGAACTGGTCAGCTTTAATGGAAAAAGGTCTCAGTTTTGTCATAAAGATCTCAAATATTTGCAATGTGAAGGAACTTTTTAGACACTTGATACAAAAATCCCTCAAACCATGAATTGTTTTCATAGAATCAGAATAAATCATAGAATGCTTTGGGTTGGAAGGGACCTTTAAAGATCATCTAATCCAACCCCCCTGCCATGGGAAGGGACATCTTTCACTAGACCAGGTTGCTCAAAGCCCTGTCCAACCTGACCTTAAACATTTCCAATGATGGGGTAGCCACAACTTCTCTTGGGAACCTGTGCCAGTGTCTCACCATCCTCATCACAAAAAATGTCTTCCTTAGGTCCAGTCTAAATCTATCCTCTTTCAGTTTAAAACCATTGAGAGAGAGGTCTTCTGCTATTTGTTTTTCATGTGAGTACAAATCATTTTATCATAGGCATAAATTTTCAGTTTGTATCTATGCTTGTCCTCATGCAACTATAAATGACTGTGTCGTAGAACTGGTTAAACAAGAAACTGGATGCCTCAGCCTCACCATGGAGATTTTGTCTTAGGTGATAGTCACTCACCAGATTTGCTACTGCTTAACTGATTTAGGTCAGCAACTTTCAAGCAACATCATCTCTCTAGCAATTCACTACCACTTTCATACATGGTCTCATAATATTCCTCTAGATAGAGTTAACTTGGATAGATAAGTCCTTAGGCTGCTTTTGCAGTACCACAAATTATTACAATAATAAATTGGGGGGAGGGGTGTTTTGTTTTGTTTTGTGGTTTTTTTTGTTGTGCTTTTTTTAATTCTAATTCTCAGTGCAGTTACTGACACTTTACAAATACCATACTTCCTGTTAGAATCACCTGAAGATTTCATCTCAGTAATGGCTAGAATCCACATGTTTCAGATAAAGATAAGAAAGTTCCTCATGACTAGACAACTGCAGGACAGCTTGTCCATGAGGAAACATCTTAATAATGAAAGATTTTAACCCTAATTCACTTTTCATTTTTTTTTTTGTTTGCTTTTTCTATGCTAAGGTGACAACCAATTATGGCAACCCTTTGTGAATCATATCAACTCTTTGTGTACTAGAAATAAAATATCCAAGTTAATTTTTCATTTTGCAGATGTTTGCTTTGTTACAAGCTAGCTCTAAAGGTTTTGATCTTCATCTTAATCTATTCTCTGTCCAAAGACTTTGATAGTTTAGTTACTTTTCTCTGTTGATATTGTCATCAGTGCTGAACCTTTAGGTGACTGTCTTTTCATATGGCATAGCTCAGTCTCTCTTAGGCTGTTTACTTGTCACTGAAACTTCAGCTTTAAGGCACAGAACTGTGTTTAATGCTTCATTCTTCACTCAGACAAAATGCCACTACTGATGGAGATTTAGTCTGAAAACTTCCAGATTAAGGTGTCAGAAATCTCAAGTGGGCAAACCATCCCAACAAGTCCAGCCTCTGGCATAATCAAATGTTCAGGACTCAGGTTGTGAATTTGTTACAAAATCAAGTGTTTGTGAACACATCAGTGTTTAATTAATTTTATTTATAATTAAATATCTGCAATATAGCCATACTATGTACATTTAGATAAGCTAGATAACCATAATCATCTAGATCTCTTCATAAATGAAAGAGAAGTGCACTTCTCATCCTCATCCTGATGTAGATAACTAAAATAAGTGGATGAAAAAGTGCCTATTTCCCTCCTTTAGCTAAGGTTGGGATGTTCAGCTTAGATGTGGGTAGACATCCACTGTAGAGATAGGATTCATTTCCATAACATGATACCTTCTTTTAGGTCTTTATATGTAGAAGTCTATGTATGAGGTGATGTCTAGGCTACCATGATCCCATAACAGTAAATGGAAATTTTAATATAACTAATAAAGCAGAGAAAATAAGGCAGTATACATCTAATGCTTATTTCAGTTATCATCAGATAAACCCATATTGTCATATGGGGTATTCTTCTGTATCTGGCATATGGATCACAATGGAAATATTTGGACTGGCAGCTGAAAGACAAATCTGATACATTAGAGATCTCAAATGGAGAGATCTCCTTACACTTTCAGGAAAGACAGGGACAGTGAGGAGGAGGATTAGTACTCTATACAAAGGAGCATCTAGAATTCATGGGATAGGTGATAAACGAGTCGAGAGATAATGGTAAGGATTAGAGGACAGACTGACACTGCTGCTGCTTTAATAAATATCTGATACAGGCTGCTTGATCACAAACAGGAAGTAGATGAAGCCTTCTTTAGACACCTCAAAGAAGCCCCACAATTGCCAGCCCTGATACTTAGTAAGAGACTTCAACCACCCTGATATTTGCTGGGAGGGCAACATGGCTGGGCAGGAAGAATGGATCAAAGACATGAAAGTTGAGGAAAATCTTGACTGCAGTGACTGAGATAACAGAGTTTAAGATCTTGAGGTAAGTGAGCTAGACAAATAGTAGAATCACAAAGCTAGACTTCAGGAAAGCAGATTACAGTTTAGTAAAGGATCTGCTTGGCAGAGTTCCATGGGAGGCCTCCCTGTAGGGCAAAGGGCCCAAGTGAGCTTGTTGATCATCAAGGTCAGCCTACTCAGAGCAGAAAAGCTGTCTTTTTCAGTGGACAGAAAATCAACCAAGCATGGCAGAAAGCCAGCTTAGATGAAGAGAGACCATTGAACTGAGCTTTAACACAGAAAGGAAATACATGGAAGGCACAAGCAGGAGACGTTGCTTGAATGCATATAGAGTTAGAAAAGCCAATGCTCAGCTGGAGCTGAAATTAGCAATGAATGTGAAGGCATGAGACTTTGTGACCAAGGACATAGAAAAGGATGAGGTAGCTAATGTGTTTCCCCTCACCCCCGCCTTTTTTTTGCTGGTAAGGTATGCTGTCTGGCCTTCCAGTTTCCCAAGACCGCACGCAGAGTCTGTGGGAATGCAGCATTGCTTGCCTTAGTGCAAGATATGATCAGAGAGCACGTAAAACAGTTGAACATATAGATGTCCATGGGACCAGAAGGGATGCATCCAAAGCTGGTGAGGGAGCTGGCTGATGTCATTGCAACTCCTTTTCAGAGATGGTGATCTCTGAAAAGCTAATGTTGTTAGGGAAAGTTTCTGCTGAGTCAAAAAATGTTGTGGTGGGTTACCCTTGGCTGATCACCAGGTGCCCATGTGAGCAGGAGGCTCACAAACTCAGGAGGCAAAAAAATGGCAGAGGCTCATCTCAAACACATTTAACCACTGGCCCCTGTTTCCTGATTATTCACAAAAATGCTGTTTCCCAAGACAATATATATAAGTATTCTACAAGCAAATGACAACATTTTTCTCCTACTTCTCAAATAAGCAGTTTTCTGTTAAACTGGAACCGGAATCAACATTGGAGTAATAGTCTCAAGAGAATAAAAATTACTGCATTTTCTGGAAAATAAGGGATCATTTGTATGGAATCTAACTCAATGCTTCAGAGAGGAAACAAGGAGAAGATGGATATATTTCCTTAAGGATGTCATTGATAGGAATCAGTGCTGAGCAAAAAAAGGCTCCCAAAGATGAAGTTCCAGAGGAACATGTCCTGCTAGTACTCTGCCTGAAAACTGCAGGTAATTATTCTATAAATACATATAAGAATTCTATACTATATTTAAAGGTTATTATTCATGCTTTCAGGGAAAAAATAAATCTTCCCCCTCAGGTGATTTACTCTTAGCAGATAAAGCCTTTTGGCCTTTTTTTATATAAACCCTCTGATCTCAGAAAGATTTACAGAAAAAATGCATGTGCATACATTCTATTATGAATAACAAAGAATTTTGAATTATACTATTTTATTCATTATTAAAGTAGTATAACATTTTTCAAGAAGTATATTTGTATTAGAAAAGAAGAAAACACAAAACCACTTATATTTCATTTCAGGGGCAGATAACAAAGCAATACAATTATCTAGTTTTTTTCAAAAAAAAGCTCCGGTATTTACCTTGCCCAAACAAATAAAGATTAGGTATAACAAATACCTTCAAAATAAAAATTAAGTACTGATTTGTGTCGCAGCTAAATGGCCTGAAGGGTCTGAGCATTAGCTGCAAGGACTGAGTAAAGAAGAAATTGCAAAAAAATATTTTTTTTCTTGGAAGGAGGTACAAATTGTTCTCTGCTTGTTCTGTTTGTTTACTGGTTGTTCTGTTTGTTTACTGGTCATATACATTGCTGGAATAGGAAATTCTGAGTTGTAGTCTGAACTTTTTGAGAGTGCAGTGGTTCCCACTCAGCTCACTTACCATCCCTTTCTTTCCATGTAAACCAGGGCAGGATGGAGAAGATTGTCCTGTGCCCAAATCTCATTCAGTATGTAATCAAGACTCAGTAAGCCATAAGAGTAACACAGACAAGCCTAGGCATGTCCTTCCAGCAAGCAGGTGGAACTGAGCACAGGGAAAGAAACTGGAAATGAGAAGAGGAAGAAAGACACATGAAAATTAATTAGAAAATATTTTTTAAAAAAAGGATAAAAATAATTTGAAAGAGAAAGGCTCAGAAAAGCAGGCTATTGTTGTTTGAAATCTTTAACATAACCTGCTTGAATTATGCAAGTCTTCTAGTCCTCCTTGCTTTTTTTAATTAATAGCTTACTTTGAATTTAGGTATTGACTAAGTAGTGGTGTTCAGCAACTTTAAAACCCCATATGCAAAGTTCTGTCAGAGATCATCTTCCTCAGGATAGTTAGTCTGTTGTAAAACCTTCCAGATTAATTGATAAGACATGTTGCTTGATACAGGTAGCATATCCTGCCTCAGAAGTTCAGTGCTGTGTCTGCTTCTACGACTTACTTCTCTCATGTTGCATGCAAATAGTTTTAAAACACCAGGTAAAACAGTAAGAAGTAGGAGAGAAACATTGGCATGTGTATGAGGAAACACTCAAGAAAAAGTACCTAGTTACTTTTAATTCTTCACTAAAACACTGTTCACCTCCCTATTCTGGCTTTTTCTTCCAGAGCTTCCTAGGAACAGCTGCAGCCTGAAGTGAAAGGGCACACAGGTGCCCCTTCCTGCTGTGTTAGTCAGAGCGAGAGGAGACCAAACTCTGTTACACCACTTGACAAGTGAAAAATATGCAAGTAGAGATCTCCACAAGAAAGGAAAATTCTCCTCTGCTGGTTTGTTGAGTGTTTTGTTTTTGGTTTCGTTGCTTGTTTGGGGTTTTTTTTTTTGGTTTGGGATTTTTTTTTTTGTTTTGGTTTGGTTTGGTTTTATGGTATTTGGTCTTAATATAGCCTTTAGCAAGTAACTTCTGGGAACCAGAGCTAAGAAAGATAATGGGGAGTTGGGTGAAAGAGAGCTAATCCTTCATTATGCCCTCCAGGAAAACCTGCAACTGGGTGCTTAGTCTATTTGTATTAATGTTAACTTATAACATCATGTTGTCTTTGAGGTCCTATATCTTACATTTTATTTTAAGAGTTTTTGTTTACTGGAAGAAATATGGAAGTATATAGCTATATTGTATGCCTTTGCAAATTAAGTATATTTCTGGTAATAAGGTGAAAGCTTAAGCACTAACACAAGTGCTAACATAAGAAATGTTTGTGCACAGATACATATTTTTCATGAAGAAAAAGCTGATAAAGTATAGATCTGTATTCTGGTATGTAAAATTCCCTAAGATATAAATCACACACTAAAAAGGAGGAATTCATTTGGCTAAATGTACACATTGAGAGTGTGAATGCCTGCACCTGAGCTAATCACTTTAGGCTCCCTAGTATTCAAAGGAGAGAAACAGGCACTTCTAGGTCACAATTCCTCTTATCCTAAAATAGGCAGCTGAAGTAGGTCAGATGAACTGCGCCCTGAGAGTGTCTATTATTCTCTACCAACTATAAAGGGATCCCTGGTTGATTAATTCAGATTCAATGTAGATGTTTAAGGAAGATGAGATGAATCCCATTCAGGGAATCCAGAATGACTATTAAGAGACCAACAGCAAAGAGTGAGAATTCTTGTTTTCCAGATATATATAGAATCCAAGATAATTACATACATTTAGACACTGACTTTGGGTTCCTTAGTCATTTAGGCATTTTGAAATATTTTATCTTATTTCATACTGTATTTTCTTTTTGCTCAAAGAAACTACTATCAGCTTTTTATCCCTGTATTTTATTCTTATGATCCATGACTCATGCTCGTTTTCTTTAAGAAAGATGAAAGCTTTCCCCAACCCTAACAGACTTTTATGAATAAAGACTTAACAAAGCAAAGCAATTCACCTTTTCATCTATTAATAAAGTGCTGTACTACCAATAGCTTGGGACATATAACATTAAAGACAGATCTACCATTAGGATCACCAGTTTAACTTGATTTCAGTGGGAGTGCTATGAACATTTTATCAGATGAACATCCGAGTTTCAAATCAGGCCAAAATGTCTTGGATTTTCCTTCCAAATATATGTGGAGAAATAATGGAGTCCAAACTTATTTCCCCTCCATAACTGTGACTGTATTTCAACACTGAAAATACTAGCTTATTTAAGAAATGGTTGATTCAAATGTGAAAACAAAACAGTAGATAACAGAAAGGAATTTAATAAAAAAGATTTTTAAGCAGATATAACAATATCTTAACTACAGCATACCAGCCAGACCTTCATCCACTTAAAATACACATGGGTAGTTTATAATGCTTCTAATCAGTAAATCAGTAAATTTTCCGGTGTCAGTGAAAAATTTCTCATCTAAAAGGTTATTTCTGAGTCCTTAACTATTTATCATAACAAAGAAAGTATTCCATTCCATTTTATCACTGTCAGTGTGGGTATATTATGATCATCTGAAAAAGAAAACCTTAAAAAAAAAAAACAACATAAATTTTATCATTTTTCAAGTTATTTGCTGGAGAGGAAGTGCAATAGTAATTTTAGATAAAAAATGTTTTCCAGTCTTTGGTATCCCAAACAAGAGAATAAACATTGAGGATTATAGAAGAAATATTAGGAGTATTTAAAGCCCATTGAATTGATAGGATGCCTTCCATGGACTTCTGTGGGCTTTTGAGCAGATCCTAAAGTAATGAAATACATTGAATTACTTCAGGTTGCTCAGAGCTTGCTAACAAAACAAATTCTAGGATACAGTGGTCTGAAAAAAAGAAGGGTCATTGTAGCCTTTGAGACCTCTCCCAGTTCTGTCTTTCTACATACAGATACTTGTAGCAAGCAAGATACATCTAAGCAGCAAGTAAGAATGAGGTTAAAGTTATTTAACTTTTATCATCATCTTAAAATCTTTCAACCATCTAAAAATTAAGCACCTCAGAAATTTATGAAGGCTCCTTCCACACAAAATAAGAACCTCTAGAAAGTGTTGCAAATGACAGAACTTCCACACCTATTTTAGATTAATCCCTCTCTGGTTGGTGTCTCTCTCTACTGACTGTAGATGAAGTTTAGACACCTCTTTAATACAAATTGCTAACTTCTGAACAGCTAGAGTTTGTTTACCTCAGCCCTCCTGAAACCTTTGAAACCTTGATTTAGACATCTTTGAGATTTCAAAGCCCTCCGAGATACTGCTGAAGGATTCTGTAGGGCAGAGAAAGGCAAATGTGGAGCAACCCATTTATCATGTTTTAGAAGCTATTCTGAATATGAAAATATGTTGTTCTGAACCCCAGCAATTCACTTGGATCTTGTCTGGAGAGGCAACTGGATGGTTCACTCCAAAAGACAGTCAGGGGAAAAATGAGTAGTTATACAGTAAAAAGTCCAAGTTTAAGCATGTGGGAATGAACAGAAGAACTATGTTTGACAGTCTAGATATACTTGCTAGGGCCAAAAAACACTGTTTGGCAATGATAAAAACTGCCAAAGAAATTTAAGTACATTTATGCTGTGTAACAGAAGTTATTGAATTGTTGAAGTTGCCACATAAGCTTCAAGTCCATTACTTTGTCCAAAACATTTTAACATAACATCGTCTGTGCATATTCTCCTCTACTTAGCACTGCTGAAGGCACACCTGTAGTCATGTGTCCAGTTCTGGGCTCCCCAGTCCAAGAGAAGCATGGACATCCTGGAGAGAGTACAGCAAAGGGCCACAAAGATGATTAAGGGACAGGAGCATGTAGCATATGAAAAAAAGGCTGAGAGAGGTGGGACTGTTCAGTACGGAGAAGAGAAGGCTCAGGGATTCTTATCAATGTGCATAAATGCTTGAACGGATGGTGTGAAGGGGATAGAGCCAGGCTTTTTTCAGTGATGCCCAGTGAGAGACCCAGAGGCAATGGGCACACACTGAAACACAGGCGTCTCCATCTGAACATGAAGAAACACTTTTTCACTGTGAAAAAGTAAGTGAGGTCAGGGTGCCTCCTTGGATATATTCAAAAACTATCTGGACAGAGTCCTGTGCAGCCTGCTGTAGGTGGCCCTGCTTGAGCAGGGTAGTTAGACCAGATCCAGAGGTCCCTTCCAACCATTCTGTGATATCAGAACCAATATAATGTAACAATGTGTTGAACTAATATAATGTGACTCAAACCATCTCTGTAAAGTTATTTTATTTCTACTGCGTCAGTAATACAGCTCTGTGGTCTCTGATTCCATAAATGATTTACTAGGAGCTATCTTGAGCATGTCAGCACCACAAAATGCTTTTTTTTTTAAATCAAACACAGATTATCAAGACCACAGATTTGCATCTAATTATTCTAATATGATACAACACACCCCTAAAGAAAATGACAATGAAATTGGATACTGTTAGCTAGATGGCAGATTGTTACTTTTAGGTGTTATTAAAAGAAGTGAGGAAGCAGTTGGCAGACTTATCAGATAGTCTGTCTGCATGTCTGTTTCTCCTTCTCTCCTTCTGCTTAACTAAAGTGCCTGTAGAGTCTAGCATAGTAGTCACTGGAAATTGTGCCTTTTGTCCAACCAAAATATTTTTATGTTGTAATACACATTTGCATCCCATATTTAATTTAGCCTCAAGTGTCCGTCCTATACCTGAAAAAATAGATTAAATTGTAATCCCAACAGTATATTAAAATTTGACAAATTTCTACTCTGTAAGGAGAAGAGATGGTCTGCATGTTCCCAAAAGTTTCCATATATTTTCTTGAAGGAATGTTGATGGAATTCAAAGGTTTATTCCAGTCTTTTGGAAGAACTGGACTTAGGACATGCTGGTGGATGGCATACTTTCCATAATTTTACCTGTGCTCAGCAGACAGCACAAATTAGATATGTTAAGCTGGCAAGGAGTCTCCCATCTCAGGGACCTCTGTAAGTCAGTTTCAATCCATGCCCATGAGGAAGCATAGTGGATGGAAGACAAGGCTAGATTAGAAAACAAGTTTAGACACAAATTTAGTTAACACTTATAAGGCCTAAATTTTGGGGGTTGATCTTGTTCCTACTTAAGCACTACCATTGCTACAGTTTTAGCCTATGAAAGTTTACATTCTAAATAAATATTAAAGACAGAACCTCATGATCTTGATTAAGAGTTTTGGTTTTCTTACTGGCTTTATATAGGGAAGGATTCCAGTTTCAGAAATTTGAGGTACCAGTTGCTAGATACTCACTTTATAGGATGAGTGTGTATTACTAGCAGAAATCTAGGGGGGGGAAAAAAAAAATCATTGACTGATTGGTAGAATAAATTTACAATAAAGAACACTAAAAATATTTTTTTCTTTTTTCCAAATGAATTTCAGAGAATAATTCCATAGACTTCATAAAACATAAGAGGTTGGCTTTATTTTTCTTTTCCTTTCTTTTTTTCCTGGTATTCTATTGCTCCCCCATTGTTAAAATAAAAAAAAAATGTCATCCATTTGAAAGATAACAAGAACTGCTAGCACACTTAAGCAAACTGTTTGGGAGAGCAGTACTAAGGTTACCCAATAATTTGAACAAAAATAAGCTACCAGCTAGTGAGAAGGGTAGGAAATACGAAAACATTTCAAAGGAGGCCGAGAATAAATCTCCATATTTTGAACAAGAAATGAATAAAGCATATACTCACATCTTTAGACTATCCAGTTCAAAGACTATTGAAAACTCTTTCTTTCTTTTAAACCTGTCCAGCTCATCTCCACAGGACATAATTTAATCCTAGTATTTATGTACGTTTTCTCCACTCCCATCCCTGTGGGCTGGAATATCACGCTACGCATTCTGAGATAGAAATGTGCTTTCTTTTTTGGACAATCACCTCACATATGTTACCAACAGTGCAAAGAATGTACATCAGTGATTGAATATTTAAGTTCTGCAAAATTCATAGAATAATGAAGACAGTATGTCCATCCAAGGGAATAATTGCTTCATGGGGAGCTTGTGCATCTCAAATTGGTTGATTCCTGGACTTTAAATTGGCCCCTGTTCCTGTTGTTTAAAGCCAGCAAACAGTAGCACTGGCAGGAAGGCTGCCTGCCAGAAAAGGGCATTTTCAAAGTCACACAGCATGAACATTTTCTTGTCAAGACCCATTACAAGAAAAAAGTAAGTAAGTGGCATTTCAACAAAATTGTCCTTTTTTTATATTATTTGTAACTAGCTGGGGATGAAGTACCTGCTACTGGCTCTGAGAACACAGGGGCATCTGTCTATTACAAGAAAGCAGAGATATGTTTGGAATAAGCAGATACAAGTATTATATTTCTTACTTTCTTCCACTTCTTTTAAATTTTGTTTTAAATTATTCCTTTAAATTTTTGATGCAGCCATTGCACTCATATCACATTGTATTAGGTTAAACATATTCTGTGATGTGACATAATTTGATGGGACCTGACCAAACAAGATGAAAATGTCATGTTGTATCACTTATTTAAAAAGGAAAAAGTGGCTATAGCTTAATTTACTTTTAAATCTATTCAAAAATTATTTATGAAAAGTTAAACAGGTCCTTTTACATGTATAAATTTCTTACAGTCCTGTGACAGACAAAGTAATGACAATCTACTCTAAGGTTCAGATCTGTACATTAAAAAAAAAAATCACTTTATATATAACATTGAATTTCTACTTAGTTCTTAGATATTCTATAAGATATTGCATTATTTCTACTTGGGCAACTATTTTCTAAGCTAATAATCAGTGCTTATTTTGAGAAGGCATATTGACTGACAAAAAATTTTGCAAATACAAATTCCCAGTTGGAGTTCAAGTGACAGTATCAACTCCTATATAAAGTGCTTCACCATATTATGGAAGTGCAGAGTTGGGATTGCAATCCTTCTTCCAGCTCTGGACGACTATGTTATGACTCTGCTGTTAAAACCTTTTCTTCTCATAGATGTTCCTAGCAAGCAGGAAGATGTTTTACAAATTCCTACAAGCCATGTACTTTTCTGTCTAACATTTTAAATCATCCAGAAGCAGTATTTGAGAAGAAAAATACTGAAAAAATGGGGAAGGGAATCAGTAGCTGATTTCTTACTGGCAATTAGCCATATTGCACCTTGTTCTTATAATATTTGGGCCACTGAGAATCTTAAAAATAGTAGTTGCTATCCTTGTGATTGTCCAAAGATCAGGACTGCAATTTGTATTTCTGCAGGCAGCTTGATGAAAACACAGGGCTTTTGCAAAATCTACTGGAATGAAATAGTGATTTTAAAGTCCCCAGTTATTCTGTCTACTGCCCAGATATGGTCATGGTCCTTCAGCAGCTCACTCTGACAGGTCATTTGACAGAAAGACACATCCTAGTCCTATGTGTCTACAGACCCACATTTGTCTACACAGATAGGTAAAAACAGATGAGCTCTCTGATAAAGGCATGTCATTCAGCTCTGGTATGAGAGACTTACACCTCTTTAGTGAGATTCTTTGGGATTCTTTGGTATTAATATATTCTGATTTTCTTACCTTAAGTAAAGCACTACATTGATGAAAACACAAAGCTTTGAATCAGCAGGGGCTGATTCACATTCCTCTACTTTGGTACAAGTAGAGGAATACGTGTTTGTCTGCACCCATCCATGCAGATCTGTTTTCCAAAGACCGCAGTGCAACAGGGAATACAGCATTTACAGCACATGGAGAAGTTTGTAAGGCATGGTGGTATAGGCAACAAAGACAACATCCAGAGGATTTCAGGAGTTCTTTGTATATCAAAAAACAATGCTCTGCGTCCCTAGATTGGAAACTCATGAATAGTTGATTACTTAGATAGAAGTCTTTCCAGAGTGCATATCCAAATGGCTGTTATTGTGTGATGTAGACTGAAAGATGTGGTCTGGCTTTCTAGACTCCATGTTCCTGATCTCCTGATTGTGAAGAAGTGGAACCTTGTAGCCCTGTAATATGGTATTGCCAGTGCTAGTAACAGACTGTAAGATTTGTAGAGTTTGCATGGCCTTGGGACAGAGGTTTGTCAGGCCTGCTCTGACTGGGTTTTTCTTGACCTGCCTCTAGGTCTTACTTGATTTCGCTGTGGAAGCAGTTTCTCTAACTGATCAGGTGTCCATATCTACTTTGTTTTTTTTTTTGTTTATCTTTGTGCGTTACTAGAGTTTTATATAAATAGCAATAACAAGAAGTTTTTCAAGGTAGAAAGATATATTTATGACTCTAACATAAGAATGTGGAGAGAAACGCACCTGGAAGGGCAGCAGAGGCTTTCAGAGTCAGAGACACAAGATGCAGCACAGACAGAGCAGGTATATGATTATAAGGAATGGGGCACAAGCTGGTGTTAGGTTATGTAGCAAAAGCTCATCTGCACCCCACAAATGAGGACAGAGACAACAGCAGATGGAAGAGCTCAAATTCTGCCCTAGCTCCTCCCAGGCCCATCACGGGAGTCATCAGCCCATCAGAAGCCCATCTCCACAAGCCCAGAGGAGTACAGAGGCACAATGGAGGCAGGAACCCAAACTGCAGACTCCTGAGGAGCAAACACCATGTCCAGGCTGATCCCACTCAGCCTCACTACTGGTGGAGCTGGGGTGATGTGGAGCTGGGGGCAGGGAGCTGTGACAGCATTACCACTTTTGAGCTGCCAGATCCAACTGAGTTTCCCCTAGCACAGGAGACCCCACAGCTATAAACAGTTCAGTAATGGTAGTTAAAAAGTAATGCAGACCTAAAGCTGGACAAAACTGGTTTTAAGGGTAACAAAGAAAACAAAGAAACAGTATCTGATATATGTAAAAGGCACCATAGTGAACTTGGATGTAACCTGGAACTGCAGACCAATGCAGAAACAAAAAGTTGTTAAAGACCCTACATGGAAAAAAAAAAAAAGGAGAGGGAACCATCAACATAAGCACCATATTCCTCCCAGCAAAGGGACTCCAGGTGTTGAAAACTTGTTGTAATACTTCCCTTACCACCATGAACACCATGGTGAAACCACTGACCCTAGGACCCAGGGCAGCAGTAGAAGGGAGAATACAACAGCAGGGAAAGTGCAGAAACCAAGAAGTATGTGTGTTACTATTTTAATTATATTGCTGCTGGTTTTGTACATTTTTTCTGTATTCTACTCGTTTGTTTTTGTTTTTTTTTTTTTTTTTCTTTTTCTATGATAATTAAATCTAGACTAATGATTCCTGAATTAGACTGTAAAGATTTCCACTATATTAGGAATAAATTCTTGTCCTCTTTTATGTATAGCATGTGCTTCGTTTTTGCCCATAAACAAGATTTTGAACATAACAGAAGATGCTGTTTTGTTGGTGACCATGTACTTTCTTCATAAAGTCTCCTGTGGATTTTGCTTGCAGGTTACCTAATGCCCATGTATATTAAAAGAACAACTCTCATGGTGTCTCACTTTAGACCTTTCATTTAACTCAAACTTTCCAGTGATGTGTTTGCAGATTAATTCCTAGGACTCAAAAATAATTGCTGGAAGGAAAAAAAAAAAAAGTCTGTTTTGTAATTCTGGCAAGGTACAAAGAAAACATATATTGTGGTGTCTATTCTACTACACTATTTAGCAACTTTGAACCATAAGGAAACAAAATGGTCCCTTTCTACAAATCTAAGAGCTAACTACCACCTCATAAAAGTAAGTACCACTAGCTAGAAGTCGATGGGCAGTAGCATTCATGTCTTAAAATAAAATGATTGTATATCAGTAAAATTTTCTCCTGTTATACATAACTTTCCATAATGTTGGCAGTGGATACCATGAACACATATTTTATACAAAAGATAAAAATCCTTTTAATTATAACTATTCTATGGAGTATTAATGGTCCCCAAGTTTTATGTCTAACCTAAATGCAGTAAATGTACATTTATTTAAGTGGCTGTAGCTGTGAAAAAACCCTTTTTGTAAAGAGAATTTCTTAGTTCTGTCAGTAGTTAGTTGAGCACCAATGAATCAACATCTCCAAAAGTAGTATAGGCAGAATAAAGGAGAAAGTACAACCGGAAATGAAGCATGTCAAACATTGACCCTGAAGTCAGCGTGTTTTCCTGAATTTGGAAGAACCCGAATGGTTGAAAAAAAATCAGTAAAAATGTCCCGGATTGAAGATTTGTCTTTCTGTTGATGCCAGCTGTAGTTGAGTTGTAAATTAAAACAGTAATTTATAAACCCCAACAGAGGAGGAGAAGCCAAAGGTACACACATTCAAAAAATATATCTTGAGTAGAGAGACATGGTTATGATAATTTTTTTTATTTCACTGCATTGAATTATCATGAGAGTGATATGATTATAAATGGGCACCAACCCACACTCTTTTTGTCCCTGAGGAGTCGTGGTTCCTTTGGGCTCCATGTAGGTATAGGACTATTAGATTTGGACTTATATGTTGTGTCCATGGGTTTCAGTCTGAAAAATTGCTGGCACAGGATGAAATATATCAGTTTTTATAACCTCATATGTGATGCTCAGTGGCATAGCAAGTCCTCCTATGCTACTGTATATAACTGATCTTTAGAAATCTAAGGTTAACTAGCCAAGAGATCTTTCCATGACAAAAACAATTACTGTTATACCAAAGGCACATCAAAAATCAAGAAACAAACACCCATGTTAACTGTATGTGGAAGTAAGGCAAAGATTAATTTTGATAACTGTGGTTGAAATACTGTTAATAAGGCCATTTTGTCATAGCAGACACTGGAATGTGTTAAAACCTGGGAAACAGAGATGTGCAAAATGCCTTTATTCATCCTGATGGTGGCAAAATCTGGTAACTATTGACCTATGCAAAGCATAAATATTATTTTACTGTATGCCGCAGGTAGCTGCTTCTAAAATACAGCATTTCTTTAAGGTGAATCTGACATAATTTGACACACATAAAAAGTACGTATGTAGCATGCATCGCTGTGACATTCACATAGACAGTCTGCGTTTGGCAACAGTTTGGTTTTGTAGGCTTCTTTTGACATTTAAGCAGAAGCTAAGAATCTTTCTGAAAGGAGCTGGGGTTGCTTGCCAGGTATGAATATATATCTTTGCAAAGGCCATCCTCAGGTGAAAATGTCTGTAGAATTATGGTTGGAGGTGACATGTTGCAGTTGAGAGATTTTGAGGAAAAATAGCTCAAACACCACCTGAGAAAAAAAAACTTAGTTCTAACTGTGAATGTTTCAATTACATGAACAAGACCTTCAGATGACATAAATCATCTGAAGCTCCCTTGACTCGGTTTTATCATTTTCGTTTCACTTTATATATGATGTTTATTTATCAGGATATTATGCTTTCTGCTTTGTATCTGAGGACTCTGATGAATTTTTGTGTTACTTTGGGAATTTTCTGCTTTGGGAATTATTGTTCAAATCTACATTCATAAAATATACTAATGGGAGATAAGCCCCCCCAAAAAAAATTGGTTTACTTTAACCACATAATTTTTTCCTCAAGTTGAGATAAGGCATGGATGATTTGTTTTCTATTTCTATATTATTGTTATCACTAGTAATACAGTACCATGTAAACTACATATAAACTACTTATCCAACAAGCCAGCTCTGCGTGAATTACCACGTTGTTGTGTGCATATAAATTGCCCTACCTATGCAATACACACACAAATATCTGTATTGAGTTTAGGTGCAGGGGTAGCCCTGCATGCTTGTCTAAGCTAGATGAAGGGCATCATTAGATGGAAGGGCAGCACAGCTCCTAGTACCTGGGGAATTTCAGGTTCTGCTCATTAAGGCATTCACTGTAAGTGCTGGTTGTGTGCATGTAGTCTCTTTGCTGGAAGAAGTTTAGGAGGACAGTTGGCCTCTACATCTTTTCTGTTTTCCATCCCTGAAGGCAGCAGAAATGTCACTTTTCATATGTATCTCTGTGTGTGTATATATATATGTATGTATATAAATTCTTTGTGGTTCTGTACAAAATAAAGTATTTCATTTTGTTTATTTTTGCCTACAATGATTAGTGGGTTTGCATACTCTGTTTGTCCTTTTTCTCATTCTATGACTCCCAAAACAATGAACCCATCTATGTTTTCTTTTATCCTCTTCCCGAAGGTGAGAAAACCTTTCCCAGAGGCATGACACATAGGTCTGTTGGGTACTTTCAGTTGTTTTCTGTATTCTGTCAAGAGCTTCTGTTTTCCCTGGAAACATCATCACATGCTTCCTCAAGTCCTCTTCTACTCCAATGAATAGCACACCTTCTTCATAAGACCAAGGACTTGCAACAGTTTTAACTCCATGGTGAATATTTTTTTCCCTCTTGCTCTTTTCAGATCCATCATTCATCTAATTTATCCAGTTCTTCTGGGGATACAGCTTAGTATATTGAGTTATATTAATTCATCTTCATCACTTGTGACTTGTCATTGGGCTCACTGATAGCACCTTTTCCTGTTCATCTGTAACCAGCTTGATATTAACCAGGGTAGCCAATTCCAGGCTAACCACTTGCCATTTGGGGATCTCTTGGGTAAGCACAGTTCATGTTCACAGGGTAATGATGTTTCAGGGAAGTGTCAGACCTAACAGTAATGCCCAGATTAAGTTGTACATTTTTCTGAGAGAGCATCAGTTCCCTAGCATTTGTGCTATACATTAGTACAGCGTGTGTGAAACTCTGTTTTTAACTTATTTCTGTATTATCTTTAAAAGAGCTATGTGATTTACAGGTTTCATTTTTGCCTGAAGTAGTATACTTCTGAAATTTCTGCAGGATAGTTAGAGGATTCAAGGGAGTCTGGGTAAACAATTTGAGTTAAAGGAAAACCACATTAAAACCAAGCATTTGAAAGAGGTTTCTTCCAGCAAGAAAGTTTTCTGAGATAGCCTTCTTTTGACTTGTAGCATTAATTCTAAATTCAGAGTGAAGATGTGTTTAAGTCTTCTCTGTTTGTCCTCCATATTTCTTTGCTTGGGATATAAACCAGCTCCCTACACACGTGTGAGTTGCTTTCCTGTTTTCAGTAATCACTCAGAGCTGAGAAGACTGAGAGATTTAACATGCATAAGTATACCTTATCTGTCCATTAGTAAGTAAACTTTTTAGTTGACAACGCAAAAACATACATGTAAGTGATGGGCAACACTGTTTGAATCTTGCACATTACTGAAATCAGAATAACTATCTCAATACTAGCAAATATTGTTGTACAATTAAAAATTTTGGATGAGAAAGTAGTATGATTGGAGGTCTGTATTTCCTGGCTACTTCCTCCTCTGCAGGTCATCTGGTCTCTTGGAGAAGCTGGCATTCTCGCTGGAGGCCTTCAGCCTATAATGGAGGCTGCCTCATACGTTGGCCCTGTCAGTGGTGAAATTCCCTTTCCTGCCAACTTTTGGGATACAAGAGGAGATATGCCATCACAGACCCCACTAGTACTTTAAGCACAACAGTTGTGCTCTGCTTTGTTGCTTTGAAAGTAAAAAGAAAAGCAGCTCTAGGGACAGAAAGGGAAGTTTTCCCCAGTTCGTTCTTTTAACAGCACTAGAGCAGAAAGAAACACAGTTCTGCCAAATGGGTTTAGAAAGCCAGAGGCTATACAGAGCATAACAGGTGATAGCAAAATTAGGGATTAATCATTTTTGCTATTGCATTTAGTATTGAAATTCATACATTGATAATCATCATCTCTTCAGTACCAGCATCTTACCCCATATTGATATCCTGGCAGATATTATAAATTAAACATGTTAACTCCACTTTTCAATGTCTACAGAAAATGCAAAATTGTTAAAAATAGACATGTAATTGATGTAATGCTTCTATTCTTTACTGAGTTCATGGGGTTCTTTTTTTTTATTTGCTTTGTGACTTCATATGTTTGACAACTTTGGGTTACAGAACATGTTTTTATTTATTTCTAGGCATACTACATTAAAGATTTTGCTCAGCCTAAGCTACAACAAATAATGGAGAACAGAAACAAGTATTATTGTATATTATTTGTTTATTTAAGATCAAATAACATTTAATATGTGTACTTGTGTTTACATAATAAATTGTACCACCTTGAATATTTACCTTGTTCTGCAAAAAGAGTAAGAGGTATTTTACTACAAATTTTTAGTCTATTGCTACATAGGACAAACACGTTCTATTTAAGGCTTTTACAAAGGCTTTAGCACCAGGTTAAGTTTTTAGATATATTGCATACATCCAAAATTACACTGTGAAATTTTTCAGAGTACATACTGAGTCATTCCCCATTTTCAGTAGTTTATCACAGAGAGAAAAAAAAAGAATATTTTCATTTGAAATTTACACTTAGATGCTTATTTTACTTTCTTTTATTATGAGACATCTAAAGGTATACGTTTATTGTATAATACACTTGCATGTTCCTTCAGGTAAAATGATTATATGAAACATGTATGTGTATGGACCTGCTGCCCCCACCAGATTCCTGTATGTTGAAACGAGATGGAACAGCTTCAGTTAAAGTATTGGTGAGGGCAGAAATGTTAAGCCCAAGACATTGAATCAGTTCATTGAATGTTTATTATAGATGCCTTTCAAAAGATGAAATAACTCTATAGTGTTAACGTGCGCTCTTCTTAAACTGGTGTTTACGTTGTGATACTGGGGTGTACTGTAGGCACTTGTATTCCCCCGTATTCAGAGACATCTGTAAAGGATTTGTCATTTCACAGTCATATCTTGTATGTGTTTTGTCTCTCCTCCAGTTGATTTTTTTTTATTTTATTTTCCTTCTCAGTTCAATTTAGAAGTACCTACTCTTAGGAGTATTTCAATCAAAGGCACTAACCTTTTCTCTTGACTCTCTTATTCCCTGTCTTTCAGATAGGTAATTGCAAGACATTATTGTTAGAGAAGCAGAAATTTCACATCCTCACATGGTTCATTAAATAGCTAACACTGTTTTTATGTATGAAGAACAATGTTTTTAAAGTAACTTAATTGTCTAAGCCAGATAAAATTTATTCAGTATAATAGCTGTAACATACAGTTTTACAGACACACTGCAAGACATAACAATATTACTGAAAGTAAATGCAACTTTGTGTTATAGATATTTATTTTTTTAAAATAGGAAAATAAGAGATCCCATTAAATACTGCTTATCTTTAAATGCAGGGATTTAGCAGAAGGACTAAGACACAGATAGCCAGGCCTGCTATGATTCACTTCACTCCATTCAGTGGACATTGCCATATATTTTTGACCTTTTATCTCTGACATGAGATGTACCTTTGTTGTAGAATGGTGCCCTTTCTTGTCAGGAGCTGCTAAAGAGTTTTAAAGCAAGTATTAAAGCTCACTTTGAAAAAACTAAATGCTATTCAATTATATTTTTAGACCTGTAGTAACATTATGCCAATCTTATGCAACACAAGTTGAAGGCAAGCATGGATCCCAGTGTGCTAGGTATTTAACAATGTCCTGTTAAGTTTTAATGTGTTCTTTTCGTGCCCAGGTATTCCAAGGATGTAGAGATGTATGTTCTGCCTTTGTCTCACCTATCCCATACTGCTCAGCACTCAGGAACTCTTAGTGCACATCAGTAGTGACAAGAGTTATTGACTGGATATTCATAGGATTACTTTTATTTTAATACACTTTTTCATTCTTTTTTCCTTGTAATATTTTCCCTTTCATAAGAATTTTGCAATGCAGAATCCCTTGACATATGTTTTCCCATCTTGATTTTCAAACATATGTTGGGCTACGTTGTAAATCTTATAAAACAATACTTCCTCCTGTCCTAAGCAATTGCCAGATTGCGGATTTCCCATGAATAAAATATTACATTTTTAAGTACTGAAACAATACAAAAACAACCTCACTATTGAAGATTCACACACCAGACAGTTATCAAGCATACAGTTCATTCAGTGGGATTATTACAGAACAGTCACCTAATATGATCATGCTTTTAGTGTTGCTTACTGATTTAATCCAATTATTTTTCCAGAACAACTGAAACCAAGAACACTTTAGATTTTGTATTTCCTTGCTGCATGAATACATTCATCCCAGAAGGAATTGCACAAACTGGATCTTTAAGGGTTCAAATCGCAGCTATGTCTAGTCATTCAGTGGTCAGGTATCAGTCTGGGCTTCAGGCTGCATCATCAACTATCATATAACAAGATATAAAAAAGTATAATCTGCAGAAGGAAGCTAATCCCTCCCTCATAATGGTACATATAGAGAGAGGACCTGTAGAGAGCAGAAATATTTTCCTAAAGGAGGATCAGTTGGAAAGCAGGAATCACTGGGAGTGCCCCTGTAGTGAGAAAGCAGTGTAGGAGACAACACAAAAAAGTTTGATGAAATACCTTTAAGGGATCTCTGAAGAAAAGTCCTAGAGTTTGGACTTTAACTTAAAGGATAATGGGAGATGGAGATAAATTAGAATTTGGTTTACTAGCAGAGGATCAAAACTGTGAAGGGAGTCTGAGATGATGGCGAAGAGCTGGAACAACTGCTTTGTCAGGCTTCCTTGTTGATGCAGGAAGCAGGAGATCTTAACATTTCCTCCAAAAGCCACATAATTTGGAAACATTAAACTCTACTCACCCAAGAGGGGGTGATAACAACCTTGAATCTCAAGAAGAAAAACTGAAACACTGACCTCTACATTCCTAGGTACTTCTGTAACTTAGGATGTAATTAGGTGTGAAATCCTACAAACAGGAGCCAATTGTAAAACTGTCGCCTACCTCATGGGTGCTGTGTTTGACTCAAGTCTATACAGTTTGTGCCCTCCTTTCTAGGTATATACATTCTATAGTGGAATGTGAATATGTACAGTTTCCTTTTAATTTTCTTCATAATTAATCAGAAACTATACCATCCTTACCCTGCCTTCACACATGCCTTCCTCAGAGACTCCACATTCCTAATCATCGGGACCTTGAGATGGGTGCTGTGAATCCTTGGCAGTGCCACAAGACACCACAGAAAGCAGTGTTGTCATTGGCACACTATTTTAAAGTTTTCTCTTTATAAACCACACATCAAGGGCTACTAAGCTCAATTCAAAACCCCTCTGAGCTCCAGGCAAAGACCTCTCCTTTTTACAAACAACACCATATTTTGCCCTGAAAACTGATGGTGTCAAAAGCAAATAAAGAAATCATCTTGCATCCTCCTCCTGACAACAGTATTCCTCACAAATAATTTTAGTTTTGGTTCAAAAAGATTACATTTTGCTATTGTCCCTCTTTGTTAAGTACAAGCACATAGCAATTATCTAGCTTCCTATCTCTGTCTGTTTTACTGAAAGAGACAAGTTTTTTTCCACCAGAATGGAAATGCAAATATTATTATTGAAAGCAACAAATGAAAACTTTGGGGATGAAAAATGAGCTTTAGCCACTAACATTTCAGTGATTCCAAATATAGGATTTTGACCTTTCCAAATTACAGCTTTTGCACCATAATGCAAGGCCTTTTCAAAAAGAAAATAATTTTAATTCTATTCATCTAAAATAAATATGTGCCTTTGTATGATCAAAAGGAAAAAGTGTGTGCATTTTACCGCTGCTGTACACATGAAAATAAAAGCGTGGGGAGAGACATCAAAAGTAGGGGATATCTTAACCCTGTATATTTGTAGTGTTATACACATATTCCTGTACTGTCTTACAACAGGCTTGTTTCTGTACACTTTCAGTAACTGGTTTTACAGGAGCTTATTTTTATTCATAGCTAGATAAAAAAAAAAAAAAATACATTCCCTGAATCAAAGTGAATTAAAAGGAAATGACATGCAAGGGGAGAAGGTAGCTCAGATTTCTCATCAGCAGTCTAATCAAGAGAGTGACCCACAGGCAACTCGAAAGCTGCCCACACAATTACTCATGGAGTTTGCTCAAAAACTGGCATTGCTGCCAGTAAAATCTCTTCCTTATGTTGATTCCAAGTCTAGTGATTGCCACCTAAATAGGAACAGGGGGGAGGAACATGAAGTGCAAAACACTGTGTTAAACTGACACTATATGTCACTGTTTGGCAGTCTGTACATTTTTATGTGATGTGTTTTACAGACACAGATAAATATACACAACTAGGATAGGTATGAACAACAGGGTTATTCCTAGTCTAGTTTCTCTTTTCAGTTACGTCAGTCCCATTGATGTTAATAGAGCTGCCCCAGTACAAGAGACAAAACTTTTGAGCATGCTGGGTGGGGGAGTGGTACTTTCTATCTTGTACCACGCTATGAGCACACTAAACACTGTGAACTTCCAAGTAATGAAAAGCTGTGAGATCAAAGCACAACTGCCTCCGTAACTACCATGGCTAAAACCTGATCATGGTTTAAGTGACTTCAAAAGCATTATGTGAAGGATGACTTTAGCATTTGAACTTAATCTACACTGATACTCCAGCAACAGTATATGTGTAAAGGAGGTTTTACTCTTACTGCTCTCTACCACTCTATTAGTGACAGACGTGATCAGCTTTCAACTACTAGAAGGAAAGGCTTTATTAGCATTTTTTTCACTGAATACTTTTTTCCCCAAAATAAATATATACTGGGGTGGGGGAAAGGTAGTATTCAAATTCTTTCTGAAATCATATAAAATTCTCTAAACAATTTCAACAAAAATCTTACATGTTAAGAAAGCCTGGATATTTTGAAAATTTAATTTTTTTTTTTAATGAAGTAAGTATAAAATAACAATATGAACAGCATGAAAAAGATTTAAAAATAGTAAAAAATAAATAAAATATTTTTTCAGCCTAGCAAAATATGCCTCTGTACCTGGAACAAAATTTTACTTTTAGTTACTTCCTTGAGAAAAATACCACTTTGACTAACACTTCCAGCACTATTTTGTGATGACCTGATATTATTCTTTGCATTCATTTGATAACTGATCTGAAATAATTGATTCACATATTCATTTGCACAGAGACAACATGATGATGATCAATAGACTACCTTAATATATTTTAATAGTACATTGTTATGTATCTACAGGTGATGTTCTAAAGTCTCTGTATTCATCACAAACATTGGCTGATGTGATTATACAATACATTACATATTATAAAGACAATATTCCAGCTTGGCAGGAAAACCCAAAAGAAAGGAAAGAAACAGGCTGATTAAACTATGGAAGGTGACCTCCTCTTATCACATCATTGTTCTCAGTTTTTAACTAGGTAATTATTTCCTTCAAATGGTAAGCAGAGGTTTTTTATGTTACTTATTCCACCACTAAACCACCTTTAAAAACACCAGTTTATGTATGGCAAATCAGCGCCAATAGATTTTTTTTTTATTAATCTGAAAAATGTAGGGTGTCTTTGTTTTGCTGTTTATACTAATTGAGATCAAATGCTTTCATATAATTTAAATTATGTTTTCTGATAACTAATTGAATTATAGAAGTCACTCAGGGTGACTTCTATAAATAATCTGTGGAGTCACCTGTTTTATTGTTCTGCTATAATACTGAAAGATGTACCTTTTAAAGTTCCGCACTTGAAGGACATTACAACATCAGTGCTTTTAATAGTTAAGGATGTTAAAAGAACTGAGATCCTTGGCTGAACTGCTTTGCAAATTCTGAGAATTTCTGCATAAATTAACTTTTACCTTTCCATCTCCAAATGTGTTCAGAATCTAATTGTCTATTAGGAAACTTCCTTAAGGAATGTACTTCAGCAATGAAAAATGTATAAGGCACTACATATTAGAGTTCCGTAGTAAGCTGTGGAGGAAAGAGAAGAGATTGTTGTGTGGACTTTCCTCTTTGTTTAAGTGAGACAGTTAGCATTGGTCGGTCTGAGATAGTAAGGTTATTGCAAATCAGTGAGACCAAGCCAAGTTTCTATTCAAATCAATAGCAAACTCCTGTAGACTCATATTGACTATTGTGTTTAAGATAGGTGACTCAGGAAATTCACAGTATTTTCTAAAGAAAAAGGTGCAGGCTTGGGCAATTTCTTCAAAAAATGTTGGTAATGATAAGAGAGCTACTGTAATAAGGGAAAGGGAAAAGAGACATAAAAAGGGTGATGCATTGGGGAAAAAAAAATGTAATTTAGATGTATGGAGACTTTGTAGCATAGTTTTCAAGACTGGGTCATTTACCCATTCTGAACACATCAAAGAGGTTTCAGTAAAAAGCAAATGTGACCACTTGAATTTGAACTCTGACCGCCTTTGCCCTTCATTGCAAAGAGCTGCTTCCCGCTTTCTTAAGCAAATTACTGCTAAAACCAGAATTTATTTGGTAATATTGGGGGGTGGAGGTGGGCAGTTTCTAAGCCCAAGTTTGTCATTATTGCTATGAGTGTGAAATTGTTCAAAATACTACACACATCGTACATTATACTGTTGAAAATGCATCGAAAAAAGAAAATCCTCAGTATTATGAAGAAAGCCTCTGGGACCTCAGGTGTCAGTTCTAGGAGAAAGATTGCTCTACCTATAAATTCATCTCTCCTAGAACTGACATCCAAGGTCCCAGAGCCTTTTTCCATATCACTAAAGACTTCTTTTATGCGATTCCAGCAACGTAGTGCATTCTATTCTTTACAAGAAATGTTCAGCCATTCATATTGCAGACAGCCAGACATCCTGCTGACTGTTTGAGAATATTAGAGAACTGTTGGGAATGGAGGTACCAAAATACCATATTACACTAAATTTTCAATAAGCTTTCATAAACTAAAATCCACCATATATTTCAAATTAAAAATGTCATGTGGAAAAAACAAGCAAAATAATCCTACCAAATATAAAAAGCAAGTGAACTATAAGCTAATAAAATTGTTGTATGCCCACTTTTGAATATGTGTGTGTGCGTCTCTCTCATGAGGGTAAGCTGGAAGTAGTGCAAAGGTATCTCTCATGGGCCATCAGTCTCACTTTGGTGTTACATCACAGAGCCTTCTGTGTACTGAAAAAGCTCTATGCCTTCAGTTAATAACAGTCATAGATCAACTGCATTAAAAGAGAAAAGAAATGTGCATTTTTGTCAGTGAGACTTGGCTCTGTTCAAACTTACTTCTTTAGTTACAATTAACAAATGCTATGAGGACTTCAAGACAATTTTTATCTTTGTGTGAATTGTAGGGGCAAGCAATAATGAGCTATATTTAAAGAAAGCTAGAGATGTGTTACTAGGTGTAGCATAGAGGTGTGCTACTAGGAGATGAGGGATATTAATTTGGCCAATAAATTTTCCCAGTTAAGAGCATACGGCTACTAGCAAACTCAGAGTGAACACAGAAGTTTTTTCAGATTCACACTACAGCAACTGTACCTTGAGGGATCCCTGGCAGCTGAACAGCTCCAAGGTACAATTACACTGTTCTTTGGGCATTAATAGACCAGTATAGGTCTGTTATATGACCACAATTTAAGCTCCAGATGTATCATGTAAACATAGTACTTACACTGCTTTGCAGGTGAATATTTTAGGTGCTTTAAAGAGTATTTCTGATGTTTGATGTGAGTTGATTTAGTTGACAAAATAAACATGAACCTAAGTGACATTACAGTCACTTACCTGAGTGCATCCTTTTTTCTTAGTGATGTGGGAGGGAGAGAAATAAAAAATAAAAAAGAAAAATAAAAAAAAAAAAAGAAAACTAATACAGAAAAAGAGAAAAAATAAGAAAGGAAAAAATAAAGTAAAAGAAAAAGTAAAGAGTAAACAGGAGGGAGGGAGCAAGGGAAGGAGGACAGAAGCCTTGATTAGGTTGTAAAGCTTCTCTGAAAACCTCTACAAATGACCCTAAGGACATGAATCTATGCAACATAACAAATCCCAGCTGAGGTCAGGGAACTTCAGGGAGTCTAAGGCATCTGCTGTTGTGTAGTCAGGTGTGGGACTATGACTTCAACTGAGAGGAGTTCCAAAAGCAGCTGAGGTTTTGATAACTATTATTTTTATACATTTCCAGCTGAAGTTTTGGAAGTTTAAGTGATCCAAAAAATCAATATCAATACACTCTAGGATCAGAAAAGTCTGAAGATAGACTTGCCTGACTCAGGCATTTTTGTTCTGAGATTAGGTCTTTCAGGAAATTTTTCAGACTGTTTTGTCTTCCTTCCAGAATCACAAGGCCTTTTTTCAGTCATTGTCATGACTGTTGCACAATAGCTGCATCAGCCATCACTTTTGAGAAGATGCGTGCTTTCTGGCTGAACTGCAAAAATGCTCGCTATTGTTGACAACCACTTAACATCCAGAACACATAGTTCTTCACACTGGAAACAAAAATATTAATTGTTTTAGATTTAGTTATGTTTTTTAACAACAGATTGGAAAGCTCTGCAGTCTGGGAAGCAGCTAAATAGCCTTTTGTTTTCTTTATACTAGACATGCATAGAGATCTGGAAAGTGTATTTTATCTGTCACTGTAGCTAGCAAAAGACTAAATTTGCCTATATCTGGCTTCATGCCCTACGAATTAAGTTTCCTTTCCCTTTCACCTCTGTGGCTTACATGGATTGTAATTACACAACAGAGATAAAAGGGTAGGGGCTCTGTGGGACTCTCACCTAGGGGTGAGTGCGATCCATTCCCACCAGAAATTTATAAGCCTCTCTAAAATCTTTCTGAGTCTTATTTCCTTCCTTTTTTAAACTAGCACCAGTCCCAACACAGCAACAGCCCCAGCAGGAATGAAGAGGGAACATATTGCACCTGCACAGTGGCAGGATTTCCCTGAATACCACCAAGCTCCCAGCACTGGGCAAGTAGTAATTTGGGCTGAGCACAAAATGGGACATGTAGGATTGAGTTAAGAGATGCTTTACGATGATGGCCATTTCTTCAACATGTAAGATGTAAATACTCTCATCTTGTTAATATTTTCTTATTAATGATTATCCCATATTATTTTGTATGATACTGTACTTTTAAACTCCATTGCCTTACGTGTGCATACACACAGAGACCCATGCACATGTGCACAAGTCTACTAAAACTTTCCTAAAAAAGTTGAAGTTTGCTAAAAAGCAATAAGACTGCCACTGCTAAGGACTCACCTGAGGTTTCTAAGTTAGAAAAGCAGTTAACTCCCTCTATAGCAAATGGAGAGAAAAAGACAGCGTAAGAGAGCAGTTCTTAGGTGTGACAACTCTAGACCTTAACCTCAGTGAAAAAGAGCAGGAAAAAAAGAGATTGTCAGCAGCTGCTGAAGAGGAAGTGTCCTCGGTGACTTTACATTAACGTTACATTCACAGGCCTATATATCTGATCTTATTGCAGAAACGTTCAGCTTTATGCTGATCTAAACCACTGTTGCTCAATGACAGTGTCATGTTGTTCAAAGATATTGTCATAGTCCTGCAGGTAGAATAGAATTACCGTTTTGCTTGATCCAAGATTTTACCCTAGCCTCAGTGTCATACTGCTGCTGCATCTGGTTCTGGGCTCTTCGTAGCATCTGTGAGCATCACCGGAACATAGGCTTAGGCATCACTGGAAACTTTTCACATGATGGTTAAGTAGTTTAGATATGAATAAAATACTTGATTTGGGACACCATGTCGTGGAAAGGAGGGCTGTGAAATAACTACATGACAAGAGAAATTCATCCATTTGATAGAAACTTACTTACAGCCTAAGAATATCTTACTTAGGTAAGACATACAACCTGTGTTGTTCTGCCATTCTTCTGCCTAGAGGTGTAAGCAGAACTCAGACAGTAATGAACGATGGTTAAAAAAGAAGTAATGAATTTTATATAGAAGTAACATTATTTGCTTCAGCTGCTCCCTTTCCTTGTCTGTAGAGGATTGCTTACTTTGGCTTTTGTCAAAATTCTCTAAACTTTTTGAAATTTGCTCAGCCAAAGATCACCTCTTCTGTATTGGCTTTCCTTAAGCAGAATTCTCAGAGTCTGAAGGCAACTATGCAGACACCCATTAAAGAATAAAGAAGAAGACTCAGGGGGAAAAAAAAAAAAAAACAAAACCAACTTAGGTCTAATTTACACTTCACCTTCAGTGTTCATAGAAATGCAGCAAGAGAGAGGAAAAACATTCTTTTTTCCTTTTGTTTCATTAGTCATGAATGTAGGTGTGTAGGAGAACATCATGTCAAGGTTTGCTTTTCCAACATTAAAGTGTGCAAAAGGTTAAAACGCAGAGAGAAAATAAAAAAAAAAGGGGGAAAAAAAAAGAACAAAGCATAGACAAGGGGGAAAAGATTGTAGAGCAGGAGAAAATGAAAAGTTCCAAGGCAACTGCCTGCAAAGATGTACAAATGGGAGGAACAGCAGAAGTACAACTGAGAGAAGCAGAGTCCAAAGGCCCGTGAAGCCACACCAGGCAATAGCAATGGCCATAGCTTCAGGCTCATCACTTTGCCGTGGTTTTAATAAACTGACGTCTCTAGAGTATATATCCATCATCTTTCAGTACCTCCAAGACAGTCCACTAGTGAACATTGATCAAACTGCTGTTCTACTGAGGAGGTGAAAGCAGTATATAAAAATTCAAACCTAGGTTTTATGATTTGATATATACAGTAAATGATTAGTCTTTATTAATTAATCTGGGCTTTCCTAAAACCACCAATGTATTTCAGCAGACTTTTTTTTCACTCTTTTCAGAGGAATAAGTAGCATGCAGACGTTTTAATAACCTCACGTCTCAAGCGTATATATTTCTAGTACCTGCAAGCAGCACGATTCATCTGTCGACCACTTAATTTCCTAACTTGAAGGGTAGTAAGCTATTTAAACAGAAGGGGAGAAATACATGATGAGAAATAAAGAGGTCATTCTATTTTTAAGAACTTAGCCCCCATCTCCTGGTTTTACTTGTTATACATTCTCATCTTTGATAAAATTATAGACTACCTGCTGTCAAGCAGAAATGAAGATTATATGAGTAAGTATAACCAGGCAAAATGTAACCAGGCAGCTGATCTGTTTCCTGCATCCTCATAGCTTATGGGATTAAAGCATAACAAGCAGAAAAGTACAGTGATCACAGTTACACAGATCAATCTTCATTTGGGATTGTTACTTTGATGTGATCCAAGTAAATTCTTTTTAAGAAGTAAGGATGTGGTTGCCACTAACGGTGATTAAGTGTAATCTAGTTTGATTCAATATATTACAATATAATTTTCTTTCCAGGGTCTTTTCTGAAGATTCAGGAAATTTCACACTTACAAGACTCTGCTTACTGGGAACCTATTTCTACAAACTTGTTGAAGGGGTAAATTGGATGGAGGAGAGAGGTTACCAGTTTTCCTTTTTCAGAAGTATATCAGACAAATATTGTTATACATAAATTTACATATGCTGCACCTCTTATGTTTGGCCTGCCAAGAAGGTTAATAAAGCCTTACTTCTAGTTTGTCTTTCTGAAGGCTTGACAAATCCACTTGCCTAGACTCTAAAATGCATTGCTGGTAGGTGAATGTGAAAAAGACCCAAAATCAGATGGCATCAAGGTGGATTTGTCTGAACTTTTCTTCTGAGGTGAGCACGTTGAACCACTGACGAGGTTTAGAATTTAAAAAACTAAAGGAAAAATAAAATTAGCTAACACCATTATTTTTTGAAATAAAGAAATCATGGGATGAGAAACAATATCAATAAAAATAATCTGTTAAGAAATCTTTTTCAGAGCACTGGGACAGGGCTTATTTCCAAACAAGGTTTCAGTATATGAGGCTGATGACTATTAACTATTAAAATAAACTATTACCTTCCATATTGTCTTTTAAATCAACTTCACTTGTAGTCCAGCCAAATCCCATAGCATTAGGACAAATGTAACCTTGATAAAATTTTCCTCTCCACACCATTTCACTCATGCATAAAAGTCCATTGAATGTTTGTATTAACAAGTTACAGTATTGTGAGTGTCTCTGCACAGCCCAATCTCCAGTTTCAAGGAACTGTTCACCATAAATTACTTTGTTGTCTACTGGCTTACTGGCCAACCTTATAAGTTAGAATTTAATGGGAGGAGCTCTATTTTCTATGACAGAAAAAATGAGGAAGAAAAAACAACTAAAAGGTTTAGAACCTTTAGTCAAAGCTGGTTACCTGGAACTGAACATCTTTGCATGGCCAGTGACCCCTAAACTGAAAGCTTACATAGATATACAAATTTCACAGCACAAGATACATTAGAATATAAAGAGTAGAAAACCCATCATGAAGTGGGCTTCTATATCATTATTCTTCCCTTTTTCCAGAAGAAAAAGCAATATGCACTTTTCTTTAAGACTCTGATGACCACAGTGATCCCATGGACATGTTTGCACTGATGGAAAGTGTCTACAAAGAGACAAAAATGGAGATCGGATATTATCACACTTAGCATGACTAATCAAATAAGGTATATCAATTTACCATTTGCAAATGGCACTGCACATATAGATCTGATTGATAACTGTAGTGAACAGTTTGTGAATTACAGCATGATTAATGGAAACTGGTAGATTTCAATCCGTGCTCTTGCCAGAGACATGAAATAGTGTGTGTGGTTGTATATGACTCCCTGGCTGAAGGCTTGACACTCAGGCAATTAAATGAGTCTGACAAGCATCTGGCCCTTGCCTTTGCAAATGAGTCTGCACATGTCTACACAAATGAAATTATTCAAAAAAACAGCACATGAAATCTGTTGGTTAACTCATAAATTTTGACTTTCGCTCTTTCCCTCCACCTAAGCCAGGGAGATAGCCAGATAGTTTTAAAACAGGGAGCCTTACGTAGTGCTCTTTAAGGTTTGAAAGATATTAAATCTTCTAGAGTTGTCTAAGTTTGTCTAGTTTATAGAGGTACTCTCCTTTCCAATTTGCTCCTTATTTCAGCCTGCTTCTTAATTTCATTACTTTGTCGAGACAATGCTGATTTTTAGAACATCTCCTTGTACTGAAGATCCTCGCTCTAATGTTTGAGTGTTTTTTAAATAATATCAGTAATAGAAGATAGAGGCCACATAAAATCTCTCATATACTTTCAAGGCAAAACTCTGCTTGAGGTAAGTGAGAAGAGAGCGTAAGAGACAGAGCAAGTAAAGGAAAAAGGAGTATTGTCAATTCTTTTTCTCAATTACAATCAAAGTCCATCTTTAGCTCACCTCCCCTATTGTTAATCTTTGGTCAATATCTGAGTCCTTTCTCCCCCTGCAGACTTATTCTTTCTTAACTTTCACATCTTTCCCTTCCTTAAGTCCTAACACTTTATAGCTAGAAGCTGTTTCTTCATGTCCTCTCCCCATGATGTGACTCTATTACCCGAGTCCCACACTGGCTTCTGACATCCTTACACAATCATTCTCTAAATACTTATTCTTGTCTTCAAGGATCTATTCCTGCTTATTTCTCTTTCATGTCTCTCCTATTTTGATGCTTGTGTGTATCTTATATTCTTTCAATTCAGAAGCATGAATTTCTTTTGCTTAGCTGTGAAATCTGTGCTGAAATAACATCCATTCATCCCCTATAATATTTCAGCTTTTGAGACTCTGTAGAGAATATACAAAATTAAAAACAAAGCGTGCAATCCTCAACATTGCTATAACCAAACTACAGACAAAAACACATTGTAACTGGCTTTACCCTAACAAAACTGAATATAGCTCCTGGCAGTACTTCAACTTCAACATAACAAACCACGTAAAAATAGCGATGGCAAAGACTAGGAAAAAGAAGCACACTATTCTTTGTCAGCATATAGATCTTCCTCTCATGCAAGCTTAATGATGTATCACTCCTCCCACACCAGTGTTTTCTGAAGTTGTTTCCTAAAATGAAAGAAAATTGTACCAGGGTCCTGGTCATCATTCCCATGACATCTCTAATGAAACAAGGGCTTTTCCTACCTTCTGGACCTGCTCTGGTGGTCTCTTGGTCTGGATTAGAGACTTTTTTCCTGCCAGAGCAGAAAACCCACAAATCCACTCACTGAAGATGCAGCAAAATCACATGTCTTTTCAGAATGTAGTAAGGGCAACCCCAGTGTTAAGGTAACAGGGGAAGAAAGAGATAGAACAGAAAAGATGGGCTTTTCCAACAGATTTGAAGAAGGGACATTATGGAAAGTAGTTCCTCTAAAGAAAAAAAAAACAACAAAAAACAACTTAATTTCTTGTTCAAAGACTGGGAGAAAAAGGAGGAGTCACATCTAATTAAAGTTCAGTTGTTGAAATTCCAGTCTGTAAAAAATCCAATTTAAAATTCAAATGTCTTATAAAAACCTGCCCAAAGTCTCCATGGGCATCTGGTCAGTGATGATGTAGTACCAACCATTGATGAACATTCCACTGAAAACAAATGTTCTGTCCAAGATATTTAAGATAAAAATCTTGACTTTGTTGAAGTCAATGGCAAAATTCCCATGGACTTCTGGAAGGCCACAATTTCAAACTGAAGCTTTGGAAGTACTGTGAACCTGAAGATAAGCAAATTGTCGGTGGTTATAGTTTTGCACCAAACATATTCTATAGACTTCCTATATATCTCTCTGTATATTCTCAGGTAAGTACATACACAAATTTCTTTCAGCATTTTAAGAGGTAAAACCACAGCTACTCCAAACACATGGGGAAGAAGAAGGGTCATGTGTGAAAAAAAATCTAAAAATGTCATATCTCTATGTCAGTTCTACTATAGCCTTTCCAAACCTCAGATATCATTTGTGGAAGAAATTGTAAATATTCAAAATTTATATCTTCCATTTCTTCTTATTTTTCCCTTGTTTAGCCCACCTAATGCTGCCTATCTTTGGAAAGGACTTTGAGTCCTTGCTGAAAAACATTGTGTACTATTTTAGTTTTTTCAGCAAAAGCTTGGAAAAACCCATACATATACAAACAAATCTTAAAAGCCTTCCTCATAGAAAGGTTGACCCTGATGACAAAGGCCATTTTAAATGGAAAAAAGCGTATAAGCAAATAAGCACATAAATATTGATCAACTCCACTTATAAAACCCTTGTAGTGCAGAAGGACCAATATACTGCCTTGTGGGGTGCGGATATAGCTCTGCCCAAAACGCAGGAATAACACAGGAAGGCGATAAGGGCTTGTGCAGTCTAAAACACAAAGTGCTGAATTCTTTTTATCTTTCCAACATTTCAAGTCTATCTAGCGGTGGATACTCCTGTATGAACCTTCAGCATGCTGCCATCCTGTTAAGGCAAGCTTACTTCCCAGGGCAGTATGAAGATAAGCCTCACTCCCACAGTTTGAACTTTGGGTGAGTAAAGCTCAGGCTTCTCTGCAGCTATGTATTCTGTGTCTGCTGCAGCATGCTTCTTCAGTCACCTGGAGAAGGAAGCAGGCTGGACCATACAGGAATATCGCTCTCCTCTGCCTGCCCCACGCAGCAGAATGCAAAGCCCACGAGACAGTGTGGTCCCAAGCAGTCCCTGGGATGTTCAGTCATTACATCACTGGTACAGGCAGCTGAACTTGGGAGCTGGGACAGCTCTGGATTCCCACACTGTGGACATCTGTCCACCCCATGCCCACTACTAACACTGCCTTTAAAGATGGGAATTATTTTTTTTGTGATGAGGCCATTTACCTTCAAGGGCAGATTCAGAGAACTGCTTTCTGGAAATGAAAGTACCTGTAGTAATTAACAACTCTTCACACTACTAAACTCTAGTGGGCTGGAACTGTTAACCTGAGGATAAGATTTTAGATGTCATTATCAATCCCTTGTGTCATCATTCTTTCAATCATTCATTGACACAATGTCTTGAGGACATGTGCTTGCAGAAATAATTGGACTGTGCCTTACACTCAAATTCAATACACCTTTGCCTTCAGGTTGCTTTTTGTGATTCATGACTAGCAAAGATTGAAAAAAAGTAAGAATACAGAAAATTTCTTTTTGTTTCAGAAGCTGAAAAGACTAATACCTCAAAGTGACCTGCTGCAGTACTTCATGAAAATCAGGTTTCAGTTGTCTTTAGCCAGATTGCAGGAAGACAGAATCGGAAATGTTCACAGTAGCAATTTAGAATAAACTGCTCTGGAAACAAATGTGACAGTAACAATTTTAATGAAAAGGAGAACGGCTAGAAAACTCAGGTTGTGTTTTCAAAGTCTCTGAAGTCTCCAAATGAGATATTTGCTGCCTCAATAACAAATGCAAGAGCTGCAATTTCAAACAGAGGTGTAACAAGGGAAGAATGAAGATTGACCTGACAAAAAATCACTAGGTAAAATCACAGACTGCTTGTGCAGAGCACTTATCATACTGACCAGTGCCAGTTGTTTATCATCATATATTCCTTTGTCTAGTTCTACTTACCTGAGGGTTTTGTTGTTTTTGTTTTGTTTTGTTTTGTTTTTCTTTTTTTCCATTCTTAAACTTTAGTTCTTATAGATAGGGACTGTCATTTTCCATTCCTGTATATTCAGTGTCTTGCTCATTAGGGACATGGTATAGGATGGCACAATTTAAATGCTGCTACAGAACAAAAAAGGATCTATGTAAATTACACAACCTAATTTTTTTTAAGTGGAAGTTATTTTGTTGATGTTTGCTGAAATGATGAAGGGACTCTATGCTGATTTCATGATTCCTGTTACAAACCTGTATGAAATACGTATTCATTTATTTTTATTGCTATTATTGTTAATATTATTGTTTTCATCACTTGCAGTAATTATTATTGTTGTTACTTCTATTACTGTCATTATTATTTATGTATTTAATATTATCGATATTATTTGGCCCAAATCAGTGACCAAAGTGTGGAGCTAATAATTGCTTTAGATGCTGCTTGAAAAATATAACAAAAATAGATCAAAAATTCAACTATTGCTCCAGTCCTGTGAATGTCTTTATTTAGATAGATTGTGATTCTCTGGATAAAAGCATAATACTGTATTTGGGTCTTATAGCACCAGAGAAAATATCAGAGAAGCAAATGAGGGATACAATGCAATATGAGCTAGAAAGTCATACATGAAATGAAAAATAAACCCTAACCTTACATAGATAACCACATAGCTATGGCTGATCATGGTTTACCTCTGATATTCTCTTGAAACTGGTAACAGCTGATCCTCTTCCATGAGATATATTCCCATATTTTGTAGAGGTCACATCCCCATAGTTTTACTAAGGGTACACTCAAAACATACCTACACTTTTGTTCAGTTGAACATTTAATTGTATAAACAGTGAGTAAAAGACTTCCAGCCTTGACCTGATATTATTAGTATTTTTTTCTTCCACATTATTATTTGGAAATATTAATTCAAAATATTAATCAAGTTAAGGAAAATCAAAACAACAGCAATTACAATTGTTTTTGAGAAAGTAAATATCTTTCTGAGAGGGAGATTCTTATTTTGATGATCTGCGTAATGACATAGCTATTGTTTAAAAAATTAATAGTAAGCATTTATTGCCTTTACAACATTTAAATTAACAATGCATAAATACTTTAATAACCACATCCACAGAAGAAAAATATGGGTAGAATCAGAATACAGCATAAGAAAATATACTGTGTAGGAAGTCTTATTAAGATATCTCTGAGATCAATGCATGAAAACAGCAGGGCCACTGATAATTCATGCTTGAGAAAAGGTGAGCTATTTTCCAAGAAAAAAAAAGGAAATGAATAATTTCTTTTCAAGTACTTGATTATTATAGATCTGGCAGAGGGGGTGCAATGCCAGCAGCGATGTCTTATTTGAAGAGCTAAAATGTGTTACATAATCATTCCTCATAGTTTTGCCCGGTTGTACATGTGCAGGAGCAAACTCACCTACACCGCCTAGCAAAGCTCCCACTATCAGTCCTCATCCCCTTCAGCCATATGGGAACCTTTGGGCATTAAGTCATATAAATAATGAATGAAGAAAGCATTGAAGCAAATAATAGGAACTGGCAGGGAAGCAAATATATGAATCCCACCCTCAGTATTTTATTACCAAAACAAAGACCAGAGAAGATACTGGAAAAGAAAAACACTCCATCTAGCTCTTGACATCACAGAATTGCTACCTTTGATTTTACATTTCTGCATGTCTTACTCTTTTGAATTACATTTTTTAAACAGCTTTGTTAAGGCACGTGTATTTTGAAATGTGTATGTAAGCCAAAAAACCCTGCATTGACCTAAGCCTTGCTCAAGTAATTCATTGCCTACCCACTGAGACATCTTCTTTCTCCAGGCTTTCTCTGAACACTGCCCTTCTGCTATTCCGCTCTTTTGACACACATTATTTTTCATCCACAGTCACTGTTCTCCATCCTGTCAAGTGCCACTGACCGAACTCTCCGCCTTTGCCTATATGATGTAATGCTACTTGGCTATACTCCCTCACATAATGTTCCTTTATCTCTTTTGAAGCAGGCTGCCAACAACACAGTATAAGTAATAAAAATCCAAATATGCTTTTACATGGCTTTAGTTACCACATTTTGGTTCATTTCATTATCACCTTATAAAAATAATAAATTTTCAAAAACCCAAACAAGCCAAACTGTATAAGAGAACTAGACATATTCTTCTTTTTATTTTATGATACTTCTAAAATAAAAGAATAATTTATCAACCCTTGGGATAATTCTTACAAGTCAAATAACATCAGTGAAAACCACTGTGTCCACCAGGGGAAGCCATATGTCTCATATATACATTCCTGTGAATTATTGTTTCTGCACAAATTAAAGATAAATGAATAGTGGACTATGCCATCATAATTCCACATTTTTTTTACTGAGTTATTGTAATCCGTGTTAATACTTAATGGTCTTTTCCCTCATGTCTGGTAAGCAAAGAAAACTGTCTTGGCCTGCCCACACTTTACCTGTTCTTCCAGAGCAGAGTGAAAAAATTCTAAGAAGTGATACTGAATTCTTATATTATTAGCTGTTTTTAACTAAAAGGATTAACACAATATTAAAAGTTCTGAAGAAGGCAGATACTATGGCAACTTAACCTTTCCACTTAGAAATACAGAGGTGAGGGAAAAACATCTATTGTTCTAGGGAATACAGAAATAATAAGAGACACCAGCTGTTCACAAGCTCCATTTGCCTCCCGTTAAAAAAGCTGAAAGTTGAGAAATATATATCACCTATCAATATCTCTAACAGAGACATTACACCTGCCAATCTATCCATACTAATGTATTTGTACAGGAAATAAGTTAGAGATAAGAGATTTGAGAATTTCTAATAAGGCAGCTTTTATTCAGGATCTGTAAGAGTTTAGGGAAGGTTGTTTTTTTAAATGAAAATAATTTTCATTTTCTAACCAAACAAGAAATAAAAAAATAAGCATAGTAAGCAGGACTATTCTAACTGTGCTACAAATATAACCCTATATTCACAATTATAAACAGGGGGGTTGTTTAAAGAAGATTAAATTTAGAAAAATTATTTATCCTTTTGTCCCTACAGATTACGGAAAGCAAGAAAACATGAAGCAATTTTTAACCATCTTATGTAGTCCATAAAGCATATTTCCAACACTTCCAATCTGCACAAGGAATGTTTTTTCTTCTCCAAATGATAAGGAAATTGTGTATGCCCAATATTTACATTGCACTATAGCCTGGCACACAGTAAAACTGCTTGCATATTCACCATTGATATCACCACACAGAGCTGAATATTTGGCCAATCAAAGACAGACCTTATGTTCCATATTCTTTAATTTGGTAATAATGAAAATCTGTGACAATCTCTGAGAGTGAAATTCACTGTTAGTGCATTACTGAGAGTCTCTGTACTTCGTATGGGTAGTTAAACAGGCATTCACAGCAGTCAGTGTGTCAAGTCCACTGCCACCAAATGTGGCAAAGCAAAATACCAGAAGGAAAGGTACAGCCTTCATCAAGTGTTTCAGAAAGGTGACCTCTTCAGAAAATGGAGATTGAAAAAGCCAAAATCTGACATCTTCCTGCTCATTCTGCAATATAGCCAAATTTTAACACTCCTACAAGGAAAACCTTTCTTGCATTTGTTCCTGTGCCTCAAATTTTGACGTTTTCAGTACTAAAACTTCTCATCAGATGCTACCAATCATCTTGAAAATATCAAAATGAGTATCTGAAAATTTTCTGGCCAGAAGTGCAAAACATCAAGATGATTCAGACTGTACTGATCATGTGATTTATCACTTGGTAAGAAACAGGACTGAAGGACCCAAAAACTATATGTCTTATGAGATTTGCAATTGATCAAGCAATTAAAGAGCTGAATGTGTACACAAAAAAAAAAAAAAAAAAATTAAATATAATGTTTAGATCAGAATTTTGCAAAAATTAACCTTCCTCTGTAAGTTGTTCTTAGCTTATTCAAAAGGCAAAAAGATTTTCTCTTGACATTTTACAGTTAGTCTTGGTGATGTATTATTTTTTGTAAGAAAATCATGATGATAATAAGCAAAATGTTTTACATCATAAGATGAGGAAGACTGCTAGGTCATAGTCTCCCATGTGCTGGTAATAAAGGTATTGCTCATATTCTTGCACAAGTACTTTTAACAACACCTTCACCCAAAAATTTTCATTTTACTTTTGAAGAATGACTAGAATGGCACAACAATTAGGTTAGGATAATTAAATTATTATTTTGGCTTGATATTTCCCTGGAAAGCAAACACTTAAATCAGGGGAAATATTGCTATGGTTATTCCTGAGGTTCTTTTTCATTTGAACATGTTAATTTAAATATAATCAAAATTTATCTATTCCTCAATCACTATCAGGTTGAAGCCAAGACCTGCAGCAAACAACGAAAACTTTCTGATCACTTGTGTTTCTGGATTTTGACTCTTGAGGGAGTTGAGGATTTTATTGTTGTTGTCAGGGGAGGGGGGGTGTTTGGTTTTGTTTTTAAAAGTAACAGCTGCTTGAAATGTATTTTAATATTTTTTCATATACCAAAGGCGTCTATTTTGCACAGCAGTCCCCAGGCACTAACCCTTACAATTGCATGAAGTCAACAGGACTGTCTGAAAGCAGAAAGGAGTACAGCCCCTATTTTACATGATCACAGACTAATAAAGCAGCATGGGTAATAAGGCACTTTTCTCAATATCTAAAGTAGATTGTAGGGTGTCCATGAGGAGATGTGGCAGACAATGAAGTAGCCCTCTCCATTTACCAAAATCCATAAATTCTTGAAGATGACCAATGGATTCTGACCTTATCCCTTTAATTTTGTGTTGCAGAAGATCATCTCATCAGAAAAGATATTTCTATCATGTAGATGAAGTTTGTATACTTAGTCTAGCCAGGAATGCCTGCCAGTTAAGGTGGAAAAAAAATGTGCACTAACATGTATTATGTTTCATGGTGAGATGAAATGCAACTTTGGAAACAGATTTGACATTTGAGATTTTCCTGTATTGCAAAGGCAGAATTTGTTGCAGACATAAAAAAACTCAGTGTATGCATCTGGAGGAAGTTGTGCACAGTTCTTCGAAGCACCCCTGGCAGCTGATAATGGAGAGATGTTGGCAGTGATTAGAGAGGCAGATGCTTACCTGTGCTCCTACAGTGTGCAGTCTTGGCTTGATGACAAGGTGAGAAGAAGGACAAGCCATCGCAGAGTGGGGGCAATTGGCAGCTGGTACCCTATTGGGGAAGGGTAAATGGGTCACCTAGGGCTTCTTGCTCGTCTGTAGCAGAGTCATCAAATCATGCCAGAATATGCACTTTTCAGAAAATAAAGCAATTCCTTATACAGGAGAATGGAAAGAAATTAAAATGTTGATAATTTAAACAGAATTAATCAAATCAGTTTGCAGCTTGTCATTTGATATATTGCAGACTGAAAAATACCTTCTACACCATAAAATTGCATCCAGGCTTATCTGTGTACTTAGTGAATTCAGGACTTGTTGAGCCAAGTGGCAGGTGTTTCACTGGCAATGTTCAATGTCAACTGGATGCTACTGAAACTCCATAGAGGGCACTTGCCTACAAAGTGCTTCTTCATGGCTTTCTCTTGTCCAAGCTGCAGGGCAGATTGTCTTATTTTGCCTTTTTTATGAAAACGGATGAGTTCTTCATCATGACTCACCGATAATGTGGAAGGTCAAAAACAGGAAAGTATACAATAAGACAGAAAACAAAGAACTCATTTAAAGGGAAAAAAAAAAAAACAAAACAAACAAACAATAACAAGAAAAAATAAACAGAACACCTGAATCCTTTCCTCATAACAGTATTAATTCCTGTTGTCCTGCCACGGTAGGATGTGTTCGCATCAAAGATACCATGCCAGATCATGACATTCTGAGATTGAAAGATAAGTGACAAATAAGAACACCTAGAGTAAGAACACCTAGAGCATGCAAGCATATTTATTTCATGCTTAGGCAGGTAGTTTATTCAGAAGTTCACTGTCAATTTTAACATTGGCAGCAAGTTTTTTTTAAACACTTGTAAAATCTCAGAGTACCAAATACCAAGGTATCTTACAATTCAAATGCATTTAAAACTGAATGACAGTGGAAACATTAGGCAAGAGGAACACATTAGGTATCATTTTACTTGTCCTTGGCTGAAGATGAAACCACCTCAAGCATTGGTATTCAATGTGTGTTTAACTCTGAGAATGGCCAAGCATGGATACTGAGACAGAAGTCATTTGAATAAATGAACAAAGAGTCTGTGATGCAGAGGTTGGATAACATGTGACAGCACAAAGACCATTCATTTGCCACATCCATGAGCTTGTTTCATACCCTCCTCACTAGAAAAAAAGTCCAGGTGTTTTGATCAAAAGACTAGAGTCTTTTGGCATGTCATAAGCATTTGTGAAGTCCAGAAATTTGATTCATCTGTTAAGTTTTGCTGAAAGTAATTTTCATCAAAAGGAGTTTGCTCCATAATTTGGTCTCAGAAAGTAAACCTTTACTGGAAACCAGTGTACTTTTCAGGCTGGTCAGTGTTTCTAATCATATTCACTGGAGAATGATGCATTTTGGTACCTTAAAACATTTGGACAACATTGGTATTGGTCAACAGATTAATGAATTATGGAGGTTTTTCTCCTAGCAAAATTAAAATCTTAGATCTCTAGCAGGCCTTTGGAAACTTGCCTTTTGATCATCCAGGATATAATTTTTTTTCCTAGACCTGTCAGTGATCAGGGTCTGAAGTCTGATGCAAACGTATAATAAACTGATCTGTATGTTGTGTCGTTAGCTGGAGAAAGTGTCTAAACATAGGTGAAATTTACCACCTGATGAGATGAAGCATTGTACCTTGTCACTAATGATAAGAAGAGCAACAGTTCTAGACGTAAAATCCAATTGCTCTTTGTATGATCGTTCTGAATATCCTGAAGCAGCACTGTAGCTATTATAATCGTTCATATAAACTCATGATTGGACCAGCATTGATGGCATTTGCTCTTGCCAGTTAACACGTAAAGGTTTGAGCAGACTTACAGTCAGAATACCTCAGATCTGTATGACTTCACAAAAGCTGGAAGATGCCACTTCAATGAAAAACACAGTTCATTACAGAAAATGTCAATGACAACCAAAAATTACAGGGTTTGTAACTTACTGGGCATCTAGTGTAGATTTCCTAAGTGATCCTCAGAGGTTTTATTTCCATTTAACCAGTGTCTTTCCATACCCATTAGCCTTTTTTTGCCTCTTCAATGGTGAGAACTTAACAAAATGCTTCAAATCTAGCATTAGTCAAAATGGCGAGGTATGTATTACTTGTGAAAATGACTCAAGCCCAAAATAACGCCTGACACAGAACCAAAAAAAGTACTAAAACTAAGAATATTGTTCTGCAGGCTGCTGCCTTATTTTCGCTTACTCAGTTTTGATTACCTTTTTCCTCTTACACTAGTGTGAATGAAAACTTAGGCGGTAATGCTGTAAAGATCGCATCTAAAAATGTACCTAAGACTGTCTAATGAGATTGCAGGAAACAGACAAACAAGCATATGGGTGTCTTTCTTGTTTATGTTCCAGAGCAATTATGACTCATGCTATCATGAAAAAAGACTTAGAATAGGACACATCTTTTCTTATTTTGAACAAGTGAGAATGTAGGTTCCTATATATTTGGGAAGATCAACCCAGACAGTCATCCTAAAGAAGAAATAAAAATTAATCCAATGAATAATGTCTGTAAAGTATCTCTAAGAGGGAGATGTTTACACTTTAAAAAATATATTTTATCTATTTAGCATAGCAGTTTTCATATAATCCTTCTTCTCAGCCTTTCAGCGTTCAAGCCACAGGCATGTAAGTGTTTTCTGGATGGCCCTGGATATTTTAAAGTGGACACACTGATGTCAATCATCTCTTCTAAAAATGTGGAGTCTTTTTGAGTAAGGTTAAAATATACCATTTCTTCAATAAACATTACTCCTTGTAATGAGCAATACTTTTCTAAATTGAAACTCTCCTATCAGACGTTTTTGAGAAAAAAAAAAAAGAAAAAGGAAAATAAGAACATACATTTTAAACAATCATGGAAAGGGAGCATCAACTTTCCCTGAAGAATCATTCTCCTTCATAGTTACAGGAATATCTTATCATAGCCAAGTCTTATCAAAGCCCCTGTTAATGCTATTCTCAGGTATTTTTTCACTGACATGTAATATTTCATATTAGTTCTTTCAAGCTTATAGAGATCACAAGGTAGATTTCATAGTCACCTCAGAATTCCTGATGCCCCTAAACCTCTGACTTAGATTCAGTACAAATCTGGGAGTATGACAAATGTGATTTTCAAAGTGAGATAGCTCTGCAATGTCTTTACTGTTTTGCACAGATTTCACACTCAGTTTCAATTTACTTTCTAATATACAGTGTGAAAAGTGTCAGTATTTTTGAGAGTCATTCATAAAATCATAGACTCATATAACGTCCTGAGTTGGAAGGGACCCACAAGGATCATCGAGTTCAACTCCTGTCCCTGCACAGGAAAGCCCCAAATTCACACCATGTGCCTGAGGGCTTTGTCCAAGTGCTTCTTAAATGTTGTCAGGCTTGGTGCTGTGAATACCTCACTGGGGAGCCTGTTCCAGTGCTCCACCACCCTCTGGGTGAAGAACCTTCTCCTAATATCCAACCTAAACCTCCCCTGGCACATCTTCCTGCCATTCCCTCGGGTCCTATCGTTGGTCACTAGAGAGAAAAGATCAGCCCTGCCCCTCCTCCTCCCCTTGTGAGGAAGCTGCAGACCGTGATGAGGTCTCCCCTCAGTCTCCTCTTCTCCAGGCTGAATGAACCAAGTGACTTTAGCCGCTCCGCATACGGCTTCCCCTGTAAACCCTTCATCAGCTTCGTGACACTCCTCTGGACACTCCCCAGTAGCTTTATATCCTTAATGTACTGTGGCACCCAAAACTGCACACAACACTCAAGGTGAGGCTGCACCAGTGCAGAGTAGAGCAGGACAATCCCCTCCCTCGACCAGCTAGCAGTACAGTGCTTGATGCACCCCAGGACACAGCGGGCCCTCTTGGCTGCCAGGGCACACTGTTGGCTCATGTTCAACTTGTCGTCAACCAGAACCCTCAGGTCTCTCTCTGCAGTGCTGCTCTCTAACCTTTCACTCCCCAGTCTGTATGTACATTCAGGGTTGCCATGCCCCAGGTGCAAAATCCAGCACTTGCTCTTGTTAAACTTCATGCGGTTAGTGATTGCCCAGCTCTCTAATTTGTCTAGATCTCTCTGCAGGGCCCCTCTGCCCTCAAGAATGTCAACAGCTCCTCCCAATTTTGTGTCGTCAGAAAACTTAATTAGGATTCCTTCCAGTCCTTCATCCAAGTCATTTATAAAGACATTAAAGAGTACCAGCCCCAAGATGGATCCCTGCGGAACCCTGCTAGTGACTGGCCACCAGCCCGATGTAACCCCATTTACTATAACCCTTTGAGCCCGACCCATCCGCCAATTGCTCAATCACTGCATTATGTGTTTATCCAGCTGTATGCTGGACATTTTGTCCAGGAGGATACTGTGAGAGACAGTATCGAAAGCTTTACTGAAATCCAAAAAGATCACATTGACTGGTTTCCCTTGGTCATGTATCCAAAACAAAAGGGTAGATACATATGCATTGCCTTAGCACAAGTTGGATTTTCTTGGTAATTACTGCACTATTTGATCTCAGTATCATATACCTCTTGTCTTATACCACTGGCTATGAAATGAAATAGGACTACTCTGGCTTGGCTTTCTACTGCCACACATGAAATCCCACTATAATTAATTAGTGTTGTTATAGCAACACCTTTTATAACACTGCTTGACACTCAAGGGAGGGAGTGACACAGGGGTGAACTGTATGAGAAATCACTTTGTAAATTTCATTCTCAAACTCCCTGACTTCATTGCTTTTTTTTTTTTTTTTTTTTTTTGTGTTAAAATCATTTTCCCCCTCAAATTGGTTCCCCGCTATATTGAAGCCATTGAGCAGTCAGATCTCAGCAGTAATTGTGTACTGGTCCTGCTCATGTAATCCTTAGGGGCTTATGCTAAAATTTGCTATCAAAAAGTACAAATACTGTACATCTTTTATTTCAGAGCAGTTGTTTTTTGTTATTATTATTACTTACAATGATTGCATACAGGATAGAAACTTCTTGCTGTACTTCACTATCAGTAATGGATATCCCCCACTTACATGGACAGTATTAAAGAACAGAAGTTTTCTTTGAAATCAAAGTTTCTGTCCTAGCAAAAGTTTTCCGCTGTCTATTGCTTGTTGCTGTGGAAAACTTTTTAAATCTCATTCATTATTAGTAAGTAAATACAGCTTTGAATATTAAAAAAAAAAAAAAATATGTTGAAGGACAGACTTTATACCAGTTTTGGCAAAGGAGGTCCCATCCCTTTATTCAGGCCACTAAGAAATCATACACACCATTGAGTCATTGCTTTTAGCTGTCAGAGCTTCATGTAAAGGAAAGTTCTCCAACTACCATGATTCTGCATGTTTATTACTGGGTTGAAAAACATACCTGTGTGAATGATCTCTTCAGTGTTCTAAAAGCCTCAGCAGTGACTCAGCTGTAGGAGCAATTCTGTTGGGACAGGACAGCTCCTATCACCACAACTCAGGTGAGTTGCTCAAAAGCTTACTGCTACCACAACAGTTTATACACTGCTAGAAGTAAGAGGTTCCCATACTGTCCCCTTCCCTGTTCCCTTCCCCGCTATATATCCTGCACACACGCATATATCAGCCTGTTCTTCCTTTCCACCTGGAGCTGACACACTCAGGCAGCAGACATTGCCAGTTCTGTGATCAAGATGAGCAATTTGGCTGCTGCTCATCTTCTCTGAAAAGGAATGGTTAGAAGCTCCTGCTGGCTGCTTCTGCAGCCTCAAGCAGTCTGGGTTTCACTCTGTGATGCTCTTGTGCCATTAGCAGGACAATACAGCAAAATGAGAGAAAAAAGACAGCCTAAATGATCTAAACCAAATGATCATTAAGATCCAAAAAAAGATCCAATACTTTATTATATATTTATTATATACATTATAAATAATGATCATTATTATTATTACATTCAATATAACAGCATCTTATCTGATAGGGGATAGTATGGTGAAAGAAGTACCTATCCCATAGTTTGTAGTATAGAAGCAAACACTCAGAAGTCCCTAAGTGATTTTTGAAACTGATGTCCCCATAAGTCATTCAAATCTAAAAAAAAAGAAGATGCCAATTTAATGCTTAAGAGAGAGCAAAAATAAGCTTTTTTCTTCCGAGAAATCAACTGGGAGGCCAGGAAAGTCTAATCTAAAATGATAACAGTCCTTGAAAGCAAAGATTCATGCTCACAGTAACTCCTGGCCTATAGATGCTTTTATTCCCTCTTTCTGGCCAAATGAATCTAGGTCTGAATTGTGGTACAGCTTCTGCAAAGAAGATAAGGTGATCTCCCCACCTGGTGTGTTATCTAGTGGTATAAGTCTGCTTCACTAAGCTGAGAAATGGAAATACAAAGTCTTTCAGGGACAATAGGGAACAAAACAACCTGGTGACATTTCTGATCAGGATATAAAAACTGAAGTGTTCTTTCTCTTCCACCAGTGCTTCAAAGGAGAGTGGCAAATACTAAGGCAGTTTGAAAGATGTCAGTTCTGTGTCTCTTGTATTATGCATACTTTGAGATTGCCTCCCAGAGCCAACTCCAGAGGGATTTAGGCAGAGGAATACCTAATTTCTGTATTCCAAGAAAACTCAGGTGCTGAACTTAACCATGTGAGGATTTAGGAACTTCTGGATATATATTTCTAGTGCCCAGAAAACTTTACATTTGAATCATAAGATGCCTACAGAGGTTGTACAGGACTTTTCAGGATCACACTCTTCACTGTAGTTATCTGCAGAGTAAGTCCTTAGTCAGTAAGTCTGCAGAGTAAGATACCTCAGTCCTTTTTTTAATATGGCCCTTAGGCACTTCTGAAATTTTTATGTTATATGTCAAAAGCTGGCAAGAAAAAAAAATGAACTGAATGGAGGTGGAAAGGCAAAGTAACAAAACAGATAGCAAAAATGCTTCCTTGCATTTTTGTTCTTCTTTGGATTCCACAGTTCTGCTGGAAATGAAATTAATATAAGCAGGACTGAGGCCCTGATCACATCTGATATGCAACTGGCCACAGTAGTAGACAGTTATTTTTCCTGTACTTGCATTGCATTCACCAGCGTGTTGTCACCATAACTGCTGACACTGACATGTGTGTTGGAAATTTCAATTAACAAACTACAGGTCTATTACAGTAACACCATATAAATATATTCCTTCTCTAGTCTGACCTTTAATTTGCCGGTGGAAAAATAGAATTACAGTGATACTAGCAGCCATTTTTAGTTGTATAGTTCATAAATGGAACTAGATTTGCTCTTTCTCCCTTAAGCTGTCTTAAAAGGTCTATTCATTAAAATGAGCCTTATTTAATGTTCTGTTTACACTACATTGCATAGGATGTGTCAATGGCAAATGCTCTTTTGAATACCACTAAATTCCAAAGTGGAGAGTAACTACCATATCAGTGATCCTTTGAAATGTGTGAATAAGTATGTAGGAAAGCATCATTGATGACAAGAAATTACAAACATGGTGATAGATGTCATAGCTCAGCAGGAAAATTTTCTTACTTCTCCAACAGATCATATAAACTTGTTTAAGAAAAATTGCAAGCTTGGCAATCAATGGGACACAGCAATATGGGTAACACTGTTTTAAGGCTAGAAAAAAAAAAAACAAACCACAAATGAAATCAGAAGTACTGCTGAAGTTGTAATCTACCAATAAAGCAAGGGATAGCATACACTAGTTCTGGAGAGTAGAGGTGGGGTTTTATACCTTAGAGAAACAAATCTGTATTTTCCTTTCAGGTGCACTTTAAACTGTCTTTTAACTCTTAATTTTAGTTCTTCTTTCAACAGAATCTTCATGTGTACATTTAAAAAAAAAAAAAAAAGTAGCAGGATATTTTATACAGTTTGTTTCTTGAACATACAAATATCTACTTCAAGAAAACAAATAAAGTATCAAGAGAGTAAAAGCTTTCTATAAAGAGATAAGCTTGTCTGTTCCCAAATTCAAATGTACATTATGCAGTGTTGGCCCCTCTGCAAGCACAACATTCATCTTGCCAAAGCCCAACTGTGTGATGTTGGCCTTTATAATGTGTGACAAATAGTATCAATAATTCACAGCAATATGCAATAGAGAAATAGAGTTTTTATGTGACGTTGCTTCTAATGAGGCAGAGTAAAGAAAGAACTTCCATTGTTTCTCTTTTGACCACACCATTAAATATTTACAGGAGACTCATGTCACCTGCAACTGACTGAGGATGTCAGTCCCCAAGACTTCCTACAGAGTTGATAGAAGATGGTCACCTCTGCAGAGGAAGTTGAAATGCTCTCAAGACGTAGGCCTTTTCCTTCTAGTGGTCTCCATAGCATTACTATGTGTGGGAAGAGTGCTCTCAGGACTTCTCAAATGTTCCTACTCTTTTCCTTTCTGCGTCCTTTTCCACAATAGATCCTGAAGCTAAAACAATATTCTGATCCCACTTCAGCAAGTCCACACTCCTTACATTCCTGTTCTCTCTAATGAGAAAATCTTCCAAATTTCTTTAAAGACAAATGGCCTTTCTTCATTCACCATAATTTCTTTAATGGAAAAGAAAGAAATGAATGTCAGTACAATTATTAAATAAACACACAACTAGATTCTTTTTAAACATATGGAAAGAGAAATCCCACTTCCCATATATTATTAAAAAGTACTGAAAATAATATGTGAGTGAATCTTTATATTCTTGGTTTTCCTCATAAGTCAGAAAGAAAGCTTTTCAAACCTGGAGAAGGATTAACAGAGGTGTATGCTCAGAACAAAATTTAAAAGGATTTGGTTTTATTGTGAGAATCTGAGAGATTTTGGAAGGGCCGAATTCACATCTAATCAGAAAATCCACAGATAAATCTATTAAATCAGTGGCTAAATCCAAGTGGAAATATATGTCACTATCAATATTTCTATAGTGTTCTGTTACTTATTAGCACAAACTGAACAGAAGATTAAATTGGGTTGTAAAACTTGAGGACTGCTCTCTAAGGCAGTTGTCTCCAAAGTGGGATATGTGCGTCCCCTGGGGTGTGCAAGACAATCCATTGGGGTGTGGGAAGAAAGTATTTTTTGTACCATTAATAAGTCAAATGAAATAAAATTTTTACAGTAATGTCTATTTCATTCTTTGCATCTTTATCTTATCGAATTTCTAATTTATATTTTTCCATTTGTTTTATAATGTACATAATTTATTACTACGTGGCCAGTACATGGTGGGCCTGTTTTGGAACCAGCTGAACCAGCTCTGTCAGACAGGGGGGCAGCCCCATGTCTCACCTCAAAGAGGCCATTCTGTAGCCCACCTTCCTGCTACCAATACCTTACCAAGTAAACCCAAGACACATGTATATAATTTATAAATAAACAAATATATATATACTGGGGTGCATGCTCAAAAATTTTTTACTGATGGGGTATGCAGTCAAATAAATTGGGAGACCACTGCTCTGCAGTTTTTAACTCAGGTTCTGTTATACTGTTTTCACATAGTGTCTAGTCAGCTTGAAGCTTGAGCAAGAGACAGCTGGGCACTTGCTTAAGCTAATCATTCTCACCTCCCTATAGCTGATGTCAGCACCTCTATGAAATGCTCATCTCATCCTCAGTCAGGCAAATTACGCCAAAAATGCTCTAAAGGACTCTGTTTCTTTTCGTTGAGTACCAATGCAGCCGTAGGATGACTAGTTCAGATGTTGACAGCTGTATAGTAGAGGTATAAAGCAAAGTTACATGACTCCCTTTGCTTGAATCTATCTGGCACATATTCTCTACACAGAAACTCTGATTCTTCTACATATATTAAGAGATACAAGCATTTTCTGATGATGTTGTATGTGACATACAGGATTCATATCGGCTTTAAAACCTTTGTTGTGGGTAAAATTTCTCTGAAGGAATTCTTCTTTCAAGTTCCTCCCTTCATTTTCATTAAGTTTAATTAAATGAATCCCCTAACAAACTTTGTCCTTATTGACTCTGTGTTTTTAATTCTTTTTCACTCCAAACAACATTGTAGTAATAAGAAAAGGAGAGTTGCTCTGGGTGAAAACAGAGGAAAATAATTAAAATTCTATTAATCTAGTAATTTTAAATGCTATATTCACAAAGGACTAATCAGCATACCCTCTGTCACTACCAGAAGTCTCCAGTCAAGAAGTTAATGACAAAAAAACCCAGGATTTAGTGAACATTATTGATTCACTACAGTTCTAAAACTGTTTACGTAATATCAGAGAAGTAGCAGTACAATGGCACAGCTACAAGTTTGCTGCTGATATTTTTCTCTACATAGTAAATGGGCACTGACAGATGAGTAGAATACATTTCAGTTTGCCACAACATTGCATTCTTTTTCAGTATTAATATATATCTTTAATATTAACTCTTCTGAACAATTCATAGTTTTTTAAAGTGGCTGATCTCTGGCTTCTGAAAAGATTTGTTAAGAGTGGCAAGTTGTTCTGTAGAGGAGTGAATATCACAATTTGTTTCTTTGGTTTTATTTACTTAGTACTTGTATTTCCTACCTACTTTATCAGAAAAATCAAAAGAATATAACTGGAGAATTTTCTCCATTACCTGTTTTTTCCATTGTCTGATCTTCAAATTGGAGTTAGGAATATGGGATATTCTAGGGATTCAGGGAACAGCAGGCTGAACTGGTTTAGCATTCATGGCAAACACTCAATTTCTTACATTTAAAACAGCTTTTTCTTTTAGTAGTTTGATATAAGAAACTGTGTCTGTCACCACTGGTTATTCAGTAGCATGACTATATCCAATGAGCCAAACCATCAAAACTATAAATGCTCTGTCATATAAAGAGTAACTAGTTTTAAGGGCAATCATGATAAAATATTGTCCTAAAAGTAGACCATTTACTGAGATCCTGATAAAATGCCTGAAGCCCAAGATTGAAGACTATTCTTGCACAATAAAAGTAACACCTCTATCCAGAGGGAAATATTTTTATACAGCTATAGCTCAGAAAAGTCACCACCTCATTTATTACAATTTTCTGTTTCTTTCTTTTAAAACGAATGGTGTAAATCTTTCCTGGACAATTCTCTTAAACAGACTTGGTTGAATTATTCATTCTGAGTATTATTAGTTATCAATTTAGACTTTTTTTTTTTTTTTTTTTTTTTTTTATTCATGACCTTCTGCAAGCTGATCTGGAAACAAAATCTTGGCCTCAGTGAAGTCAGTGGGAGGTTTGTTATTTACTTCAGAAAGGCCAAACTTCATCTTTTATGTCTTTGATCTGTTCAAACTAAAATATCCTGTTGATGTGTACAAGACTTCAAGAAGGCACAGAGGTTCAGTCTTACCCTTAATTAGGGTTTTTGAATGTGTTTTTCTTTTTAAAAATACTAAATTATATTAGTTTAATTACTCTAAAGAAATGATAAAGATTAGTGAAAGACTCAACCTGACAAGTCTTCAGTCATCATCACACAAATATAATTCAGCAGAAGCAGATAAAATACTAGAGAAAAAAAGCTAAAAGCTTTGTGCAGGTTAAAAAAGGCTCTCCAGAGTCTAGTGTCGATGCTTAAATAGCTATTGTGAATTTGTCAATTCTCTATATTTTAGCAGACAGCAAGAAAAGGTCAAATTTAAAAGGAAAGATCATCAGTAAAAGGAGTGTGATCATTAACAGCAAACAAGAGCTAATGATTTTAATGCACCATTATCTAGAATGAAAAAAACTAAAACCCAAGACACACAACCATTAGAAAGAAAGAACCATTACAGCCCAAACCAGAGGGGATTACCAACACATTAGAGAACTTCATGCAAGCTAGCCTATGCATGAGACCCAGTTTTTAACCTCATGTCCCAGAAGACAAGAAAAGGAAGAGAGAAAAGAAGGCAAAGGTAATCTCAGGATGTCAGAGAAGGGCAATAGTAATCCTTCTCCTTAACTAGACCATGATGTTGTGAATACAAACTTAAAGTTATCTGCAATCTGTTCAAAACAGCTGCCATATAGAAACTTTTAGTCATAATAAAAAACCTCAAAAAATCAACTTACTTGCTTTTAAGTAGATACTCAAAATTTCAGTTGGTGTACACTTCAATTGTAAAAAGGCAATTTTAATTTTTTAAAAGATCTCTAACTTAATCAGTTTTGTTAGGATATTATGTGTCAGCAACAGTCATATGAGCCATCTCAAGTTCTATTTCACCAATTTATTCTCTACAAAGCATCCCAAGTTTTTGAGGTTTTGTGTTTCATTTCGTGCTGCAGTAAAAATACAGGTTCTGAACCATCATACTGAATTAACATAGATGGAAGAATTTATCTGCTTATGGTAAGGTATATTTGTAATTAGACTATTTTTTCTAATCCTGGAAAGATTCTTAAAATTCATAGCTGGTTTTAAAGTATTACTTTGTAGATTATTTGAAGTGCATTTAAAAAAAAAACAACCCAAAATCCAACTGCAACCAGTGATGTTCTTTGTATAGTACATATAAATTTACAAAAATACATAATTTCTTGTATAAAATTATCTCTGTGAGGCTAAGGGCCAGGTTATAAGAACATGTCAATGGAGAGTTCAAAACTGAAGAAACCATAGAAAATATACATATCTTTTTTTTTCCTTAAATGGAGAGATTTTATTTAAGCAAATAAAATATTGCTTCTGTTTCATTTGTAAGGAATAGATGATTAGAGCATCTGTTCTTCCCATTAAGTTGTATCAGATGAGGGCAGATTCAGTACAGTGCTATTTAGTGAAGCAATATTGCTTGTGAATAGGAAGCCCAACTTTGGACTTCAGGGCATAGTCGGGTCTGTGACCCAGCTGAAGATCACTTGAACCTGAACATCTTGACTGCTGGTGTAGTGACATTTTTGCAGCATTCAGCATAAGGAGAAAACAGCTAATGACAGAAACCTTAAGAGAAATCTGGTGGTTGCTCAAAATAAATCTCAGTAAACAAGCGATCTTGAAAACTGTATGTTTGATGATGGAAGCATTTGGGGCACGCTACTTAAATGAGCACATGTTCATTCAGCGTGTTTAGCTGCCACCTTTCAATTTAGCCATATGGGAGGTTTCTAGTTGAGACATTTAATAGCCCTAACAACTTGCTGTTCTAGAGAAATTTGATTACTGTAAATACAGCAGTGGCTTACATAGCTGGCAAGGCTGTGATACATGGGAAAGCTGTTAGAGAATGAACTTTTCGTTTTGGCTTATCACCTGACAACCATCAGGGTTACATAAGTGGATACTATTTTTATTCTATGGTCAAACTTCACTGAGTCAAGGTGCTATTTAAGACACAAATTACACTATGTTCTGAAATGAAAAATCCAGTTCTTGGCTTTGAGGATGATGATGATCATTTACCACTATCATGTGAAAACATATCATGATACATAACATATCATGACATCATACAGACTTATGGAAAAGCTAGAAGAAACATTCTGGACTGAAAAAAAAAAAAAAAAAAAAAAAAAAAGAAAAAAACGCCTGGGTCCATACAGAAATCTTCAAGAAGATTTGAGTTTTTTGTGTAACTATTTTTGTGTATCATAATATGTTTTTTTTCAAATCCTGGCTTTATGTTGTTTCATATTTTCATTAGTGACTATCCAGTTACCACATACAGTAATTACAAAGGCTCAGCATCTTCCAGATAGGAACAAATTAGTTAGTCTTCCCTTGGTGAGGCTAATTATATAGGGAGAAAGATATACTTTCTGTCTTTAAGGAATAAATTAATGTATTTACTAGCTTGCTTCAACTTTCACATTATTAGTTTTTAATTCTTTCTTTAATTGATCTTTTACTACCTTATCTGCTTCAGAGCTATGTTGTTTGCAGTATTCTGTCATTGTTTGTGGTTCTTACAGTCAGACTCAAGAGAAAATCAGAAGTAAACAGGGAAACAAAAGACACAAAGCACAGGATTATTAATGTGTAGAAATTCAGTAATTTATTAAGTGACAGTTATAAAATAATTGACAGCATGATCACTTCTGACACTGACAGTTCCACTGTCATCAGACAGCCACATTTTTCTCCATTGTCATTTCTAATGATTATTTAGATATTGCAAAGAGAAAGTGGCAAAGCTCTATGGCATTTTAGAAACAGCTGCTTCTTGCATCCTGCTCTCTTCACTTTAGTACTTTTTTAAATCCTCTATTTATTTCTCTTTAATATTTTGTGATACTCTTTCAACTGTAAGACCAAATGTTTTCTTCCTCAGATTAAGCAAAATTTGTCATTCATTATGTATTATGCATTACCCATTAAAAAAGTTAAATACCTTATATTCAGAATCAGAGGTGTATTTCTTATTTTAGGACAGAGAAAGTTCCAGAAAATAATTTTTCAGTTGAGATTCATGTCATCCCACCATAAACTGGTGCCTAGGCTAAGTTAGTTATCTAGGGCTTCTTCATAGTTGGTGATAAATAGGCATCTCTAGAGGGCAATTCATCCCGTTACATTAAACATCTTACAATGTCTATTTTGTAATGGGATTAATTGCTGTGTCCTAGAGGCTTCTTCTGACTAAAGAAGCTCCTGCCAACAGTGTCATTTGTTAATTTTACTCAAGACATGATTCCTTCAAAAATATTGACAAGCTAAGTGAAAGAGAAATAAATAAATAAAAGAGAGAAGAAGAAATGCATTCATTAATGATGGGAGGGGGGAAATCTGTTGATTTTTCAATGCACTGTAATTTTCTGATCATTACTGTGGAAAAACATTCAGAGAATACTGTCACTTAAGCAATACTTTGAGAAAGTAATTTTACAATATTTCTTCACACCATTCCTGTTTCTGCAAAATAAATGCTTTCTACAAACAAGAACAACAAAACCTGTGTGAAAATGTACTATATTCTTAATTGTGTTATTTTTTTATTTGCTTGTATGTTTTTCCCCTTATGACACTTACATGCACTTAACCTTAAGGAGAGACCCAGGTTGAAACAGTAAAGAATTAGGCATTTCCAGTATTTACTTAAAATGGAAAAACACTTCCAGCACAGGTCTAATCACAACATCTAATATACTCTAGTATACATCTGGCCTGAGGAAATGTAACTAAACATAAATTATTCCATTGCATCAAAGTACTTTTGGTTTAGATGTGAGTGAGGGCCATGAGGGGCCATGTTATTGCTGCAGTTGCTAAGCCACCACGAAAAGCAGAGTCAAATTATGTTGGCAAACTGTGGATTAGGAATGGGTGAGACAGTTTAAGAAAACAATTTGTATCTACCCTGGAGAAAGAAACCCTAGAGGAAGTTTATTAAAGCTGCAGTATTTAGGGGACTGATATATGCACATTTCTCCTTATTTAGTATGCTTTCCAGCATGATAGAAAAACTCTTTTCTTCTCTCATGGGGTAAAGAAAAATTGAGTCTAATTAATTTGTTAATTAATGCTTTTTATTGACAGCATCATATTCCTGGTCATGCATCATCTTATATCATTATTTTTATCTAAGACAAAAAGAAAGGAATTCTACTGGGACCAACAATATGAAATGTAATAAATATTGTTTTGAGAACATCATTTAAAAAGAAAGGAGGAAAGTGAAATAAGTTGTTCTGGTTTGATATGTCTTGTTATGTGTTCAAAAGGGTCCAGTAATTATGTGTAGTACTATAATTAAAGCATGTTTTTGTAACTGACTGAATATATTATTGTCTGAAAAAACCAGTGGAATCCTATGATTGTGAAAGATAGTAAAGAGTAGATAAACTAGAGACATTTTCTACATATTTTTGCTGCATCATCACTGCCATGTAACACTTATGCAGCATTGAAAATTTGAGGAATATCATGTTCCTCTCCATATCCCAGCCTCAGACCTGGGATAGAAGCTGACTAGACCATTGTAATAATCACTATTTAGATGATTTCCCTCCTGCAGAAAAAAAAACACAGTATACAAAATCAAAAGTTCTGGGCAATGGGATTTCAGTAAGACATTTTTACATGATTTTGTAATCAGCAATGGCCACTAGCCTGAACTCCACACTCTCCAAAGGTTTTTATACATTTTGAATTAATTTGAAAGCAGAAATTAGATCTAAGCTTTGCAAAGTTTGAAAGTGCCAGATTAAACTCATAGCTTTCCTTGATAAAATTTTCTGAGCAATAGGAATGAAGTAGGTCTTACCTACTCAGACATTGTGATAAAAAATGTTGAGATTTCACGCATGAAATTGTATATGAAGTTAAGGAAGAAAGAATTGGTGCTGGAATTATGAAATTGCTAAAGAATGATGTAAGTGAGAAGTAAAAGAGGATTGTGTTGAAAACATCAGTATTAAAATCTCCAGGAACCTAACATGCAAAACACCTCAAGGCAATGCTAGATCTGATATTATTTTACATTTACCTGTGACCTATTGCAGGTAAAAGTTATAGACACTCTGGCACAACTGACTATAACGAGTCCATGATTCAAGAAGTAAATTTGAAGGGCTTTACTGATTAGAGCAGCAAGTTTTTGAAACAAAAACAGGAGAAGGAGAAGGCACAACCTAATTTTTTTGAAGGCAGAGCTTGATCGGTCTACACAAAAGGTTATGTGATGCTGTTACTTGTTTTACCAGGGCCCTGGGGCTGATGACTCATATTGATTTTTCTAGACATTTACTTAGTCTTACTTAGAAAATACAGTCACCCAATCTGTTCCTCCTTCTGATTTACTGGAGGACTGGACACTCAGTGAGTGTTTATCTGCTCTATTGTTCACTATATCATAACAAAGGATCTTAAAGTGTCAGCTTTTTAGTTGATGCAGAAAGGTGAAAAAAAGATCCACTGTATCCCTTTTAAGTGGCAATTAGGTAGAGACCTCAAAATAGGTTGACAGGGTAACACTGCAAAAGTTAAACCTATCTTGAGATAACCATTTGAATACAGAATATCACCAATAAATTCATGGAGAGACTTAAATCCTGTTTTGTGCAAGAGGAGGGGGATAGTCATTAATCTTATGCAGCACACCTCTTCCAAATATGCTTTTTTTCTTTTCTTCAACACAGAGGAAGAGGGAGAAGGCTGCGGTGGCACACAGACAACTAAGTGTTTGCTCCTTTAACCTGAAAACTGTTATAATACATGGTTGCCTGTAACAGATAGGAAAACATACCTGATTATTGAGAATTCCCATCCCATGATTTTTCTCAAGGGTTCTTTCTCTTCTTTTGCACCTCTCCGTTAGCTTCCAGCTTAAATACCAGTTAGCAGTTAGTGAAGAGGCTAGAAAGGTCCAAGTGACACAGAGGAATTCCTCCAGGAATGAAGGTAGCAACATTCCTGAACAACGTCCATGTGAAAGACCTTGCAGGATATTCAGCATTGCAGACCACATTATACTTACTGCTAGCATGGCATAGCTGCTGTGAGACACAGACTGCGGGTTTTGTTGGTTTGGTTTTTTTTAATTTAAATTCTTGATTTTTTAAACATGCAGATGTTCTGCTGCAATACAGAAATCTGTAAAGAAAAAAAAAGGAGAAAGTTTGGACAAAAGTTTTACGAGCCTTACAGTATTTTACTGTGGCTTAGTATTTCTCACCTTACCATCTGTTTTTCCTTTCCTGCTTTCTGATATTATGGTAATTTATTTATACAATAGCACAGTGGTAGAGTGCGAGCAAGGTATTCTCAAAACATTGCTACAAATAGGCAAAAGAGTTTAATTCAGTTTTTGTTTGAGATACTGGGAGTACCGTACTACAAAATCCCCCTTATGAACATTTATTTTAAAGGCTCACATGAACTCTCTATGGACATCTGGGAGAAAAAAAACTGAGACATGCTTATGGAGAACTGTGAAGTTTGTAGAGATTACAGTGAAATCAAGCAGATGTATTAAAAATCTTCTGAAGTTAGGAATTTTTCTGGTAATGTATGCCTCTTTTTTTTATTTCTTCACATCTGCATCTTCCTTCTGCTTTGCATACCTCTGCTTTCCTCACAGAGCTATAGAAATTTGCTTCTACAAGAAAAAAAGCCCCAAGTGCATCATCAATTATGAATGTAATTCTGACCACTTTATTTACAAGTTATGGGACTCCTCTAAAAAGAGGAGATTTTGGCTGGTAAAACAATTCAGTAATCTGATATTTAGTTTTCCTCTCATTAGAAATTGAAACAAACAGGAAGATGTTGAAATCTACCATTACAAGGTGATGACTGTATCAGGCTGCTTGGTTGTTAGCCTTAGAAACATGGATGTCATAGCAGGTGTGGATGTGGTAGTCTTGTGATCCTGACAGTTAAGACATAACAGTTCCTGTGTTTCGGAAGTACAAGTCCTGGAAACACCAACAACAGGATAATATTCACAGCAATTTCTATGGGCTTCATGGGAATAGCCTATCTGACAGACTGACTTGGAAGCCTGATTTTTGCTGGACTTGGCAAGCTGGTGAGAAACACTGGAAATTTACTTGGCAGGAACTCCTTGTAAACGTACATTGATTGGATCTCCAGCTTTAAGTGTTTGATCATTGTCTAATGTTCTGATTTCCTCAAACTAATGGGTTTTAGCAAAACCGCACTTCTCCCTATGCAATTAATTCAAGACTTCATGATAATTTAGTTGCAAAGTGTTTCTTCTTCTTGAGGGTGGAGGATCCTACCTTCTCATGCCCCTCCCCATATACAGGTCAGTGTAATATCAGGAGGAGTGGTGGCAGCCTGAGGCCCAGTCTGTTATGACCGGATTTATCCCAGATGCCTTTCACTTTGAATGAATGAGACTAATGGGTTCATAAATAAAGCCAGCTCCATTGTGGCAACTCTCAAACTGGCACAAACAGACACTGCAATGAGGAAAAATATTTCTATAATTTCTGGAGATCAGAGAGCATCACCTCTCTGAAAGCAGGACCTGTGACTGACTCTTCCATAATTACCATCTGTACTGTAGTTTTAATGACATTAAGAAAGCAGTTGCTTGCTCCTGAATTCTGAAGGAACTGCAATATAAAGCTCCTGAATATCTGTTATGTAACTTGTAAAAAAAAAAAAAAAATAAAAAAGGAAAAAGAAAAAAGTGAAGTCTTAAACAAAAAGAAAATCATCAAAAGATTATCTGGTAAATTTCAGATCAGTCCATTTAATTTCAATATATGTCAAATATGTAGAAATTATAGTTAGTAGTAGAATTAGTAGAGAAATACAAAATAAGGGAGAAGTATGAACATGAGGAGGAGTGAACAAAAGAGCTATCTTTCAGAAGGAAATTATGTTTCACAAATTTATTAGAATTATTTCAAAGTACTCAAGAAGCATGATGAGGGTTTTCATGTGGATTTACTGTACTTGGATTTTCAAAAGCTTTCAAGAGATCTTTTATAATAGGCTTTTAAAGAAATTAAGCTGTCTCAAAATAGAAGGAAAAAATCCTCTCATGTATTAAGTAATGGTTAAGAGAGAAAATAAGAATAAATTCTTATTTCATCAGTGAAGGGTGACAGCCAGTCTCAGGTATCTGTGCTGTTATTTGCATTGTTCAGAATATTCTGAAATGTAGGAATAGTAAGGTAATAAATTTTGCTGATGAGGAAAAAAGTATTTCTGATTGAAAAGTTACATCTGGACATCACAACACTTACTGACTAGGTTGTTAGAAGGCAGAATAAATTCCATATCTGTAAAAGCAATGTAGTGGTTATGAAAAAGAGATCAAGGCTCACATAATTTTAATGTTACTTTTTTGCTACTGGAAATCGTAAATTGTCAAAGATAACAAATAGAGTTTGGTCAGAGCTGTTTGAAAATCTGGCGCAGATATTTTGGGATGTGAAAATGATGCTTCCCTGGAGCAGAGAGAAATGATGTGGTGCAAGGGAATGTGAAGATAAAGCATGAGAAATTAATAAGATACAGATAGATAAAAAGATAATTAGGAAGTACTTTGAAAGTGGGAGATTCTAGAGGAAACTCTTACTATGTCAGAAAAACAGAATATAAATATTGTATCCCTCAGAACTTACTCAGGTAGTGCACCTTTACCCTCACTAAGTTTGAAGATGACACCAAATTGGGCAGGAGTGTTGGTCTGCTCGAGGGTAGGAAGGCTCTACAGAGGGATCTGGACAGGCTGGATCGATGGGCTGAGGTCAATTGTATGAGGTTCAACAAGGCCAAGTGAGAGGTCTTGCGCTTGGGCACCAACAACCCCGTGCAACACTACAGGCTTGGGGAAGAGCTGGAAAGCTGCCTGGCAGAGAAGGACCTGGGGGTGTTGGTTGACAGCCAGCTGAACATGAGCCAGCAGTGTGCCCAGGTGGCCAAGAAGGCCAACAGCATCCTGGCTTGTATCAGGAATAGTGTGGCCAGCAGGAGTAGGGGAGTGATCGTGGCGCTGTGTTGGGCACTGGTGAGGCCGCACCTCAAATATTGTGTTCAGTTTTGGGCCCTTCACTTCAAGAAGGACATTGAGTTGCTGGAGCATGTCCAGAGAAGGGCAACGAAGCTGGTGAAGGGTCTGGAGAAAAAGTCTTATGAGGAGCAGCTGAGGGAACTGGGATTGTTTAGTCTGGAGAAAAGAAGGTTTAGGGGAGACCTTGTTGCTCTCTACAACTACCTGAAAGGAGGTTGTAGCAAAGGTGGGTGTTGGTCTCTTCTCCCAAGTTACTAGTGATAGGATGAGAGGAAATGGCCTCAAGCTGCACCAGACGAGGTTTAGATTGGATATTAGGAAAAAATTCATCATCAAAAGGATTGTCAAGCATTGGAACGCACTGTCCAGGGAAGTGGTTGAGTCACGATCCCTGGAGGTGTTTAAAAGATGTGTAGATGTGGCACTTAGAGACATGGTTTAGTGGTGGACTTGGCAGTGCTAGGTTAACGGTTGGACCTGGTGATCTTAAAGGTCTTTTCCAGCCTAAAGGATTGTATGTGTCATCAGCAGAGGTTGTGGAGATGGAAAGTATAAATGAATTTTAAAAGAGATTAGGCAAATTAATGAGGCATAAGACAATCAATGGCTTTTAAAAACAACAATTTGAATACAATTTCCAAGGTAGGCAGCCCTTACAGATGATTGTTGGAAGCTGAGAAGGTGTGCCAGGGAGAGATTATATGTTATTTGGGTTTTAGTTTAGGATAAAAATGGAACTGCCAACTAAATTAGCAAAGTGGCTTTTATATTCTAATGTAATAAGATGTCTGAAAGAACTTCACCTTGTCTTTCATTTTTGCACCCAGGAATTCACTGTGAAATTCCACTATATAAACCATATCTGTCCTGTTTGCAAAAATAAATGTGAATTCTTCATAAAAAATATGCTTTAAACTCCATGATTTATAGGCAAAATAAATAGATAAGACTGTAAGAACATATTCATCTGAGACCTAGAGATAAACCCTTTGGTTATATTTTCATATTTTCTGTTTGTGGTAAGAAAACTACTGCTGTCAAAATTTTATATAAAGTTTGTTAAAACTATATAGTTGTGGCATATGCAATTGGTAGGTTTTATGGAACTGCAGTATTTATAGAATTTTTGTTTTGAACTACACCATTGCACCATTTTGAATTGGTAGTTTAAAATTGTCTTTCAGAAGAAGGAAAATTTCAGAAAGCTAATTCCTTAAAGCAGTACAACCTTTTTAGGTTTAACTTAGGTCCAGATATTTTTCTACCATTTTTATAATTAATATGAACACTCCCCTGTAGGAAAAAAAACAGAACATTCAGTTTATCTGTGGCAGAAATCATTAATATACTAGATGCAGTACTTTCTGAAAGACTATTTAATTTCTGACGTTTACAAACGTATGTCAACATTTTAGAAAGTGTTTTTTATTGCACTGTCTTCCAGTTAAAATTCTTCTTTTCTCTAAGTTATTTCTAAATTTTAAAATTTCCAGCTGTGAATATTATTATATTTTATTAATTATATACAATTAATTATGTATTATAATAATTATAATTATATGTATAAGCTATAAGTATAATTATATTCATAATTACATGTTACAATAATAAAGTATTATAATAACTACATATATAGTTATATAAGATATATTATATAAGGTATTAAACAAATATTTTCACTTCCCAGAAAATTTAAAGATTGAATTTGGGCTCACATTAATTTTATTTTTCTTTACTTAAGATATATAGTCTAAGCAGACATGGCTTTTTGATATGAAATAGTCCAGCTCCTTCTAAGAAAATTCTGAAGAATACAATACTAGCAGAAGCACTGTTTTCTTTTTTGTCCTCTGCAAGATGATACTGAAGTTTGAGGTAATTTTGATATGTCAATACATTTCAGATTCTTACAGAAATTGTGCCATCATCTAGAGTGTTTGCATTTACCTGAAATATATCTGTTCTTAGAGAACTAATTCAGAGGCAGGCTCACTTTCCCAACATATTCTGTCTAAAATTGGCTTCTTAAAAATTCATATTTACAGGCTTAAGATAAAACATCTCATTATTTGTGATGTGATACAATACTTGGAATATATGCACACTCTTTTATGAAGGACATTTATATAACTAGTCAAAATAATTCCAAAAACATAAGCGATGTGATTTTATCTCAGACGGCCTCAGAGGCAGGTCTCTGAACGTCACTTCACTCTGCTGTGTACAGGAACAAATTTACCAGGATATCTGACACCTAAAGGGGCTCAATAGTATTTCCCAACATAGGGCAGAGTTCATGTAAAGAACAGAGGAATCTTGTTCCTCAGTGTAGACTTGAAAGTTGGATGTAGAATTGGGAGAGACATATCTTATGAAATGCTAGTGAAGATCTTTCAAGCCATGAATACTAAATCCCTTTGAAAATCAGGCAATTTACTTCTGCCTTTAAACAAGAAACCTTGTAGATAGCAAAAGTAAAACATGGTGGAAGTTGAGTTGCCATCTTTCTTCTTCAGAGACATGCTCTGCAGTCACCTCACTGATGAGGTGGCAAGGAGGCAATATGATCAGCAGTACATCCCTACAGAAGTCGTGCCCTTAAATGGTTTCCCAGCCTTCATACAGCCCATGAAGCCCATCACCCTTGCCTGCATTTACTCTGTGGCTTTTCAAGGCAGAATCCCTGGCATCTTTGTATTCCTCATGAGTAAGCCTTTCATTTTTCTTTTAGTAAATTTACCTTTAAAAACATTCAGTTTTCTGAGGATGTAAATGTTTTACAGAAGTTGTGATATACAGTAAAACAATGTGTTTTGTACATCATCAAGACTCCTTGTGACTCCTTTTATTACATTTTAATGGTAGTCATTATATATATATTCAGTTACAACTTGATATAAATAACGCTTACGGCAAGCTAATGAATTTTTGCAGGACTGATTATAATTTAAGGAGAGGCACCTTTGATAATGAAATTATTATTTTATGTTCATTTTTAAATGAGGAATTCGATTAATTTTTTTATGTACACATGCCCATAAACACGCATGCATATGTATATACACATACAGGTCCATACACATGTATATAGATATATGGAAATGAAAACTGGCAAAAGTAATGTATAAAATATGTCAGATCTTTTCCCTATGTACTTTCACTGTCCCAGATGAAACATTTTTCCTTCATGTCATCTTTTTTATAATGCAAGCATATCAGGATTTCTAACCATATTTCAACGTACAAATGCCATAGAATTTGTCATTGTATGAGCTTTCTTGCTGATTGAAATAACATTTTCCAGAATACACTTTAATTCTACGTTGTGAGAGATGAGAACTTAAGCTAAACACAGATCATTTTATTTTCACTTACCCTAATGTAAAACAATAGAGGAACTAAATTTAAATAGTAAGCCTCAATTGAGACTTGGTGCCTTCAGCTGTATTTTAAGTGTGATCACTTCCACAGTAATTAAAAAGAAACACCTACTTTATATTGTCATGTATGACAGCAAAGAAAACCCTTAGGAATCCAAGATAAAGGGCATAATTTTCATCTCGGTTTCAGCTTAGAAGATAGGGAAAGAATGAAATATTGGCCTAAAAGTACAGGTATGCTAAGTACCTTACACATCACTGACACAGATGTAAAACCTATGTGATGATTGTAGGAGAACTGTTTTCACATTAGCTTTTTAGTTTTCTGAGCACTTTTTTGTTTGTAGTTCCTGTCTGACTTTTCTGATATGTATATTTTTCATTTAATATTGTTCCCTTATTATTCAAATGCTTTCACCACAAGTGTAAAGAGTAGAGATTTTTATAGCTATGTGAAATGTGCATGAATGTTTTGCAAAAAAACCATAAATAAAAGAACTTCTAAAGGGTGCATACTTTTTTTAAAAAAAAAAAATTACTCATTAATTGTCTCATAATATCTGATAATCTTCTTGCTACTTAAGAGACACTGTGCAAACAGTGGAACCCAGGGACTATAAAAACTGTATTAGTGTTCATTAACATAGTGCATCCCCTAGAAATCTAAAGAAGATATCTAGAGTAAAGCAAGGAAATGACTCAATGAAGATCACAAATCAGACCAGCAGAGCAGTTTTTGAGAATTCATATATATGCAAGATACCTATGATACTGATGTTGAAATGTATTTCAGGGAACAAAATAACTTCAAACCCGCCTTTTAATAACTCCTTTAGGAAAAAAGTGAAAAAAATGTAAATATTTAAAATCTCTTAATCTAACCTGGCACAACAAACTACTATGCTATAGCCAGAACTGCCACTATGGAGCAGCATAAGTGTTGTTTGTCTTCCCTAATTGTTCATTTGTATACTTAAACATATATATATTTCTCTTAAATTTAACTTTAAAATTATATGGCTTGTAATGATTGGCAGGAAGGGATAATTGCTGCATTCCACCATTATTTTCACTCTCAGGTAGTGAATGTACAGAAAACCTGAACTTAATTGTTTCATATTTTTTTAGCCAGAAAAATAACTTCAATAGCACTTTGCATACACTGGGGAGGCATATTCATTTTTCAAGCTAACTACAACATTTTGCTCTAACAGGTGTTAAAAAAACTCTAATTTTTTAGGACCTGTTGGTCCTATAAAACATCGCTACCAATGGTGGTTAAAAAGACAAGAATACTACATTAAACACCTACTTGTCTTTTTTGTGTCACTGATGGTGGGTGGTGGTGGGTATTTTTTTCGGAAGAAAATAGCCCGTTTGGCAACAAAAAAAACACCTTTTAACACCTAAGTCTGGAAAAGGTTAATTCTGATAAAAGCTAGCCATTTTATGGAAAGACCATATTAGCAGCACAATTGCTAAGTGCTCTTGCTTCTGAAAGCATGATTACAAAAACCAAAGATATTAAATAAAGAAACCCAAATCCAGAGCTACTAAAGCTAGAGAACAAAAAGAAAGGACCTTCCCCCCCCCCCCCTTTTCTCACTGTATTTCATGGTGTGTGTACTACATACTTTCTTAGGGCACTAATTGTTAAAGCTGCTTCAGGAATAGTGTTTGCAGGCCATCCCGACCCATGCTAAATTTACTATGCAAACGCAGTTTGAAAGGCATGAAGCACCTTCACCATAGATTTCAAAGTGAATTAACATAATAAATACAGTATAGGCTTTAAATCTGCCTTTTAGGGGAATATGACAGATGTGTAAACCATTTCTACAGTAAGTCTGCTCTGAATGATTAGAACTGTTCAGGAGCTCAAATTTGAGGTCATAGGAGGACATATAATAGCTAAAGGTAATGTATAAAGAGAAAGAAAATCTGTCTATAACTTTTAGTCATTTTACACATTAAAATTTTTAATGATATATTGTTCATGATTTATGCTTCTAATTGCAATGAGTTCCTTGGTGTATGGAATTCAATAAAAACTTTAACGTTCACTTCAGTGCAGCCAGGTTTTCACCCTGAGCATTCTAGATTATGGTGTTTTGTTTGGGACCTTTGCCAGCATATGCAGGACCCAGATGGTGATTACACAGAGGGATTAAATTTTAATCTGATTTTCTTCTGTGATTCTTCATGAGAAACAATGCAAGATATGCAGAAATAGCATCAAGGGACATCTTGATGTTTAGTTTCCTAAGGAAGGCAGTCTTGTATTATCACCCAGTTTGTCCCAATCCAGAATCTTTTCAGTAGTTTGCAATTTCAACCGAAAAAATACAATGATAAGTATTTAAAAGAAGTTAACTGAAAACCAGCAAGAAAATACAGAAAAGTGAAGATCTTGAATAATGATCTTGCTGGAAAATCTGACACAGCATGAGGATATACACAGATATTAATATTAACACTATCTCAGCCTTCACATATAAATAGGAAAGCATGCTTTACAGTTTCCTCTGCTTAAACTATTGTTTGGGTTTAGCTCAAGAAAACACCAAGAATTTTCACTATGAAGACATATATTTGCATTTTGACTATGTAACTAGTAGAACTATGAGGTTTTGTGTTTTTTTCAGGCTACTTCATCTTATGATCCTACCAAAATATATAAGAGAGGGATTGTAAAATATAACTTGTGCCTTGAGATGTCTAGGCTAGGCCAGTCACGACATATAGTCAATGCAGCAAGAAGAGGATTCATTGCATCTAACCCAGATTCCTTAAAGAGACAGGGTAAAATTCCCTTTGATGATGCCTAGTCCTTGATTTACTAGAAATTATTCTGAGATTAATCCCATCTTGATTGTATAAAGATGAAGATAGATGTTCAGTAGAAGTTTTCAAATTTGTAAACTGATTTGTTGTCTAACCATCCTATAGAAGTAATCACTTAATTTAATAATGCAAACTGTAAACTTGATCTGCATCTTTGAATGCCCAAATACCTTTTAGCATTATAACTTTTAGAGTAGTGTCTTTGTTTGACATCCTTTTAACTTTTATTTACAGCCAATGAATTGGCTTTTTCTTGCTCCACACTAAAGAACTAAATTTCATTTTGCAAGAATGTTAAATTGCATGCTGAGGTACATTTTTGAAGTGCAATATTGACTTAGATATTTGAGATTTGCACCACTGATTGGTTATGCAATTCAGATTTTGCTTTTGGCAAATAAGCATTCAAGCTGAATGTACCTTTCAAGAATTTCATCACTAGTAAAGCTTGATCATTGCAATATTGACAGCAAACAAGCACAAAGTAGGCATGAAAACAGTTGAAAAACCCACTTAAGAACAGGATTTAATATTCATGCAAATGATTTATAACGTTCTCCCACCTCTTTTTTGGTATAAACAAAAGGGAGTGTCTGAGGGTGAGTTATGCATTTTTCATTGGATTAAGAACGAAGCACAAAGAAATATATGAAGCACGTTACAGGAAATTTTCAGTGGCACAGGGGAGGTCAAACACTCACCTTTTTATTTTCAGTGGCAATCTGGAGCTAAAAATCAGTGATAGGCTTTTGGAAAGCTGTCTCAAAACACATACCCCCCTCATATTTCTGAAATATGAAAAAAAACATTGAATAGCTATGTTTGTCATATAAACTTGTTTCTTTGTTTGTTTGATAATAATTGATAATGCTGAGCAGCTTTGTTCTATTCTGTGTCACCAGCGTGGTTTATACTACAGCGACGGTATTATGCCTTTCTAGGTACACAACAAAGTATCAGTTACTCAAGGCACACAATATCGTACAAGCTAGAAAACAACTGACACTTGAACAGCTTGAATTCAGATGGTAGGTGAAAATACTGGAAAAGATTTTTGGTCCAATATGGATTTAATTTGGGACCTCAGTGGTGGAAAATCCTGGTTCTTTTTCTTAGCTGCAGGAGCCAGGAAACTAAGGAGAAAACAATCTATTACTTGTCGTAACACAATATGTTTCAATGGAACAGCTTTTTCCTTGCTACCCATTCCTACCTCAAGATAATAGACAGGTATTATGTTTTCTTCAGCTCCCCAAATGAAAGACGTTTAAAAAATCCTTTTCAGTGCCTTTCAATCAGCCCTCAGTCTTCTTGTCACTCAGCTGCCACTTTCCGCAATACTTTCACAGTAATCTCTAGAAAGAAGTCAAGCTGAGGAGTATTATCAATGGAGTTAACAATTCGTCCTTAAATGTGAACGCTTATGAACGGTGGTACAAGGGAGGACTGTTTTAGTTTACTTTGTGACTTTAAGACACACTAGATGTTTTCCTCCTGTATGCCTGTCACAAAATTTCACGTAATGACATCTCTAGCAGTATCAACCTCACCATTTGATGTTGACTAGTTAGGTGTGGCAAGAGATGCTCTTCTGATTCAGTTTGAGTGACTTATAAAGTTGAGTCCCACTTACACTGACTGGAAGTAATAGTTGAATAAATAAGCTCTGTGAGCCATTTTAGTACAAGTTAAAATTTATCTGATCTAACCTGCTTTACGCTAGAGAACTCTAGAAGCACCCAGGCTCCACTGGGAAAATGGTGAATTGTGAATGAGATATTAATTTCACAAACCATTCAAATTTGAATGGAAGATCTCATCTAATGTTGTCTTCACTCATCTGTTTGACATAAGGGCTTATAGCATGTTTAAGGGGAGCAAAAATACCAAATTTGGACCAGGAAAAAATAAAAGAAAAAGACATACAGTACACATGATGTGACATATAAGACGTACCGTGTGCCATGATGTTACAAAATTTAAAAACATTTCCTCACTCCTGAAAATAATTAGATTTCTGATAATTTTTCTGTTCCATAATGAAAGGAATGCTAGTGAACTAGTTGAAATTATAGCCTAAGTGTGGAAAGAAAGCAGAGCAATTTTATGGTTGACAAGGATAGATGGAAGTGGGAGGTATGAAACAACATGCACATTCTGCATTAATGAACAATGGAAACACCTCAGCAATTTCAAAGAACACCAAAGGGAGCAGAAAGGTGGAAAGAAACACACGGATCAGGTTCCAGCAAGGACATACAGAAAGAGCCTGCAACTTTTGAAGGGAAACTCACTAAATCAAGTATTGAAGATTACAGTCTACAAACAATCTACGTGGAATTGTTATGGGGAAGTAAATATTAGAGAAGTTAACTCAAAAAATTCAGAATAAGGCATTGCTAGAGTTCAGGCACATTGTCAAACTACTACAGGCAAACAAGTTACCACACATCACATAAGGCATGACAGTTCTTTGTGTGTGAACTTTATTAGTCTTTGAAAAATGTAATGTATTTTCATGCCATTAATACTCTTTCAATTACGTGCTACAGCAAGTTGAATTACATTGCATTTGTTACAGGCTTAGAGCATATACACAGGCCATTCCTACACAGCAGCTGGAGACTGGCAACTTCATAAACCAATGCAATATGACTGTGGATCCACAACTGTAAAGACATAACAGGAGAACAATAGAGGGAAGAAAAACTAAAAAAAAAATAACAAAAGGATTATGCAAGAAAAAACTGTTCTTCCCCTTTTATTAATCCCTTTCTTAATGTTGTTATTCTGTTTGTGATAAACTAAAGCCATTGACACAGCCAGTGACTTTGTGACAATTTACCGGTATATGGATCTGATTGGTGCAGGCTGCTTCCACTTTCAGCTTCAGGTTCTTACCATGGAAATACCCCTTCAGTTGTTTAAGTGGTGTTAGTCACATAAAAGCAACTTTGCAGGAGTGAACCACAGGTGTGTTATACATTGAGACATTTTATTTGCTTTAAGGAACTGCTGCCAGTGTTTATCTTGAACTTGATAGCACAAGAGCTGCTGTGAAGGCCACTGGGTGCTTTATAGAAGGTATATTGTTCTTTGCTTGTAAAGGACTGTGAACTGTCAAAGCCAACTAAAGAAGTTTATCAAAGACCAGTAAGCAGAAAGTGACATGAAAACCTTTTGTATAAAACAGAAGAGTTGATATCTCTCTTTTGGACTTTGAAAATAACTCACTTAACTCTTTCAAAGCATTTATAATGTCTGGAAAATTAATGTTTCCCAGCTGTGATATTTTTTCTGTTAGCAAGTCCAAGAGGTGTCACTGAGCTATAGAATTTAAAGGTAGGTTTTTGGTTGGTTTTTTGTTTGTTTGGTTTTTTTTGTTTTGTTTTGGTTTGTTTTTTTTTGCTTTAAAACCCTGAAAGCTCTTGCATTTCAACTAAGTGTTACTGATTTACAAAGGAACAAAAGGAGGCAGGCATTATCCATGATATTAATTAAGGTTGGGTCAGTTAATCCTGTTTGCAAGAAAGCGTAAGCAAAGATTGTTCTTTGTCACTTAGATGGCAGAAAGATGTGTAGTTGTGAATGAAGTATTGTGCATAGAGGTACAGCTTACAGCCCAACCATTTAGGCTGGCTTCTTCAATATATGAATGAACTGTTGTTGAGAAAGGAAAGGACACTATACGACTGATGGGGACAAATTAATTATGTCCTAGATGTACTTCTTTCCCTATTCACTATAAAGAGCATCTAGACAATTTGTTCATATGTAGATATCTACAACGTGAGCATTTAAAGTGAATGGGAAGGAATAAAAATTATTTCATCATTTAAGATGTGTATTCACTACTCATTCCTTTCATAGAGCTGCACTAACATCAATAGCACTCTACTACTTGACCAGAATATGCTGTTTCAGAATATTTGTTTGTATCTTATCTTTTGAAGAAATACAACTACACACAACGTTGTCTCCTTCAGATCTTTGGCTCCATGCTGAGAACAAATCTTTGTAAAAAAGTTCCATTTGATAACCAGTGACAGGACAGAGAAGAACCTATGAAACTAAAAAAATAGAATGCAGTAAAGTGTTTTGACACAAGCTGGGTAAAAGAGCATTTAGTAAAAGGATTCAAGGTAAAAGGTCTTTTTTTGATTTCCAAGCTGTCACTGGAGATAAACAAGAAGATGAGGTCATATGGGACCAATGGATCTGTTTCCAAGGTCAAGTCCATAGAGAAGTGATGATGAAGTTGCTTGAATTTCTTCATCAGCTGCTTGCTGTTTGTTCAGAAACATCCAAATGCTGTTTTCCTCCAAGTGTTCTCCACTGTTGTTACATTTTTTAGACCCTGACCTAGTTTGCTAGTCACTACTGTTATTATACAAAAGCAATACATGTCCATATTTCTTCCCACAGAATGCTTTTAAACCCTTATTTTATTATTTTTTTTCTTTCCACTTTATTTTTTTTTGGGTGGTGGGGGGGTTGCTTTAATAAACCAAACTTAACACGTGGTTGGTCATGTCTAGCTCCTGCTTTCTTTTTTCACTGCACTCACTTTGACTCCCATCTGGTATCACCCTTCCGTCAAAATTAGAATGCCTTGACATCTGTCTATAAACATTAATACAGTGGACATTGTTGAACTGGCAGCCTGTATAATTGCTGTATTACACTTCTGTACAAGCCAAATGTGGGTTTTGGGTTGGGTTTGGTTTTTTGTTGTTTTTTTTTTTTCCTGAAGAAAATACAGTGAATATAGCAAGTACTCTGTTGGCAAATTTTGGCATTTTAGTGAAGAATAGAATCTTTTCCTTTCCTGCACTGTGCAGATCAGAGACAGTTCTACATCACAGCAAATCCAGCACAGTCTGATTGTTCATCTCAAGGACCGCAAAGTCCTGTTCCCTTAGGCTGAGCTTTTTCACAGTCATACACCATTTCCTAACAACATCATCTGAAACTGGGTGTTTTGTTTCTCTGAATATCTGCCTCAAGGCCTCAGAAGCTGTCCACCTAAAATATCAGCATTGTCTCAGTTGACTAGTCATTACACACACTTGACTTTTTATGTCTACAGAATGACTTTCTCTTTTTTCCCCTTCTCCTTTCACCCTCCATAGTCTTTGAAGCAGGTTGTAAATGTCAGCTTTATTATTGGATGCACACAGGTATATTTGGAGATTAATTATGTAAACATATTTAAGTCATAATCCCCTAAAAAAAGTTCTTTAAAAGTTTTTTATTAATGATGTTCCAGGATAGCTTTATTAATCGTATGTAAGTACCCACATATTTAGAATAGGGTTCAAACTGTTCAAATCAGGCAAACAAGTTACACCCACATTTTCTGAACTTTGGCATACAGTACTGGTAAACTGAGTTCTCTATGGGACAAGGGGGAAAGACAGGTGTCCTGGAAGGACTTCTAGCACAAATCTGCAGATCACATAGATTGTGATCATAAATGCTCACAAGTTTAAAGCAAAGAATAATTAATTAAGAACTAAAGATAACATTTTTAAGCTATACACTTGAGGACTGATTAACCCTCTTACACTCTTAAATGTTCTCAAAAAGTAAGATTTTAATTCTTGTGTCTTCCATTTAAACTTCAGTATCATTTGAGTGTTACTGACTTTAACTTGAAAGCTGATTTGCTTCACATTCCTGAATTTTGATGCATAAATTATAAAAAATTATGTTAGAGAATGGATTACAATAACACACTTTATCTTGGAAAGTATACAATAGTTTTCAAAAACAAGAACTATAGCCACATCTTGCCATCCAAGATAATGTATCTGACCTTTCTGAAAGGAGCTCGGAGTAATTCAAATATTGAGTTGAGTTCTAGATGAATTTTTCAGTTAATCAGAGACATCATCTCAGGCATTAGCAAGCAGTAAGGAGAGATTTACTTTAGATGTTCTTGCTGTGCAAAAACCTGGTACTTTTAGGAAATGTTGGGCCTACTACATATGGGTCTATCTGCTGTATACACATGTGGTAGGTGGACCCCAGCCAGCAGCCAAACACCCACCCTGCATTTTGCTCACTCTCCTCTCCCATCGGACAGGAAGAAAACAAAAAGAAAGTGAGAGGACTTGACGATTGATATAATGATAGTGTAACAGGGAAAGCAACGCAAAAAGAGAAATTTATTCACTGCTTCCCATCAGCAGGCAGATGTCCAACCACTTCCTGGGAAGCAGAGCCTCAGCACTTGTAGTGGTTATTTAAGAATACAAATGTCAAAACTGTCAATATTTCCCCTCCCTCTTCCTTTCTCTGAGCTTTTCTTGTTGAACATGAAAGTCATATGATATGGAATATCCCTTTGGTCAGTTTGGGTCAGCTGTCCCTCCAATGTCCCTTCCCAATCTCTTACCCACTCCCAGCCTATTAGCTTTCAGCAGGCGAATGGGAGGGAAAGTCCTGATGCTGTGCAAGGGCTGTTAAGCAATAGCCAAAGCACAGTTGTGATATAGCCATAAATGCAAAGCACAGCACCAAATGGGCTGCTATGAAAAAAGTTTACTGCACCCCAGCCAGACCCAGTAGAATGTGCAATTCTTTGGAGATGTAGAAGGGAGGGGACTCTAGCTAAATTCTCTTGGTTGCCTGCAAGAAGGGATAATGAGATCTGCTCAGGTAAAGTCTATCTAATAACTTCTACAGGAAAACTCCATATTCTTCAGTTATGAACATTACAACATCTACTATGGGAACTTGTGGAAACATATGATAGGGTGGTTAATGCCTCTTATTACACATCAGAAGCCTGGGTTTCACTGTCACTCTTTTATCTTGTTGAGGACTGCCCCTGGCCAATCCATTTGTTTACAAATTGGTACTCAACCATTTTGTGGTGAAGTTAAAGGCAACATCATACAAATCATTTGTTCACCTTTTGTACAGCTGACTACAGAACCCGAGCTGCTGCATAGAGTTTCAGTGCCTTAGTACCTCCCCTGAGGGCAATAAAAGGCAACTGGCCTGTTTTCCCTTCTTTTATATTTTTATGAATGTTTTTATGCCTTGTCCTGTTTCCCTTGAGAATGGGGTGTGGTGGATTAACTTTGGAGGAGGGCCACACTCAGAACAACCTCAGTAGAAAAGGGTGAGAAAATAGGATGAGATAAGGACAGGCAAATTGGCTACCAGCTACCATCAGGAGTAACTTGTGATTTGGGGAAAATTAAGTTAATTTATTGCCAATTAAAATAGATTTGGGTAGTGAGAAACAAAGAGACAAACATTAAAACCCCACCTTTTCTCCCCCCCTTTCCCAGGCTTAACTTCACTCCTTCACTCCCAACTCCTCCAACTTCTGCCATCGAGTTGTACAGGAGGGATGGGGCCTGTGGTCAGTAGATAAGGGTTCCTTTCTGATGTTACTTCATCCTCAGACCTTCCCTCTGCTCCCATCTGGGCTCTCCGTATGAGCTGAAGTCCCTCAGAAAATATCCACCTGCTTCAGTGCAAGATCCTACACAGGCAGCAGGGGAATCTCTGCTTAGGTGCCTGGAACATCACCTACCCCTCCTTCTCTCACCTTGGTGTTCCATCTGCTGTTTCTCACTCTCTCTTGTTCCTTCCTCTTCTCTCCATCTGCATTTTCTGCCCTTAAATACATTTTCCCTGAGGTGTCACCATCTTGGCTGAGGGGCTCAGCTGTGTCCTGCAGTGGGTTGGTTTGAGCTGGCAGGAACTTGTGTCTCACAGAGGCCACCGTGCAGCTCCTGCTGCCAACACCTGGGCACCTGCATCTGATACACAAGGAGAAAGTGAAATTATGATCTCCAGAAAAAGTTGAAGTAACTTAGTCTTTCCATCTGTAAAAGTCAGGCGATCAGGGCAGGAATTAATCTGTTGGCTTTAGTTTGTTTTATGGGAGACTTCTGGACACCATCCTGTTACAGTGGTTTAAACCACAATATTCTGTATTTTCATATGTAGGACCTCACAAATAATAATATGTCAGCATTAGAATTGCTAGCTTCATACAAGTTGGGAAAATAAGGTTCAGACCCTAGTACTAGTGTTCCTTCTTCTTCCTGTGGTCTTCCCCCCGCCTTCCTTTTCTCAGATGGCATTGGGAAGTGGACAGGATGCCAACCATCTGACAGTAACAAGTGTAAGCTCATGAAAAGTGTCTAACAAACTGACATTCAATCTGATACTTCCACTCTCAGTTTTGGCAAGGATTTGAATATATTGCACATATCTCACTAAAACTTTTAGTAGTTAGCTTTCCATTGGAAAGTTGACCACATATTCGTAATTTTTCATATTACTGTCAAAATCTTTTTATGGGCAAAGAGGAGAACACACAGTACATGGGAAACAAAGAATTTATTGTTAGTTCAATTAAGAGGTTTTATACTGTAACAAAAATACAGTAGAGATATTATTATTAGTTACAATAATACTATCACAGTCTAAATGCAAAACAAATCTCATTAGCAATGCAACGGGTAAAAGCCATTATACAAGAAAAACTTTGTAGTATCTACTGTTTTCAGTGTCCTCTGGGTCCTGAGGTTGATAGTTTCAGATGAGGGTGATAAACATCATGAAAGTTATCAGCATCTTGATGTCTTCTCTGGGAGGCATATGATGATAATGATGGCTTGCATGATGTTGACATTGATAGTTTCTTCCTCCTTTCTCCAAGATTTTCTTAAGACCATTGTTATATGTTTTATAACATGCTTTATACCTTGATCTTTCTTCACTGATCTGAAATTCCACATTACCTCTGATTTTAATGCATATGATGCATTGTACTTGTAAGACAATTTTTTTTTTCTTTAATTTTACTGCAAGCACAGTTATTTCCAGCTTTTAATCTTTCATTACTACCATTAACTGACTGCTGGTGAGTTGCTGATAGCCTTGGGGCTTCTAGGATCATCCCAAATTGACACCTTGAAGCAACACCTTCAAGGACTCTGCTCTTATTCTGGTTCAGTCCTCCTTTCCATTGCATCTCAGTGACAATGCAGAAATAATTTGTTCTTACACACCATAAATACTTGAGAGTTTTGTATTTACCATTTTTAGCAATACATATTACACCAAATATATGCCAAACTTAGCAAAAGTAAAATAAAGTAGGTAATACTCACCTGCCCATTAAACAATTTTTTTTACAACTAAGCAAGCTAAGATGAAGCTCCGATACAGCCAAGACAAATCTAGATAAAGCCAGAGAGTTCCTGATGTAGCTTAGTAAAAAATCTGAGGCCTGTTACCAGCAGTGGTAATCCTGTATTTATTGAGCAACAGGGCTACATTCAAGAGCTTTAAACTGTTCGTCACATTAATACTCATGGAAGTAAAATAAACTAGACCAGTTTTTGTCTCTAAAGGGAGATGAGCTGATAGCTCTTTGTAATAACAGGAATATAAAGGTATGGAAATTGTTTCAGTAAGAAGAAAAAATTATTTACACATCAAAAGCCTAAGAGTAGGACATGATTCTTGATGACTTCAGCATTGGAAATCATGCGCATTCCTCGTAAATAAACTGAGGACAAAGGTAGTTAGCAATCATACACATGCTTCTATGATTGCTGCAAAAATATCATCTGGTCTGTCAGTATTAGACATTGTGGTAGTGTGATCAATGCCAGCAACATAAACATGTGAGAGCTTTAATAAGATTTTAAGAAGCAAAAGAGAAGCATTTTTATCACTGTGAGAAATGTTAGAATCTATGGAGGAGAGAAGAATTGTGTAGTATTTTTTAATGGACTGTATGTAAATCTCAAATCACTTTTTTATTTTAAACTGTGACCTACAAAGACCAACAAATGAATTTATTTTCAGGGAGAAAGATTGGTATTGGTCACTTCATAACAGGTTCCTAAGTGTTAATCTTACCTAGTAAAGCAAAACTGAAGCAACACTTTTAGGATATAGAATTTACTGGTATGACAAGAAGGAAAAAAAGAGTTATAATTTTGTATGCTTCATGAATGAATTATATACAAGAGAAAATATCTCAGGGATACTATAGGCCAGTTAGCCTATAGCTGGTGTGAACAACCATTAACATAGATAATCCATGATTGAACATTGAACCTAACTGACAAAATAAAAAGAATACTAGCCATTCTTTTATTTGAAACTCCTTATGTATAATGGAAGGAGGTGAGAAAACCTGAGATAAGTGTCCTTAGATGTAAAACTGAAATTTTATCTATGGGCAGCAGCTCAAAAGTAACAGGTAGAGAGACATTAAAAACTCAAAGAAAGAACCAGAGAACTGATAAAATATGACAAGAACAAAGAATGGACAAAAAAAGAACAATGTGTACTTTTTACTTGAAGACGCTGAAACTACATGGAGTCTTGCAGTATACTGTTTCCAAGTTCCCAACATCCCCAGGATGTTTGGTCAGTAGACTAGGTGTCTTGTTTATGTATCCTGGCTTAGTTTTTTATAAACTGTAAATATATCTAGTAAAGATTTTTGTTAGAGGATCATCTTTTTCTTGGTTGTTGACTGTTCATCTAACAAATTCATGCATGTATTACAAAAAATACATTGGAAGATTAGGATTCCAACTGTAATAATCTACAGGTATTAAAGTAATGGAAGGAAAACCAGAGAGAAACTATAAAAATGTGTTTAGAGCTGAATAAAGGTCTGAGATATTCGGACAAAGGAATCACAGGTAAACTGTTGGGTGAAAGGATAGGAAAAGAAGATCTAGATATACAGGTTATCCTGCCAACTTCTACTTTTTTATTCCAATTCAAGATCTTTAAGCTATGAGTTGACTCAGTGAAAACCCTTTTAGGTCAATCTGTCAATCAATTGACCTATCTACTTACCTATCTACTTCTGTATTTATTTTAGTAGACATTATTTTGACACCCAATTATGTATATAGTCACACCACACCCAGAAACAAAAAGGTCCGAGAAAGACCTTTGACTCTTTGGACTCCCTGTATTGAAAAGCAGTGATTACACTGGTGCTGCAACTAGAGTCTGTACTGAAGAGGGATCCAGCCTTGATGAGACTGGATAATGAAGGAGGGGATGCTCACTATGAGTTTTCAGCAATAGCCAGAAAACATGTATCGAAGCTGGAAAAAGCTCCATTCTTCAGTACAGAGAGTTATATTGCAGTTCAGTAACATCTGATAGTGCATTTCTTATCCCAATAAATTGGCCTTCTAAAAGATCACTCTGCATTTCCTTTGTAGTCATCAAAATAGATTTGATGAATCATTCTTTGAAGGAAGCTATTTGTATTTGTTAACTATAAACAAAGCCTAGGATTATTAGATGAGAATTAGACATCAGATTCTGAGAGGTCTACAGTTCATTCCACCCACATACTGGAAGTAAGTATATGACACAACTGCATTTAGCAAATCTGGTATAAGTTAATAAAATACAATAGCACCAGCTTATTACAGAATTGGACAGACGGTAGATGGAAATCAGTCCATTTCTTTGTCCATTTCATATTCAATGATGTTCAATTAGACATAATTTTCTAATGAAGAATGTCCTTAACATTCAGAATGGGATTAGTATCACCTAACTTACTAACTATATCTGAGGTAGTTATGCTAGGCCCTTGTACAGTATCCACTGTAGTCAGTGGATAGAAACCGTATGGCACAATTCACATAAATACACATATATTCACTGATGATGATGTGCATTGTGCCTGAAAATTCCTATTACTCTCTATGGGATATGAAGACGGCTCATAGTGATTGGCTTAGATAGAGATGTGTAATCTGCAGGCATCTAAATTTGTTTTAAGAATTCCAACCTCAGCTCCAATGGGATTTTATTTGCTAATTACTTAACCCATTTTGCAATATTTGGCCAAACATGAAACAACTACTCTTATTTAACAAAACAAAACAAAACAAAACAAAACAAAACAAAACAAAACAAAACACCTGCCACATAATCTCCACTTGCCTTTGGTAGTTTGAAAGTGTTCCCATTGAAGGTGAGAAGAAAAGTCTTATGGCTTTGAGAGGATTATTTGGCCCAAGTTATTATTCACAGATTGAAAGGTCTTCCATGAGAAAAGGGGAAGCCATAAATTCAAGCAAAAGATCTATCTATAGAGGAAAATAACACAAAGGCTACTCATGAGGACTGATTTTGCTCCTAGTTTTCATGCTGTAACTCACATGAAATGGAATGCAAAAATGAGTCAGTTCTGTTTGCACTTGCTTGCCAAAATGTAGATAGTTAGTTAAAGAAACAGCTGCTGCTGCTGTAGACAAGCTGCTTTGTAGAAATTAATTGTGATTATTAAAAATAATCCTGACCCAGGTCACAGATGCAATGACTTAAGTTCCATTCTAGACATTAATCAGACAACTCTTTTTTTCCTGAAACTGTGAAATCAAGAAGCATACTGTTTGATGAAAACCTCAGTGATGTTTTTGCATGATGCAACTGTTTGAGATATATTTTTTTTATATAGTTAATGTGGGGGTTTTTTGATCACTATGAGATTTTTGGTGTGAAATAAGAGGGAGTTCAAAAGTTTTCCAAAGAAAAATGAAATTGCAGGTTGCTTCAGGACACATTCTGGGTGAAGCTCAATATATTTCCAATCATATATAGGAAAGGAATTTTGTTTGATAAAATATCTTCAGAAAAGGCTGAGTGCTGCAGACAAAAAATGTGCATTCTGAGGGGTTTTCTTGTTTGGTTGGACTTTTTTTTTTTTTTTTCTTAACAATCGTGTTGCTGTGTCCAAGTTAATTGTTAGGTTTTATATGTATGTGTAGATATCCGTAGCTTATATAAGTTTTGGCACCATAAAGATTTCTATAGTTCTAAAAGATATAACCACTTCAAGCTTCCAGCCTCATATTAATGTAGGGATATCAAGAGACTTTCTTTGTGGACTGCTAACTGAATAACTACCAATACCATGTTTTTTACAGATTTTCTGGCCTGTAACAAAGTTTGGAAAATGAATTTCTGTCAAATCTGTTTTGGTAATTACCTGATATTTATTAGCACTTTCTTCATATTGGTCACCATCAACTAAAGAGGCAACTTATGTCAAGTCTTGACACAAGTCAAAAGTGGGTAAACCTTAATTTTAAAGAGAAAGAACATTGGTTTTGTCCTTATAAAATACATCAAAGGATATGACATTAAGCTGGAGGTCACTAGTAGGATCATTGCTAGACTGCAGTAGGAGAAAATATCCTTTGTATCAGAAAAAAGAGAAAAAGCATTCAATATTTCTCATTAACTTCCCATTTTCCTCTCAGGTTTCAAGTTCCATGAGTGCCTCTCTCTTTACTTTTTCTTATTCCGTCCTTTCTAGTTTTCCTTTTTTTTTTTTATTTTGTCATCTTAGAGTAGACTCTGATCCCTTTTTTACTGAATTCAGTTAAAAATAATTAAGTTAAAATTAATAAACTTTGTTAAATAAAATTCAATTAAAATTATAAACCCTGTGAAAGGTTCTCTTTGTACCCCTTAAGGTGATGGAAGTGTCTACCGCTCTCTAATTGCCCAGTTTTAATGATCTAATGTAGGGAGTTCTACATATTTTCTCAAAGCAGCTTCAACTGTATACGTTTCAGAAGTGCTTAAATAAAAGTGACAAGCATTTAGGATGTGTGGTTAGTTCCCTCATTGGCCCCTTACTCAGATGACTCCTTCTGTACACATTTGGTAGAAACTCTTCTGCCTCTCAGAGAGCTGTATTTCTTTTCTTAATCTTGTAAAACTTTTTTTCCTTAAGTGGGGTTGTGTTTATTTTCCAGCAGAAAAAAAAAAAAGTCAGTTTCTATATATGGTCTCCCACCAGAAAATACTTTCAAGTTGAAGTTAAAATTGTAAACAAATTGTGTTGGAAATGTTTCTCAGAATTGATATATAAAACCAGTAATGACACACTACCTTTTCCAACACTATTCTGTTTGCACAAGATTATGAGAATTGAAGACTCAAATAAATTCCCTTGACTATCTGAGGAAAACTTACCTCACATATATCTGTTAGTAAAAAATTATCTTTAAGAATTAGTTACTGGTGTCTAAGGAATTCCTGTTCAGATTTTTATAGTATAAATAAACCTCAAAGAACCAGATCACTATCAAATCAACATCCCAGTCATAACAATGGAATAAGAAAAAAACCCTGTAATAATAATTGTTATAGAATTACAACCATAACCAAAGGAGAAAGAAAACCATCTTCTCTCATGTCTGAAACAGAACACTTCTAGAGACAATGTTTCTTTGGGTTTTGTGGTTGGTTTTTTTTTTGTTTTTTTTTTTTTTTTTGTTAGTTTGTTTATTTAAATTTCTTAATTTTTTTTAAGATTTGAAACTAAGGAAAACTTGAATTTGGATCTTCTGTGTCCTAGATAGGTGCCCTAACCAGTAGTCCTGGCTGGAAAAAAAGAAGACGAAAATGTCTCCTTGCCCCAGTTTTTTGTTTTGTGAATATTAGTTAAATCCAGACTTTGCACTTTCTGTCTAAAAGACATACATGGAAATGAGATGAGATGAGATGAGATGAAAATAATAAAATTATTTCCCTATTGTTATCACCGCCCATTCTCCACTTTGGTAAGAAAGCATGAAAGTGGCTTTTATTTAGTTTAAACAGCATTTTTTTTGTTGTTGTTGTTTCTTACATCAAGACACCAAACAGTCACTGCTTGGCACATTCATACTCAAATCCACTTGTCAGATATTGCTGCTACCCCTGGATCCTGCTAGGTGCTGCACTCATATGCTTTAGATAAACTTTACCCAAATAGCCTGGAAAATAATCTGAACTTTTTCTAAAACTCCACTGCTACTGTTATTAATATATTAGATGAGTTTTTCACAGAATTCCAAGGAGGAGAAGCAATCTGTTTTAAGTATTTTAGTTTGTCTTTTTCTTTTCTTTTTTTCCCTTCTCCTCTCCTCTCCTCTCCTCTCCTCTCCTCTCCTCTCCTCTCCTCTCCTCTCCTCTCCTCTCCTCTCCTCTCCTCTCCTCTCCTCTCCTCTCCTTTCCTTTCCTTTCCTTTCCTTTCCTTTCCTTTCTTTCCTTTCCTTTCCTTTCCTTTCCTTTCCTTTCCTTTCCTTTCCTTTCCTTTCCTTTCCTTTTCCTTTCCTTTCCTTTCCTTTCCCTTTCCATGGTTGTTTTACTGCTTAAGTTTTGCTCTTTGATGTAAATTTAAGAAAACTCTCACCCTTGAAAAAATTTCTTTAAGCTTTATAATATAGATTTTGTAGGTTTTACAATTTTGTAGTTTTCACCTACTTTTATCTATTGTGTAGTGTGCATGGTGTTCTCTGCATCAAAATGAGAGACACATTGAAATGACAGTAAAGAAAGTTGACAAAGATCATGTGACTGACTCCTGAGCCAACCAGGAGTACTGATTATCTTTTCCTTTTATAAATCCAATATATTAAATTTCAGAGCATAGTTAAGTATCTGATAGGAACAATTATTAACTAGGTCACCAGTTTTCTCTCTCTTTCAGGCTGGAGTTGTCTCTCAAACTGGAAAGTAAAACTACATATTGGAAAAACCCTAGCAGATTAATTTTTCCTAAATTTATCCATATTAAATCTGTGTACCTATTTAAACTATTTAGATTTCTATTCAGTCAAAAGGCAAAAAAAGTGATGCAATAAAAGAAACATATTATTAATAGGTGACTTAAGAGCAGAACAGATCATAGAACAGATATCTAGACTTTAGATAAATAAAGTCATATGCATTGCAGAGAAGCTTAAACTTGCTTTTAGGTTTTTGGCCACAAGATATCATCCTCCTCTATGAAGACCATTGTTTTTAGGCATACTTGCACTGTATGTAATTTGTTTTGGATGGTTGGCTAGTTTGTGGTTTAAACAGGGAGCAGGGGTTACTGACCTTGCTTTATACATAAACCAAATCTTTAAGTCTAGAAAAACACTGCAAAATTAGATGTCAGTCTCTTAAGGTCTTGCTGTGAGTAGACAGATAGTGCAACAGTACTCCTCAAAGAAATATTCTCTAACAGACTGTTTGATATCTTTATTGAGGCACACAAACAAGAACAGTAAAAGCATTTTCTTGAATATAATTTAGGATCTGTTCCAAGGTTAGGTCAAAGATTGTTTCATCTAGATTTTTTGCAATGGAATGTCGGAGTAGTGATAGGACAATAATATATTTCGGCCTAACACTAAAATAAATATGCTGAAATGATTAGTTATTCTTCCAAAGTAGACTCAGTCATCCATCAATATCATTGGAAAGCATTGACTAAACTATTCAAATGTTCCCAGGTATTTCTAAACCCTGGGCTGGATGAATGCACAAGTAACAGTCATACTTTGCAATTCTGTGACATTTCCCCTGTATCTTTAAAAATCCTTGGAGTAGTAATAACTCTTTTCTGTACCTTTGAGACATTTACAAGTTAATTCAGTCCTTTCTTAGGTGAAATAAAGGGAATTGTTTAACTGACAACACCAGATGAAAGTGAAAATTAAGAGAAACTGAAAATGGCTTAAAGAAATACATGTTGCACCTAAGTTTCCATTTAACCAGGATGTTAAATGTTGGATATTGAGTCAACAGCTCAATATCCAAGTGGTAACCAGTAACAAGTGGTGTCCATCAAGGGTCCATACTGGGACCAATGCTATTTAATATCTTCATTAATGACATAGATGGGATTGAGTACGCCTTCAGAAAGTTTGCAGATGACACCAAGCTGAGTGGTGCAGTCAATACACTAGAGAGAAGAGATGCCATCCAGAGCAGACCTTGACAAGGCTTGAAGAGTGGGCCCATGTGAACCTCATTAAGTTCAAAAAGGCCAAGTGCAAGGTGCTGTACGTGGGTCAGGGCAATCATCAGCATCAATACAGACTGAGAGATGAATGGATTGAAAGCATCCCTGAGGAGAAGGACTTAGGGATACTGGTGGATGAAAAATGGGATATGAGCTGGTCATGTGCGTTTGCAGACCAGAAAGCCAATCGTATCCTGGGATGCATAAAAAGAAGCATGGCCAGCAGTTGGACAGAGGTGATTGTCTCCCTCTACTCTGCTCTTGTGAGATGCCACCTGGAGTACTGTGTCCAGCTCTGGTGCTCCCAGCACAAGAAAGACATGGACCCTTTAGAGAGGGTCCAGGGGAGGACCACAAAAACAGACAGAGGGCTGGAGCACCTCTCCTATGAAGACAGTCTAAAAGAGTTGGGGTTGTTCAGCCTGGAGAAGAGAAGGTTCTGGGGAGACCTTATTGTGGGTTTTTAATATATAAAGGTGTCTTATAAGAAAGATGGAGAGACTTTTTACCAGGGCCTGTAATGGGAGGACAAAGGGCAATGATTTTAAATTGAAAGAGGGTAGATTTAGATTAGATATAAGGAAGAAATGCTTTATAATAAGGATGATGAGACATTGGAACTGGTTGCTTAGTGGTTGCTCAGAAAAGTTGTAGATACCCCATCCCTGGAAGCATTTGAAGTCAGGTTGGACAGGGCTTTGAGCAACTTGATTTAGCTGAAGATGTCCCTGCCCATGGCAGGGGATTTGAGCTACACAATCTTTAGATAACCCTTTCAAATCAAACCATTCCATGATTCTAATGTAAATTTTTGGAAAGTTTAATTTCCTCTCCTGTACTTCCTATCCCATGGGGTCAAATATATGTAAGTAAGGCAAGTATTGACTAGAGAAATGTCGATACTTGACTAATGACCAACATACATCCTCAATATCCATAATCTTTATTGTATTTTAGGTAATCTATACTATATATAATATTCTAATTCAATGAAAATGTGTTAATTAATAGTCATGGTGCATGTATTGTTACTAAAACTACTACTTGAATTTCACAATATATAACATTTAAGAAGCTTCTGGTGATCATCTTCTTGTATCCTGAATCATTCTGCAAATGTTTTTTTTTTTTTTTTTACTTATTCATTCAGGTACATAAAACAATACATGCATATGTATGCAGGATAAGTCAGTTAAGACTTACTAGAAAAATTCACAGAAACAAGCTTTAAAGTTAAGTTTACATACTTCTGATTAACTTTAAAGGCTGAGAAAAGTAAGAACTTTTTTCAACAGATTCGTACTTGCTTTTATTATCTCTCTGTTTTAAAAGCAGAACAACCAGAGCTTTAATGGCAGCATTGCTGGTGACTATTGCTGTGTAGGAAAAAGTTTTCATGGTTTGACAAATGCTTTATATTATATATACATTTATTTTTCATACAGTGCTTTTGTTCCTGAAGAAATAGACATGTACAAAGCTTTCATCATACACTAGCCAGGCCATATCTGCTCCTGCCAAGATGTACTGCCATATTTTGTCAATTGCCCCTTCAGTTTATTCTCTTGCCTATCTCAGGCAGGACACTTATCTCTGCAACACAAAATGCTTTTGCATATATTGTGATACTGTGTAACTAATGATATACATGAAATGCAGGCTATCCAGATGAAGGAGCAAAGGAATCAATTTTAGCTTTGGTTAACCAATGTCTTTTTTTGACACAAACCCACATGCTAGTAACAGAAGAAGCACTGTCAGTTAAGAAGAACAGAATAGCATTCTGAGGCACCCTTGCTGTTTTCCCACAGTTTTTAGTAGTTTCATTCCACTAACAGCTTTCTGGAGAGAAGTGCAAAAGCTAGACAAGAGACAGCACATTACTGGAAGAGAGATGGATGTCAGGATGTCACATCAGAAGCAAAGAGACAGACCAGACAGATTAGGCAGTCACAGGGGCACATTTCAGTTAAATTTACAGTCTCTCAAACTCAGGCCATGATTATGATCTGACTGTGACAGTCATAGCAATTAAATGACAGTGAAAGGGGAATCAGGACCACTGAATTCAGTGAAGTTGCTCTTGGTCTACAGCAATGAAACCCTAGAATGGAAATTCTAAGTCTGTATTAGGGATTTAAAAACCAAAATTCTCAATCCTCATTTACATACTTTTCACATGGATTTTCATAACGTAAATGGATTAATCAGAGGCAGAAAGAAGTCTAGTTCTCCCCCACTGTAACAGCAGTTGCAGTGATGAGCTGACAGCAAACGCATAGGAGCCAAATTAACCTACTTTGAGAAATAAAGAAACTGAGGAAGAAGTCAAGCAAAGAAGCTAGGAGGCCAACATGGATGACAAAAGATCTTCTAGAAAAACTCAAATGGAAGAAGAAGGTTTACAGTATGTGGAAAAAGGGACTGGCCGCTTGGGAGGAATATAGGAATGTTGTCAGGGTATGCAGAGATGCAACGAGGAAGACCAAGGCCCACTTGGAACTAAACCTGGCAAGGGATGTCAAGGATAACAAGAAGGGCTTCTTCAAATTCATCAGCAGTAAAAGGAAGACTGAGGAAACTGTGGGCCTACTGCTGAATGAGGTGGGTGCCCTGGTGATGCAGGATGCAGAGAAGGCTGAGTTACTGAATGCCTTCTTTGCTTGTGTCTTTACTGCTAAGGCTGGCCCTGAGGCATCTCAGCCCCCAGAGGTGAGAGAAAAAACCTGGAGAAAGGAAGACTTCCCCTTGGTTGAGGAGGATTGGGTCAGAGATCACCTAGGCAAACTGGATCCTAGCAAATCCATGGGCCCCAACAGGATGCATCCACGAGTGCTGAGGGAGCTGGCAGATGTTCTTGCCAAGCCACTCTCCATCATCTTTGAAAGGTCATGGAGGACAGGAGAGGTGTCCAAGGACTGGAGGGTAGCCAATGTCACTCCAATCTTCAAAAAGGGCAAGGAGGAGGACCCGGGAAACTACAGGCCAGTCAGCCTCACCTCCATCCCTGGAAAGGTGATGGAACAGTTCATCCTGGAGGTCATCTCCAGGCATGTAGAGGAAAAGAAGGTTATCAGAAGTAGTCACCATGGATTCACCAAGGGAAGATCATGCTTCACCAACCTGATAGCCTTCTGTGATGGTGTGACTGGCTGGGTAGATGAAGGGAGAGCAGTGGATGTGGTTTATCTTGACTTCAGTAAGGCATTTGACACTGTCTCCCATAACATCCTCGTGGATAAGCTAAGGAAGTGTGGGTTAGATGAGTGGACAGTGAGGTGGATAGAGAACTGGCTGAACGGCAGAGCTCAGAGGGTCGTGATCAACAGGGCAGAGTCTGGTTGGAGGCCTGTAACTAGCGGTGTTCTCCAGGGGTCTGTGCTAGGTCCAGTCTTGTTCAATATATTCATCAATGACCTGGACAAAGGGACAGAGCAAGTTTGCTGATGATACCAAGCTGGGAAGAGTGGCTGGTAGACCAGAAGGCTGTGCTGCCATCCAATGAGACCTGGACAGGATGGATAACTGGGCCCAGGGGAACATAATGAAATTGAACAAAAACCAGTGTAGGGTCCTGCGGCTGGGGAGGAACAACCCCATGCACCAGTACAGGTTGGGGGTTGACCTGCTGGAGAGCAGCTCTGTCGAGAAGGATCTGGGAGTGCTGGTGGACAGCAGGTTGACCATGAGCCAGCAATGAGCCCTTGTGGCCAAGAAGGCCAACGGTATCCTGGGGTGCATCAAAAGGAGTGTGGCCAGCAGGGCAAGGCAGGTTATCCTCCCTCTCTAGTCCTCTCTAGTCCGCTCACATCTGGAGTACTGCATCCTGTTCTTGGCTCCCTAGTTCAAGAAAGACAGGGAACTACTGGAACAAGTCGAGCATAGAGCTACCAAGATGATCAGGGGACTGGAGCATCTTATGAGGAAAGTCTGAGAGACCTGGGTTTGTTTAGCCCGGAGAAGAGATGACTGAAGGGGGATCTTATCAATGCTCATAACTGTCTAAAGGGTGGGTGTCAAGAGGATGGGGCGAGACTTTTCAGTGGTGCCCATTGAGAGGCCAAAGGGCAATGGGCACAAATTGGAACACAAGAAGTTCCACATGAATATGAGGAAAAACTTTACTGTGAGGCTGACAGAGCACTGGAACAGGCTGCCCAGAGAGGTTGTGGAGTCTCCTTCTCTGGGAATATTCAAAACCCCCTTGGACATGGTCCTGTGCATCCTGCTGTAGGTGTACCTGCTCAAGCAGGGGGGTTGAACGAGATGATCTCCAGAGGTCCTTTCTAACCCCTACCATTCTGTGATTATGTGATTCTGTGATATCTCTGTTGTACATCAAATAGCAAGTTTTTGTCACCACATAGCCTAGTCAAAGGTCTATGTCACTTGATAGAAAGGGATAGTGGTGTAGCCCAGCTCCTGTATCCAAATTCCAGCAGGATCTCCCACCCCTGATTAATTCCACGTGCTTGTTTATTTCTCAGCTGCTGTGTAATCAGGAGACATATTTCATATACGTATGTTAACCTACAATATCTGCTGCAAAATACCTTCACTTGGCAAGTATTTTAAGTATCATGTTAATTGGCAGCTGCATATATACAATATCACTGCTGTCAGAAATAACTGCAAAGCTGTTAACTATGGAAACTAATAATTGCTGCTTTGTTGTTAATAGGAAAAATATTTAACATGTAAATTATAAATAAATTAAATTAAAAAAATCTTACTAAAAAGAGCTCTAAATAATAATTAAAATTTCAGCTTCATACCCCAAAAGGAAAATTCTTAGAAAGAAAGAATTTTGACAGTTGTAAAATAACAGCTATATATTGGGTCCAATAAAATAATCACAGTAATCAGCTAAGTTAACAGAATGTGATACATCTGTCAAGCACTGCCAAACACCACACACAGCTCAATTTCAAAACAGAATAACCTAACATGAGTATCTAGAAATCCATATAGAAGTATACACATGTTGGATGAAGATCCTAAAAATGTGCTTGTGTGCCCAACTTAAGTCACTGGACTTGTCTGGAAATGGGTCCTCAAGTGTTCTATATTTGAGTAGGTATATATGAAAGAATGATGTTAGCAGATTTGCCAGCACTCCTAATCCAATTCATCTACTAAGTTCAGCAGAACTCACCACCCTTGGCTTCTTGCCTCAGAACACTTAATTAACTTGGCCCCTATTTGTGATTTTCAAGTGAAAGATGCCTAGCTTATTAACTAGCTCTGCAAAATCATAAATACACTACTTAAATATGGAGACAGATTCTTGAATTTTCTCCCAGGTACTATTATGACAACATAACAGAGATGCAAATAGGCCCTTTTTCTTTTATAATGATTTATCCAGAAAGGTATCATAATAGTAAACACAACAACAATAGGATTGACTTTCCCACTTTTTTTGGGGATCCTGTTATTCCTACATGATAAACAATTCTTTGGGGAGTGCAGCTGTTTGGTATTGATTAGAGCTTATCGTAAGCTACACTAATCTGGTTAGAAAATCACAAAACCAGAACAGAACCTGAACACAAAAGGAATCCAGGCCTAACTAAAAAAGTGTGTGCAACTGAAAGCAGCACAGATGAAGGAAAGAACAGAACATTAATTTTGTATGTCTTTTGATGCCCTTCTACAAATTCCTCATACTTTATGTCAATGCTGTTATGGTTTTTGGTTCTTACTGTTTCTTGTTGTTGTTTAAATAATTAAGTAGCACTATTATATTAAATAATTTTCTTTTCAAATTAATTTATTATAATTATGAATTATAAAATAAAATATTTTAAATATTAACATAATATTAGGTTTACATTTATAACCAGGGGATGGTTAGAATGTGTTTCCTGCTGGGTAAGTTATATCTGAAGAAGCTAGGTACAGTCCTTCTCCAGAACACAAGAAATCTGAAGCATGTAATCTTTTTGTGAAACTTGTCTTTCTTGTAACTAGACAGGATATCAACCTCATGTAACCAATGTAAATGCCAAACTTCAATACTTTTCTCATCCTGAGGACATCCAATCCCAAATTGCCTTTCTTTTTTCTTTCTACTAAGAAATTTGTCCATGAGGTTATCTACGGCCTGGGGGGGAAGGGAGTAAAAAGCTCTTCATCTCTCCCACAGCCATATCACTGAAGTAAAAAATATGAGTCATATGATGAGAAGCCAAACAAACATGTGCATAAATAACCCTGTAACTCTGTAGTTGCAGTGTTTTTCTCAGTCATGCCTGAGCTCTGTAGGAACCTGGTGGGAATATGCCTTCTTTTTTTTTTTTTTTTACTTTTTTTTAATTCAATGAAAACGATACATAAAATGAAGAAGGGGGAGATCCAACACGTTTCAGCTTAGTTTTCTTTCTAAGTATGCTAGAAACATGTTCCTCTATTCATATTCCTTTTGGCTCCATAACTATTGCATTCCTGTTTGCTTAAGGGTAACAAAGAAAAACAGGACAACAAAGTCAGGGATTTGTGCCTTTTTACCTCATTACAGCTCCTGCAGTTTCTGCTTGCCAGAATACTGAACAGTCTTCTGCTTCATACAACAGTTACCACATTATAAAATCCACTTAACTCCCTTTCTTTTCAATGTCAGGGTGGAAATATTTTCCTTCTACAACTCTCTTCCTTGACATACCCAGTGCATGCTTGTGGCATCTTCACTCCATCTAGTATCGGCAGCATGAGTCAGCACAGTAGCTGAAGCTGACTCAGACTGACAGCACTTGACTGATGATACATGGCTAAGTACATAGAAGCTCCTTGATGGAAATTACTTTAATGAATAATTTTAATATGCCTGATGCTGGTAGACTACTTGAATGTGAGATACTGAACCTCTTCAATCAAGAAAAATTAAACTGAGTTGGTGGCTGAGGTAGTATAAGGAAAAACAGCTGCTATAGCTTGTGTTACAACATCTGCTTTTATTGTCTGTAGCTGTTCTGGTAATATTTTTGCCCCACCTTCTTGCATAAAACAAATGAGGAGGTAGATAAAGAAGTCAGTATGAATATATGGGAAGGACTGTTACAGGAGAAGAAAACACTGACATTTCTACTCTCCTGTTGTCCTTTTTCATCACAGTTTTGTCTTTAGATCTCCTATGTTTTTATCATTGTCATGGTTTAGCCCCAGTCAGCAACTAAGCACCACACAGCCGCTCGCTCACTCCCCCCAGCCCAGTGAGAAAGGGGAGAATCAGAAGAGTAAAAGTGAGAAAACTCCTGGGTTGAGATAAACACAGTTTAATAGGCAAAGCAAAAGCCACGCGTGCAAGCAAAGCAAAAGAAGGAATTCATTTACTACTTCCCATCGGCAGGCAGGTGTTCAGCCATGCCCAGGAAAGCAGGGCTCCATCACGCGTAACGGTTACTTGGTGTTGTGGTTTAGCCCCGGTCAGCAGCTAAGCACCACACAGCTGCTCGCTCACTCCCCCCACCCCTGTGGGATGGGGGAGAGAATTGGAAGGGCCAAAGTAAGAAAACTCGTGGGTTGAGATAAGAACAGTTTAATAATTAGAATAAAACAGCAATAATACTAATATAATGAAAAGGAAAATAATGAGCGAGAGAAAGATGAAACCTTGGAAGAAGAGGAAAAAAAAACAAAACTAAACAACAAGTGCTGCAACTGCTCACCACCCGCCGACCGACGCTGCTGGTCCCCAAGCCACGATCGCTGCCTCCCCCGGCCAACTCTTCCCAGTTAATATACTGGGCATGACGTCACATAATATGGAATACCCTCTGGCCAATTCGACTCAGCTCTCCTGGTTGCATCCCCTCCCCTCCCGGCTTCTTGTGCATCTGGCAGAGCATGGGAAGCTGGAAAAGTCCTTGACTCTTGTAAACACTACCCAGCAACAACTAAAACACCAGGGTGTTATCAACATTATTTACATACCAAGTCTAAAACACAGCACTATGCTAGCTACAGTGAAGAAAAATCAACTATCCCAGCTAACACCATGACAGTATCCACCCCTTATTCCATACCGTTTATGTCATGCTCAGGTCTCATACTATCCAATATGACCTCAATAACCACCACCCGCCTCCCCATCCTTTGATAACATACACAAATATCATTTATCATTCCCTTAGTCTATGGACCATCCCTGTAGAATGTCTGTAGAGGGTCCACACATGTCCATTGAGTTCATTTAGTCCATAACTTTGGGCTCCATCTATCGCAACAGTCTTTCAAGGCCGGAGAGATGGTCTGTGTGGTGTTGGATTGTTGCATGCTGAAGCCAGTCTTTGTTCCACCACCGCTACATGTTGCTTGGTTCAATCAAAGTTCATTCTTCATTAATTTTGGAAATTCTTACTATGATACCATTGATACAGCATATAGCAACCATAGGAGTGATGACATACAATATCATATAGCAATTAACAGCATACCGTTCAGTTCATTGGCTATTTTCACCCAAAATCAAATCCCCTTGAGGCGCACATTGAACTCCTCCATCCTCCCGCATCACCCACCAAGTGCACCCAGGTCCTCGAGCAAAAGCAATCCCACGAATGGGTTTGCCTTTGCCTGAGACAGGAATAACCCAGACGGTTTTCCCCAGCATATTTTTTACATGCACTACAGGGACTTTATCCCCTTCCACAGCACGTAATAGTTCTGACTGGGCAGGCCCAGCTCGATTGGCAGATCCCCTAGTGTTGACTAACCAGGTGGCTTTTGCTAAATGTGTATCCCAGTGTTTGAATGTCCCACCCCCCATTGCTCTCAGTGTAGTCTTTAACAGTCCATTGTATCGTTCAATTTTCCCAGAGGCTGGTGCATGATAGGGGATGTGATACACCCACTCAATGCCATGCTCTTTGGCCCAGGTGTCTATGAGGTTATTTCGGAAATGAGTCCCGTTGTCTGACTCAATTCTTTCTGGGGTGCCATGTCGCCATAAGACTTGTTTTTCAAGGCCCAGGATAGTGTTCCGGGCGGTGGCATGGGGCACGGGATATGTTTCCAGCCATCCGGTGGTTGCTTCCACCATTGTAAGCACATGGCGCTTGCCTTGGCGGGTTGGTGGCAGTGTGATATAATCAATCTGCCAGGCCTCCCCATATTTATACTTCAGCCATCGTCCTCCCTACCACAGAGGTTTTACCCGCTTGGCTTGCTTGATTGCAGCGCATGTTTCACATTCATGGATGACCTGTGCAATAGTGTCCATGGTCAAGTCCACCCCTCGGTCACGAGCCCATCTGTATGTTGCATCTCTTCCTTGATGGCCTGAGGTGTCATGGGCCCACCGAGCTATAAATAGTTCACCTTTATGTTGCCAGTCTAGATCTACTTGAGCCACTTCAGTCTTAGCAGCCTGATCCACCTGTTGGTTGTTCTGATGTTCTTCAGTGGCCCGACTCTTGGGGACATGAGCATCCACATGACGTACCTTCACAACCAGGTTCTCCACCCGGGCAGCAATATCTTGCCACAATGCAGCAGCCCAGAGGGGTTTGCCTCTGCGCTGCCAGTTGTTCTGCTTCCATTGCTGTAACCACCCCCACAGGGCATTTGCCACCATCCAGGAGTCAGTATACAGATAGAGCACTGGCCATTTTTCTCGTTCAGCAATGTCTAAAGCCAGCTGGATGGCCTTTACTTCTGCAAACTGACTTGATTCACCTTCTCCTTCAGCAGTTTCTGCGACTTGCCGTATAGGACTCCATACAGCAGCCTTCCATCTCCGATGCTTTCCCACCAGACAGAACCCATCAGGGAACAGGGCATATTGCTTCTCATTTTCTGGTAGTTTATTATACAGTGGGGCCTCTTCAGCACATGTCACCTCCTCCTCTGGTGACATTCCAAAATCTTTGCCTTCTGGCCAGTCCATGATCACTTCCAAGATTCCTGGGCGACTGGGGTTTCCTATTTGAACCTGTTGGGTGATCAGTGTGACCCCCTTACTCCACGTAGCATCAGTTGCGTGATGTGTAGAGGGGACCCTCCCTTTGAACATCCAGCCCAGCACTGGCAGTCGAGGTGCCAGGAGGAGCTGTGCTTCAGTACCGATCACTTCTGAAGCAGCTCGAACCCCTTCATATGCTGCCAATATCTCTTTTTCAGTTGGAGTGTAGCGTGCTTCGGACCCTCTGTATCCCCGACTCCAGAACCCTAGGGGCCGACCTCGGGTCTCCCCTGGTGCTTTCTGCCAGAGGCTCCAGGTAGGGCCATTGTCCCCGGCTGCAGTGTAGAGCACGTTTTTTACGTCTTGTCTTGCTCGGACTGGCCCAAGGGCTACTGCATGAATTATCTCCTGTTTAACTTGCTCAAAGGCCTGTCATTGCTCAGGGCCCCACTTGAAATCATTCTTCTGGGTCACTTGATAGAGAGGGCTTACAATCAGACTGTAATTTGGAATATGCATTCTCCAAAAACCCACAACGCCTAAAAAAGCTTGTGTTTCCTTTTTGCTAGTTGGTGGAGACATGGCTGTTATTTTGTTGATCACATCCATTGGGATCTGCCGACGTCCATCTTGCCATTTTATTCCCAAAAACTGAATCTCCTGTGCAGGTCCCTTCACTTTACTTTGTTTTATGGCAAAATCGGCCTTCAGAAGGATTTGGACTATTTTCTTCCCTTTCTCAAAAACATCTTCTGCTGTGTTGCCCCACACGATGATGTCATCAATGTACTGAAGGTGTTCCGGAGCTCCACCCTGTTCCAGTGCAGTATGGATCAGTCCATGGCAAACGGTAGGGCTGTGTTTCCACCCCTGGGGCAGTCGATTCCAGGTGTACTGGACACCCCTCCAAGTGAAAGCAAACTGTGGCCTGCACTCTGCTGCCAAAGGGATTGAGAAGAATGCATTAATGATATCAATTGTGGCATACCACTCGGCTGCCTCTGACTCCAGTTCGTATTGAAGTTCTAGCATGTCCAGCACTCAGTGGCAGTGTGACTTCGTTCAGGCCATGATAGTCTACTGTTAGTCTCCGCTCTCCATTAGACTTCCGCACTGGCCATATGGGACTGTTGAAGGGTGAACGGGTCTTACTGATCACTCCTTGGCTCTCCAGTCAACAAATGATCTCATGGATGGGAATCAGGGAGTCTCGGTTGGTGCGGTATTGCCGCCGGTGCACTGTTGTGGTGGCAATTGACACCTGTTGTTCTTTGACCTTCAGCAACTCCACAACAGGTGCTGCGGCTGCTCCAAGCCCAACGACAGGCACTGTGACCACTCAAACCCCCACAACAGGCACTGCGGCTCCTCCAAGCCCGACGACAGGCACTGTGACCACTCAAACACCCACAACAGACATTGAAGTTGAATCAGAGAATCAACCCATGCCAGTATCAGCTGCCCCTACACGAAAGAAGAAATCTTGGAAGAGAAAGTCAACTCATTTAGAAAAGGATGATGGAGAAGTAGTGCCATCATGAGGAGAGGAGAAGGAAGAGGAAGAACTCTTACAAGAGACGGAAACTACCAGATCCTTATCCTTAAGTGAGCTACGAGATATACGAAAAGATTTTGGCCATCATGTAGGTGAGCATGTTGTCACCTGGCTGCTCCGATGCTGGGGTAATGGGGCCAGTAGCCTGGAATTAGAGGGTAAGGAAGCCAAAAAACTGGGATCCCTTTCTAGGGATGGGGGCATTGACAAAGCAATTGGAAAAGGGACACAAGGCCTCAGCCTCTGGAGGCGACTCCTGTCTGCTCTGAAAGAAAGGTATCCCTTCAAGGAAGATGTTATATATCGCCCAGGAAGATGGACCACCATGGAGAAAGGTATCCAGTACCTGAGAGAATTAGCTGTGCTTGAGGTGATTTATGGTGACCTGGGTAGTGAACAGTCATCCAAAGATCCAGATGAAGCCCAGTGCACACGACCCATGTGGCGGAAGTTTGTACGGAGCGCACCATCATCCCATGTAAACTCCCTGGCAGTAATGTCCTGGAAAGATGAAGAGGCACCTATGGTAGAGGATGTGATTGATAAACTCTGGGATTATGAAACACATGTCTCTCCCTCCCTCATCTCAGCTGTGGAGAAATTGTTGTCCCGGGAGGTTCAGCAACTCAAAGAAGATATGTCCTACTCCCTACCTGTATGGACCAGTATCTCGGCCATTAGGAGTAAGCGTCCTTCTGCTCACGAGAGAAGATACACACCACGGGGCACCCTATGGTTTTACCTGCGTGACCATGGAGAGGACATGAGGAAGTGGGATGGAAAACCTACCTCGACCCTGGAGGCACGGGTACATGAGTTGCAAGGAAAAACAACCATTCAAGGGGGGACCTCCAGGAGAGTTGCTGCTCCAGTTTCCAGTAGGCAGTTCCCCAGACAGAGGAGTAGAAGCGCTGATTCTATCTGTGATCTTAATAGAGAGACTTCTGATTCCCGTTCACAAGATCTGGAGTGGGAAACCTGCAACTGGAATTAGAGGGGCCCTGCCTCCAGCCAGGTGGAGGAAAGGGACAACCGGGTTTACTGGACTGTGTGGATCCGATGGCCTGGCACATCTGACCCACAGGAGTATAAGGCTCTAGTGGACACCGGTGCACAGTGCACCCTAATGCCATCAAACTATGTAGGGGCAGAACCCATTTGTATTGCTGGAGTGACAGGGGGATCCCAAGAGCTAACTGTATTGGAGGCTGAAGTGAGCCTAACTGGGAATGAGTGGCAAAAGCACCCCATTGTGACTGGCCCAGAGGCTCCGTGCATCCTTGGCATAGACTACCTCAGGAGAGGGTATTTCAAGGACCCAAAAGGGTACAGGTGGGCTTTTGGTATAGCTGCCTTGGAGACAGAGGGAATTAAATAGCTATCTACTTTGCCCGGTCTTTCAAAGGACCCTTCTAAAACACAGCACTATACTAGCTACAGTCAAGAAAATCAGCTATCCCAGCTAAAACCGTGACACTTGGGAAGACAAATGCCATCACTCCAAATGTCCCCCCCTTCCTTCTTCTTCCCCCAGCTTTATATACTGAACGTGATGTCGTATGGTATGGAATATCCCTTTGGTCAGTTTGGGTCAGCTGTCCCAGCTGTGTCCCCTCCCAGCTTCTTGTGCACCCGGCAGAGCATGGGAAGCTGAAAAAGTCCTTGACTACTTTAAGCACTACTTCGCAACAACTAAAACATCTCCACATTATCAGCACTGTTTTCAGCATAGATCCAAACCATAGCCCCACACTAGCTACTATGAAAAAAATTAACTCTATCCCAGCTGAAACCAGGACAATCATAATTCTCCCAAAAGTCCCCCAACCAGTATAAAAAAAATAACAATAATAACAGTTCCAGCAGAAGTTTAGCTTGTAAATAAGTTCCAATTAAAAACTCAAATTGGCAGCACATTGTGAGCTAATGAACCAACACAGAGCCCCACTGATTAGAGATAGGATAACATTCAGGCCCCAGTTTTAAATAGGCAGCCTGTGGGCAAACTGTTATAACCATATGGAGCTCCACTGACTTCACATAGGCTAAAGCTGAGAGCCTGATCCTGCACAGTGCTGTCACAGTACTGACAATCCCAACTGCAAAATCCAAGGTCCAGATTCATCCCATCAAACTTTAGAGATCTGAGTCATTACACTTAGGAGTAAAGTGCCCTTAGGCTACAATAACCCTCCGGAGAAGAACAGAGACCTGACTCATTTAGGTCCCCACAGGGAGAGACAACAGCCTCACAGATCCTAAATCAAAAGCATAAATTTAAATGAAACAAATTCAGGCTTTGCTTTATACACTTATTCAGGGAGCAAACATAATTGGATTTGTTTCTGTGATGTGTTTGATGAACTTTTGAATGGAATAAATGCATATGGGTACAAATAACTGGGTTTCTAGAACATTTAGAGTAGCCACTCTGACTAATGTTATTATCTATTACTACAAAAGCTTCTCCACATCTTATTTCTGTAAGCATGGGTATAAACAGTTCACTGATGCTGTTCATTTCATCATAATAATTATTTTTATAAATATAGAAAGTGCTTCATCACACTGAAATCTAAACATTGTTTATGCAAGTTACTATGGAGATTTCTGACATCATTGTAAAACACACCCAGAAATCAAAATTCATTTTTATCTAAATAGCCTGTATGTTTCATCCCATCACCTGCAACATGAGAAAACTGTAAAGCATCCCTAACTTCTTCTTTCCTCCTTCTGACATTACAAAAGCCTGCTGTGTTGAGCAGATTTTCACAGGAAAACACAGAATTTCCTGATTACAAAGTATCTTCATTGTTTAGCCCAAACTCTGCCAACAGCACTAATTTTCAAGGGGTTTTTTTTGTTTGTTTCAAAATGAGATGGATAAACAAAATTGAATTAATATGCTTATAATGAAAAATAGTGTGGATCAAAGTAATGGGACCAATAACCAGCTGGATACGGCACAGATAAGAGTACAATTTAGCCATCAAAAAAAGAATTTGAGAAAGATTTTATATTGTTTTCAGAGCACATATGGAATTTCCCCCCTATTGTGTTCTATATATCATCTGAAATACTCCTCCTGATTTAGGAAGATATAATTTCTTCCACATGAGTACATAATAGAGGAGGGGAGAATCTTTTAAGAGTGAGGGATATATGCTGACCTCTAACATTATTTTTTTTGTTTCTTGGCACTGCATAGCTAACATTGAAAGAGGAAAAGTGATCTATTTAATAGAGAATATACATTGTTCATAATCTACCTTGTGCCCAAAACTTAAAGTAATAAAAAAGAAAAGATTCAAACTGTATTACCCTGTCAGCAGCCCCTGTTCTATAAAATATAAACATAATCACTTGTTTTGGTAGTATAGTTCTTGGAGTTAAATTGCCAGAAAAGACACTGTTGCTGGATGAAGGCCAGCAGAGAGGAACAACACCTCCAGATGGATAGACTAGGCTTTCATCTGATTCCCAGATAACCTCTTGGGTGGCAGGGGATGCACAGGCTCCTTCAAAAATCTTTCTGTCAAAACCTAACAAACACTTAGTGACAAATTTATATGCTACAGTCAGAGACAACCCAGCAGAGTGCATCAGAGATATGCAAGCACATAACATCAGCCTTGTACCCCTAAACTCTGGCTAGGAACAGCTAAAAGCAAATACACAAGTTATTTATTCTGAAACCTGTGTTTTTTTTCATATAATTGCATACCCTCTTCTGAAAACCAAACTCTTTCCTCATGTTATTATTTGCAGTCCATGCGTTCTTAGTGTTATAGAGTCCCAGAAGGATCTGTTGGTCTCAGTGTAGACAGCTTTCAGTAAGTTACAAAGGTCAGTCTACTAGGTCAGATTCACATTAATAGAAAGGCCACTTCACAGCAGTCTTGCTAGTTTAAAAAATGTTTAAGGGAAATTAATATAATTAACCCCCACTTGGGTGCCTTTGTGTATTGCCAAAGAGTTGCAAAAATGAAAATTAAATCCATAACTTTTTGCCTCTGTCTTCACTGGCAAGTGTTCAAACAACACCACCCAAGTAGCAGAAGGCAAAGGCAGGGACTGGGAGAATGAAGAACTGCCCACTGTAGGGGAAGATGAGGTCTGAGACCATCTAAGGAATCTGAAGGTGCACAAGTCCATGCGATCTGATGAAATGCATTCATGGGTCCTGAAGGAACTGGTGGATGAAATTGCTAAGCCACTATCCATCATACTTGAGAATTCATGGCAGTCCAGTGAAGTTCCCACTGACTGGAAAAGGGGAAACATATCACCTACTTTTAAAAAGGGAAAAATGAAGACCCAGGGAACTAAAGGTCAGTCAGTCTCACCTCTGTGCCCAGCAAGACCATGGAGCAGATCCTCCTGGAAACAATGCTAAGGCACGTGGGAAATAAGAAGGTGATTGGTGACAGCCAACATGGCTTCACTAAGGGCAAATCATGCCTTCTATGATAACATTACAGCATTGGTAGATAAGGGAAGAGCAACTGATGCCATGTGCCTGGACTTGTGCAAGGCATTTGACAGTGTCTCGCACAACATCCTTTTCTCTAAAATGGAGAGACATGGATTTCATAGATGGACCACTCAGTGGATAAGGAATTGGCTGTATGGTCACACTCAAAGAGTTGGGGTCAATGACTCAATGTCCAGGTGGAGACCAGTGATGGATGATGTTCCTCAGGTGTCGGTATTGAGAACAGTGTTGTTTAACATCTTTGTCAGCAACATGGGCAGTAGGATTGAGTGCACCCTCAGCAAGTTTTCCAACAACACCAAGCTGTGTGATGCAGTTGACACACTGGAGGGAAGGGATGCTATCCAGAGCAGACCTTGACAAGGCTTGAGAGGTGGGCCCATGCGAACCTCATGAAGTTCAACAAGGCCAAGTGCAAGGTCCTGCACATGGGTTGGAGGAATCCCAAGCACAAATATAGGCTGGGTGGAGAATGGATTGAGAGCAGCCCTGAGGAGAAGGACTTGGGGTTGTTGGTTGATGAGAAGTTCAACATGATCCAGCAATGTGTGCTTGCAGCCCAGAAAGCCAACCATGTCCTGGGATGCATCAAAAAAAGCATGACCAACAAGTAGAGGGAGGTGATTCTCCCCCTCTACTCTGCTCTTGTGAGACCCCACCTGGAGTACTGCATTCAGCTCTGGGGCTGCCAACATAAGAAGGACTTGGACCTGTTGGAGTGGATCCAGAGGAGGGCTGCAACGTTGATCAGAGTGCTGGAGCACCTCTCCTACGAAGACAGGCTGAGAGAGTTGGGGTTGTTCAGCTTGGAGAAGAGAAGGCTCTGGGGAGACCTTACAGCAGCCTTCCAGTACCTGAAGGGGGCCTACAAGAAAGCTGGAGAGGGACTTTTTACAAGGGCATGTAGCAATAGGACAAGGGATAATGGCTTTAAACTGAAAGAAGGTAGATTTAGATTAGACATAAGGAGGAAATTCTTCACTATGAAGGTGGTGAGGCACTGGAACAGGTTGCCTAGGGAAGTTGTCGAAGCCCCATCCCTGGAAGTGTTCAAGGCCAGGTTGGATGGGGCTTTGAGCAACCTGGTTGAGTGGAAGGTGTCCCTGCTCATGGCAGGGGGGTTGGTACTACATGATCTTTAAGGTCCCTTCCAACCCAAACCATTCTGTGATTCTATGATTCTATGAAATACTTCATCACATCTGGAGACAGAAAGAGTGTAATGAAATCCAGACTTATAAAAGAAATTTATGTGAGAAGTTTTAGACCAGTTAAAAGAAACACTTTCTCCTGTACTCTCTGATATGTGTGCGTACAAAATTGGTACAATATTCAGGATTATATATAGAACAGGATCCACACTTTTTTTTTTTTTTTTTTACTCTTAATTGCAGTTTTCTTTCATTTAGGTTATCTATAACATATAATTAGAGACTGCTGTAAGGCAGCAATTCATCTCACAAACACCTGACATTTCTAAATTTTCATGAGTTATCATGTCCGTTGAACCACTTGAATGAATTACTGCCTTAAAACCACCTCTCTATTTGAAGGAACCACCTTACAAATGCAGAAACCTTTATTTCTTGGCAACCTGTGGTGGCATTTGAAATTCCTTTGTCTCTGGGCACTTTAAAATAATGTTTCATTAGTTGTTAAACAGGGTAAGGTCTATGCTCTCTATTGATTGCCAAATAAATTGTTGTGAGACATTATTTTTCACCTCTAGTACATCACTTTTTATTGTTTACTTTTTTCTGCCTCTGCATCTGGAACATGTACGAGAGGTTTACATTATTAGAGATTAATAATATTGCTACATACGATTTTGCTTTTTGATTTTTATTTTTGCTGTTGTTTTTCCCATGTATTGGAATTTGATTTTTAATACTGCTTGTAGTTGTGTTATTAACCAAGCTTGACTAAATAGAATTCATTTTGACAGCAAAACTACAGGTAAAAATTTTGGAAATGTAATTGCTGTGTTAATATTCATAAAAGGTAGATTGCTGCATTACAGTTCGTAATAAAAGTGTGTTGAAGAGTTGTAAAAACATCCCAAAGTCTCATTGCATCCTGATCTTCATAACCTTTATTCCCAGATAAAGGTGGTTCATGATACTACATCAGTCATACACGTGGTAAATGAGGTGGTCTGCCAAGGGTGAACAACACTCTGGGCAGCAAAAACTGGATCTGCAGCAGTGTTTTTCTATTCTTCAGCTCAGTTTCATTAACTATTGCAGAGATCAATCTCCTTTACCTAGTGCATTTCTAATCACATTTGTGCTAGATGAGAATTCATTAACATCTGTAAATGGCCCAGACAAAGCAATGAGACTTAGCCACTGCTACTTTTATATTAAGCAACTTAAAAAGCAGGTCATAGACATTACTGCAACTTTCCTTTTAAAGTTACGTACACTAGGAGAGAGAAATCTGGTACAAAGGAAACAGTAGCTGTATCTTTGTAAAACTCAGGGGATTGTTCACAGAGACAGGAACTTATTTGATGAATTTAGCTTTCATTTTACTAAAGAACTACCTGCACATAGCTCTCATTTTGAAATATATGAACAATTTATACTGTTATAAAAATGTAATGTGCATATATTTTAGTATGAGAGTAATCTTGAACCATTCAATTTAGTTACACCCATGACAATGTAGTATATATTCTAGACTTGATATATACAACTTTCATGGTCACAGGGATAGAAGAAGGAAGAAAAATTTAATTTATTGAGGTAACTGTTATTCTTGCACAGACACATTATTGCAAAAATCTCACTTATAAGTGCTTTTATAAGCAAATAAATGCTTATAAGCATAAGGCATTCTTTATATAATATTCATAAAAATTCTGAATTCCAGTCCAAACAAACCTGGATGGGTTCCCACATATATTACAATATTTGTTCACTTCTCTAAATTTGAACATTTTTTAATATATATGGTTCTCAATATACATGCATACATCTGTATGTATCTATATCTGTACTGGGTCTGGCTGGGATGGAATGAATTTTCTTCATAGCAGCTCGTATGGTGTTTTGTTTTAGATTTGTGACCAAAACTATGTTGATAACATGCTAATGTTTTAACTGCCTACTGGGGTTAACCCACCATGATATATTAGCCCAGAATTCATATGATTAATATGAGATATTTAATTTTAGTAAGGATATTTTTTCAATGTTTGCCACACCTGATTATTCAACATTTTCAAATAATACCTTAAAAAGTTGCCTTATCACCATTATTTGCAAAAGTCTCTATGACTTTTGTAGAAGGAGAAAAAATGATTTACTATGCTTGAACACTAAAGAATCTTGTATCTGAATCTTGTAATCATCTAATGTTATCTTTTCCAGACTTTCTATAGCCCTGTGGGTTCCAAGAGCTCTACTACATATATGACTTGTACCAGTACAGTCACCTATAGCTGAGGTCAACTCTACAAAAACTCCAGTACTTTTACAACAGGGAAAATGCAGTAGCTAGTATGGATTTTTATTTTTTTAAGAAATATTTTTCTGAATAAATAATTTCTACTCATTTCTTGATTGCAGTTTTCAACTTCTCGATCTTTACGTTCAGCTACATGACTGTCTAACATGAAGACTTTAGTCCAAACAAATGTTAGGAAGATATTTTTTTTTTATCTCTGTAAACAAATAATAGATCATAACAGTAATTGTCAAAATCTTGGTTTTGCGGGTCTAAAATCCCCTGAAGGTGGTTTAGCACCCTTAACTTCAGTCTCATAAAGAATACGTAACTCATGGGGATTTAGGTACTTTATGAACCTAGACCCTTTTTCTGTTCCATGTTGTCTGGACAACTACTTAAGGAGAAAATAAAACACACTCCCACCTCCACCAAAACTCCAAAACAGAGATCACCTTTTGCATAAATTCTTAGTAATTGTAGTTTAAACCAAGGAAGAGACCTGGAGTTTACACCTCTTTAATCCTGAGGGGATTTGACCTACAGTTTCTTAATAACTTTATATGTTCAGAATGTGCTTTCTTACTGCATTACCCACCATTACATACCCATTTGTAAAGTTGGATGCCATGCCATTTTGCATGAAAATGTCACTGATCAGAAAACTAATGGTGAGAAATTCCCTAAGTTTATTCTGACTGATTACAGCATAAATGTTCCAGTCTCTGCTCTGAGGACTGTTTTGTTTTGTTTTTTGTTTGTTTTTTTTTTTTTTTTTTTTTAATCACATGGGGGATGCTCTCATATCAGAAGAATACTTCAAGTGGGTGATGGTAGTGGGAGATTTGACTGTTAGATATAGACAGATGGTTTTGTGATGTCTGAGAAAAGGGGATGGGCACTTGCCTGCTGAGTGCAAGCGCAGTGAGCTTCACAATATGTTCAGAAAAGCAGCTGGTGGTCATGGTCTATGATCCGTATCATTAATAATAAAGGGGAGTGTAGGAAAAACGTTCTAGAGACTAAATTCAGGCTGCAGTCCAGGAGACCAACATCTTGGAGCTCCACCATAAGGTTCTGTGAAATATTTCTAGTCTCACGTGTGAGGCCCAGGATGCAACCAGGATTCAAATGCCTCAATGCATGAATGAGATTTTGCTGGAGAGATGAGGCTTTTAGAATGTTAGGAAGGGGAACAAAAGAATCTGTGCAGGAAGAACAAGTTACACCTTAATCAAAATGAAACAAGGCTGCTGGGACTGAAAATTAAAAGGTAATAGAGGAGTATTTAAAATAAAATCCAGGCAGCCAGCTAGGTGTTGGGTGATTCCCACACCTGATACTTTCTTCGTAACAGTAAGTCAGAAGCAGTAAATAAATTTTAAGGAAGTGTTAGATCAAATAAGTAAGGTCAACGTTAATGTGTCACCAGGACTGCCTGACATTCATCCCAGAGTTCTGAAGGAACCTAAATGTGAAGTTGTAGAAACAGAGGCCAAAGTGTGTAACCTGTCATCACAAACTGCAGCTGTGCCAGAGGACTGGCAGGTCACTGATGTAACTCACAGGTACGGGAAGGGCTCTGGGGCGAATGATAAGAGCTGCAGACAAGTGAGTCTGGCTTCTTTCCCAAGTATCCATCTGGCAGAGTCAGTAATATAAGATAAAATCATGAAAACTCAGATAAACATAGTCTGTTAGGAAAGAATCAGAATGGCTTCTGTAAATGGAAATCACCCCCAAAACCCTGCTGGTGTTTGAGGAGGTTTTGAAGAGCAAGTGGATAAGAGAAATAGGATGGACATAATATATTTGGAATTTGAAAAAGTCCTTGGCAAGTCTTTATATCAAAATCAGTAAAGAAAATATGTTGTAGCACAAAAGGCTCTTTTGCTGGTTAGAAATGAGGTTAAAGGAGGGAAAGCAAGTTCACTTTTCTGAGTGGAAAAGAATCACCATTAGGTTCCCCATAAATCAGCATGAGGACTGGTCTCATTCAACATTTTCATCAATTACTTGGAGTAGAAATCTGCAATGAAATCTCCAAGTTTTCAGGTGATACCAAATTCTTGAATTTCAGTGTAAATAAATGTGTGATGTGTCTAGGGAAAAGAATTCTAAGCCACATCTGCTGAACTCTGAACTGGAAGTCACGACCTAGAAAAGAAACCCTGGGGTCAACATTGACAGTTTTCTGGAAACCTCAGCTCAGTATGTGATCAAGAAAAGCCAATAAAATGTTGGGCACAATCACAAAGGGATTAAAACCAATACAGAGGTTGTTATCTTGCTTCTGTAGAAAACCTTGGAGTGTACACATCTTGAATACTGTGCAGTTGTGTTTTCTCCACATTTCAAGAAAAACAGAGTGGAGTTAGAAAGGGCACAGAAAAGGGCAACTGCAATAATTAAGGTGTGGGAACAGAAGCAGTCCTGCATTTTTAAATACCTTGCCTCAAAAAAGGACTGAGAATGGTTGTATCCCAGGTTGGTAGGTCCCTGAAAGGCATTGCCTCCCTGGGCATTTGATGAAGAGAAGGAATTTTTAGGAGAATTAATGTTTCAAGGAAGTTTTAGGACGTCTTGATAAGGACAATGTCTTCAGGGTTAGGAATCTGAAAACTGAATACATGTATATCTCCAACAAAACTGGGTCCAGATTCAGACACCAAGGGCTTGAATTAGTTGCCTAAACAAAAGCAAGTGAAGGACCTTGTGTCTCTAACACTTTTAGGGTGTCTGATGCACCTGCATAAGGATGGTGTATCATTGTGTTGTGACACTTCATCTGGAGCAGCAGATGGAGGGCAGAAAGGATTAAAAGGTACACTTAAAAGTTATGTAGAGGGAATTAAATTACACCCACTGTATCCTACCTGTAATTTTATATTAAAAAAAAAACCAAAACCTTGAAAAATAGATGAGGAAATAATATTAAGATTCTAAAATATTACAGCTGTGGTTTCAGTGCATGTAATAGCAGCTTTCTCAATGTTTAGTGATGTTCAAATGATGCTGGATTTTGCTAGAGAACTGAAACAGATAAATGCAAGTTCCACTCAACTCAGATGAGTAGCCCAATATCTACAGGTTCTCTTACAGCATTTAAACATCAGTGAATATCCATTTTTGCCCTTGGAATTTCTTGCTGGCTGAAGGTCATAAGGCTTTACACAATGACGTGTAATTTGCCTGATAAGTAGTTTAGAAACAAAAATAGATGATATCTCAAGCAGTAACAAACTTACCTTTAATGTACAGTTCACCAATTCCTGCTAAAGAAATTTAAATGCAATTATGTCAGTTAAAACCAGTGATGTGGCTTTTAGTCAGTTATGATTTCACTTCAAAATGTCACTTTGTCACCCTTGAAAAAGAAGACAACTTAGTGTGTATTAAAACTGAATTAATAATTATTATAGTGATAAAAGTAAGAGACAGCTAGATAAGAAACCTTTCTGGACTACCAAACAGATGAGCCCTCATTGGGGTTCACTGTTACACAATGATCTTCCACAAAGTTTTCTTAAACATTAACAGAGCCCATCTGCATAATTTGGACTAAGGTTAGACCTCATCTCCTTTCTAGGCAACTGAGGGAGAATAAAAAAAGGAAAAGAAAAAAAGGAAAAAAAGGAGGCAAGACTCTACAAAGCATAGTGAATAGAACTGATCAGCAAGCCTCAATGGACTCAGGCACTGGAACAGAAAAGCTTTGTAAAATGCTGATTGTGTTGATCGTGTTTTCTTTCCAGAAAAAATAGACAAGACAAGGAAGGTGGAAACCTTCATCACTGACTGAATGTGATGTTTTTTGATATCTCTTGAGCTGAATGTTTTTATTTTTATTTTCAAAATGCTTTTCAGTTAGACTTTTTTGTTAAAGTACGATAAAAAATAAATTGTCAACACTGGGAAAGAATCATGTACTGTAGTTGAAGAGAAATATTTTTACTATGATTTTGATCTCTAATTTCATGGAATATTCAGGTTTATTTCAAATTCAGAATGAAACCAAACACTGATATTCTTCACTAACAGAAACATTATCCTACCCCTTCCCAATTCAAATAGTATAGCTAAGTAGATACAAATAAGCATGTGAAGAAAGGCAAACTTATTAAAACATGGATGAGGAAAAATCTCCTCAAAAATATTTACAGGGTCAGTGATGGGAAGAAGACTCTTAATATTTCTTACCCATTTTATTAATTTTATTTAGTGGTCTAATGATAAGAAGTCACATGATTTTACATGCTTTTTGATACTGCTTGGATAGCTGTATTCTATGTATATTTTAGGCTTCACTTCACTGGACTGTAACAGACTTCATCTGGGGGACTAAAAGATCTGATGAAGAATTTAAATGACAAGCAGGGTTCACCTATCAATTCAGTGGGCCTGTTGCATGCAAGCAAGAAAATTCATTTTTACATGAATATTTAGTAGTCTTTGGTCAATTTGCTGAATGAGAAAGATTAATATTGTGTAACAATAAAATGTTTCATCAAATGAAATTACAACACATTTAATAATTAAAACCAACCATTTTGTTTGCTTATTTCCCTACTAAATTATTCAATTTACTGTCGCAAGATACTGTTAAAGAAGGGAACCTGGAATTTTTTTTTTTTTTTTTTTTTTTGTAATCGATACATCTCTACATATTCAGTCAGAGAAAGATGAATAATGATGTATGGATGTATACTGATATCACCCACAGTTTGTGTGAAGTAAATGTGAAGCTTTGTTTCTTTAGAAGTTTATAAATTCACAAACTAAGGTAATCTTTGAATGAAAATGGAGGATGTCTTCTGAGAAAAAATACTTTGTAATTGGAGTATTTCCCATCCACTGAAAGTTTTGATACTGACTGTAGTGAAAAGATAAAACACCTAGAGTGGTTCCCATGTTACTGCAATTGTGCTGGTTTTGGCTGGGATAGAGTTAATTTTCTTCATAGCAGCTAGTACGGGGCTGTGTTTTGGTTTTGTGATGAAAACAATGTTGATAATAGAGATACATTTTCTTTATTGCTGAGCAGTGCTTACGCACAGTCAAGGCCTTTTCTGCTCCTCACACCACCCTAACAGTGAGTAGGCTGTGGGTGTACAGGAAGTTGGGAGGGGACACAGCTGGGACAGCTGGCCACAACTGACCAAAGGGATATCCCACACCATATGATGTCATGCTCAGCATATAAAGGTGGGGGAAGAACAAGGAAGGGAGGGGATGATGTTTGGAGTGATGGCGTTTTGTCTTCCAAAGTAACCGTTACGCGTGATGGAGCCCTGCTTTCCTGGAGACAGCTGAACAGCTGCCTGCTGATGGGAAGAAGTGAATGAATTCTTTGTTTTGCTTTGCTTGTGTGTGCATCTTTTGCTTTACCTTTTAAACTGGTTTTATCTCAACCCAAAAGTTTTCTTACTTGTACCCTTCCAGTTTTCTCCCCCATCCCACCAGGGGGGAGTAAACGAGCAGCTGTGTGGTGCTTAGTTGCTGGCCAGGGTTAAAGCATGATAAGGCAGTATTGTGCACTGTTTTGGTCAGGGAACAGAATGTTTTGGTCAATACTGATTAACAGGGTAGTTTTTTATTAATAAAGAACTGAGACAGTAACGGGGATGAGTTAAGCAAATTAGTTGCTGCCAACTTCTTGTGGTAGGTGTCCTCTACAGAATCTGGTGTCAAAGAGGAAGGAAATACCCCAAAATACTGACATTCTAATTGGAATTAGGAGAAAGCATTTAAGGAAACTAGGAAAAAGTGACTGAATCTTCTAGCATCTGACACAGGAGGGTGGTAACCTTTCCTCTGTAGCAATCCCACTGTCTGAAGGAATAACAACTATCTGATCTAGCTGGACAAGGAGTGTGTGGTGTCTATCTTCCACAAAGGTGAGAAAAATCAGGGAAAGAAACAGATCTGAAATTCATTGTTGAATAGCCTTCCCAGATGAGAGAAATAGTTGATGCCTAAATGAGCCAGATGATATTTTTCTTCTTTTAAGGATATGATAGCTATTCCTTCCTTTGCAGAGACAATGGTTATGGCACACCATAACCACTTTTTGTCTTTTGCAAAAAGAGAAAATCTGTAATATTTTGTGTTATATTTTTAGTGCAGCAAAAAGCAATCTTCACAGACTGTCCAGATTCTAAACACCTACATGTATGATGTCAAATCACTGGGTCAAGTTAAGTATGAGCCTGCATTGTAAAGGCAAGTATCCTTTCAGCCTTTTCCAGACATATATAACTGTATGGCCACTGGATCTTGTTGAACAACCACAATAAACCATTTTCAAAATCTTCTTACTCACGAATATTTGAGTGATTTAGCACAGAAGAAAGATTTCATCAAAGACTCCTGAAATCCAACATTTATTGAGAAAAGCGAAAGCAAACTAATATTCACTCTATTACAGAGTTATGGCTTTGCTAAATAATCCCTATGTCATGACATTTGGCTGATTCCAGTTATAAGACAAAAAATCCCAAAGTAAGTATTAAAAGTTAATGAAACTTTATCCCTGCATTTTTTTTCCTCCATTTGGAATATCACTTGACTTTTATATAAACTAGTGAATTATTTACTGAATATTTTTATCAGGTTATTGGTTGAAGACAATAGACAAATAATGTAAAATTCTTTAAATAGAGCTACATCCTAAAGTAGGAAATCGCTAGCACTGAGTAACAAAAATTATGGAAGAGTACATTGACTAATTGACTGGAAGACAATGATTACTCATCTAACTCTAAAATATGGATAAGGAAACCGCATACTCATCAAATAATTAAATATTGCAAAGCTCTTCCATTACATTATTCAATGGCAAAATGAATCAGGTCTATGCAATCACTCTAAATGGCCTTGGATATTATTATTATTAGGTTAGGTAAGATTGCCTTTTGCCATTTAGATGTGGCCTCTTGCTTTGTGCAGAGATGCATATTTTGCCCCAGAGAGCAAATAACCTAGCGTAAATAGGCAGCAAAGAGGGATTTGAGGCAGTCTTTTCCCATCTACCCCAAATATCTTTCAAACCTTGAATACTCAGTAAGAGATGGGTAAAATTCTGTTTGATAATTTGCAAGAAAAGGAGCCGGTCATGCATCAAGAACACACAAAATGCTGAGAGATAAAACACTTATTTGGCAGGATTTTAATCTTTGCTCTGTACATGCTATTGAGAAGTGAGATGTGACACAGACAGTTTTCACTTATTGCATCATATATATGTATCACATACAGAAGGGTGTAGGAAAGAGGAGAACTGAAAGTTAAAGGGGAAGTAGGAGCTGGAGGGCTGGTGGTAGAAAAGCATCAAAGAAATGTCTCTCAGGACACTCCTTACCATATTATTTTCTCTTACTATTCTTTACAGCAATTTTTCCATAAAACTTATGAAAATCTAGTGACTCTAATGAACATAGTCCCAATGTGCAACTTTCTTTTGAGAAAGAAATAAGACAGTTGGATAAAAGAGTTTCTCAGCCTATTCCAAGATCAAGGATCCAAAGATAAGTTCAACTCCATCCCCTCCTTTTCGATTTTGAGGTTAGTCAACCCAACCATCTTACCCTCTTGTTTCAGACAAGAGTTTTTGTTTAGCTTTCATCTTCAATAGTACTTATCAAATGATGGTGAAGAAAAAGTGAATTTTTGGGGACTGTTAAACAGAACTAGAGTCATCATTATCTTTCATCTATGTCTGAGTCATTCTGCAGAATAAGGACATGTTTTGCCTTATACTTTTCCATTCCATTGCTTTACATGTCCCTTTTACTGATGCCTGATTCACCCTTCTGCACCTAAAATATTTTAAAGTGAGAAACAGTCACTCATATACAGATCTTTAATACTAATTAATGACAATCATATTTGGTTTTATAGTAAATGCAGTATAGTCTTAGGGAAAGTCCATTATTTACTTTTTAATAAATGACCCATAATACAAAAGTTCACACTCTAAAAAATTTTGTAGAAGGCAAAAATTCATCTTTCTAGTACTGGGTGCAATTTCAAAGGCTCATCAGAAAAAGGAGTAATACTATATGTAAAAACAATTATTTTTGTGTTGAATTCTGGGCAGAAACTACAATGCATCTATTCCAAACACAAAATGTACACCAGCAAAGTGAAAAGGAATAACTACTAGGAATCAGGAGTTCCAAAAGTCTAAGAAAGAACAAAACTAAAAAACAATTCTCCTCCTGTAAAAAGCATTTTGTAGTGCATCTGGAATTCCTCATTTCTCTTTGTTTGCAGAAATCCTCAGAAAGTAGTTGTGGAAAATAAGACAACAGAAAGAATAGAAGAGGGAAATCAGAAAATGATTCAGTATTTTCTGTCTCAACACATGTTCCTAGAAGAGTAAAACATTCATAATCCCTTGTCTTTTACTTCAATCCATCTGTAGTGGAAACAGATAACAAAAAAGCTACTCACTTTTTGACAAAATACTTACAATAAAAACATGGAAATGTTGGCTTTGAACCTTGTAGTCTAGATGTCAAACTGACCACAACCAGTTTCAGAACTAAATAAAGCTGAAAATGCAAAGAATTTTGTGTGAAAGATGAAATATGTAGTGATAGAAATAACTGGCAAGAACACATTAAGTTTTGTGCATAATCTTGTGGGTAGCTTTTTCACATTTGAGATCAAAATTTGGCTGTACTTTTCTAATACCTCTTTTATCCCTTCTCCAAGAATTATATTCCTCAGGTTTAGTGCCATTGGTTGCTGCTGTGGTTTAACCCTGGCCAGCAACTAAGCACCACACAGCTGCTCGTTTACTCCCCCCTGGTGGGATGGGGGAGAAAACTGGAAGGGTACAAGTAAGAAAACTTTTGGGTTGAGATAAAACCAGTTTAAAAGGTAAAGCAAAAGATGCACACACAAGCAAAGCAAAACAAAGAATTCATTCACTTCTTCCCATCAGCAGGCAGCTGTTCAGCTGTCTCCAGGAAAGCAGGGCTCCATCACGCGTAACGGTTACTTTGGAAGACAAAACGCCATCACTCCAAACATCATCCCCTCCCTTCCTTGTTCTTCCCCCACCTTTATATGCTGAGCATGACATCATATGGTGTGGGATATCCCTTTGGTCAGTTGTGGCCAGCTGTCCCAGCTGTGTCCCCTCCCAACTTCCTGTACACCCACAGCCTACTCACTGTTAGGGTGGTGTGAGGAGCAGAAAAGGCCTTGACTGTGCGTAAGCACTGCTCAGCAATAAAGAAAATGTATCTCTATTATCAACATTGTTTTCATCACAAAACCAAAACACAGCCCCATACTAGCTGCTATGAAGAAAATTAACTCTATCCCAGCCAAAACCAGCACATGCCTATAAATAGTCACATTTCTTCCAAATTATATCTTTTGGTTATACTCAAAAAAAGTTTAGCAACAATAAGACGTAGAAGTGGCCCTGCAAGAATTGTCGGAAGAAATCTATTGCCATCTGTCTCTATTACATTAACGCATAGAACTAACAGGTGATGAGCCAGTTTCTTTCTGTGAGTGTTCCAGCACTTGTTAGCTTTCTTCCTTGTTCAAAAGGTCCACAAATTTTGTTTCAAACATAGGTGTAAATCCTTAAGATTTACTTGCATATGGTTGATGTTGCAGGACAAACAGGCCCTGTTACTAATAACTGAAATATTTTGCTACATTGCTTGGGCTCAGAAGGAGAGTGCTTTTTCCATACCTTGTCAGATAGAGGTGATACATATGCCTCAGCTGTTGCTGCCTTGACAATTTACTTTATTCCAAAGGTTAATACAGTTTCTGAATGTCCTTGACTCTATAGCATGCATGAATTTATGATGAAATTACAGGCCAATATATTATCGTTTTCCATTTTTCACTGTGTGCAGAATTTAGTGATAACACAGATGAACTACTTATGATGCTAATTAGTAGAAGACTTTGTATTTTACAGATTCATGGAAGATTATTATTTGAACTTAATTTTCATTGCAAAAAAAATGTTACTCGAATACACGACCATGTGTCAGCTATTAACACAGGCCCACTCTGTGAGGAAACTGCCCATTGATGCGACTTATAAAACAGGTTCTAAAATCAGAAACTAAACTTCACAAACTCTTTGCTGCTGCTTAGATCATTTGCCCATATGAAGTATGCAAGATCACGTACATGCTTTACCTGAGAGGTCAGTTATCCTCTTAGCATTGCTATTTCATCAGGTTAAGTGAAAGGAAAATAAAAATTCTTTGGGCAAATTAGACATCTGCTGGATTGCCTTAGTGTGGAAAAAAATCCCCAGCACTTCAACAAAAAAAAAAATTTTAATATTCACCTATGCTTACTTGACACCAAAAACACAGAATAACTTGTAACAAGTTATATTTATATTGGACTTTCTATAGAAAATGAAGGTTGAAACAGACCTATGTAACAGTGAAGTAGTTGTATGGCAAGCAGTAACTTATATATAGGTGTAAAAAGAGATATGAGTTCTAATTTCTTTCACGTGCACTTATATTTCTAAAAAACAGACCCACAGAAGAATATTGCTCTCAGAATGAAAAAGAAACATCTTGTTGTTAGCAATGTGATTGAATTATAAGGTAAAAAACAAGCAAACAAACAAACAAACAAACAAACCAACCCCAAACATCCAGGTGATTAAGTGTATAGTGAATATATGCTTTTCTCAATGTGTTTCTTTTAAGTTGAAAATGGAATGCTGGTTTGAAACTGTTTGGAGGGAAAGGGAAGGAGGTGTACCAATCTTTCATGTTGTGTTCCCTCTTAATTTCTCAGAAAGTTTGTCCAGTAAACATTTTTTTTTTTTTTTTTTTTAGGAGCTGGTCCATTCATGGTGTAGAAAAGCTGAGGCCTGCTGGCAAGAAAACATAGTAGTAACATTGTCACTAGTATTAATTAATTAATTCTGTAATGCAGATTAATGAAAATTTTTGCTCTGCTAAGAAGGAGCTCAATGTTTTTCACGTGCATTTTTATGAAAAAGAGAGTTGAAGACAATCTTGTGACTACCATAAGCCCAATATTTTGGAGTTGCATCTTTATCTGCATTACAGGTACATGACTTGTTACTTTTACATAGCAATCCCATATTCAAGTACATACAAAAGAAATTCCAGACTACACTGTTGTATGTCACTGTGTAGCATTGCAAGTCATGCTCTTGGCTCTGTTGTGGACATAGCCTCCTCAATGCTTTTATTACCAAAGCTTCTTAACCAGAAGTAGAAAGCAATTTCCATTTGACATTACCTAAGGTACAACATAACCTTTTCCAAAGAGGATTTGTTTGTGTTAGGCTGAATTGAGGTCCGTATTGCACATGATGGTACAGTTCTTCATTTCTTTATTGTTAAAGTCAACAGCGCTTTACTGAGTATGAGTCTGGTGTTTGCCCTTCTGTTACAGATTTCAGATTCTCTGGAATGTGAAAATAATAACAGAATTATTAATGATCCTGTTCAAAGCATGTAAAACACTTTGCTTATATGTTCACACAAGAAATCTTTGGAAAAACTTTTGCACTCAAAGTAAAACTTGCATAGTTTTGGTTTTTGCCAGTTATGCTTTCCCTGGTATTCCACCTATCATTCTGTAAGAAGAATAAGCAGCTTCTGAAATTGCAAATACATTCTCTGTGTTCCCACTTACACTTTCTTGTGTGTGTCTGTGCTCAAACACACATACACAGACACACATATACACACCAGCTTAAAAATATATGACAAGAAAATTAAAAGAAAACAATGCGGTACCTAGAAAGAACTAATATTTTTGCAAAATGAGAAAGAAGTTCTGCTTCTTTTGCAGACCTCTGTTTCATGCATTGTATGTGGGGCTTTGTGGTGGGTTAAATTTGGCTAAGGGCCAAACTCCCACCCAGCCACTCTCTCACTTCTCTCCTCAACAGGAGAGGGAAAGCAAATAGAATGAAAACTTGTGGGTCAGGATAAAGACAGTTAGATCACTTACCAGTTATTGTCAGGGCAAAATAGGTTCCACTTGGGGAAAATTAATCTAATTTATTGCCAGGTAAAGTAGATTTGGGTAGTGTGATACAAAAAGGCAAAAGTAGAAGCAACACCTTTCACCACTGCTTTCCCAGGCACAACTCCTTCACGCCTACCTTCTCTACCCTGCCCTCCACCAAGCAGCACAGGAGGGATGATGGGAGGTCATGGTCAGTATATAGAGGTTTCTCTGCTGCTCCTTTCTCCTTCCACTTTTCCAGTGCTCTGGCATAGCCTGTTCCCACAGTCAGAATTTTCTTTCAGGAACAAAATCTGCTCTGGTATGGGCTTGCCATGCAGTTTCTGTCAGGAAAAATCTGCTCCAGTGTGGCCTCTTCCACAGGCAGCATGGGAATTTCTGCTCTGGTGCTTGGAGCACCTCCTTCCCTCCTCCTTCTCTCACCTTGGCATCCCCTCTGCTGTTTTTCACTCTCTATTGTTGCCGCCTTGTCTCTCTATCCAACATATTCTGCCTTTTCTTAAATACACTTTCCCAGAGGTGCCACCATCTGGGTGGTGAACAGAGCTAAATCCAGTTGGCAGCAGGTCATGAGCGGTGTCTCCCAGGGCTCAGTGTTGGGGCCAGTCTTGTTTAATATCTTTATCAATGATCTGGATGAGGGGATTGAGTGCACCCTCCGTAAGTTTGCAGATGACACCAAGTTGGGTGGGAGTGTCAATCTGCTTGAGGGTAGGAAGGCTCTACAGAGGGATCTGGACAGGCTGGATCGATGGGCTGAGGTCAATTGTATGAGGTTTAACAAGGCCAAGTGATGGGTCCTGCGCTTTGGTTACAACAACCCCGTGCAACACTACAGGCTTGGGGAAGAGTGGCTGGAAAGCTGCCCAGCAGAACAGGACCTGGGGGTGTTGGTTGATAGCCGGCTGAACATGAGCTGGCAGTGTGCCCAGGTGGCCAAGAAGGCCAACAGCATCCTGGCTTGTATCAGGAATAGTGTGGCCAGCAGGAGTAGGGGAGTGATCGTGGCGCTGTGTTGGGCACTGGTGAGGCTGCACCTCGAATATTGTGTTTGGTTTTGGGCCCCTCACTACAAGAAGGACATTGAGTTGCTGGAACGTGTCCAGAGAAGGGCAACGAAGCTGGTGAAGGGTCTGGAGAAAAAGCCTTATGAGGAGCAGCTGAGGGAACTGGGGTTGTTTAGTGTGGAGAAGAGGAGGCTGAGGGGACACCTTGCCACTCTCTACAACTACCTGAAAGGAGGTTGTAGCAAAGGTGGGTGTTGGTCTCTTCTCCCAAGTTACTAGTGATAGGACGAGAAGAAATGGCTTAAAGCTGTGCCAGGAGATGTTTAGACTGGATATTAGGAAAAAATTTCTTTACTGAAAGAGTGGTCAGGCATTGGAACAGGCTGCCCAGACAGGTGGTGGAGTCACCATCCCTGGAGGTGTTCAAAAAACATGTAGACGTGGCACTTTGGGATGTGGTTTGGGAGGCATGGTGGTGTTGGGTTGACGGTTGGACTTGATGATCCTAGAGGTCTTTTCCAACCTTAATGATTCTATGATTTCTTTGCCTACATGTCTGCAGCACTACCTTCCTAAATGTTGCTATGTTCCAGTTCTCTTTTGACATCCATATTGCTGAACCCTCAGGAATGATGCCATTAGTCCTCACCACCAGCTTTCACTTTAAAGGAGGGAAGACTGACTTGCTCTTCCTCTGAATTCTTTCAGGTGGAGCTGTATTTTGGCTCGGGGTTGTCTTTTGTTGTTTTTCAAAGGATTGCATGATGTTTTTGTTAAGTGACATTTAAAGACTAACAACAATTATGAAATCTCAACAAGGCAACAGTGTTCACTTTGGTACTATCAGGATAACGAAGAGCTGTGACTGACAGAGACAATTTAAAAACAAAACAAATCCAAATCAAACATTTTTGAAAGAGGGAAAGAAACTGGAAGCTAAGTGTTAGGGGCATGACAGGAGAGGAGCAATCATTATTCAGAACTCCCATCGTTATTAATACAGACTATACCTGCAACCCCGCAATGAGTGCCTACAACAAAATCACCCATATCAAAAGACTGCCACTTCCTTTTCAATTTTTCCTTTCACCAGCCATAGCAAATATTGTTTGATATTTCTTCTTGTGACAATTCCTCTGCAAGTGACTTTTTTTTTTAGAAGATAAGATCAAGTTTTGAATTATGCTTATCTCCCTATCTCACCCAACTTTCTTCCAAAGTAAATTTGGTTGTGGACAACCTGTGTGTACAACAGGCTAGGGAATTTTAACTGAAACTGTGCCTCAGTCACCAAGTATAATCAGAGCATTGATAGCCTGATGCATCTGAACTTAAACAAACTAAAAATAGAAGGTATATAATACTATTAGAATATTTTGATGAATAACTTCTGCACAATGTTTTATTCAATAGATTTCAGATGGGCATAACCTTCCTACTCCTACATAATACAACACTGTTAGCATATTCATTACTGTGTTCAGCTCCCTTCATTCACTCTGTGATGCAAATTTTTGAATTGCTCTGCATACTGGGATAAGTGAAGTTTGAACACAATGATCCTACAAACCCTTGCATTTTCTCTTCTGTTAAACTATCTGACTTCTTTTCTGACTCCTGCTGAATGTCTTCTATATTCCAACTTCATATGTCTAGTACACTTCTCATTGAAGAGCATTACTCTACATATTTATATTTCACTGCCCTAGACTTTCTTTTTGTCTTACTCAAACAAGTGTAAGTCAGTAACAGAGTGTTTAACAGCTAGGCAACATGTTTGGGCTTGTTCTTGTTTTATGCCCATTGAAAGTTTCAAAATGAGACTTTACTCTTCTTATGTGCCCATAGCTTTCCCACTATACTGAAACAGAGTAATAAAGGTCTTCCCAGTCTATTTGTTTAATTGTAGTAGATGACATGTAATTTCTCAGGACAAACTTAGTCATTCCATGGATTTGAATACTTTACAAAAGAGGATATATTTTTAATCTTTATCACAGTAAAGTTACCAAAAGAAAAACGTACCTGAAATCCAGATTGATGTCCATTACCATAAATAATATATCATTGGTTTCCTTTGTGGTTAATAATGGAAGCCAAGTATGTAATCATAAGATTAATACTCAGTCATGATGGGAAGCAAGATTACCATTTACAGTAATAATCAGCTTCCATCATGACATAACAACAAACTAAAAAGTAATTGAACAGGATTATTAGCAAGATCATGCTAATATTGATCAACCACTTTCATTGATTGAAGCAAAGTACTCTAATTCTTGACAATTTTGTTGTTCTGTTGATCACTTCATACAATAAACTCAACCAAGGTGATCTGTTTTAGGTCACCCATGTGCAGAAGATTTACAGTGGTTGTATAGACTGCTGTGATCACTTTTGTATGCCAGTTTACTTAATACAGGAATCCTGTATGATGTTCCATTCCTGAAGCAAATACACTCTCCAAATATATATCTTATTTCTTGAAGAAATTGTAGGCCTATCTTATCAGAAATGGCCAGGATATATTATTCTCCAGATTGAAACATACATTTTAGAGTCTAGTTGTAGACAGAATTCCTGTTAGCTTATTGTCACCATGTGAAAAGAATGTAATAATTCAGTAGAACAAGTATGTCACAGCACAAGGAACGCTCAGAATTGCATCCATGGTTGAGAGTAAGGGGAATGTCCTAAAGGATGATTCAAATTAAGCAGCTCTCAGAAGAGGATCAAATAGGTATCACATTTAGCTCTCTGCTCCGAATCTGCCATTGAATAATGATAATGTCCTAATCCTGTAAACACTCTTTTATATCGTGGTGTATATACTCTGATTCTTACCCTGAAGAGATACAGTTTTTTCCTACATTTGTGGGTGTATTGTCTCTAATTTTAAAAATGTTGTCATTGTATTTTGGACATACAGAAGGATATCATGAGTTCTTGGGACAAACAAATAAACTAAGAAAATGAGAAGTAGAACCATTTACATCAGAACATTTGGAATGATACTCAATAATCCTCCTTCTGCCATTTATTTAGTATCGCTTGGCCGGCACAATACTGAGAACAGTACAAGTGAGTTAAGCTCTGAGGAGAGGAAGGCAGAAGCTGTGTAGGTTTGATTCACAGTAACGTTTCTTTTATTTACAAAAAGGTAGAGTAAAAAAGGATGACAATGAAGTAGGAAAACTGGCAGCAGTCTGACTCTCAGTTAATTGCAATTCCTCCAATTCCTTTATGAAGGTTGGCTGAAAGTGTTGGGTAGCAGTTGCCACAGGGGATAGGAACTCTGTGACAGGCAGATTACCAGATGAAAAAAATTATATGTCAGACTGGGTCATAACAAGTAACCACTGGGAAATAAAATGTGTTGGGCTACAAACCTACCAGCTGAAAGGCATCATAGAACAAGGGGTACTGGGTGTTGGCAGCAAGGTTTTGGTGATGGGGTGGGGATGCTGCAGTAGCAGCCTCTGTGAGGAGCAGCAAGGGCTGCACTGTGGCAGACACAACCAGTTACAGATGGCTCAAATGGACCCACCACAGGGCACAGCTGAGCCCCTTGGCCAAGATCATAGAATCAAAGAATCATAGAATCATTAAGGTTGGAAAAGACCTCTAGGATCATCAAGTCCAACCGTCAACCCAACACCACCATGCCTCCCAAACCACATCCCAAAGTGCCACGTCTACATGTTTTTTGAACACCTCCAGGGATGGTGACTCCACCACCTGTCTGGGCAGCCTGTTCCAATGCCTGACCACTCTTTCAGTAAAGAAATTTTTTCCTAATATCCAGTCTAAACCTCTCCTGGCACAGCTTTAAGCCATTTCTTCTCGTCCTATCACTAGTAACTTGGGAGAAGAGACCAACACCCACCTTTGCTACAACCTCCTTTCAGGTAGTTGTAGAGAGTGGCAAGGTGTCCCCTCAGCCTCCTCTTCTCCACACTAAACAACCCCAGTTCCCTCAGCTGCTCCTCATAAGGCTTTTTCTCCAGACCCTTCACCAGCTTCGTTGCCCTTCTCTGGACACGTTCCAGCAACTCAATGTCCTTCTTGTAGTGAGGGGCCCAAAACCAAACACAATATTCGAGGTGCAGCCTCACCAGTGCCCAACACAGCGCCACGATCACTCCCCTACTCCTGCTGGCCACACTATTCCTGATACAAGCCAGGATGCTGTTGGCCTTCTTGGCCACCTGGGCACACTGCCAGCTCATGTTCAGCCGGCTATCAACCAACACCCCCAGGTCCTGTTCTGCTGGGCAGCTTTCCAGCCACTCTTCCCCAAGCCTGTAGTGTTGCACGGGGTTGTTGTAACCAAAGCGCAGGACCCATCACTTGGCCTTGTTAAACCTCATACAATTGACCTCAGCCCATCGATCCAGCCTGTCCAGATCCCTCTGTAGAGCCTTCCTACCCTCAAGCAGATTGACACTCCCACCCAACTTGGTGTCATCTGCAAACTTACGGAGGGTGCACTCAATCCCCTCATCCAGATCATTGATAAAGATATTAAACAAGACTGGCCCCAACACTGAGCCCTGGGAGACACCGCTCATGACCTGCTGCCAACTGGATTTAGCTCTGTTCACCACAACTCTCTGGGGTCAGCCATCCAGCCAGTTTTTTACCCAGCAAAGAGTATACCTGTCTAAGCCATGAGCCGCCAGCTTCTCTAGGAGGATGCTGTGGGAGACTGTGTCAAAGGCCTTGCTAAAGTCCAGGCAGACAACATCCACAGCCTTTCCCTCATCCACTAGGCAGGTCACCTGGTCATAGAAGGAGATCAAGTTGGTCAGGCAGGACCTGCCTTTCACGAAGCCATGCTGGCTGAGCCTGATACCCTGGTTGTCCTGCACATGCCTGGTGAGCGCACTGAAGATGAACTGCTCCATAATCTTCCCCAGTACCAAGGTCAGACTGACAGGTCTGTAGTTCCCTGGATCCTCCTTATGGCCCTTCTTGCAGATGGGCGTCACATTGGCAAGCCTCCAGTTGTCTGGGACTTCCCCTGTTAACCAAGAGTGCTGATAAATAATGGAGAGTGGCTTGGCAAGCTCCTCCACCAGCTCCATCAGTTTTCTCGGGTGGATCCCATCCGGCCCCATAGACTTGTGAGTGTCCAGGTGGCACAGCAGGTCGAAAACTGCTTCTTTCTGGATTATGGGGGGTTTGTTCTGTGATCTGTCCCTGCCTTCCAGCTCAGGGTGTTGAATACCCTGGGGATAACTGGTCTAACTGTTAAAGACTGAGGCAAAGAAGGCATTAAGTAACTCAGCCTTCTCCTTATTCTCAGTGGCAATGTTCCCCTCCATATCCACTAGAGGATGAAGATTCTCCTTGGCTCTCTTTTTGTTGTTAATGTATTTATAAAAACAGTTTTTGTTATCCCTTACAACAGTGGCCAGATTGAGTTCTAGCCAGGCTTTTGCCTTTCTAATTTTCTCTCTGCATGACGGAACAAGATCCCTGTACTCTTCTTGAGTTGCCTGCCCCTTCTTCCAAAAGTGGTAAAGTCTCCTTTTTTTCCTGAGTCCCAGCAAAAGCTCCCTGTCAGACAACATCAGACACCTTCTCAGCACTTTTTTTTACTAGTTAACAGGAGACAACAAAAAACAAGAGACAACTTTATTAGAGGGAGAAAAAAGCAAGAACAAGTTCCTAGTTTTACAGGAATAAGAAGGCAAGCACAAATCTTTTCAGTCACAATCATGATTTATCCTCATGCTTGCAGGTGTTGTAAAAGTTGCAGAATTTTTTGTAATACACATGTCAAACTATACTTTTAAGTTATTTTGAAGAGCAAAACCCAATGTAAATTTTAACCACTTTTACTCAGTATTGTACTGTGTGTAGGCCCCTTGTTTGCAAGTAAAAGAGAACAAGGAGATTTTCTCCCTTATTTATGAAGCCAGGAAAGGACAAGAACAATATTATTCTATGAAGGAAAGATCAGGTTTTCATTCCTCTGCACCTCCCACCCCCATCAGAAAGCAGAAAGACTGTAGGAAGTAGTGGAGGGCAAGATCATAGGTCCTACTAATGTCTGTGGCTTGTTATTGCTATGCGTTTATGTTCCAGTACCATCTAATTAACTTGCTTTGCAATTTACTGACCCAGCTCCACTTGGCATTTTGCACCACAGAGAAATGGAGGCCCTAGTGCTATTCTGCAACTGGTGACAGCAGTCTGCCATCTACACAGCCTTTATCACAGTGTGAGGCAGAGCTGTGCATGCATCAGAGGACATCATTAGAGAGGGTTGCTTATTTGAAAGCAGTATCCATTGCAACGGATATTATCAACCCTGATACAAAAAAAAGGATAGAATTAAAAGACTAAATCAGCTAGTGTTGCATGTGGGGAAGCTTAGCTATTACACTGTCCGTGCAATGCTCTGGTTCATAGGCTACAGTCCAGTCTTTGTCCATTTGTTTAAATGATGAAATGTTAACTGTAAGCTATAAATCCATGGGAGTTTCCACATGAAAGAGAACAATGTAAGAAATATGTGAGAAGGGTATAAACCATAAAGCAATCAGCAACCACACTTTTTTCTTCCTTCAGTTACATCAGCTATGGTCTCATCCTAGCAAAGTCAATGTCTCTCTGTTCAGATCATTGTCTTTCATTTTGTCTAGACTAAATGTATCTTCCAAGTCTCTTCAAAAGTGCTTATTTAAAAATATTAGACAATCATATTAAACAAATATATTTATAGACAGAGAAATATTAAAATAAATCTTCATAAATATTGTTATTACAGCTGTATATAACCCCTGAAATCAGAGATCAAGGCAAAGTGTTCTGAACATGGTGCTTCTCTGTAACAGACCTTTAATCAGACCAAAATATAAGAAATAGGAGATGACAAAAAGAGAAATGGAGCCAGGTCACAATGGGATGGTTATGAAGAGTGTCATAAACAAAGATCACAGCGTGCTGGGGGTAAAATTTTGACCTCACTGAAGTCTGTGGAAAGGCTCTCATTAAGTTCTCGAGACTCAGGATTTCCCTCCAGATGTTTAACCACTACAAAGTGTTTTGTAGTCATCATAGCATGGGTGTAATCATTTTCAAAATAAACCTTTTCTAGGCTATGCTAACTCTGGATGATTGGATCTATAAAATTTAAGGGATTTGTTTTTGAATTAAGGTGTAAACTGAGTAGGAAAAAATGCAGTAAGCAATGTGTTTTGTTTGCTATTTTTTAAAGAGACTTATAAAGTGAGGACAGAGAAAATTAAAATGAGCTGAAGAAAAGATTCATATGTTATCCTGTATTATAGCCTTCTGAGAGAAAAAAACCTGTTTCCCTCCTCTCTTATATGGTAATAATTATCTATCCCTTCCTTTTTCACTGATATTGGTATCAGGTGTACTGGTCTCCAGATAGTCCTGACTGGGAGCCTGACGCATGTGGCTGAGGTACTTCATTTGCAGCCAAGATCTCAGATTTCTTTATTCTGGAATGTAATAGAGAGGAGTTTGTGTACATCATGATCTTTCCTGTATGCAGGGTCATGTCACATTTGTGTGCACATACAGTTTTTCTTCCCATTAAAATCAAGACATTAGAAAAAATGGCTGGCTTGTGCTCAAGGGGTGCCAATGTCATCTCCATACAGTGTCATCACATGGCTCAGATATGCTCTGTTTTAACCATAAAAAGAACCTGTTTAGGTGAGGGCCTAAACTTAATCTTTTGTGGACCAAGGCACATGCCTTTCCATTTTGTTACACAGAAAGTAACCTGTTTGTGTGAACTGCCATGCTGGTAAACAGATATATTAGAAATATTTATTCTTAAGCCATTCTAAGGAAGTTATCACCCTTTCTCTTTCTGCCCACTCTCACTTGCAAAAACCCTTGATGTCATTGGGCATTTCCAAGTAAATTTCACAAAGGAGTAGAGATCTGAAAGAGATTATGTTTCTATGAATTTTGAAGGAAATCAGGAGATGGGTAAGGGATAAAGAATCTATTAATGTCTTCCCAAGGGACAGCTGGGAATTGACCAGCTGTGCTATTTGCTAGCCAGCCCTAACAGCTGTAGCTCTTAACCAGATATAGAGTGTGCTTTCATTTGCCCAGCTAACAGCAAACACAAAAAGAAACTAAGGATATTGTTTGAGGGCTTATGAGCCCTCATATGAAAAGAGCTGGCATTACTGTAATGCATGCTAGAGGCAGGAAATGAAAAGGAAAGCATTGTGGGTTTGGTGCAGCTAAGGAAGACTGAGGAGACTGCAGTAAGTTCTCTTTCAAAGGAACTAACAAAGGACCTGTCAGTAGCAGAGTAAAAATCTTTAGGGAGACAGGATGCAGATCCTCAGGGAACGAGGCTTCATTGGTCCTTTGCTCATGGGACAACTGGTTTGAACGATAGTAGCTGCCAGAGCTTGCTTATACTAGGTACTGTACAAGCCAAACAAAAAAGATACTTTCCTTTCAACCATACTGTACATATTGAACAGTCTGAAATGAGATATTAGCAGAAAATTATTTGCAAAATTTGCCTACATCTATTTATTAGCAAATGTTATTGATAGATTTAACACTGATTATCTCAAATGATAATTTGTCTCAATTACATGACTGAGCACTGACCACTTACTCCTGGTTACAGGGAAGGGAGAGAAATAGTTCACAGTATTTGTGCCACTTCGTTCCATGTAATTTTTAATCGATGATGCATTTTAGTGCTATCAGTTACCTCAGTTGTTACCTGATGGTTCACTTTATCAGTGGGAGTCTAATGAAAGGTCTGTTGCTGATGCCTTAGAGTGACTAATAGGTTCAACTAATGTGAAGATGACAGGGTACTAATGAAGACACAAGAAAAGTGAGGATAATGTTTACAAATAGTTGTAGTGAAACAAAATGAATCTTTAATGATCGATTTCAAATTAAAGTGCTAAATGGTTGATTGTTAAATAGTGCTGAAACATTCAAGTAACTTTGTCTGTAGACAAATAAAATGCAATTTTTAGAATATCATATTGATTTTATCATAAAAATGTACTTAATATGTTGAGCAATTTATATGAGAGTAGGATAATGCTTAAAGTGGAAGGCCATTAGATGCTGGTGAAACAAATCCAGCACTTTTTGATTACCACTGTTACTATTTATGCTGGCTAAAAATTTATTTCAGAAACATACTGTATACATGTTTTTTAATTTCTCTATCTATGGAAGGAACTACGACTGCTGAAGCTGTTAATTCAAGAGGCTATTTAACAACATTTCTATTACATCATACAATTATTTTAAGACTTAATAAAAAGTGACCCTCTGCTTTTGTCCCTTTACAATAAAAGGTTTAATAGAAACATTTGCAAAACAAAAGGTAGTAGACAGCTTTTTTGTACAACAGAACACACATCTATCACAAGGCTTATTAAGCTTTTTTCACATTATTCACAAAATATTCCAAAGAGATATATTTTCTTTAGTACAGACTATTTAACTTTTAAGGATAACTTCCCATAAGGCTTTTGTAGGAGCTTTTCAACTGAGAGTGACAACATTTTATGCACATCTAAATCTTTTAATCACCAGATGTCATTTGTTTCAACGTAATGATAAATTTGTTTCAGGTAGGTTAAAATCTTATGCAATGGTAAGGCTTGTTTCAATATATACAGCAAAATTTAGCTTCAAGAAGAATGATCACATTATTTTCAAGACAATTTTCCAACTTGCAGAGCATAGTTTGAAAAAGAATTTAAAAATACATTTAGTATTAAAAAATTATAAACATAAGACTACAAAAGGGAAAATAATGTACAAATATGCAGAGAAATAAATGTAAACATAATGTAAAATATTCAGGATTTTATATTGATCCTTGTAGAAATTTATTTCTATGAATAAATTAAAGGAATTTCATAAATAATCTTCTTGCTTCTCTTATGTGTATATAAGAATGTAAACAAATTTAAAATATGTAGGAGGCACTTTGAACTAAACTGAAGCACAGTGGGAAATTAAACTGAGGTTGTTTAAAGCAGATCAAGATAAAACAGAAAAGGGTAGTATAGCCTTCTAAGTAAAAAGAAATTTAGAAGAAAAAAAAATACACAGAAATATCAAGTCTTGAAGATGGATAATTAAAGGTATGATCCTTCAGAACTCATCATCTTATATTTGTGAGAAAATTGTGCCTTCAGTAGTGGAGTTCTGCATTGCAAGTATAAAGTGACTTTATATAGAGATATATAAAGAACTGAGCAATCTTTTTATCAGGTTGAATATTTCAGTGGTAGGATAAGATTCTGTACTAGATGCTGTCACTGCTCAAAGGGCCAGAGTTGTCTAAAGGGACCTGAAAGACCTGGGTCCAAACCAAATCTCAGGACTTGTAAATGTCTTCCACAGCTCTCTTGTGTAATGTGCGTGTTGGAGGTTTGTCAGGAATGGACTGGGAGCCTTCAGAGAGGTCCAGCAGAGCAAGAAAGATATTCTCCTCAGTAGTGTGCTTCCCTCTTGGTTACAGTAGCAAAGGGAGTCTTAAAGGGCATGTTTATATTGCTAAACAAATGAAAGCAAGGGAGCAAGTGGATAGCTTATTCCCTGACTCTCTTTTGGAGTACTCTACATAGACGCCTCTAAGACAAATCAGCATTAAAGGGGCTGGTCTTAAGAACCAAGGACATAAAACAGTCAGTGCCATTTTTCTTCAGGGCCAGGGATCAGTTTCACTTTCTCTCGTATTTAGCAGTAGAATCATTTCCTGTTAGAAGCACGACTGGATCGACAGTCTTATGCACTGCACTATGAATTGTTGCCTAAACCCACTCTAAATATATGAACTAACCCCTACATGCAAATCTCCCAGATGAAAGAAAAAATGTTGAGCTGATTCTAAAAATCCTGTAGCAAAGCTTACTTAGAGCTTGATGACAGGCATATAGAAGTCAATGGTAAAACTTTTCAAATGTATATAGAGTAAAAATATATTAAATGCTATTGTAGGAGGAAAAATAGTGATTGCTTGTTATCTGCAGAACACAGTTATTATGCAGTAACATGAGTATAAGCAGCAGCTGCAGGCTTTTGAAAAGATAGTAAAAGCAGAAAGGAATATACTGCAGGACTAACACGGGAACAAGTGAGTCCAAACTAAAAATGAACTCGAAGCAAAGCCTAGATGTCACATCTCTGTGACTGAACCCTCAGGGCAATTGGGGAATGAAGGCACTTGCTCAAAATGGTTCTTACCTGGAGACATCCACTGTCAAGGTGAAGAAGACACTCAGGCAAGGCTCTGCCTACTGTTGCCAAATCTGTCAGTAACTGATGAGTACTCAGTAGTCAGTTTATCACTGAAAAGGGACTTGCTAAGCAAGCAAAGTAACCAGACAATATCAGTGCCCAAGGATACTGCTGACACTCAGACACAAGCTGGGAGTCCAGAGAACTTAAGAAACCTATGTAGGAAACCCAGGCTGGCACAATAACAAATATACCCCTGTCCTGCCAAGTCTTCCTTTTTAATTTAAAATCTGAAGTACAGAATGAATAAATAAATAACAATGTCATTTAGAGAAAACATAGTGGGCTTTATATATATTATTATAGATACATAAAACAGCATATGAAATCTGTGATTACAGCAGTAATTTATAAGAAAAAAACAGATGTTTATACATAACTCTTTATATTTTATCATGAAGACCATTAAAATGTGATCAACATATTAGAGATGAAATTTTGTCTAATTTCCCTTCAAAGACTATATTCCAATGGTGTTCTCAGGACATCTGTAGATGGGAATTCTGGCATAAATACAAGTTCTGCAGCAGGGGAACAGTATCTTAGTGTAAACCTCTCAATTATTACCTTATTGCTAATATAAAATTGTATTAGTCTATGTAAAATAATTGGATATTATTAATATGAAGTTATTCTAATTTGTGTATGGCAAACACCTATTGCTCAGTCATGTTATTCTATTAAAAATATTAAGCTGTCTGATGTATAACTGAACTGGTCTGTTGACCTCTGTCTGGCTCATTTCTCATGTGACTCTTCTAACATGTCCCAGTTACTTAACCGTAACCAAAGTCAATCTGCTCTTATATTTTCTATCTTTTTTTATTATGCCTTGCTAAGCTGCTATCTGTATTGATGTAAAGTTATTTTTAAGGTTATGTTACACTAGCTAATCTTCTAAGACCTACCCGGTGAGCTATAGCTAGATGATAGATCTTTAGGGCATCAGGGATTGTAGTCCATCTTAGGACAGCAGCTAGACACAACAAGCAGGAGGAAAGGAGAATTCCTCCATGTTCTGACATTTTCCCATTCCCTATATACATTGCACTCTTGCAGCAAAGGATGTATCAATGATGCTGAAAAGTACCTCATTCCCTGGTATTTGGCTGAAGACATCATCTAATAAATACATGATGGGATCAAGCACTCACGGGCAACCACGGAGAAGAAAACACTCAACGAATCAGAATGGTTGCAGGGTTGGCAGGACAAATATTCCTCTAGTGAAAAAGAAATTACAGGGCCACTGTCCAGAGTCAGGATCCATAAAGGAAATGCCAAAGTCTCTTTTCAGTGAAGAAGTGGGCAACATTTTTGCAGATAGCATTCCAGTACAGAGCCATGCAGGGGAAAACAGCTTCTTCAAACAATTGGCAAAAGTAAGCTTCCTTTAGCTGTTAGTTTGCTAGGCAGGAGAGGACACAAATACTGAGACTCCTCTTCTAACAACTTATGATCCAGTGGGCATTTCCTGAGCTACCTTTTCCTCCCCGTTGTCACTGCTTCTCCCCTGGATGCAGATGTATGACCAAAGACAGCCTCACAAAAAAGTGACCTTATCCTTCCCAGACAGGGTTGAGTGCAAGATCCCTGGTAGCACTGGCCCACACAATGCAACAAGCAATGAAGTAACTGCCAGTCATAAACTCAGAACATAGTCCTTGTTTAAAGATTACAGGAAGAAGCAAGAATTTGGGCAGTTCAGAAACTAACTGCTACGGTTGTGGATGAAATCACAGTATCTCCTCCCACGTGAATAGACAAGAACAGCCTGCACCACACTCCCACTCAACACGAGCTCCAGAGATGATGCCAGAAGAAACCCAATTATCAGAGACACATGCTGGTTAAAGACAGTGAGCAGCAAGGCATGAGACTCTGCAGATGAGGCTGTGTAGGGAAATGTAATAATCAGCTATATATTTATAAAGCCTGGCTCAGTGATTTTGCTCAATATATGCTTGATCATTGAGTAGCATAGCACAAAAATCTGTCACAACCAAAGTGTGCAGTGCTGCAGTGCAATGTATGTGAAACCACTGCCTGCAACAGCATTACTTAACGTTAACAATAAGAGTCCTGGCTGTAATGTTGTAAATCAAATGCTCTTGAAGCACTGTAATATTTCAAGTTCAAGCAGCATAACAAAATTAAAAAAAAAAAAACAAACAGTATTTGTTCAGCTGAAAGAAAGGCATTCCTTGTTTTCAAATAAGGTCATGGTTTAGCTACTTGGTGTGTGGGTTAATGGAGAAAGGGGCAAATGTATACCACAACCAGTAGGCAAGAACACTATCAGTTATCAGCCTTGATCACTGAAGAGTTACAGCACACTTCCAGCACCGTAGTGATAATGTGGTGGATGCAGAGTCTTTAGCAGCTGAGTGCCAATATACACCACAGGATGTGTCATAACAATTACTTAGGGTCCAGGGGTAGAAAAGAAAACCAGCAAATATCAAGCATGACAGTATGAGATACATAGTAATTCAGGGTTACAGTGCAGGCAACAAATTAACTGAACTTTTAGTTCTTCCCACCATTTTTTCCATAAGCACCAATTGCCAAAAGTGTGATCCCTTTCAAATAATAGGGGGAAAGCTATGCTGCTGTATAACCTTTCCCCATCTACTTCTTTCCATAAGTCTGCTTCTAGTCCTGCTGTATCATTTAGTTAAGGAATAACTTCTTATGCATGATCCACATGCTGACTTTGGGGGAAACCAACAGAAAAAAAAAAACTCAGCCCCACCCCACCCCCTGCACTTAGCACATATTTTGTGGTGAGTGGATGAGAGAAGTTCTTCTAATGATTATAAAGTTGAGTGTGGGATCGTTCAGTCATTTCACTCAGCACAAAACATGACAACAGGGCAATATGAAAGCATGCCAGCACAGCTAGCCTCACAGGTAACACCAATAAAATTGAATGGCACAAGCCCTATCGCATGGTGGCAAAATGGATACCCTCCAGGATCTCCATGTGCAGAGTGTGATTCTAAGTTTTTACAAAATCCCTGAGAGAGGACTTTGTTGCTACTCTTATCCATTCTGTATTAATTAAAATATCACAAGTGTGCTACCACATACTCTAACCACACCTTCTGGCAGCTGTGTTGGCAAATTTTTAAAGATATGGAAAGCAACATCTTGCTCTAAGTTACATGCTGTAGGAAGAAATAACCAGGGCAGCATGTGAAATATAAAGCACAGAAAGGAAGATGTCCATGTTGGGGTTTAGTGTTTAATCCCTAAAGGTATGCCATGTGTCTCACAGTAGAAATGAAATATGGTGTCTGTCCCATTATAATCTAATTTATAAATGAGTTACCAGACAAGAAGAATAAAAGAAAAGAGCAAGAGTAGAGATTATGAGATATCTGTATCTCTATGGGAATTGATATATATGTGCATAAACGTATATGTAAAAATTTATTTCACTTGTCATCATCCTCCCAACCTCCCCCACTTGTTTTATTTTTTTACTTATCTCCTGTAAATGCTGGCATTCTGGAGAAATGAGTCTTCATAAATTATTTGTATAAGGCATTCATGTTTTATCTATTAATATATAAATATATAGAAGCTATGCACATATGCCTTTTATGTGCTTACATATAAAACCAAGTATAAAAGGAGAATGACCTTAGTTTAGGGCCAATTAATAGATATGAAGGTATATAGAAAAGGTAGGGGCATGCAAATATTTCAGTATCTGATTTATTTAGTGTTAGAAACATGAATATTAATATATATGAATATTTAGTGTTAAAAATATGAATAGAAATGTCGGGGGAGGAAAACAGACAGCTAAAGCTAAGCAGAAAAAGCTTTTAGATTATGCAGGAAAGAATGATAGAACTGGAGACAAAAAAAATGGATCTTGGGGAAAATGGAAAGTATTTGGAGATTAAACTGATGTATTCACTAGAATTACATAACGATCTGTGCCTAAAGTGTGTCTTTATCAATATTTTCAATTAAGACACTTTATTTGTTGTAATAAAGAGAGCATCTTTCTACCATTTATTCTGGAAATTCTTCTAAGTTTTAGAACTGAAATTAAAGGCCTTTCATCAACATTATATGGTGTCTTGCTATAATTAAAACTGTAAAGAACAGTGACATGAAAGCTTTGAATATAGATACAAATAGAGTAAAATGTTAATGGATAATAAGCAGAAATACGCTGTATGCTTAGTCATTACCAGTCAGGTGAAAAAAAATCTTAATATCAACTGGTTGTTTAGAAATACTATTGAAAACATTTTTTTTCCTTTGTGAGCAAAGGACTTAAAAAGAAAAAGGAGCAAAAGTGCCTTCATTTTTCTGGTTCCGACAGTACAGAGAAGCCACAGTATAGAAATACCTCTTGCTACCAGCTGCATGGAAATGCTGTATCATGTAGAATTCAGTCATCCTTGATTATACTAGTTAGGTTCTGAAAACACATTGGATTTCAATCACAATTAATGAAACCAGATTCCTTCAACTCCTCTGATAATGTAGACTCTCGGCTCTAACAATTTCAGTGTGCTTTCCACTGAACCAATAACCTCAGTTTTGCTATTTGGGAATGGTCAGAAAACAGATATATATTTTAAGCCATGGATCATTTAAACATAGGGATTGTAGATTTCACTCATCCTTTCAGACTGAAGGAAAAAAAAAAAAAGTAAAGGCAAATAAAGGTCGTTTGAGAGGTCCTGTATTTTATGTGGGATAAAGCAAGCTGGCTTCTTAATTAGAATGGAGCAGAAAGAAAAGACTTTCTAAATTCTGAAGTAGGAACCTGCCTACTGTTGCTAAGATTTTAATTGCCAATGACTGGTGCTTTTTACTGATCCCATTACCTGATTAATGGTTATTATTATTATTTGTTACTTGCAAAGTGCCTGAGGTGGTGAAGGTACTTCAAAGAGAAAATAAATGATGCAGTCCCTTCCCCAAGGAGCCTACAGGCTTACAATATGAAAGATGACACAATAAGTGAGAGCAATAAAGAGCAGCAGCAATAGAGTGAGAATAATTACATGGTTACTTAGGTTCATTTTATACACAACTTGATGGTACTGCTGTTTGCTTGATTTGTTTCTGCTTTTTTGAGCAGGAAAGAGGATATGGATGTAAGGACAGAGAGGAAATCAAATGGAAAAGAAAAGCAAGGACTTACAGTTCTGCATGTGTGTGTGTGTGTGCACATGTGTGTACAGGTATGTGTAGAGGGTGAGGGGTACACTAAAACAGAAATGTAGACTAGAAATTACACCAACAGCAGCTACAAAGTAAGCAGGAAAGGAGATGAAATAAGTTGTGAGAAAGAAGACTGAAATAAAAAAGGTGAAAAAATAACGGGATGGAATTTCCTGTCTTCTCAGAATATCTTCAATGACCAACCATGTCACATGGCCAAACAAATTCGACCTGAAATGAATTCAGACAATGAGGTTTGTTGTTCAAGTCAAAAAACAATGAATTCAAAGTCAGAATGGAGTCTTGCCTCAGCTCTGGAAAAATGGTTTTGGGATGAGATGAAAGGCTGGTGTAACATACATTAGTAAATTGAGAACTGGCATAACATGCAAGTAACAGTTCCTCTAAAGAACAGCAGTGAGGGAGCACCAGAATTCATAAACTTCAACTTAAAATTCTTTCCTCTTTTAATGAAACTTCTGTGTGCTCTTAGTTACTATAGGACAGGTGGCTTATCCAGCTGGACATTGTATCTACTCCATTATCCTTACTAACTTTCAAGAAAATTTTTTCCATGAATTTTTTCAGTTTGTTTTAGCTTCTTGCCTCCAGTGGCAATATATTTCATATCTTATACCTGTGTTGTAAACAAAAGTTCCTTCTGATAGGAACAGTGAGTACATCACAGTGTTTCACTTCAGAAAGTGAGAAATCCTTCCTAATTCTTCCTTTTTACTTTTCTTCACCACATTCTGGGAAGTCTCCCCAGCTACTGTCTAAAGTCTTTTCTCCTTGCCTTGCCCTGCCTCACCTTCCTTTCCCATCCTATCCCATCCCATCCCATTCCATCTCACCCCATCCCCTTCCATGATATAGGGAATCACCTATGTTCCCCTCCATAGTGACACAAAGGGAGACAGGAACTTCCAGAAACTGACTCTGTCTGACTAACTACCCACCCTGAGGGCTCAACTCTGATTCTCATACTAGGCATCTAATGCCATTTGAAATGCCTCAGTATATTCCAGATAGTTTCTGCTCCACATCTTGCGTCAGATGCCCTAGGGTTTCTTAAATGGCACTACTCTTATGTGTGGGTTAGGAATGACACTCGTAAAGGCTTTGGGTTTAATAGCTCTCCAGGATCCATTCACTGTACTGATTAAATCTCCATAGATCTCCATGGCAACTAAGACACCTAGCTTATGTACAGAAATTTACATATAAACACCTAAATATAGGTGTTCTGAACTTGAACACTAACCTGTTAGGTTCATTTACTGCCTAAATTTAGGTCTCCAAAGTGTGGCACAGAACCCCACACTATATACCTTACATTTAAATGGCAACTTTCAGTAAAATAAATTTCAACCGGCTATACCAGCTCTCCATATTACTAATTATTGCACGTGATTTATGTTTGTAATTAAATTATATTATGAAATAAAAAGGTATTAAAATGTAAATTGAAAATCCTGCTTATTAACGAATATGTTCAATATTTACTAACTAGTATTTTGACTTTGGGTGAAAAAGAATTAAACAATCCATGTGAAATTAGCTTTTCATCATAAAAGACAGTAATCATGTTTTTTAGTTAGGGATGAGACTGAATCTTAAAGCTTAACTTCCACTTTTCTTTCAGATGTGAATGCTCCCAAAATTTGATAACATTGTGGTTCTTTTCTAGTTTGCCAATTTTATATAATTTTCCCTACTTAAGACCTTTCTTTATGAGGCATTAACATTTGCAAATGTATTTTTTTCACATTGTTTCTGCAAGCACAGATTTGTCCATGCTGAAATATTTCACAAAACAATAGTTTCCTTAATAAAATATCAGAAACTTTAACAGGGTTGGATTTCTTGGACTATCAAGTCAAGTGCCTGTTTTGTATATATAATATAATCCATTTCATAAACTGATGAAATTTCTGTTCTGATCTAACTATTCTTTTCAAAAGTTGTATACTTTAGTGTTCTGATGGTTAGAAATATTATTCTAATCTCCACCCAAAAAATATACATCACCAATTCATGGTTCCATATGCCAGTATTGTTTTTTGTCTTAAACAGCTCTTCCTTTTTTCTTGTGTACCTATAGACTGATATTTTGTGACACATTTTTCAGTTAGAGCTCACTTTTCTTATCATGGGAATCCTGTTCAGAGTATTTCAGATAAAATCTCATCTGTGCATTTAAGAAGTTCAGTATATTGCTCTGTTTCTACTGCCTCATTCAATACATCCTAAGATTGCATTTGCCATTTTCATTGTCACATCTGATGGTATGTCGTAGTCAACCACAGTAGCATTCTCCTACCTGAAAGAACATTACTTTTCTTTTTTTTTTTTTCCCCACAATTTAGGTAGAATTTTATTCTTCCTTCAGAGAGGTAAGCACTTCTCAGGGCACAATTCATCTCATCCCAAGGCAAATGCCTAAAGCTGTTTGCAGTACTCACTTTCTAAAAGTGCCTATTTCTCTTTGCTGACTGAAAAAGGAGTTTGGGATGATCAACTCTGATATAAAGATCTAAAATGCAGCCATCTAACATTAGTTCAGCTAAATTCCACTCTGTACTAAGACATGGATACCTTAAGTCTTTTTCTCCACTTCTCATTTCCAGTTGAAAGTCTCAAAACTTATAAGTGAACTCCAATTTTCAGATCATTTTGAGTTCATGCTCTTAAATCTAATCTGATTTACTCCTCAAGATTATTCAGATTTTTCTGGTGTATTTCATTAGTCCTCAGTTTTCAGAATGGTGTCCCAACCTAAAGACCTCAACAGATGTAATTAGGTAAAAATAAAACAAAACAAAACAAAACATAAAAATGTTAAATAATACATTTCCATCATCTTCTTGTTCTTCAAGAATTCCAAAGTTAGTCTCATTCAATTCAGATAGTTTCCTCTTTGTCATTGCACATTGACAACAATATTTCAAACAATTCTTTACATAACCTGTTATCCTAATACAAATCTTCATTTTCTTCACATTGGATAATTTCCATCTGGTACTGTTTCTATTTATTGAAGTCCAGATAGATGTAACCCAATACAATTCTCTTGTCTAGAAAATAATTTATCAAATAGAATGAGTTTTCTTATTGTATTGCTTTAACATTTTTCAACAAACTTTAGCAAATCCATGCTGCATTTAATCCCATTATAAATTTCTTTTTTATTCCAAAGACTATAGAAAAAGCAAAATTTTTATAAGATCTCTAACAGGCTGAAGTGAAACCAGGCAACATAATGAGAATTTTATAATCAGAGACATATATATTTTCTTTAATTTTTCAAATAGGTAAGGAGTTTTGGAGCTTACCACTTTGCCCTTACTTGAATTTCCAGTATCAGCTAGAAATAAGATATCATTATTTTTTGGTGTCAAAGAACAAAGTAAATTATGTTTCAATCTTTCATGTTTTTCTTCTTGGTGATATTCTCTTATCAGCTTTGATATTTTTCTAACCTTTGTATTATTTTTGATCCTGCATTAGTTCATGGATTTACTTCTGTCATCACTACATGGTTTATCTTCTACTTTCATGACTATGCACCCGCTGAAAACTTAAACAATACCTTTATCTCTAATCCTTTTTAACTTTGCAGCTGCTTTCTCTATAGCCTTCTATAATTTCACAACATCTAGACTTCAGAACATACAGCTTATATGAGCATTATGGTCAATTCTCCTGGTTATCCATTTGTTTCAAAATCAATTGAAATGTTTCCTTTTTTTAGTTGTGTATATGTTAAATCCTAACAGATTCCAATTTAATGTCACATGCTCCCTCATTTATTCTTCAGGATTTCTTCACACCTTTAATACTATTGATTAATTCTAGCATTATTTTATTCCATAAAATAACTTAATCTTGAACAAAAAACTTACATAGTCAAATGCTGTCAGACTTTGACCAGCAAACTGTAGCCATAAATTTTTACACCACCAGGATTTTAATGACAAGTTAAAGTTTGAAGTCTAGGTTCAGATCAGAGGAATCCACATCGTATTCACTCTTTGCTGCCACCATGATGGCTTCCAGAGACTCCTTTGATGTGTCAGTTGTTAACTCTCATACTTTCAGACAATTACTTTCAGTAAGATTTGAAATGATTTCCTATAGTCTCTGTACTCCTCATCCACATTTTTTCCTTTCAGTAGGTTACAAATGATAAAAATCAGTGTTTTAGACATCACAGACCCGATCTTATATGTATTAGGATTTCTATAGCAGAACAGCTTTTTAATAATTGTATCAAGGTCCTATATCACTGAGTGCTGTATTAATGCAGTCTCATCGGGTGTCATTCATCTACCCTATATTAGGAATCCATGACATTTCTAAACACCACTGTATATGAGTTACATGTATTTACTCACAGTTCAACAGTCCAGTGCCAGATACTTGAATATCTTATCTGATCTTATTTATTGCAGTCATTGGTCCAAGCCATCACGGGTTCACGAGGCTAAAGTCCTGCCTAAGAAATTTGATTTCCTTCTACGACAAGGTTACCCACCTAGTTGACCAAAGCAAGCCAGTCAATGTGATCTTTTTGGATTTCAGTAAAGCTTTCGATACTGTCTCTCACAGTATCCTCCTGGACAAAATGTCCAGCATACAGCTGGATAAACACATAATGCAGTGGTTGAGCAATTGGCGGATGGGTCGGGCTCGAAGGGTTGTAGTAAATGGGGTTACATCGGGCTGGCGGCCAGTCACTAGCAGGGTTCCGCAGGGATCCATCTTGGGGCTGGTACTCTTTAATGTCTTTATAAATGACTTGGATGCAGGACTTGAAGGATTACTAATTAAGTCCGTTGATGACACAAAATTGGGAGGAGCTGTTGACATTCTCGATGGCTGAGAGGCCCTGCAGAGAGATCTAGACAAATTAGAGAGCTGGGCAATCACTAACCGCATGAAGTTTAACAAGAGCAAGTGCTGGATTTTGCACCTGGGGCATGGCAACCCTGGATATACATACAGACTGGGGAGTGAAAGGTTAGAGAGCAGCTCTGCAGAGAGAGACCTGAGGGTTCTGGTTGACAGCAAGTTGAACATGAGCCAACAGTGTGCCCTGGCAGCCAAGAGGGCCCGCTGTGTCCTGGGGTTCATCAAGCACTGTACTGCTAGCTGGTCGAGGGAGGGGATTGTCCCACTCTACTCTGCACTGGTGCAGCCTCACCTTGAGTGTTGTGTGCAGTTTTGGGTGCCACAGTACATTAAGGATATAAAGCTACTGGGGAGTGTCCAGAGGAGTGTCACGAAGCTGATGAAGGGTTTACAGGGGAAGCCGTATGCGGAGCAGCTAAAGTCACTTGGTTCATTCAGCCTGGAGAAGAGGAGACTGAGGGGAGACCTCATCACGGTCTGCAGCTTCCTCACAAGGGGAGGAGGAGGGGCAGGGCTGATCTCTTCTCTCTGGTGACCAATGATAGAACCCAAGGGAATGGCAGGAAGATGTGCCAGGGGAGGTTTAGGTTGGATATTAGGAGAAGATTCTTCACCCAGAGGGTGGTGGAGCACTGGAACAGGCTCCCCGGAGAGGTAGTCATTATGCCAAGCCTGACAACATTTAAGAAGCACTTGGACAACACCCTCAGACATATGGTGTGAATTTGGGGCTTTCCTGTGCAGGGACAGGAGTTGGACTCAATGATCCTTGTGGGTCCCTTCCAACTCAGGACATTCTATGATTCTATGATCTTCACTGTAGATTGTAAGAACCTTTTCCTGAGGAACGCACACTTTGATTAATATGCATAGCAGGAATCTAGCTCATAACAAGCAGTCCTAGAGGAAGCTGCAAAATGTTCTCCTTCATGCACAACCCAGATAAGACTAATGCTTATACTATCACCTGGCTACTATCACAGTTTTGGGGCCAATGCTGCAGAGAGATATCCTTGCACCATTGGACTTTGGAGCTACTGGTCTCAGTCTCAACAGGTTTGTGATAGAGCTCCCATCACTGGAGATTTTCAAGATGCAGTTGGACAGTGTGGTAGATAAACTCATCTAGGCTCATTTTTCCACAAAATGTTGGACCAGATGATCTTTCAAGGACCCTTCCAGTCTGAACTCTTTTATGATTATAGGATTTAATAACATCACCAGGATATTCTTAGAACAGAATAGAATAGAATAGAATAGAATAGAATAGAATAGTTCAGTTGGAAGGGTCCTACAATGGTCATCTAGTCCAACTGCCTGACCAATTCACGGCTGACCAGAAGTTAAAGCATGTTGTTAAGGGCATTGTCTAAATGCCTGTTAAACACTGACAGGCTTGGGGCGTTGACCACCTCTCTAGGAAGCCTGTTCCAGTGTTTGACCATCCTCTCAGTAAAGAAATGCTTCCTAATGTCCAGTCTAAACCTCCCCCAACACAGCTTTGAGCCATTCCTATGCATCCTATCACTGGATACCAGGGAGAAGAGATCAGCACCACTTCCCCTCCTCAGGAAGCTGTAGAGAGCAATCAAGTTGCCCCTCAGCTTCCTTTTCTCCAAACTAGACAAACCCAAAGTCCTTAGCCACTCCTCATAAGACATTCCTTCCAGCCCTATCACTAGCTTTGTTTCCCTCCTCTGGATGCATTCAGGGACCTTCTCAAGCATATAATCTGAATCAGAAAGCTTAATTTGCCTAACTTTCACTCAGCTAAACTCCAGGAAACCAGACCTATCCAAAAGCTATGTAACAGAGTGATCCTGAAGTGAGATATGCATTGACATATAGAAATTGACAGGAAAATTTCTTTAGATTCCTCTTCCGGGAACTGACCTGTAAAAAAAAAAAAATCCTATTATTCTGATTACTTCTGTTAACTGTAGAACATGGGATGCTCTACATTCCTTAGACCACATTGCCTTTGTCTGAACCATCCAGTCATAGTAGTTGTGGTTGGCATGCTGTTACCTGGATTGTGAGGAGGATGGTCACATGCAGAGAGAGTTTGACGGAGGTTTTACTTCTTACTGAGGAAAACAGTCACCAGGGAAGAACTGAGTGCCAAGGCCATGTTGGGACAGAACTACAGATCCTGTGCACAGACCCTAGGAGCTCGTCTCCAAATTTGGTCTGCAAAGTAAAATAGTCGCTCCAGATGGCCAACATTTTCATGGCACGGGTCCACAGTTGTAAGAAATACACAGTGGTGTATTTGGGAGATTCTGAAGGATGTGTTTATATGACTTACATATTCTGGGAATGTCAACACATCAGAAGAATGTGTGCAAGCCCCAACTTCTGGTGACCTGGTATTTGTGTAAGATGATGAACTAACAACAATGTTTGCCAAGGCTGTTGATGAATTCCATTGAAATCCTCAAGGCTACGGTTTATCTGATAGTAATGAAGAAACTTCCCCATATATTGGATGGAGTCAGTGGCCAAGAAACTGACTTTGGGGATCACATGCACCTCCAGAGAGATGCCAAGGAATGAGTCCAGGCCAGAGGAGATCACAAAGCTGACATGTTGCCTTCTCTGAGACTCTCAGTTCAGACCCCATTGATAAAGCATTGGAAGTTAGACACAAATAGGAAGTTCAGTTATGTAGCATCTTGGCTATGTCCTCTTGAACCTGTTCCTGTAGTTTCTAATATGATTCAGTTGTAAGCCCTCGGTGAGTATCAACTTAAGTCTGGTAAATATGGAGGTAAGCAAGAGGAACTGAAGAGAATGGCTTTGCTGCCTAAAAGCCCTGGCTACCCACCTAAGGACAGGTGAGTTGTGATCATTTTTTTTCTACATCATGTGAAAATAAATATATCTCTACTGAAGTAAATAGAACAACATTTTACAACAGTTGACTTCTGACCCTAGATGTTTAATATTTCATAAATGTATCTAGTGGAGCTCTCAATGTTCATCTTTATCTCACATAATTCCATTTGAAAGGATGAAAATATTACAAAATCACAAGAATCCTGATCAGTAGGGGGAAATGTAATTATTCTGGGTAAAATATTTTTTGAATTTTTGAAATACAGAGCAATGTTCTGATATGTTTGGTTGTTCACCTAGATTTGGGTAGTTTAGATGGCTCAACTCATTGCCATTCTGCCATTTTATCATTCTCATAATTATTCAAAAAACTTCCAAACATGTATTTTGTTAGTGGTTTAGACTTCAGTCTGTTACCATTAATTAAAATTTAGTTTCCCCAAATCAAAAGGAAGTTTATGAGACACTGTTACTGCAAAAATTTATCAAACTTTCTCTGTTCTGCTGAGGCTGGTTTTGTACAATCAGTGACTTCAATGCGATCAGTTAAAAAATCCCAACAACACTCTGTGGCATTTTAGTTAATTTCTCTATTAGGGAAATTACTTTTCTTCCAGTCCCCAATGATGGGTTGACATTCAGTTATGATGTGACTACCTGTACCAAGAGAATTATTAAAGAACATTTCATAGCAGTTGCTTGATATAATTTTGTTGGCGTTTAATTAGTCCAAAGTTAAAAGATAAAATGAAGTTTGGATATTTAAGAGTCTTTCTGAATTTCTAAAAATTCCACATAATCTATAATGTTAATTAACATATTTTTCTTATGTGTGTGTTTTTACTTCTGACAATTTAAACCTGATGAAGTCCAGAATGGTTTTGGCTTCTAAATCCTTCTTTTCTCCCAGAAAATCTTCATTGGTGATGCTCATGCCATGTATTGTTTACAAATTGCCACTGAATAGCACTTTCATCTGGTGTTCAATACTTCTACAATATAATGGCTGCATGTTAATAGTGGGCTGTGGTTGCCAATGGCAACAACACTGCTTCAGCATCGAAAATCTGGAAGCGGTGAAGGACCATATTGTGAGAGTAGCCAGACAGATCCCAGTATGCTGGGTCTCCACCGTAAATTTCCCAGATGCAGCAGCTGAATAAACAACACCTTCTCTGTTGGATGTCATAAGCAAGCAGGAGGCAAGCGGATCAAATGTAAAATCAAAGTATCAGGGGCTGACCTCCTTGTACCCAAGCAGAGGGCTGAAAAGAGGCTGTCAAAACAGCCTGACTCAGAGTTAGCTACTGCAGCACACTGACCATGGCATCTGAAATCCTTTGGGTGGTATAAGAAAAAAGAGGGTCATTTAGTTAATATTGACAAACAAACAAACAAATAAACAAAAACCTTGTCAAATCACCAGTTCTCTGAAGATCACATGATTTCAATCATTTCTCCTTTGCTAGGAAACAACAGCAGCTTCAAGCTCAGGTTTTGTTCTGCGGTGCAAATGCTCAATTGGATTTCAACTGTCAAGACTGAATATTTTTTAATGAAGATGTAAGAAAAGATTTCAGTCCGGAGTATATTGTATTAAATGTTTTGCTTCATTGTGTGATACACTAATCAGGTTTATTTATTTATTTTTAATCTGTGTTTGTAAGGAAATTAACTCAACTTGGGATCCACCTATAGAAGTTGATGGAGCTGACTGATGTCATTGCAAGGACACCCTCAATTATCTTTGAAAGGTGATAGTGTTTGGGTGAGGTTCCTAAGGACTGGAAGAAAGCAAATGTCATTCCTATTTTCATGAAGGACAAAAAGGAGGATTTGGGAAACTACAGGCCAGTCAGCCTCATCTAAGTCCTTGGGTAGGTGATAAAGCAAATAATCCTCGAAAACATTTCTAGACACACAAAGGACACAATGGTGACTGGAAACAGCCAACATGCATTTATGAAGGGGAAATCATGTCTCAGCAGCCTGATAGCCTTCATGATGAAATTACTAGCTTGGTGGATGTGAGGAGAGCAGTGGATTTTTTTTTCTTTTTATATTGACTTTAGTAAGGCTTTTGACACTGTCTCACCTTCAGAGATGGACTGATGAAGCATAGGCTAGATAAGGGGACAGGAAGGTGGACTGAAACTGGCTGAACTGCCAGGCTTAAAGGGTGGTGATCAGTGGCAGAAAGTTCAGCCAGAGGCCTGTTACTCCAGGAGTCAATACTGGGTCCAATACTGTTTAACCTCTTCATTAATGACCTGGATTTTGGAATAGAACACACACCCTCAGCAATTTTTCAGATGATACAGAACTAGGAGGAGTGGTTGATGCACCAGATAGGTGTGCTGCCATTTAGAGGAACCTCAATGATCTGGAGAAATGGGCCAACAGGAATCTCGTGCAGTTCAGCAAAGGGAAAACCTAGACTCTGGCACCTGGGGAGAAATAACTTATGCATACCTACAGGATGGGAGCTTCCTGGCTAGAAAGAAACTTTGCAGAAAAGGACTTAGGTGTCCTGGTCTACAACAAGTTGACCATGGGTCAGCAATTTGCCCTTGCAGCTAAGAAGGCTGACACCCTCCATGGTTTCATTAGGAGGAGAGTTGCCAGCAGGTGGAGGGAGGTGGTCCTTCCTCCCTATTCAGCACTGGTGAGACACATCTGGAGTGCTGTGTCCAGTTCAGGGCACCCCAACACCAAAGAGACAAGGACATACTGAAGCAAGTCCAGCAAAAGGCCAGGAAGATAAAAGAGGGATTGGAATTGGACTGATTTTTTAACTGTTGGGCTGGGTTTAAGAACTGAACTTTTGGATTTGATTTCTTACTTATAAATGTCCAGGCTAGAGAACTTTTGTTTGTTTGTTTTTTTTTTTTTTGAGACATGGGGACATTTCAATATGGAAACTGTACTTAGGTAGAGGACACTGTAATACAGTTAGGTGTACTACAGCGAAATACTAAGCTTTGTCAGTTATTGGTTGGTTATGATTTTACTTGTCTTTTTTGTTGCTTTATTGGTTTTAGGTTTTGTTTTATTGTTTGTTGATTGACTTAACATTCATGATTTTTGCTTTCAGATGATCACTAATCTGTAAATCAGATACATTATAATCAATGCAATAATGTGTAACCTTGGTCCAAGATGCTTTAAGATACCCATGAAAAATTGCTCTTAATATGAATTTTAGAACATTTCTGAAAAAGAGATGTAGAGATGTAGTAGATTGCTGAATGAAATACAGATAGCTCTAAGAGAGGAAAGATAGATGAGAAGCTCTTAAATAAGTATTAGGTGTTTATATACCTGCCTGTAGTTCTATTCTGTTCACTATTTGGTCTGTCTGAACTTTCTAGCCTGTATCCTCATACAGTGCCTTTTGCCTCCTCCCTTTTCCTTAACTAACTCATCCATCCATCAAACTATTGCTGGAATTTATGAAAATGTGCTCTTTCAGGTACAAATTAAGTCACCTGGAATGAAGCACTGTATGACATTGTTGAATACATGCACTGTATGACTATAACTAGAAAAGGCAATAAAATAGCAAATCGTTTTTATTGCATTTACATTTGCCTCTCACACCACCCTTGTAAGTAGCAACAATGTGGGAATGACAAATAAAGATTAATGTAGATTATATATATGTATGCATGCGTGTATATTTATGTACAGATATATACATATATGCACACTTCTTTCTGGTTGAAAACAATTTTTTTCCCATAAAAACTCAAAATAAATCAAAGTAAAAACCTAATTATAAAAGTCATTCAAACTGGTAAATCTTTAGTATTTATGGAAAAACAAACTTTTGTGTTTTGAACAGCAAATCTGATGTCAGGTATTTATTTTTTTACTAAGTGATTTTTTAAACTATAGTCCCACTTTACTATACTTTATGAAAGACCAAACTTGAGACCAGACGGGTTTTTTCAATCTGACATTCCAATATTATGAAAGTAAATTTGCCTGTCTGAGTATGTCAGGATTAATGGAGATCAATGGAGAATGACTTTGCTCTATATTAATTTTACTAGCATCTAAAACGTGCAGGTTAAAACAGAGAATATTTGAAACAGCAGCAGTGTGAAGACCTTGACTGCAGGTGATAATGCTATAAACTTTTGTACAAGGTGCAGTAGAGGTGCCAAAGCTGATTCTCACATTTATTCAGAGGCATAAGATTTGGCACAGGAATCAAGTTTTACAGTTTAATTGAATGAAAAGGAAGTGTGATCCTCTCTAAGGAAAAATAAAAATCTCTATAGCAAGATTAAAATCTGGAAAATATTTTTTTTTAAAATGTAAGTTGAGAACCATGTTTATTTTATTGTTTTTTTTCTCATGCATAAGAAGATATAGAAAAGCAAGTAAAGTTACATCTGTACACTCACTTCTGAGTATATGTTGGTTGTATCATGGCAGACATTTAGAAATCTTGTCATCTGTTGTGAGCTTTGAGTACAGATCAGCTGAACGCTCAATAAAGCTGTTGTATAGCATTCATACTATTTTTGTTACAATAAACTGTTATGATATTTTCCACAATTTTCTCAGGTCCATTTCCCTTTTTTTTTTTTTTTTTTTTTTTTGTTAATTTCTAATAATAGAAACAGTTCTTTTCTAATAATTCTAACAGAGCTACTTATCCACATTATATGCAGGACCACAGACCACATCCTAAAAGCTTCAATTTCCTCCTCACCAGTAATGTTTAATCCATGTCCAAGAATTACTACAAAGAAAGTTAACCTTTTCACCTCTCAGGCATATTCTGGGACATATTTTCTCATGAAGAAACATGGCCAAATATGTCATTCTTAGCCAGTATATACAGAAAAAGAGTTTTTCTCTAAAATTACTACTTTTTTAGTCACTTCATGAAAAGTCTGTTTCACTGTCATTTTGTGGGACAAGTAAAAATGTCAGGCATTTATCGAAATGATTGGCATTATAAGCATTCCATTTCATGATCTGATTTTTCTGTTTGATCATTGCAAGAAATGTCTGAATATTTCTAGAATTACATAAAATGACTGATTTTATGTCTCTGATCCTATTGTGAAACCTCCTGTACAAATGTTATGAAATGTGAAAAAAACTGGGAAAAAAATAGCATCAACAGCAACTTCTTGCTGAACATAATTACTGCCCTTTGCAAGGGAATCTTGGCAAGAGTTATTCTGTTTCAAAGCATCATCAAAAAACAGTGGTGTCCTAATATATACCTTAGACAATAGCCAAAGATTCAATTTTCAACTTTTTAAATATTTGCTTTTTCTAACTGTCCTTATCCTATTCCTTAATAAAACTGGAACTTAATGTACTACGGATGGATGCAGAGTATTAGTCTCATCTTTCCCTGGGTCATGGAAGATCAAAATACTCCCAAAACTAGAAGCAATTGCAATATATCTGTAGGGTTACAAGACATATGTTTCTAGTGGTCAGGCAATAATAAAGTAGATTATCACATGGATTTTTAAATTTTTGTTTATCTGATTCATTAAGCATATGCGTTTGATTTGGTATAAAATGATATTGTATATAATTTATATAAAATGGTTGCTTTAAAATGATACTGTGCTATCTATCTATCTATCATTGAAATTCAACCATATATTTTCCTACAGAACATTTTCCTTTGCTGTCATTTGCTACTAATCTGAAAAAAAAAAAAAAATAAAAGTCCTGAAAAAAACCCACAACTCTTAACAATTTCAGGAGAGATAATGGATAGAATCACTGAGATCTGCAAGTTGACACTATAACCTCAAAAGGGAGGCACAACGAATTTAAAAAAAAAAACCTGATGTTAAACCAATATATTATTTTTTCTCAGAATGAAAGAGCAACAAAATAAAGAACATTTAGAGAGGTTGCCCTTAGCTGAATCTTTGCTTGAGTGTTTATTTGGAGTACTGTTACATTTGGGAAACATAATTTTTTGAAGGAATTTCTTGAGGAATCTCATAGTAAGTTAGAAAAGAAAGAGATAGACTACTCAGTACAGTCTATAATTAATCTTCAGTGTTCGTCTTTTAGACTGCACTCATTATATATCATTGAGTTTGTATGTGTCATCTTGAAAAATCAGGTAGCATAAAGTAGGCACTCAAAAAGTGATTGTTATATCATGAATCACTTTATACAGACAGACCATGAATGCATTTAGGCTCATAATTAGAACACTTTTGTCATTAAACTAGTAAAGCTCTGGAACTGCCTTCCAACTAGAGTGCTGAGAGCAAGAAACCTATAAAGATTTATCATTAATATGAGCACAACTCTTACATGAGTTCAAAAGACTGCTACCTGCCATGGCATAAAGGGAGGCACATATTACATCCTAAGGAATATTTATACCATATGATTTAATAGCATGTAAATATCAGGCATGGCAATGTATGATTCCCAGTTCAGCTTCATTCTTTTTATATACCATCCTAAATATCTAATAAATGATTAGTCTTTGTATTGGGTTTGCATGGCAAGGGTTTGGTAGCGGGGGGGCTACAGGGGTGGCTTCTGTGAGAACCTGCTGGAAGCTTCCCCCATGTCCGATAGAGCAAATGCCAGCTGGCTCCAAGACGGACCCGCCACTGGTCAAGGCCGAGCCCATCAGCTATGGTGGGAGTGCCCCTGGAATAACATAGTTGAGAAAGGGAAAAAAACTGCTGTACAACAGCAGCTGTAAGAGAGGAGTGAACATATGTGAGAGAAACAACCCTGTGGACACCAAGGTCAGTGAAGAAGGAGGGGGAGGAGGTGCTCCAGGTGCTGGAGCAGAGATTCCCCTGCAGCCTGTGGTGAAGACCACGGTGAGGCATGTACCCCTGGAGGTCCATGGAGCCCATGGAGGTCCGTGGTAGAGCAGATATCCACCCTGCAGTCTGCAGAGGACCCCACACTGGTGCAGGTGATGTGCCCTGAAGAAAGCTGTGACCTTGTGGAGAACGCATACCAGAACAAGCTCCTGTTCTATGGTTCAACCAATACAGCTAAATAAAAGAGGACCAGTGTGAGTTCAAGAACTGGCTCCCTGATCATTCAGTCTCTCACTGTAAGTTTACTACTCACCTCAGATTTTGATGGCTCCAGAGAGTTCTATCTAAAACAAATCCACCAAAAGGAATGTGATCTAAGCAAAGATGTGAATTGTTCTGTGCTGGTTGGTTTGGAAGCAAGGTATTGCCCCTGCATCTCTTTTAGAAATGTAGGCATAGCCAGTAATTATTTATGGTAATGGTATGAACCAAGATATTCCTATACCTTGTATTATACTCAGTTACTAAGAGGTATAAAGTTTCTTATCCTGTTGATTAAAAAATGGAGATGTTGATACAATATAATGCAATTTCCATGTTCCTACTTTGTTATTAACAAATAAAAACCCAAAGTATTAAAGAGTTATGAAATGGCAAAATTAAGGTTGCTTCCATGGATTGGAAATGTTGGAATCTAAGCAAGATCTGAGGCAAAGAATTTCTAAATAGTAATCCGATTTCTAAGATTTTACACAAAGACTGATCATTAACAGTAGTGAATATTGGTTTGATATTCCTGCTTTTACAGAATAGTTTATGTATAATTTGATATCATTCACTAATACAAATTTTTCACAAATGATTTTTAGTGAATGCCTGAGTTTGAACTATGGCAAGTACTCACAAAAGGGTCTATAGAGAAAAGAACAAAGAGAACAATGTACAGAACAAGACAATTTTGTGCTTTTGGAGCAAAGCTGGAAAATGTTGTCCATCAAATGTTTAAATCGATCTGAACTGAATTAAAATTTTTAGTTTTGTTTTTCTCTCTGAATATACCCCCAAAATATTCCTTATAGGTTGAAGAAATGAAGGATATAGAAATATATCAGTATTTAACACTTGTGCCATGCCTGCTTCTTCTCCTTTGTTGTTTATGAGCCAACACCTGGTCTGAATACCAGGCAAGTTGAGTGGCTTGTCGATTGTTTTAGTATGTACTATCTTATTCATTGTTACTCTCTCTTTTCCTTCTCTACCGTCAATGAGAATAGACAGAACTATTTGGTAAGCCATTTGACTTTCTGTTTGCAAATAGAAAAGTATAGTTCATTGGGTATCCAGTCAGTTTGATTTAACTTCCCCAGGTTTCTGTTTGAGGACTTGACCTGGATGTTTAGTAATTGGACCTAAGTCTTGCTGCTGCCAGCCAAGGCCTGGCAGAGATGTTGTTCACATTACTAGACTCAGACTAATGGTTTTATCAATTTTGGGATCACTTTCTGGTCATGTTTCTCAAGTTTAGGTACAGTGTTTGTAGCTACTCATTCATATTTTATCTATTCAGGCTTGGCAAATTTATTAAACTTCGAATCACACCTGAAATAGGATCCTCCAGTTACTTCAAAGTTATGGGAAAGAGTTTATCCAACTCTCTGTATTTGAGTGAGATCTTCACTCCATTTAACTCTATCTTGACAGCTAGAATTCCGATACATGTTCTCATTTTTGTTTTCCTTTTTTTGGTCTATTTATCGTAATCCTTAGCAGAAAATTAAGAAAATGATAGGTTCAGTTTTTGAGCCACAATAAATTTATGTTTAATCTCATTTCAGTTTTCACAAGAGATTGTATCCACTTCTGCTTTCCTTCCTGAGTTTTTATTTTACAGCTGAAGAAAATAAGTTGTTTCTTTTAATTTATTTAGCAGAGTTTAATACTGGAATTTTGGCCTTTCTCACTTCATTCCTCTACTTTTTGATCTGACTTCACCTTCATGAAGTCTAGCTTCCTGAGCAAGCGAGAGTCTTTTCCATCTTTGGCTAACATTTGCCAATTTAACTTTCTAAAAGCCTTTGCATGTCTTGGATGAGTCATTATAAATCTGAGAGAGATTGAAAAAGCTATGAAGTTCCCACAAGTTTCAAGAAGGAGGCAGTTATATAGAAGAGGAACAAAATTATCAATGTCCTCACATCAGGTAAGGTTGCAACATAAACCAACAATTTATTCCAGTTCTAACTACCTATCAAGAAATACACATGGATAGTTCCTTTTAAGTCAAAAACACAAACCAAAGCTTCCTTACTGGTACTTCTACTTCTGCGATTCTCTTCTACTGTCCAACCTCATGTACGAAGTGTTTATTCAGAAAACTGATCTGAAGCCTTACCTTTGAAACATTTTCTTTGTCATGGTTAAAAAAACAGATAATTTTTGACACCTTTTAATTAAAAACATTCCAAGGTTTTACTATGAATCCTTTCATTGTTTTCAGTCTTGTTGGTTTGAAAAATTAATTCCTTTGCTTTCTAAAATGTGCCCTTTGTCAACTGGATATTTGTTTATTCCTCACTTTAATGAAAATTGGTGAACCTTGATTACTGGCATCTTTTTTTTTTTTTATGCACCACACTATGCCTTCACAACTTCAACAAACCAAGACTGAAAAAATATGATTTCTCATTGGTTAAGTGAATATCTGGTTGGAGAGCCAATGTAGCTATCACGTCCAGGACATAATCTGTTATATTTGGCTTCTTCCATTTTTAATCATTTTTTTCTCAGAATTTAATAACCATGCACACATCTCTACATAAGAGACCTGCACCTGAAATGACCATATGTTCCAGCAATTTAATCTCTCCCTGAGCAACAAGGACAGTCAATGAAAATATGGCCTATGTTTTGGGCCATATGCAACTGAATTGGGTCCTCGGTCTGTCAGTGGTAGTTATTCTGCTCTGGCTGGTACTCTACCGTCTCAGGTCTCCAGTGTATCACATTTGTTTGCTTCAACAAGCCCATCATGCAGAGTTTCTTCCTCAGTGGATTTGGTGCTTATACCCTTCCAGAGGAGCATTTTGCCTACTTGTCCAGTTATTCAGCATCTGACTACAATTTTTAAGATATTACTCTTTGTTGTGGTTTAACTCTGGTCAGCAACTAAGCACCACACAGCCGCTCACTCAGTCCCCCCACCCCTGTGGGATGGGGGAGAGAATTGGAAGGGCCAAAGTAAGAAAACTCGTGGGTTGAGATAAGAACAGTTTAATAATTAAAATAAAACAGCAATAATAATAATAATAATAATATAATGAAAAGAAAAATAATAAGAGAAAGATGCAACCTTGGAAGAAGGGAAAAAAAAAAACCAAAACCAAACAACAAGTGCTGCAACCGCTCACCACCCGCTGACCGACGCTGCTTCCCATGGCCAACTCCCCCCAGTTAATATACTAGGCATGACGTCACATGATATGGAATACCCTTTGGCCAATTCGGATCAGCTCTCCTGGTTGTATCCCCTCCCCTCCCGGCTTCTTGTGCACCTGGCAGAGCATGGGAAGCTGGAAAAGTCCTTGACTAGTGTAAGCACTACCTAGCAACAACTAAAACATTAGTGTGTTATCAACACTATTTTCATACTAAGTCTAAAACACAGCACTATACTAGCTACAGTGAAGAAAATTAACTATCCCAGCTAAAACCGTGACACTCTTATGTTTCCATCTGTACTGCATCGTCACATCCAGTTGTATTTGTATTCATTCCATAAATTTCAAAAAGCAGCAATTCATATAAAACCAGCTTCTTTCAAAAACACAGTTGAGAGTAGTATGCACCCACGGGTTCTGCATCCTGCCTTTTTTTCCATTTCTTCTGTTCTATAGAACAAATGACCCCGAAATCTTTTAATTTTTTCCCTTTTCTCCTTCTCCATCATTACCATTACATTATGCTGGTTGCCTAGATTTTAAACCCTTTTTTTCCCCCCAACCAAATGAATAACAAAGGCATAGGTGGAAAAGTCTTCTAAAATCGCAGGTCTCAGAGAGACAGTTTTGCAAAGTTATGAGCAAATGGATATGCAATCTTAAGATCGATGCAACTTTCTGCCTTTTACCCTTTTAAGGTAACTGTATAATTTTTATTGTGTTTCATTCCATTTGCTTTGTAAATTTAAAAAAAAAAAAAAAAAAAAAGCTCCAGAGTGAGTTTACCTTTTTAAAAGATCAGACTCTTAAACTTGTTCATTAAAAAAATTATTTTTCAACTTAATTAAATGTATGAATGATATAATATATAAAGTACAGTGTGAATTCTACCTACATGTAGCCTATTTTATACACAATAAATATGCATATAAGAACTGTACATATGAAATATATTTGTGAATGCTGTCACAAGAAGTGAGAGGCTATTTATTGAACATAAATAATTATATACATGTTCCTTTTCCGGGTTGAGTATAGGTGGCCCATCCACCTCAGTAAAGTCAAGTGTTAATTGTAATTTTTGGCAAAAATGGTGACAAGTTAGTCCCTACTTACTCTCACCCTCATTCTTACAAGCTTTTGTTGTTCTCAATAGCTCCAGGGGGTCCTGCTTTTGTCTTAGGTAGAAAGGAAGGGCCAGTTTATTTACAAAATCAGGTAGATGTTGGCTCTTAATCGTAATGCAGTGATAAGCTTTCTGTGGGGAATGCCCCTATAAAACGCTAACCAGTTTTGCTATCCTTCTCGAAGTTGGAAATACCATGGCCCCAGGACACCAGCCTGGTTTTTGAATTCCTGTTTTCTCCAGTTACAGGGCCTCAGAAAGATGACTTTTGGAGCTGGTATCTCGCATTCCGAGAACAATTCCTCACCACCAGGCACTCCGGATATAACCATGGCTGTTCTTGGGTCCCAGATAGATGGAACCTTTCCTTTATGCACTCCTGCTGCAATCCATAGTTTCTCAAATTCTTTCTCAAGTCCCTCTTCTTGAGCCACTGCTTGTACTATCTCATCCAAAGTCTGCGCAATTTTGTGCAGTCTTTGGACCTGCATGCTGGGAATTAAACCTGACAGTCTGGTGATACCTAGGCCTCCATCCTGACTGCTGGAATATAGGATGGCATCACACGTACTTACTGGAAGATGTAACCATTCCTTGATGGCCACTCGAACTGCCAAGTCAAGGGTTTCTAGGTATGTAGTCTTCATGTTGGCCTGGTCTGCAAGTCTGCCAAGTTAACTTATTCTAGCCTGATCAGAAATAGATACTTTGTACTGTAATGTAAATACTAATGTTTTATACATGTATTTGTATTCTACCACTATTTGGAACAGAACTTGCATGGTTAATTTTTCATTTATCTTATGATAAGTTTCAATAAAAGCTTGTCTTGTGATTTATGATGTTCAGCACATTCTAACCATTCTAATTTTTTAGGATCCAATATGTACTGAAATGAAATTCCAGATCAACCTATCTGCCTCCTTACTAATACATGCCAATAATTGCTAGTGACCATGTATAGCTCTGAATAATTTGCCTTTCCAAGACTATTGAGCATTTGTCATTGATATTCAATTGCTTTGTCTCATCTTTTGCTTTCAACACATCAGAAGCTGAAGTCAAACACAATCACACTCCAAAAAAGGCAGCCAGTTATGATCCATTTTCCTAAGTCTTTCTGTTAAAATGACTTGGGAAGCATTCACGAGTCATCTGCAGAACAGCAATGCCACAATTTCTTAAAAGCAATGACTACCCAGTGTTTCACAATTCCTTTATAAGCACATGATTGGAAGGGCTCGTTTCAATGTCCTCAGAAGGAAATAGCCCCATAAAGCAAACATAGAATATAGATATTTGCACAAAGCGACTTGCTTGCAACAGTACCTGGTTTGTGCATATCAGTGGTTCATGTAGACTACAGATTATCAACATGCAAAAATTATTTCACTTTTATACTTTTTTACACTGCCATTTTAAGTGGTCGGCAACTGTTTCTCAAAAAAAAAAAAAAAGAGGGATTTTTATTTAAAGGTTTTTGGTTAGTAAGACCTCAAGGAAGATATCAAAGATTTCTATTTAGAAAAGCATTTCTGTCAAATATCACCACTTTAATAAGATATTTAACAATTCTCTTCACATTTATTTTTGGAACAAAAACCTACGCATTTCCTGCAAACAAGGCTTAGGCTTGAAGTCCTCATTAGTCTTAGGTAAATATTTCAAAAATAATGTTGTTTTTAGGTAAGAGTGTGTTAGAAGCTGATGAGTAAGCCAGTCATAAAATCATTTTTAAAAAGCTGTGATCATGAATACATTAGTAATAGGCTGGGGATAATAAAATTATCATCAGGTGGAATTTATGATTCCTTTTAAAGAAGGTGTGACTGTTGAAAAGGTAATTGAGTGTTTAGCTGAACTTGTGTTGTATATCAGGGTTAGCTTCGATTTGAAAATTTGAGTGTTTCCTAAAGGAAGATTTTGGAATTTGTCAAGAGAAAAAACATCTAATGACAGAGTAGTAGAATTCAGAAATTATGTCCTGTAAGTATGCCTCAGACTGCCTTTTCTGAATTAGTTTGAACTGCATCTCTGAGCCAATATCACAGTGTCATCTTTTTGTGATGGAAACAATGTATCATGGGACATTCGGGTATCTGTGCAAGATAAAAACCAGTTTGGTTGAGGTCCTTAGTCTGTGCAAGAGACTAGGGGTATGATCTCAGTTATGTTTTTCCAAATAACAATATTATCCCTTTTAGATATTTGTTTCTTCTATCTAAATAGGAATTATCCTAGAAAATATAGGCTTTTGTTAATAAAAATATTCTGTTATAAATATTTCTTTCTTGGAACCAAAAATGATTTGGACAAAAATTTTTCAACTAGATCTAATCATTATCTCAAGGACAAGGGTTATTACAGAAGAATCTAAAGAAGAGTGTTTGCAAAATTACATTACAAAATAAATTTTATGTAAAAAACGCACTCATTTCCTGTAGACTTCAGGTATTTCTTAAAGTGCACAGATCTTTATTTTAGGTACTTAAATGAGAAGGAATTCTGTAACTTTTTTTTCAGAAGCTGCATAAGATTAGTAGCCTGTATACCTGCCAGAGTAGGGTTTTATGCAAGTATAAACAGCAAATTTGCCTATTTACAAATGCATATTAGAGCTTGTGTTGTATATTATAACTAAAACTAACCAGAATTATTTCCCCCATAAAAATCTCAAATTTATGAGGGAACAAACAACTCATATCCAAAATAATTTTTGTTCTGAAGTATAATTGCTGTGCTTCATAGAAATGGTATTTCAGAGAGATATATCTTTCTTTTTTTACACAAAAAAAACAAACAAACAACCCCTCAAAAATATTATACCTGACAAAAAAGAATATTGTTGATATGATTAAAAACAAACAAACAAAAACAAACAAACAAACAAACAAACAACATCCACCTAATGCTTCAGTTTAACCTAAACATATCCTGACCCCACGTGAGCTTATGGAAAGTGCCATGGGACTTAAGTGATATGTGAGTTTTAAGTGCAAAAATCAGGTTTGTTTTTTAGTTAGAATTGTGGAGTAGCATGGTATCAGGGCTGGACCGATGTGCACATGCAATGCTTCAGTCATTAATTTTCTACATTGTCCAGCAACTCATCTAAAGAGAATACTTAAGGATCTTGAGATAACAGCTTTAGATAAAAGACTTGAAACAAGGTGTTTCACTGGAACTTCACAATTAAACATTTGACTATTACAGGAACCTTCTGGGTGGGAATTTTGGACAGTTCTGTTAACTCCCTGTCGCACATTTGTATGCTTATATTTGTGAATTAACATCCTGGACAAAGCATCCCAAAGGCTTACCTAGCTGATTCCTGTTGCAGAGTTGATCAAGTTGTGCATAGATATAACTTTTGCAAGTGGTCGATAGAAACTGTAGAAAAGGCCATTTATGATGTCAGTAAGATATTAAAGAGATGTTTCATATGTAAATAAGATATAAAAACAGGATGATAGAAATAAATGCTGCATGTGTTGAGATGGTCCCGTGATACCATGGCCAGTTTGATTATAGGAACTGAGTAAAACAGTGGTTTGGGAAACTTTCTCTCAATTCAGCTAAAGACACCACTGCAAGAACACTTGCAACACTGATTCCTACTGCTACCAACCACCTTGTTGGGGTCACTCACCTGAGTGACCATCTTGTTTAGGAGATTTGATTCACTTTATGAGTATTACCCTATGCCAAAATCCTACTATATTAATGGTTATTTTTTCTTCCACCTTTCAACAAACATTGTCCTGAGTATCTGCACAATAACCTTAAACTTCAGGTTTGGAAACACTTTGCAATCTTCATGCTCATGGGAAAAAGGAGTTTGAGGACAAATTTGTCTTGCAGAGTTATCACAATAAAGCCATTGTTTAATATCAGGATGCTGGTCATAATGCTTGTGTCCTTCAGATGCATTGTGCCAAGACCTGTGAGATTTTGCAGATACAAAGGAGCAGAAAAAAACCATGGTGATATGTGTGAGGTTTGCTAGAAGATGTCATTAGCTTTGATTACTTGTCTTTCAGTTTTTGTCCATCCTGACCATATGTGTCCTCACTTTATTGCAGTTAATCTGTACTCCTGTCCTCATTTCTACACTCTTTCCTTAAACTTGTTTCTCAGAAGCCCTACTTCTTAGCTTTACCACATATAACCTCTCATTTCAGCTTCCTGCCACCTTTATCTTCTTTGATCCTTTTTCTCTGCCAAAAGTTTGGCTCACACTTCCTACCTACACATGAAGACTTTGACACACACAAAAAGTTTCTGGTCCTCTTCTCTCTCTTGAATAGCTCCAGGTTCCCCCTTTATCTTCAGGATTAAATAATTGATTATCCTTACGTGATTAATATGAAGAGTAAGGTATAAAAACTTTTTGTCCTGAGACGAGGATGACATTCAGCCTGAGCTATGTGACTCAGACTGATTACCCTGGGTTATGTGTGGCAATTTATAGGCTTGGTTTGTTTTCATTTAGTGAGAAGAGGAAGAAAGAGAGACAAAAGAAATGGGGTTGTCTACTCCCACAATTTTTAAAAATTTGCAATTTTGAGGGGACATAAGTAAACTTTTTGCTTTTATTCTTATTGATATTAATGTGGAGGAGGGACTTATTACTATCAAAACCTGATGATCATTTAGTTTTCAATGCAGTTAAATTCCAAGTTAGGACAGACATAGGATTCCTAAAGGAAAGTTGAAGTGGTGGTAGTGGTGGTACTGCTGCTATACTTGGCAACTGTGAGTCTGCATCTGGAGAACTGTCCTCTGTACAAGAAAGGCACCAGCAGACTGGAATGAGTCCCATGGAGGGTGACCAGGATGGGTAATGGGCTGGAGCAGGCGATGCACAATGAAAGGCTGAGATAACTAGGTTTAATTAGTATGAAGAGCAGAAAGCTAAGGGGAGAGGAAAGTTTAATTTCTGTCTTCAACCTTCTGGAGGTGGCAGTTTCAGAGAAGATGAAGACTATTCCCAAAGGTGCATCGTGAAAGGACTAGACACAACAATCACAAGTTGCAGCAAAGGCAACTCCAACTAAATATAGGGGAAAAAATATTTCCCAGTGAGAATGATTAAACATAGGAACAAGCTGCCCAGAGAGGCTGTCCACTCTCTGAACTTAGAGATTTTTAAAACATGCTTTGACAAGACCCTTAGCAACATGACCTAACTATGAGGCTAGTTCTGCTTTGAGAAAGTGATCAGATTACATCACTTCTAAAGGTCATTCCCAACCAAAATTATTCTGTGATTCACTAGACAGAAACAATTCATACTGAAAATTACAAACTGCCTATCTAATTTATCCTTTAGTCATGGAGCTAATTGACCAGTCAAGTACAGATGGTTTCAAAAAGCAGTGCATACAGCTCCAAAGAAATGAAATTATTAATTTATATTTTGTCAGACAAATTAATTTAATTAGTATATTGATGTTAAAGAAGTGGTGGGATGAAAGGATGGGTGTGGAGGGAGAGAAGTAAATAATTTTAAGGAGAGAAGATGGAATATCCTGGAAAAAATGTAAAAGAATATTAACTCTAAATGTAATATTTAGCAGCAAAAATAGTGCTCTTTTTAATGTAATCTGAGGTACAGAATACCCAAAAAGGAAAAAATTCTGGAAAAATATCTAGAAGGAAAGTGACTTCTGTAAGTCATCTAGCTGCAGAAAGTGAACTTTTCAGAGTAAATTAATTACAGTATAAATAGATCAAGAAGGTTTTTTTCTTATCTGTTTTTTCTTCTTTCTTTTAAAAAAAATAGCTGCTTTGTCAATTTTGGATGCTGTAAATTAATATTTTTTATTTGCTTTTTGCCTCTTTGTCTGCCTAAAGATAAAGATTAATTCAAAACAACCAGTTGACCAGATGCCTTTACCTCAAGAATACCCCAAGCCAAATATTAGGGTGTTAGAACATCTTAATAAGTGTCAAAAAGCTCCAACATATTATTTATAGTATCTCAAAGATAATAGGTTATAACTTCCTGTTGCAAGGGCTGGCTTGAGAGCTAGTATCATACTGGACAATAGAGAAAGAATCTTCCAGTGACTGGTGACTGACAAGGAGAGTTATCTAACATATCTCAAGGAAGAGAAGACCTGAAATTTGAGACCTTTGAGAAACCTGAAACCTGAAAATCCTGATGAAATTTATAAAGGAATTTTTATACACCAGGTACTGTATGCACAGGCTTGGGCAGATATATTCCTCACCTGTGTACTATTATTCAGCTATCTGCTCCTTTGCCAAATTAATTTCAAAGCAAATGACTGGAAATATGCATAGATGCAAGCTGTAGTTTCTTTAAAGTTCAGATGAGTAATGCCAGGCTATGACGCTTAAAATACCATTAACTGCTAAAAGCTATGGCAAAAATGAAGAATGTGCAAGTTACAGTATGTACTCAGATGAGATGCTCATTTTAGACATGAGTTGATTTTGGCAGAGAAAAGATTGATGTCAGAATTTAATTTGGAAATCATAAAAATTCTTAATATATATGTATATGACATTTCCAAAGGCTCTCAGAATATGTGCACCTTTATTTCCATGTTATTCTTCTAGTAGGAAATAATCTAATCTTCATATTTTCAATAGATTTGCTTTAACATTTTTGTCTTCTACATTTGATGATACATTTTGTTTGTTTGAGTATTTTCCCTAAAGATCACAATTGATAACATCTGTGTTAGGTACAGTTTCAATGCAAAAACAGGATAATTCATGTAGATCACTCATCCACTCAGAAAAGAATATGTTGTCGTTCACCAAACAGCATAGCATAGTTATTAAACTAGTTAACTCTATTTTTTCTACTTGACTGCAAAGATCTTCATGTACATGTACAAACATGCACACATTAAAATGTACATATATACGTTTCTGTTTGTTTGTTTCATTTTTTATTTTCTGCTTTTTGTGGGAAAACAACATACTGCCAGTTGCTGGATGGCCAAGGTCTTCTGTTAGATTCTTAGGTGTCAGCTGGAAATCTATACTGCTGAGCTGGCATTTGATGCTATATAGTACAGGTCCTTTGTGAAGTCATCAACAAACAGCAGTGGGTGAGAACACGCTTTTCATACCTGCTTTATTGTTGGTACTTGATAGAATTACTGTATCTAAAGACATTTGTGTTGATTATACCAAATGTTTCACAATCATTAGTAAATAACAGTTATAATGCCTACAGAGGAAAACTTAAAAATCTGTGAAGTTAGTGTTATTGTTTTAACTTAAGCAACAAGACTGAAAATAACAAGATTGAAAATATCCAAATGAATTATTTTAAAATGTCAAGTCTGTGACTAGTAGAATAAGCTATAAAGACAAGTGTTATTTATTAATTTGTTGTAATACATTTAAAATAAATGTTCCAGTGATAAAATCCTGACAAATCTATAAGCCCATTACTAGTTAAAGAAGGCAACCTGTTAATAATGATGAACACAAAGAAATATTAAGAATTCTTACTTTGTATATGATAAAAAAGCCTATATCTATATACAGATATATATATATATATCCCATGGAGATAATGAAATATTTCCTATTCCAAAGGAATCATTAAAAAACATCTTTGGATAAACAACAGTAAGTCAGCAAACACCCAAAATGTTCACCTTATCTTCAGTTCAGGAGTGGGCAGAGGAGATCATAAGGTATTAGTTTTATTATTTCAATATGAGAGAAATTCTAGCAGAATGTTAGTGCTGTTCCAGTGTTTAGAAAGAATAAGTGGAATGATCAATAAGAGTAAACTGGTTAGCATGACAAAAATTTTAAGCAAGTAATAGAAGAAGTAATCTCAGATGGTGTTCTTATTTAAATTTATACTTGAGGTTAGAAAGATAATGAATCTGACAATCAATGTGTTTTTATGGAAAAATGCAATTGCTCTGATTCAAATATTTAGATGTTTATAAGGAATTTGTCATGTTACTGTACAGTAAAAATGTCTTATACTGTATGATAAAATGCATTAATACTATCTTATACATGCTAAATAGATTTAAAGCTAGTTAAGTCCTGGATATGCCACAGTTTAGCTTCATATACTTCAACTAGGCGCTTTCAACAAAATCAAAGGGTGATTCAGACAAACAAAGTTCTGAGTTAGTCTTAGAGGTTCCTTCCTCTCTCCTTCAGATACAGAGGAACCTGGATGACATAGTCTACATCTACATTACTGACCAATGCAGTCCAATGTGTGTGCATTTGTAGAGTGAAAGTGTCAGGGTTGAGGACTTGCTGCCCATGCTGTATGTGCTTTGAGGAAAGGATGACTTTTTAAAACATGTGATTTCCTCCATGGTTAGACAATTCTATATAGAAAGCACTTTCAGTTGAGGAAAACAAGACATGGCAGAGACTACGGGTTGGAAGCTAAAGACAGATAGGGGACAAAAAAAATTTTTTAAGCAATTAACAGCGAGAGGAAATCAGAAATGATGGTGGTGATTCTCTGAACCTTGAAGACTTCAAATAAAGGCTGGAAACTTTGTGAGGTAAGAATTACACTTTGATACACCGAAGTACGGGTTAAAAACAATTGTCCACGATTAGGTAGAATGTAATCGTCAATGTCATATACAGCAAACTATGCTGGATGGCAAACAATATTTCTTGAACTGGAGCTCCATGAAGAGATGAAGAACAAGACCCCATTTTTTTTTTAGTTCCTGCACAAAAGTTATTTGAAATTCTAATAGAAATTTCAGTTGAGATTTGTAACAAGCTGCAACAGGAGGCAAAGTGAGGAAAAGAAGTAAGGGCAGTAAATCAAGATAAGCTCATTTTGCATATGGTGTGGTTATTGCAGCTCATCACTTGCATGGCAATGTTAGGTTGCAATTGTCTTTCTCAGACAATAAACTTTACAACTGTTACAGTAACAACAGTAAAAAACATGCCAATGTTATGTAGATTTTCAAATACTTGTGTGGTGGATTGACCCTGGCTGGATGCCAGATGCCCACCAAAGCTGCTCTATCAGCTGGACAGGGGAGAGAAAATATAATGAAAGGCTTATGGGTAGAGATAAGGACAGGGAGAGATCACTCACCAATTACCGTCACGAGCAAAACAGACTCAACTTGGGGAAATTAGCTTAATTTATTACCAATCAAATCAGAGTACGGTAAGAAGAAATAAAACCAAATCTTAAAACACCTTCCCCCCACCCTTCCCTTCTTCCTGCCTTTAACTTCACTCCTGATGTTCTCTACCTCTTCCCCTCCAGCGGCACAGGGGGACGGGAATGGGGGTAGCAGTCAGTTCATCACATGTTGTCTCTGCCGCTCCTTCCTACTCGGGGGGGGACTTCTCACACTCTTCCCCTGCTCCAGCGTGGGGTCCCTCCCACAGGAGACAGTCCTCCACGAACTTCTCCAACTGAGTCCTTCCCACAGGCTACAGTTCTTCATGAACTTCTCCAGCATGGGTCCCTCCCATGGGGTGCAGCCCTTCAGGAACAGACTGCTCCAGCATGGATTCCTCCCACGGGGTCACAAGTCCTACCAGCAAACCTGTTCCAGCGCAGGCTCCTCTCACCACAAATCCACAGGTCCTGCCAGAAGCCTGCTCCAGTATGGGCTTCCCATGATGTCACAGCTTCCTTTGGACACATCCACCTGCTCTGGTGTGGGATCCTCCATGGGCTGCAGGGGGACAGCCTGCTTCATCATGGTCTTCACCATGGGCTGCAGGGGAATCTCTGCTCCAGTGCCTGGAGCACCTCCTCCCCCTCCTTCTTCACTGACCTTGGTGTCTGCAGGGTTGTTTCTCTCATATTCTCGTCTCTCCTTCAGGTGCTCTTGCACAGCAGTTTTTCCCTCTTCTTAACTATGTTATCCCAGAGGTGCTACCACCATCACTGATTGGGTCAATGTTGACCAGCGAAGGGTCTTGGAGCCGACTGGCATTGGCTCTGTTGGACATAGGGGAAGCTTCTAACTTCTTCTCACAGAAACTACCTCTGTAGCCCTGCTGTTACCAAAACTTTGCCACACAAACCCAATAAAACTTGTCACTGTTATCCACTGAAAATACATAAATTATTATGATTGTGCACCTGTTTGCTCCTCAGGGGAGGCTGGAAGAGTCAAAAATAATCTTTTCTGAAGAACAGTATAATTTTTTGAAAGACAGCTTAATATTCAGGGGTCTTGACATTCAACAAACTAAAAAAAAAAATTATTATAAAAGATGAAGCTTGAAAATCCACTAATCCTTAATGAGTATTAATCTCTTAACTACTTTAAAATAGAGGTGTTTTATATTCATGGGGAAATCCTGCATAAGAAATTATGTCCTGAGCATGTGCTGTTCACATTAAAGTACGACTGGAATTAGTTTCAATTAAGAAAATTAATCCAAAATTAGTTAGTGAGCATTCTGACATAGCAGAAACTCGATTGTTAATATTCTAAACAGTTTACATTGTTTTTTTATGTGCAAACATTCAAAATATATAATGATTCCATTCCTATTTAATATGGATGGTTATTTTGATCAGAGTTGGGAAATTGTTTTTCCCCAAATTTTATGCTCCCATGAAAAGAGCCTTTATGCTTTTTCTCTATTTATAATATTATTGCACATATTTCTTTTTTTTTCACTGAGAAACAAAACAAATCTTTAGTCTGTTTTAGTATATCCCATTTCTATGCACATCAGAGTAATTATTGTCAAAGATTTACCTGAGAATCCACCTTGTTCCATCAAAATTATGCCAAATCTTCTCCACCCTCATGTATTTATAAAAGTGCATGGCCAGTAGTTAAGCAAGGACAAATAAATAGCAGATGTCTGACTGTGCTCCAGGATCAGTAACTTACACAAATGGGCCATGCCACAGTTTAAACTCTGTAAAGTTTTTCTTGTAGAACACGAAGCATCAAAGATAACATCAGAGAAGCATCTTTGCGTGACTTTGAATCTGTTAAGTTTCCAGTAATAGGATTCCTCACGGAAGCTTGAATAGGAAGAGGTACAGCATTTAACACTCAAATCTAAAAAAAAAAAAATATAAATATGAATGTAATTTTAAATATTATATAAGTATTAATAAGTGTATATATAAGAAGTGAGTGTATATATGTGTGTGTATATATATGTCATTGATGTCACAATTATAGTTGATAGCATTAAGTCATTATTGTTGTTATAGTATGTGCTTATGATATTCCTGGTCAGCCCCTTAAAGCCTCACAGTCTTTAAGAAACTTTACCAAGTCTGCATATCTTTTTGCCTTTATTGCTGTGTTCCTGATTCAGTAATTGTAAACCCCATGGCAGGCTGGAAGTGGATGTTTTTGAGCTGATGAGCAGTTTTGGGGCGTATTTGGAGTGCAGAAAGAAGAGGCTAAAGATTACCAGATATTCTAGGAGTCTCATACAATTGGAGTCAATGTCCTATTTCTGGCAGCTTGTGCTTATGAAGTATGCTCGAAAAGCAAGACATATTTCTGTAGCTTAGTTGCACAGAGGGAAAGTTAGAAAAGAGATATGTAAACAAAGAGGGCCAAACAGCCTGATGATTATCCAAGTTCTTCCAAAAAGGTGTGATGCAGTTTTGTAGGAGATTCCAGCCTTATTCTCTGAAACGAAGATTCTGCTTGTTTCAAAGGCAAAGATTACCTATAAGTTAGTGTAAATATTCTGTGCCTTCATGTGTTCCTGTGTCTCAGTATCTAATAACCTAACGAGGGAAAAAAAAAACAAACCCCATGTTATTATTTGTGCAATTAAACTCGCTTGAGCTATGCATTTTCCTGGCAGTTTAAACCTTTATGTATGCTCCTAATATAGGAGTACTGATAATGATAACTAATCAAGCACCCCAGCAAGCCTATGACTTCCATTTAACATGATAACTGGCAAACATGACCTCCATGTATTTCAGTCAACACCTTGGGAACCACAACATTTGTATTGGTTTGTATTCTGTTTTTTCTGATTAATTTGATTCCCTTTAGCTGTTAAAACTAGATAATTTGATCTGGAAATGATGTGACACTTCCATTAAGATCTGAACGTTACTCACATACTGTACTGTAGAACATAAAAAATAGACCTGTCTTGCACAGGCTTGCAATACGCAATGACAGTGGAGAAATGAAACAGGAAATAAACTTGCTGTAATGCAATGAGCATGTAATGAACATAAAACAGCAATGTTACAAAAGTGTTAATAACTGTTTATTAAATATGAATGTTTACAATTTCCATCAGACAAGTCTGTTTCATTTATCACAATGTACTTTAATGACAATGAAGGCACAACGATGAAGACAATTTATTTGACTTCATTATCTAAACTACTGTGCTTTAATGTCCCTGCTGTTCTAGCTTTCCTAATGTATCCTCTCAAGGATACCATTATGCACCTGCTATTTTTCTGTATTTTTTTTAAATTTATTATTTGGTTTGCATAATTATAAACCACTAGCAATATCAAATCCTTTCTTAATTTGCCCCACACATACCCATCTCAACACTTGCATTTATATGTCTTTGTAAGGACAAAGCAGATCTGTTCTTTATAGATAACCAGTTACCTTTATTATTATATTTATTTATGAAGCAACAATCACACAATGTATTTGGATTCAAAGAATGAAATATGACATTTCATAAAAGTTATAAAACAACCACACAAAAAACCATAATATTTCTGAGGATATAAGGACAGAGATGCATCAAAGAAAAAAAAAAACAATCAAAAAGAGGATGCAAGGAAATGTAAGATAAAATAAGGAAGTTTTATTCTTTTTATTCTAGGCCTTTCAGATTCTTTTATTCTGGTTTCTTTTCCAGCTACAATGTCATCCTACTGTTCCCTGATAAACACTGACATATCATTTACAGCAACTATTTGCATTACGTTAGAATGACTGTTGCTTGTCAGCCTGCACCTGGACTACTGTGTCCAGTTCTGGTCCCCACAGTTCAAGTAAGACACAGACAGACTGGAGAGTGTCCAAAGGAGGGCCAAAAAGATGACCAAAGGGCTGGAGAACCTACCCTACAAGTAAAGACTGAAGGAGTTAGGTCTTTTCTCCCTGGAGAAGAGAAGGCTCGGTGGGACCTTATCACAATATTCCAGTACTTAAAGGGTAGCTACAGAGAGGATGGAGGCTCTCTCTTCAGAGATCACATGGAGGAGACAAGGGGCAAGAGAGCAAGTTACACTGAAAAGGTTTCATCTAGACATAAGAAAGACATTTTTTACTGTGAGAACAATCATTCATTGGAACAAACTCCCCAGGCACATGGTAGAGGCCCCACTGTGGGAGGTTTTCAATATGCAGTTAGACAAGGTACTAGACAATTTCATCTGGGCTCCCTTTCCCATGAAAGATTGGACCAGATGATGTTTTGAGGTCCCTTCCAACCTGGGATGTTCTATGAGTCTATGAAAAGAACAACACACTTCACTATTTTTCACTTTTATGTGTAGTGTCATTCATGAAATAAATGCTCATGCTTTGTTTTTATTTGTTGTAATTTATTTTTTTCACAGGCAACAGTTCCCTACAGATCCAACAGGAACAGATAAAATAAAGTGGATTTTTAACTTGGCAAATTATGTATCATAGAAAGACTGAGCAAGAACATTTTTCCTTTTCATTCCCTACAAACTTTGCACTTCTTGATGAAAAAAATTATGACCGAAAATGTTTTGGGTGATGTTACCACAAATTCATCTGTGTTGTTGTAGAGTTCATAGGCATTGTAGTGCTGCTGCTTCATGATTCTTTTGCCTCCAGGCACTGTGGTAGGTATCAGCTATAGCCTGCTATATGTTAAAGGATTACTTTTTCTTTTTCTTTTTATCTTTTTCTTTTTTCTTTTTCTTTTTCTTTTTCTTTTTCTTTTTCTTTTTCTTTTTCTTTTTCTTTTTCTTTTTCTTTTTCTTTTTCTTTTTCTTTTTCTTTTTCTTTTTCTTTTTCTTTTTCTTTGTTTTTTGAAAGGATACTCCTTGAGTACAGAGAATCATAACACTAGGAATTTTGACAGGTATCCATTGCATAGAATAGAAATGGAAACATAGGTATTTCAAGCAGACAGCAAAGAGCAACAGCTTATCTTTATGACACCTGTGTTCATCTGAGAGAATTAAATTATAACATAATTTTCTTCTGGCCAAAAATTGTAATTTTCTAGAGACGGCAGGAACTTCTACTAAAGCACAACTTATGGATGATAAGTAATTAAAACATAACATTTTATTGACCTTATTTATGGTCAGAGCCTGTCATGCTGATGCTCTTAGAGAGACATCAGTTAAATTGCATGTCACAGGTACACTTAACAATTAAGCATTTTAAATTAGGACTAGATTTTGTGCTTGTAGGCAGAGGTTTGTATATGATAATGGCATGGTTTCATGCTGTTTAATAGGATTAGATGAGGTGCAATACTTCAAGAAAATGCAGGTGTCCAAACAACCCCCCCAAAGAATGCACGGGGTGGCTTTGTGTTTAGAATAAAGGTAACTGTTGAGAGAAGGACCACAGTGAACACTTAGCATCAGAAAGGTTTGAACAGAGAGAAGGAAAGGGGGCTAAAAGGATGACTGAAGAAGGTCTCAGGGGAATGAGGTGTGGAGATCTGCACACATAAAGAGGATTGACAGGAGTTTTCGCACATGGAAAATGAGGTTTAGGCTTGCTTCTGGAAACAGTCCTATTAATCAGGGGAAGAAGAGTGGGCAAAAAATACTGAAATAAGAGGTAGCTTGGAAAATAAATACTGTAGAGCTGATGATAAAAGGGAGAGAGGAAATAAGAGTTCAAAAAGTAAAGGATGAGGAGGAAAATGTGGTAGATACTGCAGGTAGAGAAGGAATGAGGTGACCAAACCAGTGGGCAGTGGGCAATGTGTCATGGTGTTAGCTGGGATAGTTGATTTTCTTCACTGTAGCTAGCATAGTGCTGTGTTTTAGACTTGGTATGTAAATAATGTTGATAACACCCTGGTGTTTTAGTTGTTGCTGGGTAGTGTTTACACTGGTCAAGGACTTTCTAGCTTCCCATGCTCTGCCAGATGCACAAGAAGCCGGGAGGGGAGGAGATGCAACCAGGAGAGCTGATTCGAATTGGCCAAAGGGTATTCCATATCATGTGATGTCATGCCCAGTATATTAACTGGGGGAATTGGCTGGGGGAGGCAGCGATCGCGGCTCGGGGACCGGCAGCGTCGGTCGGCGGGTGGTGAGCGGTTGCAGCACTTGTTGTTCAGTTTTGGTTTTGTTTTTTTTTTTTTTCCTTTCCCTCTCCTTCTACTGTTTCATCTCTCTCTCGCTCATTATTTTCCTTTTCATTATATTAGTATTATTGCTGTTTTATTCTAATTATTAAACTGTTCTTATCTCAACCCACGAGTTTTCTTACTTTGGCCCTTCCGATTCTCTCCCCCATCCCACAAGGGTGGGGGAGTGAGCGAGCGGCTGTGTGGTGCTTAGTTGCTGACCGGGGCTAAACCACAACAGTCCTTTTTGGCGCCCAACGTGGGGCACGAAGGGTTTGAGATAATAACAGTTGCTGGTCACAGCATTGATTCATCTGTTCTCGATATTAGTAGTCAGACCTACACCATGCTGATTTTGAAGTACATGTTAAAGATTGGCATTGGGTTTTGTAGTTTGCTGTGCTCTGCAGTGGTTAGAGATGTTTTGCCTAGGCGATTTGTTATTAAAACACTGGCCTTGAGTTTTATCGGTTATTTGGGTTTTGCATGGAAGCCGTTACTGTACTTCGGGTACCACCTCATGGAGACAATTAGCAATTATACCTCCTCCTCTGAGAGGTTCTTTATGGAGGAAATACAGAATGGCACCTTAGCTACCATCTTCTGTAATGTCTCCTCCTTCATTACAACAACTTTTCAGTCTCTTGAACATCCTTGGGTAGTTAAGATACATCTGTTGATATTCCTATGGCAGATTGTTTCGGTTTTGTCTAAGGTTAATAAGCAATTCAAGAATATCATCCAGAGATCTGCCCCAAGGCTCGATAATTATGGGTGGCAGGGTATGTGGGAGAGTATGGGCAAATGCCTGAGACGGTGGGCACCCCCAGTGTTTTGGGACTTTACCCCTGAACAAGTGCAGAATCCTGAAAAATTAGTAGAATATTTGGAGGAAGTATGTTGTCACCCTAGCAATTCCAGAGAGATACAAATCATTGCAATGTGTTGGGGCCTGGCCCATGCCTACCGAGCCCTGTTTAACAGTATTCAGTACCACCAAGGGAAAACGACAGGCCCTGCGGATACTCCAAGCCCAACGACAAGCACTGTGGCCACTCAAACCCCCACAACAGGCACTGCAGCAGCTCCAAGCCCGACGACAGGCACTGTGGCCCCTCAAACCCCCACAACAGGCGCTGCAGCAGCTCCAAGCCCGACGACAGGCACTGTGGCCACTCAAACCCCCACAACAGGCACTGCGGCTGCTCCAAGCCCAATGACAGGCACTGTGACCACTCAAACACCCATGACGGACACTGAAGCTGAATCAGAGAATCAACGCGTGCCAGTATCAGTTGCCCCTATACAAAAGAAGAAATCTTTAAAGAGAAAGTCAACTCGTATAGAAAAGGATGATGGAGAAGCAGCGCTGTTACTAAGAGAGGAGAAGGAAGAAGAAGAACTTGTACAAGAGACGGAAACTACCCGATCCCTATCCTTAAGTGAGCTACGAGATATACGAAAAGATTTTGGCCGTCGTGTAGGTGAGCATGTTGTCACCTGGCTGCTCCGATGCTGGGATAACGGGGCCAGTAGCCTGGAATTAGAGGGTAAGGAAGCCAAACAACTGGGATCCCTTTCTAGGGATGGGGGCATTGACAAAGCAATTGGAAAAGGGACACAAGGCCTCAGCCTCTGGAGGCGACTCCTGTCTGCTGTGAAAGAAAGGTATCCCTTCAAGGAAGATGTTATATATCGCCCTGGAAAATGGACCACTATGGAGAAAGGTATCCAGTACCTGAGAGAATTAGCTGTGCTTGAGGTGATTTATGGTGACCTGGGTAGTGAACAGTCATCCAAAGATCCAGATGAAGCCCAGTGCACACGACCCATGTGGCGGAAGTTTGTACGGAGCGCACCATCATCCCATGTAAACTCCCTGGCAGTAATGTCCTGGAAAGATGAAGAGGCACCAACGGTAGAGGATGTGATTGATAAACTCCGGGATTATGAAGCACATGTCTCTTCCTCCCTCGTCTCAGCTGTGGAGAAATTGTCCCGGGAGGTTCAGCAAATCAAAGAAGATATGTCCTACTCCCTACCTGTACGGACCAGTATCTCGGCCATTAGGAGTAAGCGTCCTTCTGCTCAAGAGAGAAGATACACACCACGGGGCACCCTATGGTTTTACCTGCGTGACCATGGAGAGGACATGAAGAAGTGGGATGGAAAACCTACGTCGACCCTGGAGGCACGGGTACGTGAGTTGCAAGGAAAAACAACCACTCAAGGGGGGACCTCCAGGAGAGTTGCTGCTCCAGTTTCCAGTAGGCAGTTCCCCAGACAGAGGAGTAGAAGCGCTGATTCTATCTGTGATCTTAATAGAGAGACTTTTGATTCCCGTTCACAAGATCTGGAGTGGGAAACCCGCAATTGGAATTAGAGGGGCCCTGCCTCCAGCCAGGTGGAGGAAAGGGACAACCGGGTTTACTGGACTGTGTGGATCCGATGGCCTGGCACATCTGATCCACAGGAGTATAAGGCTCTAGTGGACACTGGTGCACAGTGCACCCTAATGCCATCAAACTATGTAGGGGCGGAACCCATTTGTATTGCTGGAGTGACAGGGGGATCCCAAGAGCTAACTGTATTGGAGGCTGAAGTGAGCCTAACTGGGAATGAGTGGCAAAAGCACCCCATTGTGACTGGCCCAGAGGCTCCGTGCATCCTTGGCATAGACTACCTCAGGAGAGGGTATTTCAAGGACCCAAAAGGGTACAGGTGGGCTTTTGGTATAGCTGCCTTGGAGACAGAGGGAATTAAACAGCTGTCTACTTTGCCCGGTCTTTCGAAGGACCCTTCTGTTGTGGGGTTGCTGAAGGTCAAAGAACAATAGGTGCCAATTGCCACCACAACAGTGCACCGGCGGCAATACCGCACCAACCGAGACTCCCTGATTCCCATCCATGAGCTCATTCGGCGACTGGAGAGCCAAGGAGTGATCAGTAAGACCCGTTCACCCTTTAACAGTCCCATATGGCCAGTGCGGAAGTCTAATGGGGAGTGGAGACTAACAGTGGACTATCGTGGCCTGAACGAAGTCACTCCGCCACTGAGTGCTGCTGTGCCGGACATGTTAGAACTTCAATATGAACTGGAGTCAAAGGCAACCAAGTGGTATGCCACAATTGATATCGCTAATGCATTCTTCTCAATCCCTTTGGCAGCAGAGTGCAGGCCACAGTTTGCTTTCACTTGGAGGGGTGTCCAGTACACCTGGAATCGACTGCCCCAGGGGTGGAAACACAGCCCTACCATTTGCCATGGACTGATCCATACTGCACTGGAACAGGGTGGAGCTCCGGAACACCTTCAGTACATTGATGACATCATCGTGTGGGGCAACACAGCAGAAGATGTTTTCGAGAAAGGGAAGAAAATAGTCCAAATCCTTCTGAAGGCTGGTTTTGCCATAAAACAAAGTAAAGTGAAGGGACCTGCACAGGAGATTCAGTTTTTGGGAATAAAATGGCAAGATGGACGTCGGCAGATCCCAATGGATGTGATCAACAAAATAGCAGCCATGTCTCCACCAACTAGCAAAAAGGAAACACAAGCTTTTTTAGGCGTTGTGGGTTTTTGGAGAATGCATATTCCAAATTACAGTCTGATTGTAAGCCCTCTCTATCAAGTGACCCGGAAGAAGAATGATTTCAAATGGGGCCCTGAGCAACGACAGGCCTTTGAACAGATAAAGCAGGAGATAGTTCATGCAGTAGCCCTTGGGCCAGTCCGGGCAGGACAAGACGTAAAAAACGTGCTCTACACTGCAGCCGGGGACAATGGCCCTACCTGGAGCCTCTGGCAGAAAGCACCAGGGGAGACCCGAGGTCGGCCCCTAGGGTTCTGGAGTCAGGGATACAGAGAGTCCGAAGCGCGCTACACTCCAACTGAAAAAGAGATATTGGCAGCATATGAAGGGGTTCGATCTGCTTCAGAAGTGGTTGGTACTGAAGCACAGCTCCTCCTGGCACCTCGACTGCCAGTGCTGGGCTGGATGTTCAAAGGGAGGGTCCCCTCTACACATCACGCAACTGATGCTACATGGAGTAAGTGGGTCGCACTGATCAGCCAACGGGCTCGAATAGGAAACCCCAGTCGCCCAGGAATCTTGGAAGTAATCATGGACTGGCCAGAAGGCAAAGATTTTGGAATGTCACCAGAGGAGGAGGTGACACGTGCTGAAGAGGCCCCACTGTATAATAAACTGCCAGAAAATGAGAAGCAATATGCCCTGTTCACTGATGGGTCTTGTCGTCTGGTGGGAAATCATCGGAGATGGAAGGCTGCTGTATGGAGTCCTATACGGCAAGTCGCAGAAACTGCTGAAGGAGAAGGTGAATCAAGTCAGTTTGCAGAAGTAAAGGCCATCCAGCTGGCTTTAGACATTGCTGAACGAGAAAAATGGCCAGTGCTCTATCTTTATACTGACTCATGGATGGTGGCAAATGCCCTGTGGGGGTGGTTACAGCAGTGGAAGCAGAACAACTGGCAGCGCAGAGGCAAACCCATTTGGGCTGCTGCATTGTGGCAAGATATTGCTGCCCGGGTGGAGAACCTGGTTGTGAAGGTACGTCATGTGGATGCTCATGTCCCCAAGAGTCGGGCCACTGAAGAACATCAGAATAACCAACAGGTGGATCAGGCTGCTAAGATTGAAGTGGCTCAAGTAGATCTAGACTGGCAACATAAAGGTGAACTATTTATAGCTCGGTGGGCCCACGACACCTCAGGCCATCAAGGAAGAGATGCAACATACAGATGGGCTCGTGACCGAGGGGTGGACTTGACCATGGACACTATTGCACAGGTCATCCATGAATGTGAAACATGCGCTGCAATCAAGCAAGCCAAGCGGGTAAAACCTCTGTGGTATGGAGGACGATGGCTGAAGTATAAATATGGGGAGGCCTGGCAGATTGATTATATCACACTGCCACAAACCCGCCAAGGCAAACGCCATGTGCTTACAATGGTGGAAGCAACCACCGGATGGCTGGAAACATATCCCGTGCCCCATGCCACCGCCCGGAACACTATCCTGGGCCTTGAAAAACAAGTTTTATGGCGACATGGCACCCCAGAAAGAATTGAGTCAGACAACGGGACTCATTTCCGAAATAACCTCATAGACACCTGGGCCAAAGAGCATGGCATTGAGTGGGTGTATCACATCCCCTATCATGCACCAGCCTCTGGGAAAATTGAGCGATACAATGGACTGTTAAAGACTACACTGAGAGCAATGGGGGGTGGGACATTCAAACACTGGGATACACATTTAGCAAAAGCCACCTGGTTAGTCAACACTAGGGGATCTGCCAATCGAGCTGGGCCTGCCCAGTCAGAACTCTTACGTACTGTGGAAGGGGTAAAGTCCCTGTAGTGCACGTAAAAAATATGCTGGGGAAAACCGTCTGGGTTATTCCTGTCTCAGGCAAAGGCAAACCCATTCGTGGGATTGCTTTTGCTCGAGGACCTGGGTGCACTTGGTGGGTAATGCGGGAGGATGGAGGAGTTCGATGTGTGCCTCAAGGGGATTTGATTTTGGGTGAAAATAGCCAATGAACTGAACGGTATGCTGTTAATTGCTATATGATATTGTATGTCATCACTCCTATGGTTGCTATATGCTGTATCAATGGTATCATAGTAAGAATTTCCAAAATTAATGAAGAATGAACTTTGATTGAACCAAGCAACGTGTAGCGGTGGTGGGACAAAGACTGGCTTCAGCATGCAACAATCCAACACCACGCAGACCATCTCTCCAGCCTTGAAGGACTATTACGGTAGATGGAGCCCAAAGTTATGGACTGAATGAACTCAATGGACATGTGTGGACCCTCTACAGATGTTCTACAGGGATGGTCCATAGACTACGGGAATGATAAATGATATCTACGTATGTCATCAAAGGATGGGGAGGCGGGTGGTGGTTATTGAGGTCATATTGGATAGTATGAGACCTGAGCATGACGTAAATGGTATGGAATAAGGGGTGGATACTGTCATGGTGTTAGCTGGGATAGTTGATTTTCTTCACTGTAGCTAGCATAGTGCTGTGTTTTAGACTTGGTATGTAAATAATGTTGATAACACCCTGGTGTTTTAGTTGTTGCTGGGTAGTGTTTACACTGGTCAAGGACTTTCTAGCTTCCCATGCTCTGCCAGATGCACAAGAAGCCGGGAGGGGAGGAGATGCAACCAGGAGAGCTGATTCGAATTGGCCAAAGGGTATTCCATATCATGTGATGTCATGCCCAGTATATTAACTGGGGGAATTGGCTGGGGGAGGCAGCGATCGCGGCTCGGGGACCGGCAGCGTCGGTCGGCGGGTGGTGAGCGGTTGCAGCACTTGTTGTTCAGTTTTGGTTTTGTTTTTTTTTTTTCCTTTCCCTCTCCTTCTACTGTTTCATCTCTCTCTCGCTCATTATTTTCCTTTTCATTATATTAGTATTATTGCTGTTTTATTCTAATTATTAAACTGTTCTTATCTCAACCCACGAGTTTTCTTACTTTGGCCCTTCCGATTCTCTCCCCCATCCCACAAGGGTGGGGGAGTGAGCGAGCGGCTGTGTGGTGCTTAGTTGCTGACCGGGGCTAAACCACAACAGGGGAAGAAGAGTGGGCAAAAAATACTGAAATAAGAGGTAGCTTGGAAAATAAATACTGTAGAGCTGATGATAAAAGGGAGAGAGGAAATAAGAGTTCAAAAAGTAAAGGATGAGGAGGAGAATGTGGTAGATACTGCAGGTAGAGAAGGAATGAGGTGACCAAACCAGTGGGCAGTGGGCAATGTTAGAAGGAGGAAAAGAAAGCTTTCTCCTAAATAGTTTATCTGGCCAGTAGGAGAGTCAGCAGCATGGTGGCAAGCATCGATAGACAGAAACTGGATTTTGCTGTACTTTCAAGTAGAAAGAATTGTACTGGCACCTTCTGCTATTTCTGTGCACTTATCCCAAGGAACAGAGACACCTAACCTATTCAGAATCATAAGATTTCCTTACTTTTAATTCAGTAATGTTGGTTCATCAGAAAACTTTTCTGCTTGTATAACTACATATTATACATGTATAAATTTTGCATAAGCATTCAGAACCTGAGTACTGGATCTATCTCAACCAGTGTAACAGGCTTGGCAGATTTCTATGAGCATACAGCTTTTAGTGTGCTAATAAAATGTAGAAATGTACATTTCCAATGCAAAATGAGTGGAATTGTTTTAAACGATAACGTATATAAAACTTTTCTCAACTCACAAAATTAATATTTCACTAAAACTCAAAGGCCTGAAATGTGTGAACGTTTTTGCAGAACTGATTATGGCCATACACAGTTTTCGTAATGAGGGATTCATTTTCCCTCTAGGAATTTGTTTTTTTTTTTCATGTGTGCTTACTCTCCATTTCCTAGTATCATTTGGAAGTGGAAACAGTGAAAAAACACAATAAATAATGAGTCTGATCCCTTAAAAAAAACAAAGTTATGAAATACTAGAGAACTTAACATGCAGTTTGATTTACACATTGTTGTGTCCCAACCTCAGAGGGAGGAGAGCGACCAAGGTTCTAATGATCCCCTTGGACTAAATTAAGGTGAAATGACACCAAACGATCAATCAAACACTTTATTTTTATTCTAACACAGAAAGTAACTTAAACTTGGAAAGGCAATTCGAACTTGAAAACATGGAAAAGCATTAGCGGTGTGGATTCTTATTAAAAATATTCATAAAAGAAGAAGAAGAAGAGAAAAGAAAAGAAAAGAAAGAGAGAGAGAGAGATATCACCGGTCCAGGTTCCAGCGTTGGTCCAGCCAATGGTGGGTGGGTGTCTGGTCAGTAGAAGTGCTTGTCCAAAAAAAAAAAGGAAGCAGAAGAAGAAGAAAAGCCCCAAATGGTACTTGCCTTCCCCTTTTATATCCATCAGTCACTATAGACTTCCCCCTGGATTTTTTCTCATTTTGTGAGTGTTTGAGACATTTCTCTGAAAAGTTCAAGGGATCTCCACCCCCTGTCCCCTTATCAGGTATTGTCTCCTGCCAATCGGTTAGCTATCCTCGCTTGCTATGTAAATTAACATGCATGCTCTTTCCAGGAGTGGGGGGGCAAGTCTTTTCAGCCCTGAGTTGGGTTGATGATCACAATCTCCCCCTGCCGCCTTTACCTTTCACCTAGTTACTGCAGTTTTGGCACTTCATCACCCTGTTGAGGCAGGAGGTTCCCCTTATCAGTCTCTCTGTTCTTCTTCAAGGATGTAGTCATGAATCAAATGCTTCAGCTTTTTTCTTCTGACTGTTAAATTGGCCTTGGTGTTAGACTGCTTGTTCTTCCAGTTGGACTCCTACACACATATCTAAGCTCTATTAAAAGTTCAATTTTATCTATGGCTTTTCATTGCTGGGAAGAAAAGTGGAGGTGATTGCCAAGGAAGCTGGATTGATCTGAGACTAGTAACTTCAGACCCTTTTTTCACTAGTTAAGAAGTTAATTATTTAGGTATCCTTAAGAGGTTTTTTTTTTTTAATTTTTCTTTTTAATTCTTTCAAATTTGTAAAATTTAAATTCTGGACCAATTGCCTACAGACCTTATTGGAAATCAATTCAATTTTGTGGGAATAGGTGGGAATATATTCCTTGTCTTTTTGAAATATGATAAAGAACTTTGAGGGGAAATTCCAGAACTATTAAATATACAAGTGTGATAAGCAGGTTTCCATTCAACAGAGCCAGTTAAGTGAATAGGTACAAGTTTCCATATGATAGTTGTGGATGGAAAAAGAAAAATTACCTCTCTATCTGATCTTAAGAGGAGTAGAAAATAGTTAAAAATCCTACTTTATAAACAGAACTTTCTGGTTCTAGGTCTCTACAGAGCTTTGGAAAGTTAAGTTCCATTTTCCCTATTTCCCACATATTAAAATCAAGATAGAAAGAGGCTAAATACTCCAGACAGCAAAAGGTTTAGCAAGGGTACTCATATGCCTAAATATTGGTGCCTAGTTCCTGTTGTGACACCTTGTGGTATCCAGGATACCTCTACAGGGCCAGATGATGTGACTGACTTCCCAGAGAGTCACAGGTGAAATTAGGTGTGATGCCTCACAGGGTCTGAAATTATTCTAAATTTCGTGCTCAGGCAACCAGATCTTCTTTGCCTTGTCTAATGAGGTTTCTTAACAGATTATTTTGAAACTTTGTCCAAAGTCTTGTTGAAAGCACAATTTAAATACATCACACAACATTCCTTTTTCTGCTACTTTTTTGGTGCATAAAAACAATACAGATGAAAAACAGTAACATTTTTATTTTCTTCAAATAATTTAGTTTTTATTTTTCAGAAATGTTAATCTTTGCTATTGTGAAAAAATGTCAAATCATTAACAAAATCAGAAACCAAATTATTTCCTCTTTCTAGCTTGAAGAAGAGCTTGTACCTGAAAAATCTTGAATCTTTCCTAGGAGTATGCTCAAGAACTGCATTTGAATCTTGAGCTGAAATTTGCGGCTCAAGCACATGTCTGGTTTAGACTGATTCTTACACTCTATAAGAGAGAAACTCAGAATGGAACACTAGCCATCCTGGATGCTGGTTGCATCATGTATCCTGTTCCTTATGAACTTAATTTGTGGAAACTGAGTCTCACAAACTTACCATAAAGCTGTTTTGACTTGGGAACAATGGCCAGAATAAAAGATGCTTTCTTTTTCAGAATGTAAGTATGACAGAGAAAAAGAAAGGGAAGAATTTCTGCAAATGAAATTGAGACAATGAAACCATGAACAATAATCTGTCTAATCTTAAAAAGAACAAATCATGCCAAGGAAACCTGATCATTCTTGAGACTGGACTTGTCAAAACTGAGGTACAAAGGGAATACAGCAGTTGTAATAAAGCTTTAATTTGTGAAAATATTTTACATCATCTCTCAAAATCTTCCCTGAAAAGTCAGTTCAAGTTGGTGTAGATAAAGCAGCCCCTCTGGTGTCCTCTGTACTGTAGAAAATTTAAAGTATTGTCAGCACGTTCAGTTTAGATACAACACAGCAGAGAATTAGGCTGTACGACCTGAGAACTAGTTCTGTTCTGAATGTGCTGTGAGCAAAGGTGGGACAAAACAGCAATCTTTCCTATCTCTTTGAGCTTTATGGATGTAATAAGATTGAGACACAGATAAACTTATTTTACGGTGAGAAATTATTGTTATGGTCATTACAGTAATATTTTGCATTGTATGTAAGTATTACAAAGGCTTATGAAAGGACATACAAGCAAGAGAATAGCCAACAGGTCAAGGGAAGTAATCATTCCCCTCCATTCACCACTTGTGAGACCACATCTGGAGAAACCTGTCCAGTTTTGGGCTCCCTGGAGCAAAACAAACATTTGCTAGTCCAGTGAAGGGCAAGGAGGATGGTCAGGAATTAGGAGAGTCTGAGGGACTTTGCTCAGACTTAAGAAGAGAGAAATGAGAGAAGATCTTAGAGTTGTCTGTAATACCTAGTATAAAGAAGATGGAGCCAGACTCTTCTTAGATATGCAGGGTGGAAGGACAAGAGATAACAGACACATGTTGCAACATGGGATATTCCAATCAGGTATGAAGAAACATTTCTTTACCATAACGGTGGTCAAACATTGGCACAGGTTGCCCAGAGAGGCAGAGGAACCTCTTTCTTTGGAGATACTCAAAATTTGGTTGAACAAGACCCCCAAAATTTTGATCTAATTTTGAGGCTAGATTTGCTTTGACCAGAGGGTCAGACCAGAAGACCTGTAGTGGTCTCTACCAATCTAAAATTTTTTGATTCTATGATCTTCCATTCAGGCAGGATAGACAAACAGTGACTATTCTGTTGTAGAACTCCACCATCAAATAAGGGTACTAGTTATCCCCACTATTCCATCATTTCTATCCTTAAAATAGCTAATTTTTAACTAATAAATAGCTAATATTTAACTTTTTTTTCATCATTTACTTCCATTGTTATCTCATTCTTTTTATTTTCTTGTTTATGGAAACAATCAAAATTTCTGTTTGTTTTAGATTTTCTTTAAAAGGTACAATTAAACACTTATTTTTTTACAGTTCTCTCTCTTTACAATTATTGACAATTGTGAGATAGTTTTCTTTGCTAGTCAATCCCTATTCATATTGATTCTACATTATTTATTTATTCCTTAAATGCCCTTTTCCTTGAGTTATTCATCAATGTAAACCTGGAGCCTCTTCCTAAATTTCAGGTAATTTCAAGCTTCCTCCATGTGGAACTTCTTAGATTTTCAAATGCAGCAAAGTTTTCCTTCTTTCTAGGATGATGAAAAATTGCACATCCTCAACTTGGTGTCTGTCATGGTTTTAGATGGGATAGTTAATTTTCTTCACTGTAGCTGGTATAGAGCTGTGTTTTGAACTTAGTATGAAAATAATATTGATAACACGCTAATGGTTTAGTTGTTGCTAGGTAGTGCTTACACTAGTCAAGGACTTTTCCAACTTTCCGTCCTTTTCCAGGTGCACAAGAAGCAAGGAGGGGAGGTGGCACATCCAAGAGAGCTGATCCGAATTGGCCAAAAGGTATTCCATATCATGTGACATAATGCCCAGTATATGAACTGGGGGGAGTTGGCCATGGGAAGCAGCGATCGTGGATCGGAGACTGACGGTGTTGGTCAGCGGGTGGTGAGCAGTTGAATCACTTGTGGTTTTTCTCCTTTTCCCTCTCTTCCCCGGATTTCATTTCTCTCTCTCATTATTTTATTTTTTTTATTATATTATCATTATCTTTATTATTATTATTATGGTCATAATAATTATCATTATCATTACCATTACTACTATTACTATTTTATTTTAATTATTAAACTGTTCTCATCTCAACCCATGAGTTTTCTTGCTTCTGCTATTCGGATTCTTCCCCCTCCCACTGGGGTGGGGAAAGTGAGCGAGTGACTGTGTGGTGCTTAGCTGCTGACTAGGGCTGAACCACAACAGTGTCCATCAGGACCACCAGGGCCTTTTCTGTAAAGCTGCTTTCCAGCTGGGTGGCTCCCAGCATGTACTCATGCCTGGGATTATTTGTCCCCAGGTACAGGACTTTGCTCTTCTCCTTGTTGGACTTCATGAGGTCCCTTTCAGCCCATTTCTCCAGCCTGTCAAGGGCCTTCTGGATGGCAGGACAACCCTCTGGCATATCAACCACTCCTCCAAGTTTTGTTTAATCAGCAAACTTGCTGAGTGTGCACTCTGCCCCATTATCCAGATCATTAATGGAGATCCTGAACAGGATTGGACCCAGTATTTCACTGTTATTTTTATGGAAAAGACCACGTTAGTAGGTCTAGCTAGGATCTACTATAGCTAGGAGATCTAGGGATCAACAGTAGACTTAGTTCTTCTCTAATGGAACATTTCCTTTTATGACTTTTTTCATTGTTCATTAAGTATATGAAAAATTATTTTACCTTTTCACTTATATTTTAGTTTATGGGAGTTATTAGCATGCAGCAATACTTCTTTCATTTTATTTCCATCTTTCATAACCAGTGTATATTTTTCAGTTGCGTGTTTCCAGTACTGCTGGATATTTTGTCATATTTCTGGTATCCATGGAAGTAGGAATTTGTCTCCCTAAAATGCAAATATCCCAGTTGTGTATCTGTAATCTTATACAATACATTATATACAGTCCTTTCCTTAATGAAAGCTGTTTAAAATCAGTACTGCTTGTGCGTTCAATAAAGTATTATCTGTAGATGCACACAGGAATCACAGAATGATAGGGGTTGGAAGGGACCTCTGGAGATTATCTTGTCTAACCCCCCTGCTTGAGCAGGTGCACCTCCAGCAGGGTGCACAGGACCACATCCAAGGGGGTTTTGAATGTCTCCAGGGAAGGAGACTCCACAACCTCTCTGGGCAGCCTGTTCCAGTGCTCTGTCACCGTCACAGTAAAGTGACGAAGTAAAGAAGCTTTTCCTCAGATTCAGGAACTTCCTGTGTTCCAATTTGTGCCCATTGACCCTTGGCCTCTCGATGGGTACCACTGAAAAGAGTCTGGCCCCATCCTCTTGACACCCACCCTTCAGATATTTATAAGTATTGATAAGATCCCCCCTCAGTCATCTCTTCTCTGGGCTAAACAAACCCAGGTCTCTCCACTTTTCCTCATAAGGGAGATGCTCCTGTCCCCTCATCATCTTGGTAGCTCTCTGCTGGACTTGCTCAACCAGTTCCCTGTATTTCTTAAAATGCGGGGCCCAGAACTGAACACAGTACTCCAGATGTGGCCTCACTAGGGATGAGCAGAGAGAGAGGATAACCTGCCTTGCCCTGCTGGCCACACTCCTTTTGATGCACCCCAGGATACCGTTGGCCTTCTTGGCCACAAGGACACGGTGCTGGCTCATGGTCAACCTGCTGTCCACCAGCACTCCCAGGTCCTTCTCAGCAGAGCTGCTTTCCAGCAGGTCAACCCCCAACCTGTACTGGTGCATGGGGTTGTTCCTCCCCAGCTGCAGGACGCTACACTTGTTTTGTGTGAATTTTATTACATTCCTCTCGGCCCAGCTCTCCAGCTTGTCCAGGTCTCATTGGATGGCAGCACAGCCTTCTGGTCTACCAGCCACTCTTCCCAGCTTGGTATCATCAGCAAACTTTCTGAGGTTACAGTCTATCCCTTTGTCCAGGTCATTGATGAATATATTGAACAGGACTGGACCTAGCACAGACCCCTGGAGAACACCGCTAGTTACAGGCCTCCAATCAGACTCTGCCCTGTTGATCACGACCCTCTGAGCTCTGCCGTTCAGCCAGTTCTCTATCCACCTCACTGTCCACTCATCTAACCCACACTTCCTTAGCTTATCCACGAGGATGTTATGGGAGACAGTGTCAAATGCCTTACTGAAGTCAAGATAAACAACATCCACTGCTCTCCCTTCATCTACCCAGCCAGTAGATCAGGTCAGTCAAGCATGATCTTCCCTTGGTGAATCCATGGTGACTACTTCTGATAACCTTCTTTTCCTCTACATGCCTGGAGATGACCTCCAGGATGAACTGTTCCATCACCTTTCCAGGGATGGAGGTGAGGCTGACTGGCCTGTAGTTTCCCGGGTCCTCCTCCTTGCCCTTTTTGAAGATTGGAGTGACATTGGCTACCCTCCAGTCCTTGGACACCTCTCCTGTCCTCCATGACCTTTCAAAGATGATGGAGAGTGGCTTGACAAGAACATCTGCCAGCTCCCTCAGCACTCGTGGGTGCATCCTGTTGGGGCCCATGGATTTGCTAGGATCCAGTTTGCCTAGGTGATCTCTGACCCAATCCTCCTCAACCAAGGGGAAGTCTTCCTTTCTCCAGGTTTTTTCTCTCACCTCTGGGGGCTGAGATGCCTCAGGGCCAGCCTTAGCAGTAAAGACACAAGCAAAGAAGGCATTCAGTAACTCAGCCTTCTCTGCATCCTGCATCACCAGGGCACCCACCTCATTCAGCAGTAGGCCCACAGTTTCCTCAGTCTTCCTTTTACTGCTGATGAATTTGAAGAAGCCCTTCTTGTTATCCTTGACATCCCTTGCCAGGTTTAGTTCCAAGTGGGCCTTGGTCTTCCTCGTTGCATCTCTGCATACCCTGACAATATTCCTATATTCCTCCCAAGTGGCCAGTCCCTTTTTCCACATACTGTAAACTTCCTTCTTCCATTTGAGTTTCTCTAGAGCTCTTTGCTCATCTGTGTGAGTCTCCTGGCTCCTTTGCTTGACTTCTTCTTCACAGGGACGCACTGATCTTGAACTTGGAGGGAGTGGTCCTTGAATACTGACCAGATCTCTTGGACCCCTCTGCCTTCTAGAGCCCTAGCCCAGGGGATTAATCCAAGCAGGTCTTTGAAGAGGCCAAAGTTGGCTCTCTTGAAGTCCAGGGTTGTAATTCTACTTGTTGCCCTGCTTCTACTATGCAGGATCCTGAACTCCACCATCTCGTGGTCACTGCAGCCAAGGCTACCCCCAACCTCAGAGCCTCAACCACCCCTTTGTTTGTTAGTATAAGGTTGAGCAGCACATCTTGCCTCATTGGCTCCTCCACCACCTGTGTCAAAACGTTATCCTTGATGCTCTGCAGAAACCTCCTGGATTGCGCATGCCTCGCCATGTTGCTTTTTCCAGCAAGTATCAGGGTGGTTGAAGTCCCTCACAAGAACCAGAGCCTGCGATTGCGAGGCTACTTCCAGTTGTCTGTAGAAGGCTTCATCAACTTCCTCTTCCTGATCAGGTGGCCTGTAGTAAATGCCTAAAATGAATGTGTGCATATATAAATATATATATGTGAGTATATATAAATATATATACAATATATATTATATATTATATATAATAAATAAAAATATAATATAATATATACATATAAATATATACATAATTAGAAAATAGATATGCTGTTCCCCCTTTCTGCCTTTGACCTTCATGTATTGATACATAAAATAAAATTTAGATATTTTCTCTTCCACTTTTTTTCATATACTGATAAATCAGTCACATAAGAAAGCATGCAGTTGACAGCATGAGAGTTTGCCATTGATATCACTGAGGCATGTTTTCACCTCCTTATGAGTATCCAGCTAAGTTTACTTTAGTTTCCCACTTCCACACCTGAAAGACATGCTATTAGAGAGGAAAATCTTATATGAATCCATTAAGTCAGATGAGTTACGAATCTTACAGAAGTAAATATAAACACATTTTTAGGTCTTCTAGATTAATGACTCATTTAACAATTCCCAGATATGAATATATTCAAAGATGAAGAGTGACTATCACATTTAGGGTTGACAAACATAATTTTATTCTCATCTTCTGTCCTTAAAGTTATCTGATTATTCTAAAACTTCTGATGTAGATACTCCCTTACCTTCAAAATCACAAGTTTCTCTCCAAAGCTAATAAACCAAACAAAAAACCCATGTAGGCATATGTAGCATTCACTGCACTTACATCCTGGTATTTTGAGCCCAGTCAGCTCTGCCTATGCCTATAGACACTCTGAAATTGATGTGCCTTGTCTAGAATTTGGAGTTCAAATTGAAACCAGTGTCATAAAAAACCTCACTTCTTCAAATCAGGTAAACTTTTAAACTCTGCTCTGAATGCAAAAAAAAAAAGAAAAAAGAAAAAAAAAAAGAAAGCTTTATTTTTTAACTCAGCTTCCTCTTTGAAGTCTGGATTCAATCCAATTTTAAAGAATCTGTCAGCAAAGTCAGCCAGGTTTGTGCTGGAGACTTGATTTCTCGAGGCTATTTTGTCCTCAGCTCAACACATTGAGATATACTTGGATGCGACTCCCAAACAGATACAATCACTACTATTCCTCCTCCTCAGGAGCAAACTCGGGGCATCTGCTGCATAGGATGGGGACAAAAAGGAAAGAATAGACCTAAAACTGACAGTTTTGTAGTAGAACTTTTGGCATTCTTTTGGCCTACTCTTACTTCCTTCTCCTTCATCTACATTAAAAAAGAGGGGTTAAAAAAAAAGGAGAGAACTTTGAAACCTGAGCAGGGGTCTCGGTCTTCAAGATAGCTTTGTAACAAGCCCTTTGTGATAGCTCCTTGCTCGCTGAGTTACCTCCCACTGCTGAGTGATTCCCAGCTCCCAGAGCTCTAGTCTGAGCACACAAGGAAATTTACTGGAAGAGCTACAGCTAAAGCCTCTGATGTGGGATTGTAAGGCTCTTACTACTGCAATAAGAAAAAAAGCTATGGTACAGGGTGCCTGAACCATAAATATTTAGATGTTGTTTTTGGTCACAGAAGGAAAGTAAAACTAAACGTTTTTTGTTATTGCTGTTAACATAGTAAGCTTTACGCTTAAACTTTAAGAAATAGGAGAATGTTTTATTTTGTACTGGTTCAGCTTCCATTCTCTGCATAGCTATTATTTCTCTTATGAGTTGAAGTTCAAATGCCTTCTGCTTTAATTCTCTTTATGGATTACCTGTGGCATGATGTTGGTTCAGGGAGGAGGAAGGCTGGAACATGTGAGGGAGGATGTAACGCAACCAGCCCCAGAGAACTGAGGCATGATGGAGGGGCAGGACTCTTCCGAGGTACGAGAGCAACTTGAGAAGATATCACAGAATCATAGAATAGTTGGGTTGGAAGGGACCTTTAAGGGTCACCTAGTCCAACTCTCCTGCAATGAGCAGGGACACCTTCAACTAGATCAGGTTGATCAGGTTCTCAAAACCCCGTCAAACCTGAGCTTGAATGTTTCCAGGAATGGCCCCATCTATAACCTCTCTGGGCAACCTGTTCCAGTGTTTCACCTCCCTCACTGTAAAAAAAAAAAATGTTTCCTTATATCTAGTCTGAATCTACCCTCTTTTATTTTAAAACCATTATACCTTGTCCTCTCACAACAGGCCTTGCTGAAAAGTTTGTCTCCATCTTTCTTATAAGCCCCCTTTAAGTACTGAAAGGCTGCAATAAGGTCTCCACAGAGATTTCTCCAGGCTGAACAACCCTAACTCTCTCAGCCTGTCTTCATAGGAGAGGCGCTTGGATCATCTTTGTGGCCCTCCTCTGCACCCACTCCAACAGGTCCATGTCTTTCCTGTACTGAAGACTCCAGAGCTGGATGCAGTAGTCCAGGTGGGGTCTCACAAGAGCAGAGTAGAGGGGCAGAATCACCTCCCTCAACCTGCTGGCCATGGTTCTTTTGATGCAGCCCAGGATATGGTTGGCCTTCTGGGCTGCGAGTACACATTGCCGGCTCACGTCCAGCTTTTCATCCACCAGTACCCCCAAGTCCTTCTCCACAGGGGTGCTCTCAATCCCTTCATTCCCCAGCCTGTATTGATACCAGGGATTGCCCTGACCCAGATGAAGCATCTTGCGCCTGGCCTTGTTGATCCTCATGAGGATCACACAGGCCCACTTCTTGAGCTTGTCCAGGTCCCTCTGGATGGCATCCCATCCCTCAGGCATGTCAACTGCACCACTCAGCTAGGTATTGTCTGTAAACTTGCAGAGGGTACACTCGATCCCACTGTATATGTCCTTGATGATGATATTAAACAGTATTGGTCCCAAAATGGAGCCCTGAGGAACACCGCTCATCACTGATCTCCATCTGGACATTGAGCCATTGACCACTACTTTCTGGATCCCACCATCCAACCAATTCCTAATCCACTGAGTGGTCCACCCATCAAATCCATATTTCTCTCATTTAGAGAGAAGGATGTTGTGGGGAACCTTGTCAAAGGCCTTACAGAAATCCAGATAAATGACATCCATAGCTCTTCCTATGTCCACTGATGTAGTCACCTCATTATAGAAAGCCATTATGTTGGTCAAGCAGGATTTGCCCTTGGTGAAGCCATGCTGGCTGTTTCAAATCACCTCCCTGTCCTCTGAGTGCCTTAGCATAGCTTCTAGGAGGATCTGTTCCATGATCTTCCCAGGCACAGAGGTGAGACTGACAGGTCAATAGGTCCCATGGTCCTCCTTTCTACCATTTTTAAAAATGGGGCAATATTTCCCTTTTTCCAGTCACCAGGGACTTGACCTGACTACCATGACTTTTCAAATATCATGGAGAGTGGCTTGGCAACTACACCAGCCAATTTCCTCAGGACTCTGAGATGCATCTTATCAGGTCCCATAGACTTATGTATGTTCAGGTTCCTCAGGTGGTCACAAACCTAATCTCTTACAGTAGGAGGGACTTTTCTCCCCCAGTTCCTGCCTTGCAGTCCATCCACTTGAGAGGTGTGGGAAGAGAGGTTGCCAGTGAAGGCTGAGGCAAAATGTTGTTGAGTACCTCAGTCTTCTGGTCCATTTCACCAGTTTGCCGGTCTTGCTCACTTTCTTTGGCCTTCCTTTTCTGGCTGACATATCTGTAGAAGCCCTTATTATTCTTTGCATCCCTTGCCAAGTTCAGCTCCATCCACTGAACTTAGTATGTTAACATTGAACTGAACAGGGAAAAATTCTTTCTCTTCAATGTGGTAAATCAAAATGCTTTGGTGTTGGGTGAAAGGAAAGATGACACCAAATATTTTTCCCCTTCTTTTCTGAAGAAAAAGGAAATAATTTCAGTAAGTTTCTAAGACAACACTTCTTTTTCAGAAACAGCCTTTCCTACGAAATTAAAAAAAAAAATAAAAAATAAACTAAGCAACAGCAGCATTAAGGTATATGAATATACAGAGTTGTTTGATAATGTTCAAATTAAACATGTTCAAGGACTGTATATGATATTTTACTGTAAAAAAAAAAAAAACAAAAAACAAAAAACAAAAAACAAACAAAAAAAAAAAACCCTTGAACAGCTATATTTTCTGCCTTGTCTTCATGACAGAGAGATGACTTACCAGATATAAGACCTTGTTAGGGCTATGAAGTGTTACTAAAACAATGGATAGAAGTTTTGAGTGAAGTTCAAGCAGAACATAGTGCAAATGCTCTTTGCTGTGGAGGTAATGGATTTTACTTTTTTGATTTTTGCAAGTCAAGACTAGATTTAGGGAAGGTAAGCATTAATCAAATAAAAATATTGGGCGAGTGGCAAAAAAGCTCTCTGAAGCTCCTTTCAGCCCCAATAAAATTAAAAAGAGGTATCTTTTAATATTCTTTAGCTGATATTAGCTGAATATTCATATGCTCTGAAATAAAAAAAAATATTACTTACGAGATAGGTAATTTAAAAAGAGATGCCCAATAGTCAGGAATCTTTAATTCACGTGGCCATAGATTTTTCTGGGTCCCTTAAAGGATGAATGAATACTCCTTATTGTTTGAGATTTTTTAGTATTATGAGGATAAGTTTGTATAATCACTTTGGACCAACAAGGACTTTGATTCTGTGCTGAAACACCAGATGTGGTATCTCATTTAAAAGTTTGGTATTAGTGCCATTGTTTCTCATTTCAATGAAAAAAGATCTTCCTTTGATTGTTGCAGATCACAACTTTCATAAATGTTTCTTTTTCTCTCACTACTACAGAATTAATATCTGTGTTTATATTTTTTAGAAATCTGCATTCTAGTTTAATTTAAAATGTAGGGAAAATATATTTTTCTCCAAAATTAAAGTACAGAAGAACTCACATAATTTGTTCATATTTTCTACATATAAAAAATAATTTTTGTATGGCTTTGAACTTTCTGGTTGTTTTTGGCTGGACATCATAAGTGTCACATAAAAACCAAATATTTCTGGGATTTGCTCATAAATTTTATGGTTGAGACCTTTTCAAGACTCTCTAATACCGAAGCAGCAATTGAATTCATCTGCTTTCAAACAACACCTAATTTTAAGTTTTCCTTAGCTTGGTGTGAGATTTATTTCCCAGCATGCATAAATTTAGTATGTTCAGAGTGCCTGTTCTGCACTTATTTCCAACCCAAAGCCAGACTCAGTCTAAATCTGAGAACCTGCTTGCTCAAATTCCATGTAAATACCATGTAAAATAGCAATGAAGGAAGGAGCTGAACCAGATAGAAAGCCTGAGTATCTATCCTCCAATGAAGCTTGAGGGGCTGAGTCTGGAGTGTATACTTCAAGATTTCCCCTCTGTTCCCTCTGGAATTAATGACAAGAAGCTTAAACTAAGAACCCTGGAGTGCCTTTCTGGGCTGTGCTGGTGGTAGAGGTGATTTCTTAAATTTAAGCAAAGTACACCGAGTACCTAAGTTACACTCTATGCACACACTTCCATCTTTGATTTTCAGAAGTTTTATTTTTGTATATATCTGAATCTTTCTGTAGTAATTAAAGAAATAAAAATATTAACAAAGCTCCATAAAGAGTCCTCAACTAATAATAATTCTTGCATGTCTTCAAGTGGTTCTGGAGCTTAATATATGTTATTAAGTTGAAACATTCTAGAAGGCTGAAAAGTAACATGGTTAGTAACACATGTACAAATCTTGCCAAAAACTAAACAAAATTCTGTAATGTGTTTTTTTGCTGAATTTGTGTATTACTTAGTTTTTTACTACAGCACTTAAAGTATTCTGGGAGCTTCCTACATATGCAAAAGCATGAAATATACTTTTCAGGATCTAGAATGTAATAAATATATAGAGCTACAGAAGAAATCAGAAAAAAATAAATAATTTGTGCAGAAATCAACCTTATTCCCTCTAGTTACCATGACAGAGACATCTTTATTGGGTACTTGAATAGCCACAAAAAAAGTGGCAGAGGGAAGAAGGCAACAAAAATGTGCATTTAGGTAAATGAAACAGGAGTAATCACTCATCATGTTTATATTTTTTTCTGTAAATTGATTCATATGAAAGACTAGTTATGTCTATGTCTATGTCTGGTTCCCCAGATAAGAAACTTGTGCAGTAAGTTCTGCCACACTGTGCCTCCATCCTGCTTATACCACAGTGTACCTTTACGAAAGCTATTTGCCAGGTTCAGTGTGACTGTACTAGGCACCTGGCTTAGCTAAGGATGCATGCACAATTCAGGTGTATAGTGCTGGGAGGCATACTATCTATCCTAAAGTAAGTCCTGCTTACTCGTCTAATTCTCCCACACTCTTGCTCTGAAACTCTCTCAGGAAAGACCAGTGCCTCTGAACTTGGTCACGAGGGTGAGTCAGTCTGTCTTAATTAGGTTCCTAAGTTCATCATGCTGGATATGAACTTAAGTCTTCATCTGTATCATGCAGAAAACAGAATATGGCATGCAGCAATATTAGATAGCTTTTTTTAAGAGAATGAACTATTATTACCTTATAAGTTCCAACAAGACACATCAGTGTTACAATTCTTACAGTTTTTGTGCTTTGCTGTTTTCTGTGAGCCCCAAAGGGTTAATTCAACAAAGTGCTTTTGTATGCAGTTGAATAACATAACTGTGCTCATAGGGTACAAAATTATTATGTGACAATAAGTAAGCCCTGCACCTGCCAAAAAAGAAATGCAGGAGGATGGAATCTTTGAACTCTTTATTCAACACAAAATGCAATAGTTTCCACCTCTTAATGGTCCATAAAGGTAATGATAGCACAGACTAGACTTTTAAAAGCTATTAATCAGCTCCCATTGATTTCAGTGGGAGTTGGACATTTAAATATCACTAAAACTTTTGTCCAATATACTTGCACATTTTTTAATTACAAGATTGGTTGCATAACTTGTTACAAAAAAAAAAAAAAAAGAAGGAAAGAACAAGAGGAATGAAGTTTTTGACCCTACTTCATTAAGTTTCTAAGTATTTGTATGTTTCTAAATATTTGCATGTTTCTAAGTACTTACAGTTACATGCTGCTGTTAGGACTCTGGGTGAAGCATAAAGTAACATATGCATTTAACACCTTGCTATATCAGGATTTCTTTTCTACTGCTACACGGGAAAATAGGTCAGTTCTAAATATTTTTGCTAATGCTATGGTTTATCAAGATAATATTTTTGCAGGTGTATATTCTAATATATTATCACAACATTTATCCTTTTGCCTTATGAAAAACAGTCAGTGAGGGTTCATTGATAAATGTGACCTTTTTTAGGCTGAAAGGAGATTTTTAAGGATGAAGGCTTTGTGGTACCCTAGTAAATTTATAGAATTTAAAAATATTTTCAGTTGGGTGTCTTTTCCATGTTAGAATTTAGAAATCTAAGGCAGTGAAAGGAAAATTACAAGAAACAGTTCTTAAGTGTGTCCTGTTCCAGTGGGTTTGAATTTTTAGTGTCTCTGTTCTCAGTGCCTTACCTCAGGAGGAGGAGGATGGGATAGCCAGAAAATCAGAATAATAATGGGGAAATTTTATCTGTAGAGCTACATTAGGAGTAAGTGCTGTTTAATAATATCTATACTCTTATCTTCACACATTTTTTACCATGCTTAGTGGGCGTTTCCATCCTATTCTGAACTGACAACTGTAGCCTTTCAGTTCTCAGCATAACAGCAAAGGCAAAGAGGGGTGACATAGCTGAAGAATATGATCATTAAAATCTACCTGATTCCATCTTATCTTGTTTTTACTTAAGTAAACAGCAAAGCACTTATTATATCACTAAACTACGAATATATGAGAATTTGCCAGAAAACTCCATAAAAAAAAATCGTCTTTACGGAATTTTATAACTAACAGTAAAGGGTACCTCAATGTCTATTTCAAAGCTGATTTGATGAATACAGAAAAGGTCAAACTAAAAATAACTAGACTGAATCAGTTATAAGTGTAGTAACATATGCCTCATTTAATAATGAACTCTAAATTTGCTCTGCAGTTTAAGTAGTATCATGAATGCTAATTCTGACAGTAAAGGGTTATGAACTACCTGTCTGCTCAAGTCTGACACAAGGTCAGGGAGTTATAGAACTAATGAAAACCCTGATGTACCAAAAGGTGGATGATTGACATCAGTGTGCTAGTTGAAGAAAGGGCTGAGGAACTGTGGTGCATTCAAAATGACAGTGTCCTGAAACACAATTTAGAACACTCCATTTGTTTATCCCAAGTACAGCAATAAGCCCAAGTGCTTATTGCCTACATCAACAGCGCCAGAATTCAGCGTACATAGTATTAAACTTTTACATGCCAAACACTAGGGAATTTTTTCTGGTATGGTTTCTGATCATCAACCTAAGGCCATTATAGTCTGAATATGTGATTATGCCTAGAAATATGTTTTTTATATAATTCAGAGCATCCTGAAAGGATGAAAAGGAATTATTGTTAAATCTTTGTAAGCAAAAGAAAGCACAGAGCTGTAAAACACTCAGCTAATACCTTTTAAATTGTTTGAAAAACCTGTGTTCTTCCATATGCTAGGAAAACCTTTGTTCATTTTACCTCCTCCCGTGAACTTCTCTTCCAGACCTTTGCATATCATATGATTAATTTTCATCCTTTTGTTTCCTTTTTAGACCAATCTGCAATGCTATGACTATTTTTATTTAATTCCCAGCTTTCTGTAAGCAATGAGATGCTTTTAGAACATTGAGATACTGGACAACAAAGCATGTTTGTCTAATCACATATAATGGGTAACAATGGATAGTGTTAGAAAACAATTAAACAGCAATAGATTATTCAGAAATCTTGAAAATAGACAATAGGTAAAACAAACACTATGGTGCTTTTCTGAGACAATTCAATCATTCCATGTAGGAATTCAGCTACCCAGAAAATGATTAAAGGATGTATATGAGCTACAAAATTGAAACATTAATCTGGATTATCAAGATTTAATGATTTAGAGACATTCTGATCTGAGCAACTTTCAAATGCGCAGCAGCTCAGAAAATTTCAGTTCAGTTCAGGTAGGATTCTGATTTTAAGAGGTGTTAAGAGCTGTGGTAGATAGCTGAAAAGAAAATTTTTCTGGTCCAGTAACAAAAATGTATTGAATAGGCAAGAGATGAGATCCTTTGATACACAGTAAAAGTGTTTTGTTAAACAGAGAAAGGAAGAAGTTAGAGTCCCATATGTTGCTTCCCAGCTATAGGCTTCTTGTAGTCTTTATGATTGGGAAAATGCCTGTAAACATGTGTAAGCATCACATCAGTCACCTCAGCAACAGTGTCTTCCTGTCAGCTTCTTTTTTCATTTGGCTACAGAACATCTATCAGATGGCATTTCAACAACTGCTTTTGTCAAGTGTTCAGTGACTAGACATTAATGCTACTATATGTAAACTGTATGATTACCAAGAACACATTCTTGTAAAACCATTTTAGTAGTTACAACATATCCCAGGATGCTTCCTCTAATAGGTCAAATTTCTGACTTTCACTCTAGTGATAATCATTATTTTACCTAAGTTTCCCAAGCAGTCATTAGCAACTATTGGGACTTCTAATCTTTTTATTCAAATGGATACTTGGCTGACATAGCTTTTTTGAGGGAGATGACTAGGAATATATACATACATACTTATTCATACCCCTACACTATATTCATATATACATACATGAAACACATGATCAACTACATTTTCCAGATATTTATCCTCTGCAGAAAGAATAATTTTTATGCTCTCTGAGACACCTACTATGCTAACCACACATTGACACCTGAAGAGAGGACCACTAGTCTTAAACGAACTGATTGTTACAGCTTGACTAAACCAGGAAGAGCAAGATTATATTGCTCTTCCGGTCACACAGTAACTGGCCGGAGACATGACTAAAGTCTAAAAGAACATCTATTATCTCCATATGTTGTCTCTCATCCCTCTTTATATCATCCTTCTTCCACAAATCTTAACCTGCAGAATTTCTACAAAATTTACTCTTTGTAAACACATACTTTCTTCAAAGCTGTAAAGTTACTGTTTGACAAAGCACTCCTTTCTTGAGTACCCCCAAATCATCCTCTCTTCTGTTCATTAGTGCAATGGCAGCATTTACTCATTATTTTTCAGCTGTTTCCTTTTATAGGGATTTTTTAATAAGAATTGTTTTTATGTTTGTTTGTGTAACATGGTGTAAAGGAGAGCTGAGATCTAATTCAGTCGAACCACTGATAGAAAGAACAAGAGTACAGTCTGCTGGTCAGTAGAAACTGTAATTCCCTCAGCTTTTTGAGGTGCTGCATGTAGAATAATGTGTCCAGTTTTGAATCCCCCAGTTCAGCAAGTTATCAACATCTAAATGGGGTGAGTCACCAAAATAGGTGGCTAGAGCATGGGATGTACCTGGAGAGGCTGAGGGAATTGGGCTTGTCTGGACATATAAAGAAAGCCTATGGAGGCATGTGATTGCAGTCTTCCTCCTTTAACTAACAGGTGTTAAAAAGAAGATGGAGCCAGGTTCTTCTCAGAGGGTCACAGAGAAAGAACAGGAGGCAATGACCACCAGTCACAGCAAAGGAAATTCCAGCTAGATACAGGCATTATCTTTGGCACAAAGAATGGTTAATTCTGGAATAAGTTGTTTGGGCAAAGGCTGGACAGAAGTTAAGTAACCTGATCTCATTTCAAAGCTGACCCTTGAGCAGGACATTGGACTAAATAAACTCCAGAGGTCCCTCATAGCCTAATAATTCTAGGAAGCCTAATGCTAATTGTGGTGGAATTATTGGTCTACAATGCTGGATAAACCATCTATGTGACCCTTCAAATGTGCTAAAGATGTAACTGGAGTTTAAGAGATGAAAACAAATGAATGTACTAAAAAGTAAGATAAAGAAAGTAAAAAAAGCATTCCTTGTATTTGTTCCTCTCTGCAGCCTGTCAGCTATGATGCAATGTATACACTCCTGTGGTTTTCAAACATGAATTTGCTGTGCTGTATGTCACCATAGTAAATCTATAATTGCAACAGTTTTTGACTGTTAAATCGAATAAGGAAAATGCATTTTCACATGATGGTGAGACGCAAGGTTCATGTTGGTCACATGCATTCACAATGACTGATTCAGAAAAACAACATTCATTACCATTTCAGCACATGCAAGAATCAAGATTTGTACAAAGCTGCTGAACATAGCAGATTTTTAGAGTGATTCAAGGCAAAGTCATTTAGCACAGATGTTTCTGTAATTGTGATGCACTCAGAAAACTCAGTGTTCAGTGGTCCTTGAACACACATTTCCTGTCTATATGGTGTATGTTGAGTAATTAATGTAAAAAAAAATGGAAGGAGCCTACTCTGGATAAAGTATATCTGCTTGAAGGCTATGGGGGGGCAGGGAAGAGGATAACGAGATTTTGTTTGGTTTACTTTTAGGCTTATATGATTTTTTCTCCTCTAGCTTTGTTCTAGGGTTTTGGAGTTTGTTTTTGTTTGCTTGTTTGTTTGATTGACTGATTTTTGGGATAGGCATTATTTAGCACATGCTGCTTCATTGTGGGCTGAGTGAATGGAAAGAACTGTAATCAACCACATTGGAGTTCTGTTTCATTCTGTTATTCAGCAACGTGAAGAATGCCTCAGACCTGTTCCAAAAAGCAGGGATTGCTTACCAGTCCTTTAGATATTTGTAGCAATCTGAATGACAATTTGCTTTCCATTAAAATATGATAATATAGCTAATTTTCCTGTAATATCACAACCACTGAATTGTGAGAGAATGAGGAATACATGAAATATTCTTGGAAGGGGAGGAGGAAGAGAAAAGAGAGTGTAGGAGTGTAAAAGACCACATAAAGCCTGCAGTCCAGAGAGGAACTTAATATGGAGATGAATTATATGAAAGAGAAACATGTGACATAGCCAAAAGGCAATATGAGGGAAACCTGGACATCAAATGTGATTGAGACAAAATATTCAATTTAGAGTGAAGAGAATGGTACAGAAGCAAGTGGCAGAACTTGGAATATGCTACTAGTTAAAACCAAGTAAAATAAGAAAATACAAACAATTGTATTACCAAGTACTAGAAGAAGGAAGGTTATGCAGAGAATCTCTGTATAAATTCAGTTCATGATCCTATCTCACCATTATGTCCTGGTCTCCTCATTCTGGCTACAGCTCCAGGAACAGTAGTAGGATCCCTTACCAATTAGAAGTAGCACTGGTCTCACTTACTGCAGAACTAGAAGTATCTCTGTGCCATCAAATCAAAATCATATAATAATAGAATCACAGAATCATAGACTTGTTCAGGTTGGAAAAGACCTTCAAGATCATCTATATGACTGTTAACCTAGCACTGCCAAGTACACCATTAAACCATGTCCCTAAGCACTACATCTACATGTCTTTTAAACACCTCCAGCAATGGTGACTCCACCACTTCCCTGGACAGCCTGTTCCAATGCTTGACAATTGTTTCAATGAAGAAATTTTTCCTAATATCCAATCTAAACCTCCCTTGGTGCAACTTCAGGCCATTTCCTCTTGTCCTATCACTTGTTACTTGGGAGAAGAGACCAACATCCACCTCGCTACAACCTCCTTTCAGGTAGTTGTAAAGAGCAATAAGGTTTCCCCTCAGCCTCCTCTCCTCCAGATTAAACAAGCCCAGTTCCCTCAACCACTCCTCAGAAGACACGTTCTCCAGACCCTTCACCAGCTTCATAGCCCTTCTCTGGACACACTACAGCACCTCAGTGTCTTTCTTGTAGTGAGGGGCCCAAAACCGAACACAGTATTCAAGGTGTGGCCTCATCAGCGTCGAGTACAGGGGCACAATCACTTCCCTACTCCTGATGGCCACACTATTCCTGATAGAAGCCAGGATGCTGTTGGCCTTCTCGGCCACCTGGCCACACTGCTGGCTCATATTCATCCAGCTGTTAACCAACCCCCCCAGGTCCTTTTCCACCAGGCAGCTCTCCAGCCATTTGTCCCCAAGCCTGTAGAATTACACGAGGTTGTTGTGGCCCAAGTGCAGGACCCGACACTTAGCCTTGTTGAACCTCATACAGTTGGTGTCCTTGGCCCATCAATCCAGCCTGTCCAGATCCCTCTGCAGAGCCTTCCTACCCTTGAGCAGATCAACACTCCCGCCCAACTTGGTGTCATCTGCAAACTTACTGAGGCTGCACTCAATCCCCTCATTCAGATCATTAAAGATATTAAAGAGATATTAAAAAGAACTGGCCCCAATACTGAACCCTGGGGAACACCACTTGTGACCAGCCACCAACTGGATTTAACTCCATTCAGCACAACTCTCTGGGCTCAGCCATCCAGCCAGGTTTTTACCCAATGAAGAGCACACCTGTCCAAGCCATGAGCAGCCAGTTTCTCCAGGAGAATGCCGTGGACAATGGTGTTAAAGGCTTTACTAAAGTCCAGGTAGACAACACCCACAGCCTTTCTCTCATCCACTAAGTGGGTCACCTTGTCATAAAAGGAGATCAGGCTAGTCAAGCGGGACCTGCCTTTCTTAAACCCATGCTGACTGGCCCTGATCACCGGGTTGTCCTGTACATGCCACATCACGGCACTCAGGATGATCGGCTCTATAACCTTCCCCAGACCGAGGTCAGACTGACAGGCCTGTAGTTCCCCAGATCCATGTTCCGGCTCTTCATGTAGATGGGCGTCACATTTGCTAACTGCCAGTCAACTGCAAGCGCCCTGGTTAGCCAGGACTGCTGATAAAGGATTGAAAGTGTCTTGGTGAGCACTTCCACCAGTTCCTTCAGTACTGTTGGGTGGATCTCGTCCAGCCCCATAGACTTGTGTGTGTCTAAGAGGTGTAGCAGGTTGCTAACCATTTTGCCTTGGATTATGGGGGCTCCATTCTGCTCCCTGTCCCTGTCTTCCGGCTCGGGGGGCTGGGTACGCAGAGAACAACTGGTCTTACTATTAAAGACTAAGGCAAAGATGGCATTCAGTACCTCAGCCTTTGCCTCATCCTTTGTCACTATGTTTCCTCCCACATCTAATAAAGGATGGAGATTCTTCTTAGCCCTCCTTTTGCTGCTGTTATGTTTATAGAAGTATTTTTTATTGTCTTTTATGGCAGTGGCCGGATTAAGCTCTACCTGGGCTTTGTCCCTTCTAATTTTCTCCTTGCATAACCTCGCTACACCTTTGTACTCCTCCTGACTTGCCTGCCCCTTCTTCCCAGGGTCATAAACTCTCTCTTCTTTTTATGATTTCCAGCCAAAGCTCTCTGCTCAGCCAGGCCGGTCTTCATCCCCACGAGCTTGTCTTTCGTCACATGGGCATGGCCTGTTCTTGCGACTTTCAGACTTCCTCCTTGAAGAATGTCCAGCCTTCCTGGACTCCTCTGCCCTTCAGGACTGCCTCCCAGGGGACTCTGTCGATCAGTCTCCTAAACAGGCCAAAGTCTGCCCTCTGGAAGTCCAAATTAGCAGTTCTGCTGACCCCCCTCCTTACTTCTGCAAGAATTGAAAACACTATCATTTCCTGATCATCGTGCCCAAGATGGCCTCCAACCACCACATCATCCACAAGTCCTTCTCTGTTCGCGAACAACAGGTCCAGTGGAGTGCCTTCCCTAGTTGACTCACTCACCAGCTGTGTCAGCAAGTTATCTTCCACACAACCCAGGAATCTCCTAGACTATTTCTTCCCTGTTGTGTTGTATTTCCGGCAGACATCTGGTAAGTCAAAGTCCCCCACAAGAACAAGGGCTAGCGATTGTGGGACTTCTCCCAGATGCTTATAGAATATTTTGTCTGCTTCTTCATCCTGGTTGAGTGGTCTGTAAGAGACTCCCACCAAGATATCTGCCTGGTTGGCCTTCCCCTTGATTCTTACCCATGAACACGCAACCCTATTGTCACCATCATCAAGCTCTAGACAATCAAAACACTCTCTAACATACAGGGCTGCTCCATCACCTCTCCTTCCTTGCCTATCCCTTCTAGAAGAGTTTATAGACACCCATGACAGCACTCCCGTCACGTGAGTCGTCCCTCCGTGTTTCCATGATGACAACTATATTATAGTTATCCTGCTGCACAATGGCTTCCAGCTCCTCCTGTTTGTTGCCCATGCTGCGTGCGTTGGTGTAGATGCACTGCAGCTGGGCTATTGATCCTGCCACCTTTTTGGGGGAGAAGTCCTAATTCCTATGTGACAATTCTCAGGTGCTTCTGTGGTTTCTAACACATCAATAACCCTTGCGTCTTTGCTACCACATGGATCTCCCTCCCCTACCTCTACTGAGAAGGCAGACTGAAGCACCTTGCGAGCACACTATCCTTCAAATATGGGCATGCCACCCCCAGGCTTATCTCCAGCGAGCCTGGTTTTACCCCTTTCCCCCTTCAAATCTAGCTTAAAGCTCTTTCAATGAACCCTGCTAACTCCTGTGCAAAGATCCTTTTCCCCCTTTGAGAAACCTGTACCTCTTCTGTCGCCCACAGGCCTGGTGTCATGTGGACAGACCCATGATCAAAAGAGCCAAAATTCTGCTGGTGACACCAGGCTTGGAGCCAGGGGTTGATCTGCTGGCTCTTCCTGTTTCTTCCCTCATCATTTCCTGCAACTGGAAGGATAGAGGAGAACACTACTTGTGCTCCTGATCCCTTAACCAGCCATCCCAAGGCTGTGCAATGTCTCTGGATTGCCCTTGGACTTCTAGTTGCAACTTCATTGCTGATTACTTGAAAAATCAATAACGGAGGGTCATAGCAGGGTAGGAAGATTTCTCTTCACATCTTTAACCCAGGCCCCAGGGAGGCAGCAGGCTTCTAGTCTCTTGCCTTAAAAAAACACTTTGTCCTATTTTTTTTCCACTTTCCTTATCTCCCAAAATTATTTTCCTGAGGATGTGTCACAGTCTTCAGTCTTATACTTAGCTGATGTTGAAAAGGACCACACAAAAGAGAGCTCCTAAAGCTTCCTATTCTCTTTCTTTTTAGCTGTTAACAATAACAGTGAGAACAGTGAAGTTGGAAGTGGAAAAACAGAGATCTTTTATTCTTTTACCTTTCTAGATCTGAACATTCCATGTGACTAAGTCCTCATTCATGATCCAGAGAAAACTTATCCTAAATATATATATTGATAAAGGTATATGAAAAGAGGCTATTCCTTCTTTATCACATATAGTGTGGCTTGTCGTTAGGTCACGGAGTGGCACACATTCTTATGATCTCTCAGGGACCATTTACTCCCTAATCAGTACACTTGAAATGGAACTACTTCAACAACAGAAGTTGAGACTGACCTACTGCAGATGTCCCACAGACTGATCTTCAGAGCTCTGCTGCAGGAGATATAGATGTTACACATGGAGATGCTCTAGCCACCTACTACTGGATTAAAGGTACAGAACTCTCTCTTCCACAGCCTGACTATTGTGAGATGAGGCATATATAAATATCACAATCTAAACCAGGGTTCAAAGCTGTGAACCCTGCTTGGGTCCTCCCAGTAGTGCAGACTGTACCTGTATATTTAATTAAACATATATAACACTGGGAAGCAGCTTTTAGAGGAGCAGTGAAGAGCTTCCCCTCACTCATACTCATGTTGTTCCCAGGTAGTACTTTAAGGTAAAAGTGTTACTTTTAGATAGGCTTGTGGGGTTTGATTCCCCTGAAACGAAAAGGAAATTTACGGCAACAGTGTCTCACATTCTGTGTGAATGTTCAGCATTCAGCTATAGTGTAGCCAGGAACTACAAGATAAAGCAAGGTAACATGAATAGTTACTTTAAAAGTAGTGACCACTATTCTATTTTTGAAAGAGAAAGCTTAGTCACTTCCTTCACAAAAGAGTTCATGGTTGCAAACTTAGGCAGAGGTAAAATACATCAATTTCTCCAGTACTACCCATCACCTACTGCAGAGAGTAAAACATTCACTGAGTGGTCTGTTCTGCAACACTTGACCCTCTCACAGAGTAAAGGATTTTTGCACAGAAAGCTCTGTCAAAAGACCGTATTTGCCAAAATCAGGGCACTTTCAGGACTAGACACTTAGCATGTCAGATGCTTTGCACATTACAGAGCATCTGCTGTTATCCTGCAGTCTTTTCAAATGTTAGCCAAACTCCCCTTTTCATGGCTTGCAGGGTAAAATGGTGTGAGATAAAGGCCCATATTCTGCAGTCCACTATAATTTCACACTCGTATAATCCCATTGATTTGGATGAAGTGTCACAGGTACTTAGCTGTTGCAGCTGAAAAGATAGTCAGGCCAGTAACATCAGGGGTTGAATGGATGAGCTGAGCTCAGTCTGAGCTACCAGATGGGTGAAGTGACCTGATTACCTGCATATAATAGCAAGAGAGGTTGGAGAGGTCAATCTCACTTCCAGCATGATACATGTTATGTCAGAATGGTTTGTGACAGCTCCCACTGGCTCAAGAATGACTCCTGCTGACTGAGAAATGTTTATGACAGCTCCTACTGACCCAGCCAGTGGGCAACATCTCTTTAACTCAACTGGGATAGATGGTACCAACAAAATACAAGAGGTCCAGGTCAGATCTCAAATACTTTGTTAGTACATTGTGCTAGGAAAATAAAGTCACATAGTCTGGTCCTCCTCCAAGTAGTTAATCCAAATTGGAGTCTCACAGCTAGCCTAATATGCTTAATGATGTATTGGTAAAAATCCTAAGTGATTAATTTTCTTTCCACTTTCACCCTTGCTCAGCTTTTATTGTTTATAATCCTCATTATTCATTATATTTATATATGAAGATATATTTTATATTTTACATAGCTATTTATATAAAAATATACATGTATATACTGTGAAACACTGGAACAGGTGGCCCAGAGAGGTGGTAGATGCCCTATCCTTGTAACATTCAAGGTCAGGTTGGGTGGGGCTCTGAGCAACCTGATCTAGTTAAAGATGGCCCTGCTTATTGTAGGGGGGTTAGACTAGATGACCTTTAAACGTCCCTTCTAACCCAAATTATTCTATGATTCAATGATTCTATATAAATATTGCTGAAAAATGTTGAGAAAAATGCTGGTATAGGAAATTAACCATGAGCATTAAAATACACCTGTGTATAACCAAACTTAACTTATTTAATCAAGATGCTACATGAATATATTTTAACAGAATGCCATCATTCTGTTCAGCCTTAAAGGATGTTGAGTCTCTTCCCCATCATCCTTTGCAAAAAACTGTGTATAAAGAGAAGTAGCCGTAACACCAAGAAAAAAGTTCCAGCTCTTCAAACAGGTTGCCATTGAAACAGGGAGCTGAAAGTGAATGATGTGTTGAAACACAAAGCTGCAGGATGAGATCAATATTTCTGCCTTTTAATCTTATCTCCTCACCTTCTCTGCTTGCATGCTTTTCAAATTTGCTGCTCACAGTGCTGACCAGTAATAATCACCATATTTATGTTGCAATTCATCTCCTTTACATCTGTTGGCATATGGCTTTCAAGATGTTCCATCCCTTTTTGTCAAGAATGTATAACTTCAGGGTCAATCAAGTGCAATCATTTGTGTTTTACATCAGCTGAGTTCATTTATGTATATGGAAACAAAAGCCCTAATGAGCTATGGTGAATCATATAATACAGATCTCTCTTGACTTATGCAAATTTCTCACATAAATTTGATCCAAATAAGACACAAAAAAGGCCTAAACTGTAAAATGAAGTCTCATGTTGGTGACACATACTTGATCTTTGCATGTGCAGATTAGTAATTCCTTATAGTGCTCTGTGTTAATAATTTGCATTTACCCCTTAAAGTTTTCCCTCTGAAAAGTTTGTAGTTGAAACAGACATTAGCATTGAAAGATTGGAATCGCTTTTCTGATAGAATGCCTTGCAAAAATGGCTTGTTGAAGTAAAATATCTTCTATTTGCTCAGCTTTGGTTGTTATATATAATTGATTATACGAACACAAATTCATCCTACTAGGACTGCTGAACCATAAAAGAGCCAACATGGAGGTCTGCCTACAGCAGGAACTGAGCATTTTTTTCAGAGCCAAAAATATTTTTAAAATACTTACTTGTATTTTTGCTTTATCTTGCATGTACAGTTACCTAAGCAGCAAACAATAGCTGGTTTTCTATTTTCACCCAAGTCAGAACCTGTAACCAAAATAAATCTATGAATAAGATACCTGCTGGATCAGTCTTACCTGAACTGATCTTATGAATCATATGAATTGTGCCCTATCAGTCTTTGTTTCTTTCCATTCACTATAAAAGAAGCACAATGCATCTAGTGCAGAGACAAGCTTCTCAAATGTCATCAGCTTTTTGCTTCCACAAAAATCTGAGCAATTTTCTGTCCACATTTTCAAAAGTGCTTGAATTGTGATACTTAAGTTCAACAGAAGTGTTCTGGGTTGACCCTGACTGGCAACTAAACCCCCAGCCAGTTACCCACTCACTCCCCCCAGCAGGATGGGGGAAGGAATTGGAAGGCAATGTGTAAGAAGAATACTTTGTTGAAATAGAGAAGGTTTTATAAGTAAAGGAAAAAAGAAATTAAACAGCTGATGCAAAGGGAGTCACTCACTACCTCCTACCAGCAGACCGATGAGCAGCAATTACCTTGGAAAAAATGTCCCTCGGTTTTATTGTTGAGCACAATATTGTATGGTATGGAATATCCCTTGGGTCAGTTGGGTTCGGCTGTCCTGGCTGTGTTTCCTCCCAGCCTCTTGCCCAGCCCTAGCTTACTCTGTGGGGCAGCAGAATGAGGAACAGAGAAGGTCTTGATGCTGTCTAAGCACTGTTCAGCAATAGCTAAAACATTGGTGTGTTTCAACACCCTCTTGGTCACAAATCCAAAACAGAGCACCATAAAATCTACTATGAAGAAAATTAACTCCATCCCAGCTAGACTCAGTCCAAAAAAGATATTCATAAAGACATTCTTCATTTGCCATTTAACCCTATGTTTCATGGATCATGTCTGTATAGAAGAGTGAAAACAGATGATCACTGTATTTCAGCCAAAACAGTACAGAGGCTGATAAAATTGGCATTTTGTATCTGCCAGGGGCACCTGTAACACCATGAAACTGTATCAGGTGCAGGTGCCCAGGCATCAGCAGGCAGGGGATGCAAGGGTGGTCTCTGTAAGGAGAGGCCAGGGCTGCTCCCAGCTGGTTCCAGCCATCTCCAGCAGACCTACCACAGGACAGAGCTGAGCCCCTCAGTGAAGATAGTGGCATATCTGAAAAATCAGGTTTAAGAAAGGACAAAACACTGCATGGCAGTGAGGAATGAGGGCAGAACTGTGAGAAAGAGCCCTGTGGACACCAAGGTGAGAGAAAAAGAAGGGGGAGTAGGTGCTTCAGCAGCCAGAGCAGAGATTCCCCTTCAGCCTGTGGAGAGGACCAAGGTGAAGCAGAAATTTCCATGCAGCCCATGGAGGACCCTACACTGGAACAGGTGGATAGGGTCTGAAGGAAGCTGAAGCCCATGCAGAAGACCACACTGGAACAGGAGAAAAGTGTGAGGAGGAAGGAGTGGAAGCAAGGAGCTGTTATGGGCTGACCCCAACCTCCCATTCAACATTCCTCTGTACAGCAGGGGCATGGGAGAGGAGTCAGGAATGAAGGAGTGAAGTTGAGCTTGGGAAAAGGGAGGTGGGGGGAAGGTGGTTTAGTTTTTGTCTTTGTTTCTCACCATCCAAATCTATTTTAATCATCAATAAATTAAATTCATTTTCCCCGGGTTGAGTCTGTTTTGCCTGTGATCCTAACTGGTGAATGATCTCCCTGTCCTTATCTCAGCCTATGAGATTTTTCATCTTATACTCTCCCCCTGTCCTACAGGGGATGGAGAGCAAGAGAGCTGCTGGGTGGATATCTGACAGCCAGCTGAGGTCAACTCACTACAACGTTAACCCACCAATAACTGATGTTGCTTTACAACTAACAATTTGCTTATGGCTAGGGTAAACCCTTACTGAAATCTGATTTTCATACAGATTTCATCCATTTTGACCTGCCATTTTCATAGTGACACTGTCTACATCAAACATGCTCTAAGGATGTCCAAGATAGTGTGGTCTATTTTAGCAGAAAAATAGTGAAGTTGGCAGGGCACTTACCTGAGCTCTGTGAGTCAAACATTTATGTCCATCCTCTCTATTCAGACTTTAATTCACATCATCCAGGAAGGCCCTCATGCTAGGGGTGAACTTATTTCCTATTTTAAATATTCAGAATGACTCATGACCAGTTTCCTACATCTCAGGCTAGTTTATCTGTGTAGCACACCCAATTAAAAGTGTGTGTTAAGTCTGAAATGCTTTTTGCCCAATGAAAGAAGAGACTGCAATGATACCGTATGGCTGCAGCAGCAGCAGCCATACATTTCAGCACAACAGTATATAGGAAAAAAAAAAAATTACAAGCTTTTAAACAAGCTTCTTTCTGGACAAATGAATACTAAAGAAAAGTCTGGATCACAAGGGATGCCCAACCCAATAAAGTTTAATATTTGGAAATTAACCTAAAAAATGCTATGTTTGTGTTCAAGATATCATTTCATGTAAGAAGATGAATATGTCTGTATAAAAAAATGTCCAAAATCCTATCTTGGGGGCTATCCTTTTTTCTCAACCTGAACCCCTGGTTGTATATATCTTGTGTTACACTTGGTGCAGCAATCTGGGGACTCCTGCTGCCTGCAAACATCTGCCCATGAATTACCATTGGTGGTTATATTATTACAATAAATGTTCAAACAGATTTTGTTTCAGACTGTTAATGCAGTCATTACTAGTAGTATCATTAGGGCTCTAAGTGCTCATTTAACAATTTGACAATTAATGCAATAATATTCACCTCATATTGCTGTCCTGTTCAATTAAACCTTTGGAAATTCTTATCAATTTCCTGAGTAAATTACATACAGAGTTGGTAATACAGAAACTCCATCATACCTCCCTCTACTTGTCTAAGACCTTCAGTGCTTACAATTTTGCCAGCCATTATTTGTTTAAAGAGCTGCAGTTTCTTGATGTTTGGCAGAAGTAGAATTTTGAAATGATGTAGTTAAAACAGCTATGCCATTTCTGAGAACAATTACAGGGGAAAATACTTTAGCTGATTATCATACAATATTGGATGGTTTGGGTTGGAAGGGACCTTAAAGATCATGTAGTTCCAACCCCCCCTGCCATGAGCAGGGACACCTTCCGCTCGACCAGGTTGCTCAAAGCCCCATCCAACCTGGCCTTGAACACTTCCAGGGAGGGGACATCCACAGCTTCTCTGGGTAACCTGTTCCAGTGCCTCACCACCCTCACCGTGAAGAATTTCCTCCTTATGTCTAATCTAAATCTACCTTCTTTCAGTTTAAAGCCGTTACCCCTTGTCTTATTGCTCCATACCCTTGTAAAAAGTCCCTCTCCAGCTTTCTTGTAGGCCCCCTTCAGGTACTGGAAGGCTGCTGTAAGGTCTCCCCAGAGCCTTCTCTTCTCCAAGCTGAACAACCCCAACTCTCTCAGCCTGTCTTCGTAGGAGAGGTGCTCCAGCACTCTGATCAACGTTGCAGCCCTCCTCTGGATCCACTCCAACAGGTCCAAGTCCTTCTTATGTTGGCAGCCCCAGAGCTGAATGCAGTACTCCAGGTGGGGTCTCACAAGAGCAGGGTAGAGGGGGAGAATCACCTCCATTGACCTGCTGGCCATGGTTCTTTTGATGCATCCCAGGACATGGTTGGCTTTCTGGGCTGCAGGCACACATTGCCAGGTCATGTTGAGTTTCTCATCAACCAACAACCCCAAGTCCTTCTCCTCAGGGCTGCTCTCAATCCATTCTCCACCCAGCCTATATTTGTGCTTGGGATTCCTCCAACCCATGTGCAGGACCTTGCACTTGGTCTTGTTAAACTTCATGAGGTTTGCATGGGCCCACCTCTCAAGCCTGTCAAGGTCCTTCTGCTTGGCAGCCCTTCCCTCCAGTGTGTCAAGTGCACCACACAGCTTGGTGTTGTTGGAAAACTGGCTGAGGGTGCACTCAATCCCACTGCCCATGTTACCAACAAAGATGTTAAACAGCGCTGGTCTGAATACCGACCCCTTGGAACACCACACATCACTGGTCTCCACTTGGACATTGAGTCATTGACCCCAACTCTTTGAGTGTGACCATACAGCCAATTCCTTATCCACTGAGTGGTCCATCTGTGAAATTCATATCTCTCCAATTTAGAGAAAAGGATATTGTGCGGGACACTGTCAAATGCCTTGCACAAGTCCAGGCACATGGCATCAGTTGCTCTTCACTTATCCACCAACGCTGTAACCCCATCATAGAAGGCCACCAGATTTTTCAAGCATGATTAACCCTTAGTGAAGCCATGTTGGCTGTCACCAATCACTTTCTTATTTCCCATGTGCCTTAGCATTGTTTCCAGGAGGATCTGCTCCATAATCTTGCTGGGCACAGAGGTCAGACTGACTGACCTTTAGTTCCCTGGGTCTTCATTTTTCCCTTTTTAAAAATGGAGGTTATGTTTCCCCTTTTCCAGTCAGTGGGAACTTCACTGGACTGCCATGAATTCTCAGATATGATGGATAGTGGTTTAGCAACTTCATCCACCAGTTCCCTCAGGACCCGCAAAAGTATTTCATCAGGTTGCATGGACTCGTGCACCTTCCGATTCCTTAGATGTTCTCAAACTTAATCTTCTCCTATAGTGGGAGGTTCTTCATTCTCCCACTCCTTGTCTTTGCCTTCTGTAACTTGGACAGAGTGGCTTGAGCAATTGCCGGTGAAGGCTGAGGCAAAAAACTCATTGAGTACCTCAGCCTTCTCCTTATCCTGGGTAACCAGGTCTCCCATTTCCTTCTGGAGAGGGCCCATATTTTCCCTTGTCTTCCTTTTATTACCAACATACCTATAGAAGCTTTTCTTGTTGCCCTTGACATCTCTGGCTAGATTTAATTCTATCAGGGCTTTAGCTTTCCTAACCTGATCCCTGGCTGCTGGGACAATTTCTCTGTATTCCTCCCAGGTTACCTGTCCTTGCTTCCACCCTCTGTAGGCTTCCTTTTTGTGTTTGAGTTTGTCCTGGAGCTCCTTGTTGTTCCATGCAGGCCTCCTGGTGTTTTTGCCTGAATTCCTCTTTGTTAGGATGCATTGCTCCTGAGCTTGGAAGAGGTGATCCTTGAATATTAAGAGCCCCTCTTCCCTCCAGGGCTTTATCCCATGATATTAATGGCAGCAGCCTGCATCCAGACTTGGTTCTACTCAGCCATCTTGCTAAAGTAACTCCTACATAAAACCCTGCAGAAACACTGTCTTTCTGCAAAAGCTGGGGTATATGGAGGTACATCTAAGTTTAAGTTTTCTCTTTTGCCATTTCACAAAGAAAACCATAAGCCCAGTCTCAAATCCAGGCTGGAATACAGAAAATCTGGACAAAAGAGTGTTTAGACACAACTGAAGGTTCAGGCCAATGCTTATAATATGGGGTAGAAATTACTGTTGATTTTCCTTTTGCCATTAAATTAAAATCCTCTCAGATTTGGATAGGTGACATATTGAGAAAAAAGAAAAACAACCCACCCGTATGATCAGAAGATACTTTTTCAGGCTTTAAGCAGATACACTGTAAGATACCTTGTACAAACATATTTCTGTTCTTTCTGTCAACACTGCCTAGCACTACTTTATGATTACAGTTTCAAGGCACAGAGGCAATTATAACACATTCTCTGAAGATTTTAATCTGTAAAAAGAATATATAAAGATAAAAATGTCTCTAATGTTTAAGACCAAAGTCTATCTAGCACAGCATCCTGTTTCTGAAGTGGCCAGTAAGGGATGTTGAAGAAAAGAATTTAAACATAACCATCTAAAACAAAGCAAAACAAAACAAAAAAACACAGTGCTAGATTAGAATAAACCCTTTCTTTTTTATGTCCTTCCAGCTTCCAGCAATATATCCTTTAAGGATTTCCTGAGCTGGGGAATCACTTCATCATGTTTAATAGCTCTTGACAGACTTTTCTTTCATTAATTTGTATAATCACTTTTTTAAACCCATTTATGCACATGGCCTCCACAATATTCTGTGGCAATCAGTTCCACAATGAAATTATGTGACCTGTGAAAAAATACTTCCTTCTGTCACTTGTAGACTTGCTATCTAGTAATTTAATCGGCTGTATGTAATTCTGATTGCTGGTATGAGAAATATTCCCCCTTTCCATGATGCTCTTGACTTTATAGCTTTTTATTACAGCCTTCCTCAGTCATTCTTTTGTTTTATTTTGCTTCCACCTTCTTTTCATTTTTTCTCCCCCCTAAAACTCCTAGTGCATTTAACTTGTCCTTGGACATAAGCTGTTCTCTACCTCTGATCATTCTTGTCACCATTCTCTGTACCTTTCTCAGTTCTCATATATCCTTTTGAAATGAGGGATTAGAACTATATATTGTATTCAAGATGTAAGCACCATTATAAAGTGAATTTCTATGGATTTCTATGGTATATAGTATTTCATATTTTCTTCTCAAATCCTTCCTTAATAATTGCTAACATTCTGCTTGCCTTTGTGACCACTGCAGAGTATTGATCTGATGTTTTCTGAGAAATATCCGATGACTCCAAAATCCTTTTCTAGGATTGGAATCATGAATTTAGAGTCTATCACAGTGTATGAGCATTTACTGCTGTTTTAACCATGCTGATTGCTTCGTACTTGTTGACATGAAATTCCATACTGCATTATATCATGCAGTCAGTGGGTCTCATAAGTTTTTTCTGCAGTTCTTTGCAGTCAGCTTTAGTTTAGTGTCTCCTGAATAATTAAACAAGTAATTAATAACTGTAGCATAATATATACACATGAGAGAACTAAACAAAGATAGGGCAGGCATTTCTTAACATTCTACTGCTTGACTTTGCAGGTTTAATGTATTTTAAATCTACGGTTTAAAAATGTAGTTATATTGTCTCAAGTGGACATCAGTAAATAATTATGTGTACACGCACATGCACACATGTTCACAAGTATACATATGGTCACTAAAATAAAAAAGACTAATGGCTATCAGAGTACTCAAAACACTATTCAGACATATAGAAATGCCTTAAAGAAAAAGCAAAGAGTACAACTTATACGTAAAAATGCACATAAGGACACAGACAAGCACCCACTCAGTGTAAAGACATTGTGTACTGCAGTTAGTTCCTCCAAGACACCTTAGCATACAGGAAAGTGTCTGAATGGCAGTGGGCATTCTTCCATTATACATGAGTAACAGTTGTATTATAGGCAGCACATCTTCATTTGAAGTTACATATTCAAAAACCCTGACCTTTAAAGTAAAAAAAAAAAAAAAAAAAAAAAGAAAGCAAAGAAAGGAAAAACAAGTTTGTTTTATTCATGGCTTGGAGTTTTGCAGTATTGCATGATTGACACAGAGAGAAATATTGTGTTGTACAATTCGATGGCAGACAGGCCCAGGGCTATTCAGATGAGAGAACTAATAATCATGCTGGCAAAAGAAATTTCTTATTAAAACCTTGTTAAGGAACTACAATAATTCATTAAGGGTTATATCATTATAAAAATCCATCATTGTTATGGACTGTTTCCTGGGGCTTCGGTTTAGTAAAGTTTGACATGCCCTTTATGCTTTGAAATTAGGTACAGCTAAAAATGATTTATGCACCGAAAATGTTAAACATTTTATAAAGCACAAAAATAACTATGCGCAGCTTCCTAACCGTGGCATAGTACCTCAGGGTTTCACAGCCTAAGAAAAAATGTCTTCTAAAATGGACAGTTTAAAGCCTTGTATATTCAATGGGTCAAAACCTGCTTACATTAAAAACAGTAGGACTGCAAATATCTTCAGTGGCATGGAGTTTTTGCGCATGGAAAATAATCATGTGACAACTAGGGATGACATCAAACTGGTCTACTGAGATGAGATCAAATGAAAAAAAAGAAAAAGAAAAAGAAAAAAATACCCAACAAATATGAGCAACTGTGATTTAAAAATATCATGGGCTAAGGCTCAATAGGTATTTTGCAGGATTAATTTCTGTTCTTGTTCCAAGCATATTTTCACTTCTGGCTAAAATTATGGAAATCATCTTCTCCCAGCACAAAATCTGTTTTATTATTTAGAATGAAATGAGGAAAACTGCATCAGATGCAAAGATTATATAAGGTTCCTTAAGAGAAGTAATGGGCAAACAACATTCAAATCGTTGTCTGCATAACAGTTTGCGGATAATGCTACGTTACCCATCGTGGTCACCAGCAGTACCACAGTGACATTAGCTGCATAGATCAAATTCCATCCAGAAGGACAAACTGCTCTGAACAGAGCTGCAGAAGAGTGTCTGTCGGGGGCGTAGGTTCATGATGAAATGTGCTGTTTGAACCCTATCTACTAGTGGGCAGTGGTACAAATGAACACTAGCCAGTCCCTCACCGGTCATCAGCCAGATGTTTATATGCAAAGTTATACACTTTTTCATATGCATCATTAAGATCCATTTAGATTAATCCAGTGTTCAGCTTTATTATATGCCCAAGTTGTAGCACTTCCAGAATGTCCGGACTAGTTATTTTTGCAGTTAATGCTGAAATTAGTACAAATATATTACACAAATTGGCACACTTTTTGGCTGTCACGCTGACAGTCAAGGGCTGAATGGGTCGTGGAAACTGAAATAACCTCTCACTTTTGAAATGGTCCTTGTCAATCAGAATTGAGGCACACTGGAAAGAGAGTATAGATAACCTTGCACTATTGACGCTTAGCTGTACTAGCTTTTTGGGAGATGGTTGTTTTTTCTCTCCACAGTTAAGAGAGATGACTCTCATTGGCAGGGCTGTCAGACATTCTTTCTAAGTACTAAATTCACATATGGCCACTTGTGCATGCTCTTGGCGAGAATGTAAAAGCTATGCAATACATATACATTGCAATGCTCAGAATCTTGTTTTGAGCAGAGAGGAAGCACACATATAAAGATGATTTCTTGTCAGCATAACTGAAATCTTAACAATCTAATTATTATTAGTCCAAATCTAATTTTTAAAGAAAAAGAAAGAATACTAATACAGTTGGAATTGCTATATGTGCACTCCCCACTTTCTGCCCCTTCTTCTGGTGATATGCTCGCCCTGCCCCAACTTCTTCATGTCCTAAAGTTGTTGGTTTCATTCTGGTGTGCATGGGGTTTATAACAGAGTCATCAGCACCCTTCTCCAGGAGGTATATGGTGCTTATGCTGATGGTATATTTCTCCTAACTCTAGGATCCACTTGGGGTCATTTTTCTGTGTTTGCTAAAATGCTTTTATACCTTTGTTCTTTCTTCATTTTTCTGCAGCTCCACATTACAGCTGGATTTACTGTCTTCATCACCCCAAAACCCAGTTTTGCTCAGCTCCAGGTCTGCATTTCTGTAACTAACCATGGGTGAATTTTTTATCACTGCGGGGTCTCCAGTGATAGCCTCCACCCCACCCCTTACCTTTTCACTTCTGTGCTCCTCCACACTGCATCCTGCATCCCCACCTCTCAAGGACTCTGCTGTAGTACCAAGCCTGCATTTCTCTACACTACAGAATTGCATTATAGTCTATTACTGTTAAACTGAGTGAAAAAAGGCTGCAGGTGGGTCAAGACAAGTTCAGGCAGAGCAGGCCTGATGAGCCTCAGTCCTGAGGTTTTTGCAATCTCAGTACAAAGCTTATGGCCTGTTACTTACAAAGGTAGTATTCTATTACAGGGTTACAGGGCAACAACACATCCTGACTATATTTCATGCACAGAGTTTTTAAAAGTAAAAACATTTCTTTCTTAGAGGCTAGTGTCCTTCCTCTGTAAGGACAAAATACATCTATGAATGTTCCCATAAACACAGAGATCCCAACCCTTTATGGTATAATTTCACCCTCAGTGATTCTTTGTAGTAAGTTTTTAATTGGCACACACAAAATAGTGTTTCTTTTTATTTTAACCAGAAAGAACAACAGCTGACATTTCAGCATTAGGGAGGAGTAGGCAATGAACTCTCCATATAAGGAAAAGCTCCCTTTTTCCTCTGACATTTACCCTGGAAAGGATATTTGACAGCAGGGGCTGAAGGTGTGGAATGATGACACAGGGAACAAAAGGGAATAGGTTACCAGTCAGCTCTGAATTTAAATGAAAGATAGACATCAGGGTCTTTCTGGTTTCTTTGAAAGTCTGAAGCCAACACCCGATGTAATATTCTTTATAAGCCCTTCCTGACATCAGATAGCTATTAGAATCTTCTTTTCCCTGGCAATATTTTGAAATGAAATAGGTAGTGCCACCTGCTGCGAATATTTAAACTTTTCTCTCTCGCAGCTTTCTGAAAATGAATAGGCTCACTTGTTTTAATGTAACTCCTTTTAGTATGCACTTCAGGTGTGTAATCTAAACTACCCAACTCATCAGTAGAATGGTAGGTAAAACAACATATAGAATTATCACACAGAATGAACCTAGGAAAATGTGTCTGTCCAGTTTAAAAAATACAGAATTCCTGTCTGTTCATAATTGTATGGGAACAATTTTGATTTCTGCTTAACTGCTGTTTTGCTCTTTGCTGTTTGCCAGCTGGTGTGGACTCGGTTCAATGTGTTCAGTGTTAAATGTTAAAGCCCTGTGTGGTTGCATCCTAGTTATTTAGTTCAGTTCAGTTTTCAGATGAATAAATGCAATAAGAAGGTTGTGCCTCTTCAACCTCCACAGCATGTTTTGTCTCACCTGTGCAAAATGAAGGAATAGTTAACACACACTGCAGTCTCTCTGAATTGCACTGACTCCATAGAATGATGCATAAATCTGAGCAACTGCACATTTTATGCACTTTTGCAAGCACTCAGAAGATAGTGGTGAGCAAAAGTTAACTATATTTATGACTTCAGGTGCTGTTATTCAAAAAAAGTTCCAAGTGTTAATTCTGAACAATGACTGAATTGACACAGGATATTTTCCAAAGCAGTTAGGCAGGAATGGGACACCAGTGTCTATTGGACTCTGCTGTGGCTGAGTTGAATATTATATTGTAGATATAACATAGATATGGTAGATATAATACAGATATGGTAGATACGGTAACCTTTCAAACGGTGTTATCTCATATTAGTGCCTTCACTAAATAAGATTAATTTTTTGTTCTGTTGTATTCATTTCACTATAAATTAGATGAACTATCATTCAGGTTACTCAGCATACTCTGTATAGGATTATGTTTTTCTGTGACTGACCCAGGATATCTTATGTTACACATCCTCCAAAAATGCTTGTTGTTCCCCTAGATTGCATTTCAATACTGCAAGAATATTTAGGCCAACATTTCTTTTAAAGAGACTGACAACACTGCTTTTTGTCTTTCATATTACTGTCTCAGCCAAATACATCTACAGTCTTAACAGGATTGGCTACACAGGCATATGGTTGTCACCATTTCATGTAGTCTGTATCACATGTATGCCATGATTCAGAGCTAAAAGGCCACAGGACAGCAAATCTCAGATGCATTAGCCACCCTAGTAAATCCATGACTTGTTAAGTTGTTTCACCTTCCTGTGGTATTGCTGGCATCTCTAGCTCTAACTGTATGATTTGCTGTTGTTCCTGACAGAAAACTGTCAAAATGAATATAGAGTTAACCACTGAAGACTAACTGACCTGACTAAATCTGTGTCTTTATTAGCACCTCTTCCTTCCACCAATGGCCAAGTCTCCACTTACATTAGAGTCTAAGATGTTCCCTTTCCTACAAGCCAAACTCTTTCCACAGACCATCTCTCACCCCTGAATGCCTAACAGAGGCATGGTTTTCCTCAGTTAACGGCAACCAGGGCTTACTCCAGCTATAAATCCCTGATGTAGTTTGAGAGAATTTTATCTTTATTTTACCTTTACCTCTTTTTCTGGTTCTATCAATTCAGTATAGCAACATTTTCTATTGAAGTCAGAGGAAATTTGTATATACTATGAAATTAATAGATCATTTTCCCCCATGTCAATTTAAAACAAATTAATAACTTTCCCTCTTCCTTTATTCTTTTTGCTAATGATCTGAGCTGTGAGTGACATGTGTTGAGTATCTGCAGTCATAGAGTGGTCTAGTTCTACGATTCCCTTTATTTTCTCTTTCTTTTTCTCTTTGTTCTTGCTTCGCTTGATTACTCCCACAAGGGGTGCATTTGGCATAAGAGGGAAAGAGAGAGAAATGCAGCAGACAACATCCTCCAGCAACACCTTCCTGTACTTAAGTTCTTGATCATTTCAAAACAGAAAGCACCAAATCATGTCCAGCAGAACAAAAAATGTTTGAATTGTGTCTGTTACAACCAGAAGCTATGCAAAACAAATACACAGCTATGTTGTTGAGCCAAAAGGAAACTCAGCAGAATAAAAGGAAGGTCCAGATCTATGGGGAAGACTGGAACAGCTCTGCAAATATGAATTACCAAAAAACCATTTAAGCTGGTTTGATATACTGACCTAATAACTGATTTGAGTTCCAGGAATGGTATAAATTAGTCATGTGTAGAAGGGGATTCTGGCTTCCTTTTGTGTTTCCTCTCATCTTTGTGAACATACTATATGTATGCGATACCAAAGGAAGAATTAATTCTCTTCCATGTTACAAGGCAGAGAACAAGAAAGGTAGAAAGAAAAAAAAAAATTTCCATGAAAGATCCCAGACAGTGTTTATGCTATACCATGCTTCCTCAATAGTGCCTTTTGTAAAATTACCTTAAACAGGCAAACTCCTTGAAAAGTTGAAGGTGTATGAAAGCAAACACTATCATAATAGTTAGCTGTAGTCACACAGCAGGCATGTGGCAGTGGAGCTTGCAGCTGTTTCTTTCTCTGGAGAAAGTCAAGCAGCACTAAAACAGCAACAAGCTTTTAGCAAAGATGCCACTGATGACCCGTTTTATCAAAGTGACAGACTAGCTGCGGAGCCTGCAAGCCAGTGTTCCCCAAACTGCAGGTTTCTTTCTTTAATTTCCACTCCCACCACCGCATTTCAAAGAAGACACATAGAAGCATCTAGCGAATACAGAGACTGTGATCCCATATAACTTCTTATGACAAGTGCTGCCAAAAAACAGGGAAAAATATCCTCTTTTGTTTAGCTGTGTGGTGGATTGCTGGTTTTTTGCAGAGGGGTTTGGGTTTTTTTTGGTGTATTTTGCCTTTTTTTTTTTTTTTTTAATAAAGAACCGCTTCACTGATGTGCTTCAACTAGACAACTGTTGGAGTAAAGACACAGATTCCCCCAAATGTCAGCTTGTGTCTGATACAGAAGTTGAATAACTGAAACTAAAAATAAAATACAATTGTTTTCATTTAAATGATTTGTCCTCTGAGACAAACACAGAAGAAAGCCAGTTAAATTTCTGAAATGCCAGTCTTTAAAAAGAAATTTAGCATATATTCTTTGATAAACAATTTTCTTCTCCATCTTCCCAACAAAAAATATTAGCTCTTTGACCATACATGACAGAATCTGTCAAAATTAAAATATACTGCTTACTAAACTCCTAAAAAGCTAAAGGGAGGAGTATCAAAGGGGTATCCTGATTCTGCCTTTGAAGAAGTCTTTAAAATTTAGCTGCATACATAATTCTTGCATAGGTTCAAATACAAAATTCAACCGAGTATATTCCATGGGATGTGGCCTTTATTTTTCAGTTCAGTGTTGCATAGAAGACTCTTCATTCATTTTCTGTGGTGTGAACAGTTTCAGTGTGCTATTTCTTTTACATCACCATGCAGGGATAACTAGACCCATGCTCACTAAGAAATGTACAGCTGCCTGCCTTGAAGGTACTAGAACTTTGCAAAAAGAATAACAGAAAAAGGAGAAAGAAAGGGAACTGTACTGGGAAACCAGACCTGGAAAGAAAATATTGGCTTATACTGGAAGTTTTTAGAAGTACAGACTAGTTAAAGTGGCAGTCCCAGGCTTGAACTGTAAAAACATTTTGTGTGGGAGCTGCTGGCATTTCCACCCCACAATGGAAAGTGGTCGTTGTGTGTCCTAATTCTACCACCTGCCTTTAAATATTTTTGATGGCTTCCCTTGCTTGGACAGCTACTAGTGAACTAAAAATACACCTGCATGTCCAAGTGCAGGTGGGATGAGATCCCACAAAAAATTACCATTGTATTTGTCTCTTAATCATTTGTGATTTTTTTATTCATTTTTCTATTTAAAGATGTGTGCATCCAATACCTTGGGCAAATGTACATAAAACTTGAAACAACCCCATCAGTGGTTTCTGAGGACTAACCAAGCAGCTGGTCTGAACAGAAAGAGCTTTCAGCTAGGTTCCTGATTGCTCCCAAAGCAGCTCTTTTCGTCCCACAAAGGTGCATTTCAGCAGATCTTCTGGAAGTCTTACGTGACATACAGACTCTCTGGGTAAACCGGTCTCCAAAATCTGCTCTTAACTCCTCTGGCAGCTTTACTACTCCAGAGATTTCTGAGCTTCTGTTCTTTGCTCTGATGCAGAGGTGTATGGTGGGCAGGATAAACACACAGAGTAACAGAACAACGGCACATATGAATCTGGCAGGGAAGATGAGCAGAAAGGGAGACAAAAGATGGATATTTTGAGGAGATAGGAGGGCTCAGGCATCCATTTGTATTAAAAAAATACCCAACTCCTTTAAAACATGCTTTTGTCTTCTCTCTGCCAATCAGCATGCATGGGAATCAAACATCTGGAGCTACATTGTGCCTGAAGTTTGAAGTTTATTTCAAAGGAAAACAACTTTTAAAAGTTGGTCCCCTTGTGTCTGATTTGAATGCCTTCTGACAACTAAACAAAAAGGCAGCTAAGGAAAATTTGGCATCTCTTTCCTAGAGAGCTAGGGGATTATCCATGTGTTCTAAGGCTCACACAATGATAGAAATTATTTGAGTCTTCACATTACAAAAGCCAAGTCAGCCCTAATTGTAGTAGTGATTTGGCTGCAGATTTCCTTATCATAATATTCAATACTTACATTGATGTAAGCAAGAATACTCTCGTGGAATGGGATTTAGATCCAGATTTAATTTACCTGAATGTAGGTGTCTAAAGAAAAGATAGATATATACTTTTCCTATGTACTTAACAGATTTTTAATCAATACAGCCAATGAAGCCTGCAGAGCAAATCAAAGGACCAGCCTTTAAAAGTCTACCTAAGAGTGAACTGAATTGCCTGCCACGCTCCTCAGACTGTCCTGATCTACAGCCTCCTCTCAAAGTGCTAGAGGACTACAGGATGATCTCACGTTGACTTCAGGCCTCATTGATTTCAGAAGCTACATCTTTGTCCTAGTCCTCAGCAATGCACCTGCATATGGACACAAAATCCCTTACCTGAAAAGTCCTTACTGTATAAATTAATGTAGTGAGATGGGGTCAAGGTTACTAGTAAAATACAGATAGAGGCAGCCTGATTTCAGAGCAGCAGCCTTTTAGTTTAAGGGGCTGTCCTCAGACACTTTCCTCCCTATTTAGGCCTCAAATAAAATTACTTAAATTTTCAGAAGGCCTGAGTACTATCAGTTCCTGATTAAGTCAGTGTTCTCACAGACTAAGGAACATTTTAGAAATTGTTTGGGCAGCAGGTCTAACTGAAAAAGATATAACCATATTTATTTCAAAATGAAAAGTATTGTACTTGGGAGTCATACTGACACCCAATGGTGTGAAACCAGACACTGGGAAATCTGCAACACTACAAAGCTATGATAAACCTTATAATCAGAGCAATATTTTAAAATGGTAAAAGATTTCTGTAAATTGATCAATAAACTATTTCAGGAATAAAAAGCCATAATGAAAGTTTTACACAAACTGAATGTGGTAATGGATAGAATCTCATGAGAAAACTTTAAACCTTAAAGATACAATTCCTGCAGCACCTAATATTCAGCATGTTGATATCAGGGTACCTCTGATAACCTCAGCAAATCAGCTTCAGGGCAGCCTTGGAATTGTTTTTACGCTGTGGCAAAGAGAACACTGGAGAACCATTTCACATATATCTAGGGCGAAGGACCCAGTAATATGCAAATGTCCACAAAGGGGAAAAGGGTGCCTGGAACTGAAAATGTTCATGAATGTGAGGTAATTATATCTCTGGGTCTACATGTAGCTGAAGAATCAGATCACAGACCTCTCATTACTGTCTTAAAAAAAGGTCTGGAAAATGTACCTCCCTACATATCAAGATTGCTATTAATATTGCACAAAAATGGTCGGGAGATTGTGTGTTCGTGCTTACATACATATATATCACATATGCACACACATGCCAAATATTACAGTTAGAGGTGCATTTGACTTGATTCTTCTCTCATTCTGGTGTAAGCCAGAATTACCTTCTAATGTTAATGCAGCTTTAAGTATAAATGGGAAGAGAATAAGAGATTTTTTGTTGTTCTTGGTTTTGGGGGTTGGTTCTTTTTTTTCTTTCTTTCTTTCTTTCTTTTGGAGCTGAACCTAAGACTAGCAGAAATTTGTGATTTGAAAAAAAACAAACCCCTTAGTTCTAGTATATAATTGTTCCTTTTCTTGAACTACGTAGAAAAGCTTTTCAAATGCGTTGTGATCTTAATTTCAGTCTTTCTCATAATGGTATAAATTAATATTTATTTAATTCCATAAAAGCAAGTAGAGTTAATCAGTCATGCTAGTGTAAATAAGAAGAGAATCAGGTTTCAAAAGATAACATCTTGCTGTCTGTTACAGAAGCTGTCAAAATGGATGAAAAAAACCAGTTATGTTCATCCAGAGCATGTACCTTTAAAAGCAGAACTGTCAGTGACTGATGGAGTTCCAATGAAAGGTACAGCAATTATAATGTTGCTACATATGTGAATGTCTCTCTGTACATGAAGGTAATTTAGGCATAGATGTTGTAAGTTGACCCAGGCATCTTTCTTCTGCCAAAAAAAATAGAATTAAATGTAAAACACAGTTAAATGTAAAATATGGTAGATATCTATGAGATATTTCAGGTTGAATTCACCGAACAGTTTCTAGGAAGAACAGGGGAAATTTGATTATTCCCTCCCTCAAGGGATCCATCAAATTTAAAAAAAAAAAAAAGTGAAGAGAGATTTTTATCTAGCAGTTCAGGAACTTACCCAGGATTTCATAGATCTAAGTTAAATCTGCTCTCCCTCTGAGACATTCTGAGTCTACATCACTCAAGAGAAGGAGTTCATGAATAGTCCTTCCTGAATAGTTTTATGACACATGCTGGCATGGGATATTTTCAGTACTTCCTGTCTTTAGAGAAACCATGTAAATATTCGTTGGAGCTTTAATTGGAAACTTTGTTGAAGCTGGGCTTGGAATTAAGTTAACTAATTTTTTAGCAATTAATTTAGTTTTAATTTTTACTCACCCTTTTGCTTTTATTTTCACTCACTCCTTTCACTCCATGCAATGTGACAAATGAAGGGATGACTGCCTCTGAATATCTTCTAAGTTGATGGCTAAGATACTGCCCTTCAGTACTAGAGCTCAGTGACAACATTGCCTGTACCTTTTTGACCTTTGAGGGAATTAGTGAAGCATTTCTTACAGTATAACTTGTTATCCATTTTGCACAGGGAAACAAGACAAGAGGAGAGTGAGGGTGTGAAACTAGTAAGGGCACCTGAAGAAAAACTGAATTTAAAAGCAAAGGGAGAAAGATGGAAGAGAAACTAAACAGCATAAGCAAAAATTGTACCCCATTCTTCCTTCCTGCCTGTTAACAATAATGACCGCCATCCTTATCTGTCGCAAAGGAAACAAACAGCCTTTCAGAATGGCAGAGCAAAAGGCAGGGCTGACAGTTCTGCAGCCAGCTCAACAACAGCAGAGTCTTTGCTGGATGCCGTCTGCAGCACGAAAACCAAACTATGTTTCCCTTTTAAGCCCTCTTACAGAAACATCTCATAACTAGTAATGATTGATGTGTCTTTTATCAAACACACATAGCAAATCCAGTAACTGGATCTTTCACATTTAGGTGGCATTTTCAAGTGCATAAAGAACAATTAAAGCTGGCCACTGGGACATTCTCTTTTTTGTCATAATTCACTAAGGACTGGATGTTCAGCCATTGCATCTTCTAAAGCTCAACAATATTTTTCTATGACTATTAAAGAGTTTTCTATTCTGCGGATTTAAAGACTGGGGTAGGAGTTTTTTGTTGCTATTGTTCACAGCTGAAGGAGAAGGTTATTTGTTTTACTAAGATAAGGTTTCTAAAACATCCTCCTTAAAAAAATACAACAAAAATAGATGATGTTTTCTCTCTTTTTCTAGTTATCTATTATTTTCTAAAGAAACTGAAATGTCATCTTGCCTCCTGGATAAATTATCTTTTTGTTTAAAACACAGGCAAAATTCTCCAAGATATAAATAAAGGTCAGCTGAAGAGGTTCAGTTTAGAACAGACATTCCTAAACACAAAGTTGTTTAGCTGGACTTTCAAAAACTTGGATATTTTTTGTTTTTGTTCTTGAATACTCTTGTTGAATGCTCTTGTGACTTTTATGCTATGCTGGTTTCCAGTAAAATCAACAGGGCCAGAGCATGGGCCCAGGTGCTAGCACTACAGTTGCCCTTCTTGTTAGTCCTTAACACAGTTCTGTCCTCTGTGAGCTTGGACCAGCTCAGATGATGCCCAGGTACAGTCTGGGAGCTAGCTCACGTCAGAGACCATTCCCAGTAATCAGTTTGTTTGCAGCTACATTTTTTAAGTGTTAGAGCATCTAGCCATTAGCTATGATCTATACCATGCTGACTTAAAAAATGTTTCTGGCCTGTTTCTTAGTGTAAATGTAGTCTTATTGTCAGACCAGAATTCCACTCATTTCATACACCATATGACCTTTGCCAGCAACTCCAAAATAAAGATTAAAATTGGAAATTATTTCATTTGTACTCATACACTGTATCAAAAACATGGTTTCAAATTGCTTGAGTGCCACATAGTTATGCTAAGATATCTAAGCTTGCAATATTTTAAACAATTTTCTTCTGGGTTCAATGAATCCCATGAACAAAGAGGACCATCATCTCAGATGGAATCAATGCACATCACAAGCTTCAGCCTTTGAAGAGAGTTATTTTCAGACTGCACAATCGAAATCTCCCACCTTTATTTACATGATAATTCCAGTTTGAGCAGGACATTTACGCATCTTTGAATCAGCGGCATAACTAACAGCTCTCAAGCATAGATCTCATATTGAACGTTGTTCTACCGTGACATATTTATCAGGCAACAGGTCACTTCAGGACTCTGTCTTCTTCCCCCTTTTCTTTCTTATTTGTAGAGATATATAAAGCCTCTTATTGGTACCTAAAACACCAATAGATGTTATGACCTGACATAATAGTTAAGTGAATTAAAGGTAAACTTCATAAATAGAAAATAATATTATTGCTTTTCCTTTTTATTAAGAAAGGAAAACATTGAATTTCAGATAAAGAAAAAATGTTTAATTAAAGACATTAAAGAAATATAGGATACAAGTCTTAATAGTTTTCAAAGTTTTGCCCAAGCACATGGAAACTGATTGCATTCCACTGAAATAAAGCAACTAAAACAGAATCAAAAATCAGACCAGGTATCTTTCCCTCTTTAACATCTCTTCAGTTGGAGAAGAAAAAGATAAGCTCACATTAATGGATGAGATTCAATTACGTAAGTAAGATTAGATATGTAGATAAATAGTATGTTGTCCTTGTGATGCATGATTACTTATAAAAAATATCCAGATTTCTTATAAACAAATACCCATATGAAAGCAGAACTGCAGTCTCTGAAATAATATTCAGTGAAACAGCTTTATAAAACTATTTATAGGTCCAAAAAGATGTGCTTTGGAGGATGTTTGAAGACTTGCCTTCTTGGGAGTGTGATTTGAGAATCATGGTGCTTTAAAAAATTATTAGCAGCTAGATATCTGCATATTTATAAGTCTAAATATATAAAAATTTCAAAGTATTTCAGTATTGCCTAAACTTTAACATCATCTTTGTATGCATAGATTTCTGCTGCCTATTCTCCCAAATAAGACAAACCACATAGTCAAGGTCACACAGTTGAAGAATATAGTATTCTTATTTGTCCAGGTGAAACTAAGACCTATCTTTTCTTTCTCTTTCCCTTTCATGCGGAAGGCAAAGGTCTCAAAGGATTGTAGTGCCAGGTCAAAAGTTAAGAGCAATACCTTTAGATCCTTTCTTCTGCTAAAGCATCAGCAGTCTCTTTTGAGTACTCTCTTTTTTCTTTTTACATGAACTCCTGGTGAGAATTTCCTTTCCTTTGGGGCACTATTAGTTGTGTTACTTTCTAGGCTTTGAGAAATCTTATTCACTGTCCTGTCTGCCTGAATCTAATCCTGAGGTTTAAACTGAGGATTTTATTTGGCGTAACTTGTTTGTCTCAATATTTAAATGCACTCAGAAGAGAAGTATTCTCTGGTATTATATTAGATAGGTGTCTAGTGGGATACTCAAAGCCTTTTTATGTGCACTTATTTGGTAACAACTATCTGCCTTACACTGCATTGAAGTTATTATTTCCTGTTGGGGATATTAAAGGAGAATAATATCCCAGACACTTTTCTAAGGCTTTTTTATTTGTGTTTTTGTTTGTTTGTTTGTTTTGTGATGTTCAGTCTAAAACTGGTCAAGAAAAGAATGGAAGGATCCAATTATTTCCTCATCATATGAAAACAGACAATCTAAAAAGCCATTTTAGATTCCAAATGTGACTAAGAACAGCTTTCTGTTCTTCGGATATACAGAATTACCTACCCTAGAGAACAGTGATTGGTTTTGCAAGGCACACTCATTGGGCCAGCAGCAGTTTGTGTGTAAATCATATAACTTTCTGAGTAAAGCACAGTATTAAATTACTCACTGCAGTACAAACCTGACTCCTCTCTTTATGCTGGCTTCCCATAGACTAATGAGACAAGTTCAAAGGCTTTCTCTCCTTATCTTCAGTTTCCTCAACATCTGGGTCTCAAAATGTATACAGCTATCCTCAGCACATTTGTCAATGGGAAAAAACACAAAGCTAAAGTTTAAGTGACAAATTTTACCTGTATTTCTTAATTCATGATTCACCTGTGTCCAGATACTAGAGACAAGAAGTGCTTGAGAATCTATACTGAATAGAGTGGAAATACCAGCCACAAGGATTTTTACAAGGATCTTCTGCTAAGTATGAGGCACAGGCCAGGAATAAGCCTGTAAGTGATTGTCTGAAGTGGAACAAATTTTGCCATAGACAGATCCGAGGTAGGAGCTGAGAAAACAATTCCGAGAAAGGTGACTTCATCAAAGCAATGGGTTAGAAATTGTACCTTTGCAGAATGGTTCTTAATGAATGTGTTTAGGGCAATACTGAATTGTCAAGTACGGTGAAAAGGACGATATCATAATCTATATACAAGGTGACCATCACCTGGCGAATATGTAAAAAAAAAAAAAAAAGTAATCTGTGTCTTGGAGAAGTTACGCAACAAAATAGATATGCTATATTTAAGCATCTTCTGAAGACTTCTAGAGGTATTAATGGGAGACAAGTTTAGGAGACAAGGACTTTGCTTCACCCTCCTCCTTCCCTCACAGAACATTGCTTTTAACCACTAAGCTAACTGGAAAGTCACACTGGCCTTTGTTCTGCATATGATTCCTAATTCTCAGCCCTAGATTTCATTGTTTTATTTTTATAAATGTTTCAACAAAAGGAGGTAACAATTACAGTAAAAAAAAGTAGAAAATATCTTGTCTGTTGTAGAATAAGCACTCATAAAAAGGCTGTGCACAAGCCTAGATAAAAAAGGAGGAAGGCATTAATGATCCATTCTCTGTGTCCTGATTTGGATGTTTTCTTCAAAGTGGAGTATAATTTTGAGAAGATTCTGATGTGGTTTGAGATGGACTGTGATCTGTGCCTTGTATGGTGTAGTGGAGGCAGACATCTGATGAGTAAATCCATGATGAAGTTTTGATTTTCAATTTTACTGGTTCTCCCTAAACTCTGCCAATGTACTTGGACTGGGAGCTCCAAATATTTTAGACTGAAACCATGAACCAGGAGTTCCAGGACCTCAAGGCAGTGGCTTTGGAGGTTTTGTGGAGCTTCACAGATAACAAGCCTTGGCTTGTTATCAGACAGTTGTATACACTTGAGCATAAGCTAAAATGTTCACAATTTTGCTTTCTTCTTGACTCTTATAACACCTTCATCTCTTGGGCCTGACAAAGTCCCATCATGCATGCTCTCTCTCTCTTTCTCTCTGACATATGTTAATATTGGCTTTCCCTCAAGCATAAAAGCATTCATCTTCAAATTCTGTTGTGGCTTCCTAATTCATTATCCCTGTTCATAAAATTGTTCTACTTTGAATGGGTCAGTGTTTTATCTGTCAGTATGAGCATCTCTTTAAATATAAACCAAAGTTCGATATTATTAAATATTATCCTATGATCTTTTGTCCTTCTAGGAGTTTGAAAGACATTTTGTTTTCCTTCTGTCTGTTTTGTATGAAATTATAAGAAAACATGCAATATTTGCCTTCAATATTATGAAAACCCGGAAAAGGCTCGCAAAATTTCAAGAAAGCCCCATGAGATTTGCTGATTTCCAGGTAAAAGCAAACAATTAAATGAAATTTAAACTAACTGACAGTAAACCAGGGTCAGACAAAGTGCATAACATTTCAAGGTCAAAAGGCAGATGATTCTGTGAGACATTAGCTCTGAGTGCAGAGAAAAACTTTTTCTTTTTTTTTTTTTTTATTGCAAAACCTTTGCATGCTGTTTTGTATTCTTTACAAGTTTTAATAAAGACAGTTTGCTGGTGGTACCTAAAGTAAACACATGTGAAGATACCACTTTCCCTCTTAAGAAAAATCTGCAATATACAGTGTGTAACATTTTTATGCCTTTGTGACTCCATGTATCCTTGATTTCATCACTCCCTTGGTAGCTTAGCTTATTTTCCGAGTTAAACAAAGGCATTGGCAGGGAAACTACAAAGTGTTCTAATCTCCTGACCCCCACATTGACAGTTCAATATATTTTAGAACAACTAAAGATATGGAAGTGGAATTATGAAACAAGCAGGCACTTCAGAAGAACGTTCTATAAATTTATTGCTTTACTGCATAGTGGAACTGCTGTAGTTTTAAGAAAGCAAGGACATACATCTGGAAAATAAAGCATAATGGTAGTGGCTCACTGGAAGTAAAAGATAAAAACATGTCAAATACAATTGTACAGAAAATGTGAGATTATTGGTTTCATTAGGATTCATTAGGATAATTTGATATATTTCAATTCTTATCTGTTAAATGAGGATGGGGGAAACTGCCATATAGCTGATGACTTGCAATCACTTTATAAACTGTTCTGCTTTTATTTTTCACCTGTATCCAAAATTCATCCAGTTAACTAGGGAAAGGTTCTCTCCCCTCAGCAGGCAGTTTCTTGCAGTAACTCAAAGCACACATAGTCAAACATCAAATGTCACCACATTGCCATCTTACTGTGAATGACTGGAATTTACTTCCTATTGTTAGTGGTGCTGAAAATTGCTACTAGATTCCACAGAGTTCATAATGCATTGTCTAAACTGAAAACATTTTCAGGAACTGAACTGACCTTTTAAAAATCTGCACTTTCATCCTTAAAATGCTGGACTATTGCAATATTTCACTTAAAAGGTTATTTAAACTTTTTTCTTTCTTTTTTTGGAAAAGTGTAAAGATTGTTGTATGAAAGAAGTATCTTCATATAACTCTTCTGTGTCAAAACCAGGGAAGAATATTACTCATTATTCTAAAGATGCTTCAAGAAAACTATGCAGAACTGACCACAGCTGTTATTCTCCCTGAGAAACAAACAGATAATTGTAATTAATATTTAATACTCGTGTTTAAGTCCTAAATAATAGTAAGGTCTAATTTTATTAAAAGTGTTAGACAGAAAGTGTTTCTCTCTCTGAACAACCTGACAAAAGGTGAAAAGAAGAAAATATCTTTCTTCCATGTTACTGACCTGGAGCTGAGATACAGAGAAATGGTGAGCTGCCCACAGTCAGAGAGAAAAATCTGCAACAAACGGAGCAATTTAACTCCTGCTTCTTCAGTACCAGTTAAATGTCTCAACAAAAAATATCCTCCCCCACCAATTTGGCTGAAAATGGATTGATTACTTGTAGAGCCTAATCACAATACAGCACTTGTGCATTCAAAAGAAGGAAAAAGGAATTGAACCAGATTGCAGAGCTGCCAGCCTGAGGAGTGCTGACCACAAACAGCCTTTTCGCCCACATTTTTATCAGAGGAAGGGAAAAGAAGTATTAAAGATAGGATTAATCCTCTTTAAGGGAGAGAATGTGGGAAATGATTACTGCAAGCGCAGGCTGGCTGTAGTGCTAAGGAATCAGATTTTAGAAAAAAATAACAGCCTGCCTCTGAATGATAAATGAATATGTGAGCTTCACTGATGGCACACATGACTGTTTTTAGACTTAGAAGAAGTGACAGAGGAAGATGAGCAGTCATGTAAGTGGCAGGGTAAGTGTATTAAAGGCATAGCATAAGAGAAACGAGCTGACATAAAGACCAGTGACCGTAAGAAAAGATGATAAAAAAGAGAAGGGAATATATTAAGCAAATGAGTTAACTGTTCATGTTCTAAATTTTGTATAACTCTTAGATCAATGAGGAAAACAGCACTGTTCCAGGAAATAAGTGGGGAAACATGGAATTAATAGGACAGAGAAAGAAATACAGAAGACTTAACTGTATGTTTTGCAGGTATCATCTTCTTAGAAAAGTTGACACATATTTGATACATTTTTCATTATCATGATCATGAACTTTAGATGGGTATTTGGCATTTCCAGGGACTGACAGAAGGCTCAGATATGCGATTGAGTAAAGAAGACATAACAGGCTAAGGTACAGCCCAACCACTTTTTCCTGGCCTGGCTCAGTTGCTGAGTAATGCAGATTACCTGCAAATTTTTCCTTTGACGTTTGTAAGAAATTGTGTTGTCTCACAGTGGGATGGATTAAGAACACACATACATTAACTGAGGATCAGCCAGTGAATGTAACTTATTAAGCTGCAAAAGCCTATGTATTTCAGCCACAAGCCTCAAACAAAAATGAACTAAAAGAACTGAAATTAAGCTTTTAGGGACTACTGCAGAATTATTAGACCAACATAAAATATTTTCTGCTAAGGAAATATCTATCATACTTCAAAAGAGAGTATTAGACTGAGGACCACTTAAAAAGTGGGCCACGGTTTTCTGGAGGCAGGAAGCCAGCGGACAAAGATGCTCCATTGCTACAAAATTCTTGAACAAGTACATAATGTAACTGAGATTGTACTTACTGTTTTCACTTCTGCAAAGATTAAAATAGCTGCCAGTAGATCCTGAGGGAGAAAACATAAGCTCAGTCCACACTTTAGCCCTAGCACTGGCACAGGGAGGAAGCTGCTTCTAAAAGATGATTTGCTTTCCTGATATTGCCCTACTAACTCAAAAACAACTTGGATCATTTACTGGTGTTGGAGCTGCATTACTATATAATCATGCGAGGTTTGTCGGAACAGAGCACAACAGAGAAATAATCCTTTGGGCCTCCTATTGCCTTGTAGTTGGTGTAGCTGCTAACATCTTCTCTCTCTAGGTGTAGAATATTCATAGACTCATAAAAAGATTTGTGTTGGAAGGGACCTTGAAAGGTCATCTAGTCTAACCCCCCTGCAATGAGCAGGGTCATCTTCAACTAGATCAGGTTGCTCAGAGCCCCGTTCAACCTGACCTTGAATGTTTCCAGGGATGGAGCATCTATAACCTCTCTGTACAACCTATTATCCTTTGACATCTTTTTTAACTCACTTTTCACAGGCATTAATGACTGTGCATAACACAAACAAATGGAATATTCAACCTAAAATATCTGTTTTGTTGATGAAGTTGGATAAGAAAAGTTTAGAAAATATTTTCTTCTAAGAAAGTATCTTCCATACCTCAGTATAGAGATGTCCACTTAAAAAGTCAATAGTTATAAAGAGGTACTTTTTTTTTTTTTTTAAGAGACCTTCTACATAAAATTATAAATAGCTGTGGAAAGTAAGATGCCATGCAGCAGTAACTATGGGGATAAATGTTCACATTTAATAGTCAGTAATATATCTATGTTGTTGCATCGGGAGCATACATCCTATGGTTGTTGTTTTACTCCCTCAAGTCAAATAAGCTGCACATGTTCAAGACAAGAAATGATATGCAGCACTATATTGAACAAAATCAAATGCAACTGTAATAGATACTTTAAAATAATAATTAAAAACCCCCAAAACTCCAAACTACAATTACTTCTTATCCTGAGGAAAATAAACAAACAAACTGGCAGTGTGTCATCAATACTTAGTGAAAAATGGGGAGTGGGAGGCAATTATTGCACATTAATTTGACACATTAAAAATAGACATGAAGTTAAAGTTGGATGAGAAAACCAAAACTGTTTGGATAACAATCCATTTTATCAGTTGACATAGTAAAGCATTGCCCTGGTTCTATACATATATATTTGCTGCTTTTATTTGCTTTTGAAAGAACTATCCAGTTGGAATTTTTACTTTTTCCTTTTAAGGACATTATAGTATATTATGATTTTGAGTAGAGCTTGTTGGTAAATGTCCATCAAAATCTGCTGAATGTGGAATGTGTGTTTTCCTTGATATTGACATTTTTCGTGGGTAAATATCAGATTTCCACCCTTTTATTTTTTTCTTTTTCCTTTAGGGAATGTATACAGAACATTTTCTTTCAGGTCAGCATCATGTTAATCCTTGCACCCACTGAAGTCTGTATTCCCTCATAGGAACTGTAGATTGCAAGACTTCTGAGTCTTGTGATGGTGGGACTTCTGGTTCATCACTATGGTGCAGCCACTGGCAAAGATCTTCCTGGAAACATGTCCTCTACATGAAGAGTTCAAAACACAGTAAAAAAGAATTAGAATGTGATCAAAACCAATTAAATTGTTTACTTACCTATTATTACAGACCAGAACAAGCATAAGAATTTGAAGGATCAGGCTCTTAACAATCTTTCTTATTTCATAACTCATTGTAAACTTATAAGCTGCTATGTTTTCTTCACATGTATTTAAACATCACTGAGCAAGCTATTTCTGTCCTATTGGTAGTTATTACAGGTGACAGGAATACAAAGCTATTTAGGGACCACAGTTCTAATTTCCATTGATTTCGCTAGGGACTCAGGCACCAAAATACTATTCAGTCAGGCACCTAAGGACAGTTGTGAAACCAGCAATCGTTACTCATATTGTTGAGTGCTCACCAATTAATCAGTGTAAAACTTGTGAATCGAGAATGACATATTTGTCAGTCCTCCTCACTTCCCACAAACATTTTTGTTGATTTTCACTTATATGTACAATATGAAATGAGCGGAGCAGTGCACTTTACTGAATCAATACAGAGCATGATGATTTAAAGTGTCAGGATATAAGGCACAGATAGGGAAAAAACAGGAAGCAAGAATAGCAACATTACTGAGAAATGAAATAGAATCTGCTGAGAAAAATGGCATAAACACTTGGAATGACAGTAGAGATTGTTTTGATAGAAATTTGGATAATAAAAGCAGTCAGGTAATTCACTGATGTAGCTACAGATCTCTTGGGCAGTTAGAGCAGATATCGCAGTACACTCAGTAAGACCTGTTAGAACTTGGCTTTAATCTTTATCAAGGGAAAAGTAATTACCTTGATACTGATTTTGACAGAAACTAAGCAAAAACCTAGGATTTTTTTTTTTTTTTTTAAAGAACAATAAATTGCTGGGAGGAAGGTGGTGGGGAAAAAGAAGTGGGTATTTTTGTTTGGTTCTTTTGTTTTTGGTTTTTTGCTAAATAGCCTACGTGGTTAGAGGCAGTTCTATATAATACAGTGACTTGAGACAGGTATAAATAAGGTTGATATTGAGAACATGCAATACCTAACAAAAAAAAATCTTTACATTTTGTGTACTTATAAGGCTTCTTAGCAGAGTAAGAAACACTCTAGGTTTGATGTCAGAAAGTCTGACTTTTAGGGAATGTGAAATGCTCAGTGGAATTTTGACTGAGATTTTATAACACTTAGGAAATGTACTATTGAAACTGAAATAATAGAAGAAATGGCAATTAAAATTCACTCTGATATAATCAAGCCAGGGAAACAGAGACCAAAGTAAGCTAACAAGGAATATGAATAATCTTGATAAGTGTAAGAGAAAGGAAAAAAAATCATATAAGTTTAAAAATTCTAGAAATAACAGTGACAAAGTGAGGGGAAAAAATTGAGTAGTGGAAATAAGAAGACAGAGGATAACTCTTATTTTTGCATGGAAACCATTTTACTTCTCAAATTCAGAGGCAGCATAAATTACATTGACACTAGTAAGTGAATGCAGGTTTGCAGTGCATGTGTCATAAGTACTTGTATTAGTTTTGGATGGGATAGAGTTCATTTTCTTCCTAGTAGCTTGTAAGGGGCTATGTTTTGGATTTGTGATGAAAAAAGTGTTCATAAGACACCATGTTTTAGTTACTGATGAGCAGTACTTACACAGCATCAAGGTCTTTTCTGCTTCTCACCCCACTCCACCAGCGAGTAGGCTGGGGGTGCACAAGAAGCTGGGAGGGGACACAGCTGGGACAGCTGACCCCAACTGACCAAAGGGAAATTCCGCACCATAAAATGTCATGTTCAGCAATAAAAATTGGGATGTAGGGGGAGATTTGCAGGGGCTACCTTGCTTGCGGACTGGCTGGGCATCAGTTGGCTGGTGGTGGACAATTATTGGCTTTTTTTCACTTGTTTTTCTTGGCTTTGGGTTTTGGGTTTTTTGGGGGGGGGGTTGGGTTGTTTTTTTTTTGGTGGGGGGCAAAGGGGGAAGGGTGTGAGTAAGTAGTTGTGTGGTGTTTAGCTGCTTACCAGGGTTAAATCATGACAGCACTGAAGGTGTTGGATGGTAAGAGGAAATAATTAACCATGAGAAGTAAGACACAATAGAAGAAGCCTGCTTACCTTTTTTTTTGCCAGTTTTGCCCTGTCTCCTCTATTCACAAAAGCACTTCAACAAACATCTTCAAATTAGCTGTAGATAGTTGAAAAAGAAAAGCGGTAGACTGAAAACACTATTGCCAAATTCTGGCTTAGTTAAACCATATAAACCTGTTGAAGTTAAAATCCCTTATGACCCAAATCTTCACAAATATAGGCTTTGCCATTTCACAAGCATCACTGTAGATAAATTTCAGGCCCCAGAAAAAATTCTAACCCAGGAACATCTGTAATGACAGTAAGCCAGAGCTGACATGGGAATCAGTTGCCTAAAAGTACATGGCTAGAGACAGGCTAGGCACCCTCAGTTATCCTTCCAGGCTTCCAGAAAGGCATGGATTTCCTGCAGTTCCTGTGTTGCATCTGCCAAGATCATGCATGTCCCGAATATCCTAGGGCATCTGGTACCATATTTGGGCACTTAAATCACCCTTCAGTGAAACAGTTTATTTCAACACTTTTATTTAAAACTTGCTGAAATACACAACAGTTCAAGAAAGAAGAGAAATAATGAGATAAATAATTAAACGGGGCTTTTTGATCAGTGGTTTCTAAAACCTAAATTGACATTTGTTATACTTGTAAGCTGTCCTGTTCCCAGTCTTCAGCTCATTGAATCAGAAGTAGCTTAACTGTGCCTAATGTCAACTGTTACACAGCGATTTTTAAAATAAAAAAATCTCAAATTTTGTTTGTAGAGTCTGCCTATAAACCTAAACCAGCTTCTTTGAAATCTGTTTCAAAGTAAGAGGAAAACTGGCTCAACAATTGCTTTCAGTTGTGTGTTTATTGTTTGGCAAAGTCAAAATTTTCAGGACTTGATTGTCATTACTGCATTCAGTAGTTCATAGAAGCATATCAACAGAGGATGGACAAGTTGCGTAAAACCTCATTTCTTACATTTCTCTAGGGTTTCTGACTCAGAGCTGTAGAAACCCAGGAGTAAACTAGTAAACAGACAATGACTCAGCCATGACCACTCGCTCCCCTTTTTGATCCGTTTTATTTCCTTTCACATAACAGTTTATTCCCCTTTGTTCCTGGTCAAAGATTTGATGCTTTCCTGCACTTCTTTAGACAGTTTTCTACCCATTGGCTTGCAAGAAGGATTAGCATGTCAGTCTCCCTTGCTTTCTTTGTCATATCCAACGTCATAGTCTTCCCTCCCCTGCATGGTAGAGAAAGGCTGTGGAAATACAACCTTAAATCCACCTCTATCAATTTGCTAACTTTCTTCTGCTTTTCTTTTCCAAATTTTAAATCATGTCTCATGTTCCTCTACTAAGTACTCCCTTAGTCTTCTAAAAGAATGATTAAGACCATGAGAACAGGCCTTTTGCAAAGGGTGCCTGCCAGAAACAATTGCTGTGTTTCAGGACAGCCACAATCCCTGTTCACCCAACAGGCAAAAGCCATACCACAATGGGTACCAGTCATTAGGAAGGAGACAGAGAAGACTGCTGAAGTGATGTGTCTATTCAGAGCACTGCCTTAGGAACCCCAGCCTGTGGCTGCTGAATCTTTCTGAATTTTGTGTTCAGCTCTAGCCCCGAGGCACAAGAGGGGTACAACACCTTGTTTTGCACAGCAATGCAAATAGCAGGTGCAACTGGCCACCCACTCACCAATATGTTCTAGAGATGAAGTAGTCCAAGGAATTTCACAGTGAAATATTCATACAAATGCTGCTTAAAAAACATTAAGGGATAATATTTCATTGTGGAAGTACAGCTATTAGAATAAGAGATGCCCATTCTAGGATTTACAGGCATCAGTCTATTCAACCTCTTTAGCAGATCAACTTGACTGCCTTAGTTTAATCTCAGATACTTTACTGCTTTCCTAAATCTACTCAGTAAGGGTAAAAGTATCCCCTACTGAAAAAGCAAAAAGTCCAGAAATATCATAGGATTGGAGTGGATTTACTGTACAAACCAGATTTCTGTTTTAAAATGTTAGATGGGGAAAAGTTAAATATAGAAGTAATTAAAGGGAAATGCAGTTGTTGTAATGTTAAAAGATGACAACTAAAAGAGAGTAAAAAAGCTTCCTATGTCTTAAATATATCATGATTTTAACATTAAATATCTGCAGATTATATTAAAAGAAAAACTTAAAGGACTGCATATTTTATGTTCCTGACAAAAATCAATTTGCATATTTCCATTTGTCATTTGTTCACCCTGCAGGAATAATACCTGTTTCTTTCTTATTTTTTAAATACTACAATGGTTTCAGCTAATAGCAAGAAAGAAAGTTTATTTCAAGCTAATACTGTCTTGGTCACATGAGTCCTGATATTTAAAGTATTTTAATCAATATGAAAGAATAACAGATGCTGAGCTCTCCAAATACAATGATATTTACTGTATAAAGCTTCTTCGATAGCAAGCTGAAAAAGAAATACTTACATGGGTTTTCTTTGCAAAATAAGATTTTAGCCTCAAGGTCTGTGTTTATTTTCTAATCTCTCTTTTTTACGAAGCCTCTTGGAACATCAAGTTTCTCTCCTTGTCTTTTTTCTAACACAATTGGCCAGTCACTCATTTGGCTTTATATGAATTCCACACTGGTTGCAAACATACAGAAAAAGAAATTGGAAATAAGAAAGTCTTCTGTTTATCTGCCCCATTTCTCTACCACCACAAGGCTATTCCTTACGGTATAATCCACAGTATGCAGGTCAGTCTCGTTTAAGTAACCTAAATAATGGAAACTCCTGTGTTTCCCTGGACTCAGTTCCTTAAAGTACAAAATTTTGCTGTTGAGAAACTTTACTTCAGATTATGTCTTCCAACATTCTTTGTTTCCAACAAAATATTACTGGTGATATTAATCTGAATTGGATAAAATATTTTATGTTGTACTGCAGCTAAATGACCATGAATGCCGTAAGAAATCCCTATTGCCTCATATGTGGGATTTCTGACTCGTAAATCATACGCTGGTTAAAACAACAGATCAATGGAAAGCACCCACTTCTGACTTTACCAGTGAAAACAGAGCAGAAAGGATCAAGGAAAAGGAAGTTTTGGAGCTGGAGAAAAAGAAAAAATAAATAGGACCAGAAGAAGAGAGAAAAGAGTAGAAGCTTTTTTGGAAGAGAAGAAGGTACGGTTGGATTGATGAAAAAGCTGGATAGCTGTTAGTTTAAAATCAATAGCATGTTCAGTCAAGTGGTAAGTAGAATTCCACGTGGTTGAATGAGTTATTGATGTGGGAGTTTATTTATTTTGCTGTATGCAAGGTATCACAAGCCAAACTTCAACACAGTGATTAATGTGGCTGAAAAAAATTCTTGTAGCATCAGCTGGGAGTTCTGTTTCAGGATGTTGTCTCTGCCCACCTATGATGGCAATGAAACAGTGTTAGCAAGAAGCACATTTAAATACCTTGGCTTTTGAGGGTTAACCACAAACAGCTAGGTATGAAAAGGAAGTTCTGTAAATGGAATTTCTACAGTGGGAACTTTGATGCAACCCTTTGATGCATGTTTTATTAATCCTTTATTTTTTAATTCCCAGTGATCCTTGGGTTTTACAGTTACATGACACATGGAGAGAACCACTTAAGAGTTGTGCTGGAGAATGCTTTCTGAGACAGCCAGCAGCCAGTATGAAATAGCGAAAAGAGGTTTGTCTTAAGTCTTGACTCTCTCAAAACCCACGTGCTTAGGAGCCAAAGCAATAGGCCTTTGTTGTGGTTTAGCCCCGGTCAGCAACTAAGCACCACACAGCCGCTCGCTCACTCCCCCACCCTTGTGGGATGGGGGAGAGAATCGGAAGGGCCAAAGTAAGAAAACTCATGGGTTGAGATAAGAACAGTTTAATAATTAGAATAAAACAGCAATAATACTAATATAATGAAAAGGAAAATAATGAGCGAGAGAGAGATGAAACACTGGAAGAAGAGGGAAAAAAAAAAAAAAAACAACAAAAAAAAACCCCAAAACTAAACAACAAGTGCTGCAACCGCTCACCACCCGCCGACCGACGCTGCCGGTCCCCGAGCCGCGATCGCTGCCTCCCCCAGCCAATTTCCCCTGGTTAATATACTGGGCATGACGTCACATGATATGGAATACCCTTTGGCCAATTCGGATCAGCTCTCCTGGTTGTATCCCCTCCCCTCCTGGCTTCTTGTGCACCTGGCAGAGCATGGGAAGCTAGAAAGTCCTTGACTAGTGTAAACACTACCCAGCAACAACTAAAACACCAGGGTGTTATCAACATTATTTACATACCAAGTCTAAAACACAGCACTATGCTAGCTACAGTGAAGAAAAATCAACTATCCCAGCTAAAACCATGACAGCCTTCTTTCATGAGAACCTGATGGTGTCCCTTTGGTAGTACAGTGGTTAATACATTCAAGTGAGATTAAATATAAATCATTTTGAGCCCCTGTTCCGACTCAGGCAAAGCAAAGGCTGTATTCAAACTCTGCTGAGGAGTGATTATTGTCCTCATGTTCAGTTGACACTGAGTGGTTCACATTCCCATGGCTCAAGGCCAGTCCTCCATACAGTGGGACTGGTTCAGTCAATATTGCATAGCACTTAGCTCTTGATCTCTTTATGAGTGATATATGGTGTCCCCATGTCCTTAAAGCATATCTATTTTTATTGTTATTGTTGTTGTTGTTATTATTATTTTTATTATTATTATTCAAAGAGCATGAGCATAATATGGAGAGTGAACAGAATGGTGATTTACAGCACACTTCCAAAAGCATGTTGCATGTCTTTGGGCATTGTGTTCAGGAATAGATTGTAAGTATCTGCAAAGCTGCTGGAATAGAAGGAGCTGATGATGTAGTTGCCAAGAAGAATTCAAAGAGTTGGTTTAACCTCATCCACACTGCCTATAGAGAACAGATTCTCAGAGCTGCACCCTGATTTACTTGGAAGACATCACTTAGTTTTCTTTAAAGGAGATCCCAAGACTGAACTAAGATATGTTGCATGGCTACTCAGAGGATAAGGCCCATGTATGAATCAGAGAGCAAAGTTATTTCACAGCAGAACACATCCAAAGAACGTTCTGCACCTTGACTGTTGGACCCCACTAAAGAATTATGGGCTATTTGCAGTGTCTTTTTTTTTTCTCTCTTTTTTCAGTATGAGACAGAGACAAAACTCCAGAATGCCTTTTAAAACTGTAGTAATGGCACAAACCTGCAGTGTAAAACACAAAGTTTCAAGTCCCAGATCTGCGCTAGACAGAGCAGAAATCTGAATTAAAGTGTCATGTTTCCTACTAAGTGTTCACTGCTCTAGTCACGCTGTTTGCTTATCTAAGGTTGATTAGTATTTTCTCTATTTTGACCAGAAATGTTTGTTCTGCTTGTAAGACAGAGTTTCTAACACACTTTTCAATAAAAGTAATATGGTCCTGTGGGAAAAAAAAAAAAAAAAATACTGTGGAAAAATCAACATTTTTCAGACAAAAACTTTCCCAACTCACTCTTTCAGACACACACATGGGTTATTACTGCAAAACTGAAATAAAAGAAAATGCATTAATCTGACTTGAATTCAAATTTTAGTGAAATAATTGTCTTTGTCTTCCCCTTTACTAAGTATATGAGGAGTTAGGTCCTCAAGAGCAGAAACTTAACAGAACAATTTGAATTCTGTGCCAGCTTCACATTTTATAATCCATAAATAATTCTTTTTTTGTCTAGTGAACCACTATACACAGACCCACGAGAAAAAAATAGTATAAATTAATGCCATCCAGCAACTGAGAAATACATGAGATCCTATCAACTCCTATTCTTTTATTAGAAAAGCATAACACATAACAGGCCAATGTGACAAAGGTTTCAAAACTTCACGGTTGTTATTTATAGCATATTCTTATGACAATTTTGGGATACTCCGTAAACAGAGGTTGGAAAGAAACATGATGGAAACAGGTACTCTGGGCCAAATATGACCCTTTTTAAATTTCAGTATATTTTCCATGTGTGCTAGTGGGAACAAAATTTATTATTGTTACTCAAAACCACACCCAATTCAGCCCCCCCCATTTCTAGCCTAATTAGTTAATCAGTGGATCATTAATTCATTAAAGAGTTGTGATTCCTAGAGAATTTTTTTTTTTACTATTTCCTTGTTATTTACACCACTGAAGGACAATCTTTAAGAGGAATGCAGTTACAGCCTTCACAAACCTGAATACATTCCATGAGGAAGGATAATGAAATCAATTTTTGGCAGGTACCTTGAAACATGTTTCAGATTTCTATCTCTCATTTTCTAATTTTGAGGATTTCTGTATTTCTTTATTCTTTCACTGCTTGTGATAGAATTTGCTAGGCAAATATTTATAACGATGGAAAAACAATTTCTTTAATATTGTTTTACTCTATTAATAAATAATTAGTATAGTGATTTGTATTCTCTTTCTAACCACAATTTAGGAAATATTTTTTTTAGAATAAAATGTACCTTACAATAAAAGCCTTTGTTCTAAATTAAGTTCATTAGATTCTAGTTCTTACCTTTCTTTGTTTTGAATTTTGACTTTCTGTGATATTTTTCCAATGGAAAAAGTTCATCAGAATTTCGAAGCTGTCATGAGCACTTAACAGCCAAAAGACAAAATCAGCTCAGTCAGTTAATGTGGTGACTATCAATCAAGTTGATTTCTTTTGTTTCCCATTACAAGTTGTTCCTCAAGTTTATGGGCACAATTTACTCATCAAAAGTACATGTAACAGTAACCATACTTGAGAAGAAGATTTTATATCAAAACCTCATGCTCTTAAAACACCATTTTTGTTACATTAAAGCAATCTGAATAACTGAAATGGAAAGCAATCATGCAAAGAATTGAACAAACAAAATATTAGGAAACTTTAGTTTCAAGGACGTAAGATAAGTCACAGCTGATTCTGATTTTTAACCTTCTCCATATCTCCAAATTTGGAAAACTGAACAAGAAATTTTTTTTTTGGTCAGAAACTCAAAAGTATCACAAGGTATGTCCATATTATCTTTTTCACTTTAATTTTTATCCCAGGTCCTCGTTAGAATATTTTCAGATGCTACTTAAATTTTCTGTAACTCAAAATCCTTATCTTGTAATTGGTCTACTAGCCAGAGCCTCCAGGAAACATCCTTTTCTCTCAGCAACATCTGGATTTTCTAATGACACCTTTCACGAAAGACTTCCTGCTGAGAATATATGGCCTTACATTCTCTTCCTGCCTCCAAAAAAGATGAGGACTCATCCATACTTCATATGCAATCACATGGCAGTGGATCTCCAGGTTCACAGCTATGTGACATTTTTGTTAAGTGGTTCTGTGTGAGACCAGCAATGGGTTGTCATTATTTGCAATAGATCAGCTTAGTTTATGTTGATTACAGCTGGGGTGTAAAGAGATGGATCTAGACTTTTATAATATAAGATGATCATTGTAGGACCTTTTATAGTTAGTGGATGTAAACAGACATTTCTTTGGTGTAGTTAATTTTGTCTTTGGAATGACTTCTAAAGTTAGAAGACATCCACCTAATGTTCAATACCTTCTGAGGTAGTCTCTGTGTTAGTGAAGATATCTTTTATTGTGGACTATCTGGCAAATTCTGTTATGCAGAATATCTCCTCAAGAAAAAAACATGAAACTGATTAAACTTGCTGTGTAATAGGAATACCTCACCTTGTAGGTACCCTGTTCTGTTGAGATTTCAAGTATCATACTTCCATATCATCACTTTGAGGGCAATCTTAGAATAGTAAAGACTGATCTTCTACATATTATGAAGTATTTTCCCTCAGGTGTTATCAGGTATTCATAACATGTCATAAAAAATCTCCCCTTAAACAATCCTAAGAATTCTGCATATGCACATATACAAATATTTGTATATATGTGTGTGTTCGCGTGCATGCATATATATGTGTATGTGTGTGCAAATATGTATATGCACATATATACTCAAAGCATAAAACCTATATACATCTAAAATAGGTACATTCATACTCAAAGCATAATACTTAATTTTAAGCAACTGAAGTGAGCAAGTAAATGAAAAAGGTCAATGCCATAAGTGTTTTATTTTTAATTGAATAATGTCAGCTAAATATTATCCCATAGCTATCATTCATGTTTACAGCAGAATTCTTTTTTTAATGTGTCTTATCTGATTGCTTATGTTTGCTTTTATTGCATATATCTCTTTGATCTCTAAGCAGCTATAATTATGATCTTTTCAGCATGTTTTATGTTTCTATAACTGCTGTGCTCTATCAGATTTGGTACTTACACTGTCAACTTCAGGCCTTTTATGTTCTTTCATCTTTGTTGTGGGTGCCCTTTTTGTTATACTTGTTTATGGAATCTAATATTAACATTTAAGTGCATATTTCAAAGGAAATGGACCAAAAGATGTCAAACATGCATTCCATTTATAATTTATCTATATTAAGCATGTTTTGCAGCAGAAGTGCACAGTAAGCACCTAATTGATATGGTCTGGCTTTTTTTTTTTTTTTTTTTTTTTTTTGCTAATGGCTGTTATTTATTGCTGTAGTTAGATGGACACGCAATAATCATACAGAGGAGACTTTGCACCTAAAGACATTATCACTAAATTCAGTTTTCCTTTTGATGCTTTTGTTTTGCTTTCTTTTTATCCTATTTGGTTGGTTGTATCCAGTTTCTGGTTCTCTTTACAGTGTCAGGCATCTTTATAATTTACAGTCTGAGATGTTCCTTGGATTGGTGTTGAAAGGATGATTGCCTTTTGCTGTCTCTCTGTCCAATTGCCTTCTCCTTTCCCTATCTATCAATATGGACAATCTCAATAATGCAAGACAACACTGAATGAAATGTTAACATGGTTCTAATAAAACTTGCATAAAATACATTTCCCCCTGAAATCATATTCAATAACCTAAATGTCTAGGTGTTGAGTGCCTAATTAATGCTTGAAAGAATATTCATCGACATAAGCAACAAAATGTGTACTGTTTAGTATGCAAATTCAACTTGTTATTTTCTAGTGAAAGAAAGATATTATTACAAATGGGTAAGTCTGATTTCAGTCTAAACTGTCAGGAAGAAACGCATTTCACTCACAAAATATTAAGGTCACAGAGTCATTCATGCCAAAATTAATATATGGGGTCAATGACTGCCATAATGACATCTGAGCCATTTGAGGCATTCCATTGCATTTAAAGTAACAACACAGGTGTTATAAGAAGAAAAATTTGACAACTGATATAGAAAATGGGAACTGTAATTATATACAGAACTTCCATATGATTACAAGTAGTATTGAATGAACACCTCAGTGAGATGGGTTAAGAGAACAAATCTCAGAGGAAAAGAGAACAGCGCAAATATAGAGTTGATTCAGCAGGCCCTCCTGCAAGCCCCTCCTGAATCCCAGATAAACAAATTCACTTCTCCTAGCAATTAAAAGAGGAATCCATGTAGCATTCTTTTTGTAGTACTTTTGTCTCATAGGACCCTGTAATATTGGAGGTAAAGTGCAGAGGCAACAAGGAATGCCCTGAATTCTTTATATATAAATTCACCAGTTCCTGCAAACACACACACTAATTTGAACATTCTCTTCTACACAGCAAGGGAAGTGAAGAAAATTGAATACTAGTCCCTATTTTATAAGCAAAACTCAGGAAGCAGCTTCCTTCATTCAAGAGAATATAAAACAATTAGTAGTCATGATAATAGACACTGAAAGATATAAAAGAGACTGAGACATTGCAGTGGACTACCACAGTCCTGTAGCTGGATTAGAGTATACAAATGCTAGCATCTCTACGTTAATTTGTTCTTTTGTGTGTCATTTTGGAACTTGATAGAATGCTGATACACAGATTTGCTTTTAAAGCAATTTATTTTTTAAGAAAATTTTGTCTGCTGGTACTCTTATTCTAGCTCTTTAATCTTCCACACAAAATTGGAAGATCTCCCTCAACATTTATTTAGCGGAACCTGAACATCTGTTTTTTTCTAGCCATTTTCTGCTCATACCTAATAAAAGGATTTTCTTGGTATAGTCTTACATTTTGTATTCTTTGAACAATCTTCCAGACTGTTTGTTTGTGTGTGTTTGTTTGTTTATTTGTTTTGAACCAGGAGGTCTTCCTCTTATAAGGTCTAGTATTTTTTGTAGTATGCTGGCCTTTTCTACACTTTTTCTTAAGAGTTTGTTCTACCTCTCATCACTCCCTTATTGCAAGATTTGATTCAGTGTTTGCTATGAAGGAACCACCATGACTGTCCACAAACACTACATCAGTTCTCTCTCCTTAGGGGACAAAGCTGTTTTATTTAGCATCTAAATCTTTTCTTCAGTACTTGAATGGCATTTAAGGATCCTCACATGACAGTCACTAAAGAAATGTAATGTTTTAAACTTGGAACATGCTGTGCAAGCAGAGGAATTATCATTTTACAAATATGGAAACCAAGGCACAGAGAGGCCTGTTTAACAACAAAAAGTCGCACTGTGAGTTATTCAAATGCTTAATAGAATTTGTGTATTCCTTCTCCCCAGTGCTTTGCTGTAAGCATCAGACTTTTTCTTACAAGCTGTTCAATTCTGAATTGGCCTATAAAGAGCCAAAATTATGAATAGAGAAATCAGAAAATGGTAAAGAAGGGATGCATCAAGGTCATCAGACTTCAAACAGCTCTATTCATTTTTGGCATCATTCTATCTGTATTGTCTCTTACATGATGTAAAACATGTTTTATTATGCAGAATTAACATTGGGAAATGTCTTAATAGCCAATCAGATTGAATACAGTGATCATTCCTTAATTTAATGGGGATATCATTCTATAGCTCTGAAAATCTAGTTTAGTCCATTTTAGTGCTTTTATCATAGCAATTAGATCAACATAAACAACAATTAGGTGACTCAACACACAGTAGGCAAATTACTAACTTCCGTTAAAGTAGGTTTATGGCCCTCTTGAGCAGGACTTCTGAGTAGCAAACTGTACAGAGACCAAATTCCGAGACTTTGTTCTGCTAAAATCTCAATGTATATTCTCTTTGGTATTTCTATCTATACTACAAACATAAATCAAAATAATTCTGTGATATGGGTTTACACTGTAGTGTCTGATGTGGTTATTACTTTGAGGCTTGATTCCTTTCAACTCTTCTTTTTTATCAGGATTGTAACGTAAACTGGCAGTTTACCCTAAGGATTTTTTTTTCTTTCTTTCAGAAAGTGCTACTAGAGGCTATAATTTTTGGTTTTTGTTTTATTTTGTTTTGTTTTCCAGTTTACGAAGAGTAAACTGACTAGATCTAGATTTGTATACATTATACTACAAAACATAAAGCGATCCCCCATGTACCAGACTAGAGTGTTTGCATATGCTCTCTCAGAACCATTCATTCAGCACCACTGCATTATCTCATCCTAGGGCTTTAATGTACTAAGGATGAATTTTAATGATATATTTCCTCTAGCAAAAGTACTATCTTAGAGCCCTAGTTTTGTCTGCTCCTGGCTGGTCACTTCCACTCAAATATCGAAGTTTGCTGCCACCTTAGTTGTGTTGACATGACTGTTAGCAAAGCCATGCTGTAAATGAGCTCACTGAAATTATTTGGGTTAAAAAGAAAAAAAAAAAAAAACAAAAAAACTCAGAAGGGTTTTATTCTAAAACTCTGATTATTTGGGGATTTTGTAGCAAATGAAAGTCTGCTAAGAATTTCAACATAACAAGGGGCACAGAGCTACTTTGTGGATGAGGGAAGAAGGTCTGGAGGTGGAAGGGTAAGCAGAAACTTGTTAAATATTTTTCAGCCAAGAAAAACAACCAAGTATCTGCTTGTGGCAAAGGAGGAGGAAGGCTGTAGGACAGCTTGGCAGGCATTGAAAAAGAAGATTCATTTTCATATGTATTTTTAGTGAAATGGATAATGCAATTTCCACTTGTTATGCTTAGAAACACAACTCAGAAAACAGTAGTACAAGACTTGCCAAGAGAGTCACACTGCATTCATAGAAAGATCAGTTATCTGTTTCAGAATTAGTCTGGGTTTTCATTCTAATTTGATGAAGAGTAAATTTTGATTGAGAGAAACTCTTTTACTTTTTGCAATAGCTTTCGAGGAGGTCATCAGCAGCATCAAGAACAGGAATCACTCATCAGTAGAGTGCTATTTGTCTCTCTGTGGTCAACCCACAAGAAACAGGAGGTCCAGAGCCTTAATAGTACTCCAGCATCTCCCTACACCTGTAGGCATCTTAATTCATAGTTGCCATTTTTCAGAACTGATGAGTGCATCCCAGAGCTGGAGTTATTCAGCTTTCTTTGCAATGGATCATTTGAATAACTTGTCTGTACTACTGCTGTTACATAGTTAGCAAGCATTTCAAGAGTCCTACTCTGAATCATGGTGTATGACAGCCAGATTTTCAAATGACATGAAGGGTGGCCTTCATTGTCATCATGGCTAGGTCCTTGCAGCCATGTTCATTGTGATTATGTCTGTTTCTCTACTAAAAGAAGACCATGAGTTAATCTGGAGCTAGAGCTCTAGATCTGTGATCATCTCCCGTGTTTTAATATTCACTCACTTAGTTCTTTTGGATTACCCCATTTAGCCTCTCCAAGGCAAATATGCTACAGAAGTGACTAGCACAAACATGAACCAGGCTATACTGCTCATTTTTTGTTGGTTGTTTCCCTCCCATCCCCCTTTGTTTTTGTTGTTCTTGTTTTGTTTTGTTTTTTAAATAAATCAGCATAACCAGAACCTGTCACACTTATGCTTTCTGCCAATCCTTGCATTAGAATAAAGACTGCTGTTCAGCTACTAGGGCATGACTTACTGTAGTGAACAATTTAATTTCTAACTGCAGGAAAGGATTCCCAGATGAGACCTGTAAGAAAGTTGTATAGTCTTGGGTCTGAACAAGGAACACTAGCTTAAATCTCTGCAGTCTCCCTGGTTTTTCACATCCTGCTCTAGTCCTGGCTAGCTTAGCTGGCTTCCTGCCCAGCTGACAATCTTCTGAAAATATATTTCTGAGCACTTCATGAAAAGCCTGTGTGCTTAAATTGGAAAAGACGATCCTCTGGAAACAGCCTGCTTAAGGAAACTGTAGCAAAACACTATGCCAAAGATACCTTTACTACAAGTCTGAGTAAACTGGCTCTTCTGTCCTGCAGACTCCAGAACTAGGTAACTCTTTTGCATGACATCAGGCTTCCAGGGATCCTTAACATATTCTGATTTGTTGGGTTTTTTTTTAACTTCAGTCATTGCAGTTAATGAGCTAGGCATAAATTGATGCTTTCATACTGCCCTAACCACAAACCTGTTTGTCAAACACAACAAAAGATATTAATCTCACCTAATTTAAGGACGAAATTAAAATCTGCATATTATTATATAGAAGGGTAACCTTCTTAAACTCTCTCTCTAATTCACACAGAAAGAAAAAACTTCTCCAGTAACAATTGGTGAGTTAGGCTTCTGTTCTGAAATTCCCTCTAGGTGTCCTCTTCAGGGAACATGTAAGAAATATAAGAACACATACCTCTTCATTTAGGCATGATTTGAGTTAAATATCTGAAGACAGTTAACATTAGTGTCCCTCCTATTCCCCCAACTACAGTTCCAGGTCTTTAAAAGAAATGCAACAAGACATGTAGTAAAGCATGAATTTTATTCCATTTCAGTACCTTTAATTCATAATAGTTTGCCTGGCCTTGGAATTAATGAATAAGAAAAATAAATTACTAATTAAAAGCACAAACACTTAAAACCACCTGGGTTTATTTCAAAGAAGTAGAGAATTAAAAATATATGAAGAAATATGTGAAAAAATGTGCAACCACTTGGACACAGTCCAGGGTAACTGGTTCTAGGTGGCCCTGCTTGAGCAGGGTTGTTGGACAAGATGACCTCCATAGGTCCCTTCCAACCTCAACTGTTCTGTGATTCTGTGACAGCAATTAAAAGAGAAATTAGTCTGAGAGACATATAGCACATTCCAAGGACATCAAGTCAAATTAACTTTCATACTCTGTAAAAATGTCATGAAACACAAATTAATCAGCAAAGTGGTTTTCTACTGATTCAGAGGTCTCCTCCCCACCTCATCCCTACCTACTGTTCATATAAAATCTATAGAAAATTATTTATGTAGAGATGGTTGTCAAATCTGTAACTTAAAGCAAAAGTATCTGTTTGGTTTAAATTTATATTGTGAAACATTTCTTAGCTCCAGGATGAAATGTCTATTCAAAACCAAAGAGAAACATATCCCTCACCACTTTGTCAGTTCAGAATATCTATTAATTTGGTAGTCACTTCCGTACAACGGAGATAAAAGAAACTCAGATTCAAGTCCTGGCTCTAATTAATGATTAACTCAATCAAATGGAACACCTGCAAAAGATGAAATTAAGAGAGATCATACAAATAGTCTTACATCAGGATAATTTCACACACTCCAAGAAAAGTACTTCTTCAGTTTACTGATACATGATGAAAAGTAGCCTTGCTTTTGTTATTCTGGATATTATCTTTCATCTTCTTAAAAAACGTGTCAGCATGCACTACCTGCATAACATAATCAGAGAATAGCATTACCAGAGATTGTATAAATAAATAAATAAATACATAAATACACAAATACATACATGTATTAATTTAGGTGAGTACGTAACACATTTTTTTTAATGTGTTTAAATATTGTGTTGCCAAAAATAAGGACCAATGTACTTGTAATCTCTCAACTGGTTTGCATTTCTACCTCTGATAGTGAATATTGTGTTGTTTCAGCCATGTGCCTGTGGCTGACCATGGACATCATTTTTGTACGTCGTTGACAAGTTCAATAACTATCAGGTGCCTGATGAGTTTAAGGGTTGTTTGTCTTTGTATTCTTCATTCACTTCACACATTAATTTTTCAGAAAACATTTGTTTCATTTTAGTACATAAAAAGAAAATATTAAAAATGTTCATAAGGTTTTTTCCCCACTTCTGACTATGTGGCAAAAGTCTGTTTTACAAGTTACCTGTAATAATTAATACTTCATTTACTGAAATGTACTTTAAAAGCAATTTTCTGTTCAACACCTTGGGTAATTACAGTGGGAAATGATTGATAACATCAGTTGATATTAAATATTGTACTGCTAATCACCATGCAATCTTGCATGCAGTTATTCATTAGTTACTTCTTTAATTTGAATAGCTGACAATTTACATGGAATGCTTCAGTTATATGAATTACCATATTTTTATTCCCAAGAGAAGCCCTGCACTTCATTAGAACAGAATCATTCACATTACTGTTCTTTCATTTTTCAAGAGTGAAGTACTTTGATTTGAAAGTTCTGTAGCTCTAGTCAGGCAAAATATTAGGTTCTTCATTGTCAAATAATGCTATGCAATACTCGTACAGTACAAAGGCACTTCTGGAATAAACAAAGTCACATTGTTATACACTGTTCTGACACTAATAAACAGCTGATTGTGGTCTCCAGGAGAACTTTGTGCTTCTGTGTCATATTCTGGGAAATGATGCCATGCCCCCAAATATGTTCATAGTATTAGCTGACTCCTAGAGTGGCTGTAGATGTCATTTACTCTGTAAACTCTTTCATTTTATCACCCAAGGCAGATCATAATGTTTTAACACTTAGACTTATATATGATTCGGCCATTTAAATCTGTTGAGTCTTCCAAAAAGAGCGTAAAAACAAAATATACTAAATCAGTTTTCATTAATGGGAGTTAAACTTGGTTTGAAAGTAACTTGTAGTAATTTGGTGGAGACAATATATTCTCTGTGAGATATAGAACCATCCGTTGTATGGAATCTCATTTTGTGGTAATGCAGTGATACACTCACTGTATAAAAACTGTGTTTAAAAATCTTCTTTCTATTCCATGGTCAATATACAGGAATTTGCTCATGCACACATGTAACCAGACAATGAAGGAAATACTTACAGACTTGTATAATACATTTCTCTACACAAAAATTGGACTCTCAGAACATTAGTTTTATGGCCCCCTGAAATTTACCCCACATCTCAGCTCCTGCTCATGCATTGCTGTTTCACAGGCAATAAGAGCTTGTCTCTTCTCCCTATTGCACAAGAGCTAATGACCTTATCCCTGCCCCGCTTGTTAACTCCACCCCACCACCCCCACCACCCCGCGCCACAGTGCTAACTGCTCTTTTTTCTCTACGCTCTCACTAATTAACATAATGAAGTTAGACTCAGAATATTTGTTTCCAACCTGGATTTAGCTTGAAGTTTTCTCCTTCTGTTTTCTACCACCTTTGTTTCAGATGGCTTCTGTGTCTGAAAGACTGCCTGGTTTTTTCTGTTACCTGTTCCTACAAACTTTACATCTCTTGCAAAGAAGCTCATCAAGAGTTTCTGAGAGCCATGACAAGGACAACACATGACAGGATACTTTGGAGAAATATGCTTTGTTCAGCTATGACAATAGCAGCTCATCTTCTTAGATCAAATTCAGAGTTTGTTGGGAACCCATTCGTCAGTATTTCCTTGGCACAGGTTTGTGTATATGTGTACAATTTAGGCAATCAAAATAGTTTTGTGTGATGAGGCAAGTATTTCAAAGAAGTGGATATGACCTATTGATTCAACTCCTTATTATAACTGTAAAGATTTTAAAAATTTTAATATAAATGTACCCTATATTTCAGATGTACAGGTGATATTAGCATGATAACTTTAATTTTTTTATTCTTCTGACTCATATTCTACCTATACACCATGAAATTATTATTGACATTAAACGCTTGGGATAGTATTAAATATATCCTTCATTAAAAATACTTCATTTATTTTATTCTTTTTATTCAAATGTGGAAACTGAAAATTACTGTTGTGCAGTATAACAGGAATCCCCTTACAATGGACAAGTTCAATGCTGTGAAATCACATGATCCATCAGAAACAGAAATAGAAATTTTATTTTAGTGAAAGGCTGAGATTTCTATTTTTATGGTAGAACATAAAACTTATCACTAGTTTTGTTACTTTCTGAGTACTTCATTAAAAAATCCATATTCTTATGTGCATAAATAGAATGTTATGGGCTTTTTAATTCATTTACAATTTCTCATTAGTGGCTTCTCATCCTATACATTTGGAATCACTAGCATTGAGACTACAGAGACACTACTACAACAGCAGCAGAAGGATCTGGTAGGAAGTCTGCTTCTCCACACGTATTAGCCTAAAGTAGGAGTAGCTCCTCCAGGATATCAGCAGAATCCCAGTAATGTGCCCAGAGAATAAAAAAGGAAAGAAAGTTTACAGCTCAGGACCTAAAACTTTACCAAAAGTTCCCTAGAAAAAAATCCCACCTCCTTCAACACTACCAATTTTCTCTTTATCTCAGACACCAATGAGGTATACACAGCTTATGTCTTGAACTTGTATTCTGTGACTCCATCCTATATCCCTTGATTATCAGTCTCTTAATAACTCTTACAAGAAAACTTCAGTGCAGTTATAAGAATTCTCATTCTACAGGTTGTTTGGGATTTTTTTAACCTTCTTGATTCACACATTTCTCCAAATGTAATCTTTGTGTTCTGGGAACCTACGCTCTCTTAGTTCTCACTTTCCTCTGGTGTCTCCTCCAACCTGTCTTTTAAAGGTTATTCTTTACTCAGTCCTCACTTTCCATGTAGTTATGCACAAGGCACCTTTTTCCAGACTGAAGTCACCTCTTTGGGACATTTAAAAATGAAAATCTGTAGTATAAAAGTGTTGTGCAAGTACTCCAGCTAAATTAATCCATTTTATATTTTACTGTGAGTTAACTGAACAAAATTATACTTGTTTTCAATAGTTGAACATATGACCCTCAAGGGTTTACATAAATAGTGAAAGCTTGACCCATGGACTTTTCCTGAAACAGGAAGATGTAGACAATACCTTAAGCGTCCTCAACTCTCAAAGGCAAGTATAACTTTACAGAAATAGCACTTTATTATTCATTCAAAGTTTTATGTCTCAGAAAGATCTGTACAAAGAACTTTGGGGGGGGGGGAAGAAAAGCTGCAGAAACGATAAAAAGTATCTATTCTGAATGATTAAAATTGATTTATCTGAGTAAAACAATGCTTAAGGTTTTGGCATAATAAGAAAGTAAATGTGAAATATTTCACAGGCCATTTGAGAGTAAGAAAGATTTTATGTTACTAAAAATATTTAATATTTTAAGGCAGTTTTTTGAATACATATTTTTTTATTTTATTCATAAGTCTTTTTCTTTTTTTTTTTTTTTTTTTAATCTGCTTTTGATACCATTAGAAAGAAGAACAAATGAAGTGTTCAGATTCTTATGTTTCTGGGAAAAGAACTTTGTCCCAAGCCATACAGTCTTTTTTTTCTGGTCATTTATCAAGGTTTAAAAGTGTACTTTAAAATGAAGTAAAAAGTGAAAAATCAGCTAGACTTTCAGATTAACACATACAAATATTACTGTATACCTTTTTAGGGGTTGGGGTTTTTTTTGGTACTTGCTTGCTTACTTCTGTTTGCAAACTTCTCTACAGCTCTTGTCAACAGGATCCACCAGTATATGTTATGAAAATAAAAGCTTCCTTTCATTAGTAACAAACAAGAAATTTGATGTAGCAATTCCAAGACAATTTGACTTCTAGTTTAAAAGAAATTTTTCCTGTATATCTACTAGATAGAGTGTATGTGGTACATCTACTTGTAGAGTGTATGTGGTTTATGTCATCACTGACTTGTTCCATTTTGATAACTGAGTAGTTACATGAAAGATAAGCTATAGATTTTAACATATTAACCTTCTTCAGAAAGCTTTAAATACCTTGGTTCCTGCTTGACTGTGACCTGTACACTGCTTCTTTCTTTCCTTGTCCCTCTGTCTTTGCATCAATCTATTGATCTTGGTGTTGCTTGGGCTATATTTCAATTTTGTGTTTGCTTAGCACTTAATCAGATCCCAGATTATTAAATACTCCTGTCAAACATGGTCATACAAATAAATAAATAATAAAGAAGATGGCTTTTAACTACAGGTAGCATTATTTGTTCAGCCTGAAGAGAAAAAATTAGAGGATTATCACCATGAAATCTTTTTTTCATCTTCTTTTTTTTTTTAAGAAATATATTCTCTTTTATGTGATATGGAGCACTATCAGTGAAAAGTGGCATCATCCAATTTATGTAGAATCATTAGTACTTCTTACGTGTTTTACTAGATAAAGTGAATGGCATAGTGTCCTTGATATGTTTAAACTTTTAGATTACAGTCTTTGAGATAAAATACTTTCTTTTTTTCAAGACATGCATTTCAAACAGGCTCATTGAATTTACATTTCCTTTCTAAACTTCACTTTCATTAAATTCCAGATATTTCCACAACTAAGTTCAGCAGTAAAGGAAAGAATAAAAAGGGGAAAAAATTAATAAAAGTAAAGAACATCAGAAATCAGCAGCAAATTCTAATCCCAAATTGTATTACTTACAAGTATTTCAGCAAAACTTAGGCTCGACCAAAAGGACCTATTTTGCAATGTAACTTGTCACAGCTCCAAACTTAGTATATGATCTGATTCTCTACTCCTATGTCTTATAAGCTATTTTCTCTTTTTCATCCTGACAGCTTTTTGAAACTTCATATGTCTCCTTATTTTCTTATTCTATTCTGTTGCCTATTGTTCCAGGAAGGTCTTCAATATTGCTAAGTAGCATGGAAGAGATTCAAACCCCTCTACATATGGGCATCTTTTCTGTTTTTCTCAATAATGTATAAGTGAATATAATGCTCAGGAAATTGAGATGCTAATAATCCTGCCTTGAACCTGAGGTAACAAAAACAGGTGTGCACCTATCTTCAGAGAACTGCTGGCAGTTCACTTCACATTTGGCTTGGCATGTGCCTCTCTAGTCGTGGACTTCTGAAGACAGACTGCTAATCTTTTCACATTGGCTGGTATGAAAAAAAAAAGAAAAATTTTAGGCTTGACTAGCCTAGAATTATGAGTCTCATTTTCACTTGTGATCCAAACCTGATCCGAATTGAGGCTGTAAGTAGTTAAAGGGTAGTATATTAACCTACAGCATCAGCAAGCTCTGGTACTTGCTGTTCTGAAATTTTACAAGTAAATATTAAACTGGTTATTTTAATTCAGTCTTACAGCTTTAAAACTTTCATTATTTGGGCTCCAGACTCAAGGTTGTTTGACTCCAAGAATTTCTAACTGCTGAATAATTGATATCTATAGACATACGAGTAAAAGCACATTCTTGTTTTCATCCCAAGACATTTTTCCTGTCTGGGTTAAACACAGCCTTAACTAGACAAGCAATCCTGTATTAAAAAAAAAAAAAAAAAAAAAAAAAAAAAAATCTCTGCTCTCCTTATCTTATCTAGAATATCTTACTTGGTAAGCAGCAACACTCTCTCCTCTGAAAAGCTCATAGCACACACAAGCATAAAGGGTAAAAGTCAAATTCTAATCTTGCTATTATATCTCCATATACTATGCTTTTCTCCTTTCTCTTTTATTCCTTTTCAGCAGAAAATAAATTCAGTAAATGCACTTAAAATTATCTCCTGTTGCATATTTTCTTCTCTCATGCAAGAGTTTCTCTTCTAGGAACAAGAGTCATGGGGCCTGATTCTCCAATGACAGGGTCCTCCTTTTCATAGTATTTCTCAGTCGCTGAGGTGAGCAGCTCCAGTGCAGCATGCTCCGCAGCAGGGCACTCTAGCATGGTGCGCAGGGGCATATCCAAAACCGGCGGAACTTCAAGGGGTGCCACGAGAGCTGCCAGGAGCCTGCAGCTTGTACAAAAGCAGCTGATGAGACCTGGATGGGGCCAGGAGCAAAGGTGGCCAAGCCCCCACATATATGAAAGAAGCCTTTAGGGAGTGCTGGTGACCAGAAGCACCATGAACAGGGCAGGCAAACAGAGTATGGTGTGTCAGTAAGGGCATGGCACAGCAGTTTGCATGGCAGTTCGCACAGAAGGACGTGCGGGAAGGGTGCTGAAGGTCTGCCAGCTTGACCAGGGAGCAATGGTATCCACCCTGCAGAAAGCCATGGCCTCTCTAAGCGCTGCACCCACCATGATTGACGCAGCTTCCCAGACAGAGGTCCGGCGGGAACATGCTGCCACCCAGGTGTCCGGCTGCAGGGTGTGCCCTGCTCTTATGCCAATACCAGACAACAGTACTGAGCACACCTGTGGGAGGTGTGCCCAGGTAGAGCAACTCCTCTGGTTAGTGACAGAGCTCCGGGAGGAGGTGAGTATGTTGAGGAGTATCAGGGAGTGCGAGAGAGACAGACTACTGGATCCAAACCGTACCTTCCCTGGGACAAACCCAACAGGCAGACAGGACGCACGATACGGAGGATCCCCTATCCTTTCTCCACCCAAGGGAATGCAGTGACATAAGGCATAGGGGGCAATGGTGACAGGTTCCTGCCCAGCACAGCAGGCACCTCTTCTCTCTGACTACCCCACCTTCCCAGGTTCCCTTGCATAATAGATATGAGACTCTGCAAGTGGAACCAAACAATAATGAGGATGATGGTTCATCAAGTGTTGCAGAGGTTAAGACAGCCTATGTCCTTCGTCAAAACTCTTTCCATAAAGAAAAAAAAGATCTGTCATTGTCATAGGAGACTCCCTTCTGAAGGTAACAGAAGGCCCAATATGCAACCAGATCCACTTGTTAGGAAAGTCTGCTGCCTCCCTGGGGCCTGGGTTAAAGATGTGAAGAGAAATCTTCCTACCCTGCTATGGCCCTCTGTTATTGATTTTTCAAGTAATCAGCAATGAAGTTGCAACTAGAAGTCCAAGGGCAATCCAGAGACATTGCACAGCCTTGGGATGGCTGGTTAAGGGATCAGGAGCACAAGTAGTGTTCTCCTCTATCCTTCCAGTTGCAGGAAATGATGAGGGAAGAAACAGGAAGAGCCAGCAGATCAACCCCTGGCTCCAAGCCTGGTGTCACCAGCAGAATTTTGGCTCTTTTGATCATGGGTCTGTCCACATGACACCAGGCCTGTGGGCGACAGAAGAGGTACAGGTTTCTCAAAGGGGGAAAAGGATCTTTGCACAGGAGTTAGCAGGGTTCATTGAAAGAGCTTTAAGCTAGATTTGAAGGGGGAAAGGGGTAAAATCAGGCTCGCTGGAGATAAGCCTGGGGGTGGCATGCCCATATTTGAAGGATAGTGTGCTCGCAAGGTGCTTCAGTCTGCCTTCTCAGTAGAGGTAGGGGAGGGAAATCCATGTGGTAGCAAAGACTCAAGGGTTATTGATGTGTTAGAAACCACAGAAGCACCTGAGAATTGTCACATAGGAATTAGGACTTCTCCCCCAAAAAGGTGGCAGGATCAATAGCCCAGCTGCAGTGCATCTACACCAACGCACGCAGCATGGGCAACAAACAGGAGGAGCTGGAAGCCATTGTGCAGCAGGATAACTATAATATAGTTGTCATCATGGAAACACGGAGGGACGACTCACGTGACGGGAGTGCTGTCATGGGTGTCTATAAACTCTTCTAGAAGGGATAGGCAAGGAAGGAGAGGTGATGGAGCAGCCCTGTATGTTAGAGAGTGTTTTGATTGTCTAGAGCTTGATGATGGTGACAATAGGGTTGCGTGTTCATGGGTAAGAATCAAGGGGAAGGCCAACCAGGCAGATATCTTGGTGGGAGTCTCTTACAGACCACTCAACCAGGATGAAGAAGCAGACAAAATATTCTATAAGCATCTGGGAGAAGTCCCACAATCGCTAGCCCTTGTTCTTGTGGGGGACTTTGACTTACCAGATGTCTGCCGGAAATACAACACAACAGGGAGGAAATAGTCTAGGAGATTCCTGGGTTGTGTGGAAGATAACTTGCTGACACAGCTGGTGAGTGAGTCAACTAGGGAAGGCACTCCACTGGACCTGTTGTTCGCGAACAGAGAAGGACTTGTGGATGATGTGGTGGTTGGAGGCCATCTTGGGCACGATGATCAGGAAATGATAGTGTTTTCAATTCTTGCAGAAGTAAGGAGGGGGGTCAGCAGAACTGCTAATTTGGACTTCCAGAGGGCGGACTTTGGCCTGTTTAGGAGACTGATCGACAGAGTCCCCTGGGAGGCAGTCCTGAAGGGCAGAGGAGTCCAGGAAGGCTGGACATTCTTCAAGGAGGAAGTCTGAAAGTCGCAAGAACAGGCCATGCCCATGTGACGAAAGACAAACTCGTGGGGATGAAGACCGGCCTGGCTGAGCAGAGAGCTTTGGCTGGAAATCAGAAAAAGAAGAGAGAGTTTATGACCCTGGGAAGAAGGGGCAGGCAAGTCAGGAGGAGTACAAAGGTGTAGCGAGGTTATGCAGGGAGAAAATTAGAAGGGACAAAGCCCAGGTAGAGCTTAATCCGGCCACTGCCATAAAAGACAATAAAAAATACTTCTATAAACATAACAGCAGCAAAAGGAGGGCTAAGAAGAATCTCCATCCTTTATTAGATGTGGGAGGAAACATAGTGACAAAGGATGAGGCAAAGGCTGAGGTACTGAATGCCATCTTTGCCTTAGTCTTTAATAGTAAGACCAGTTGTTCTCTGCGTACCCAGCCCCCCGAGCCGGAAGACAGGGACAGGGAGCAGAATAGAGCCCCCATAATCCAAGGCAAAATGGTTAGCAACCTGCTACACCTCTTAGACACACACAGGTCTATGGAGCTGGACGAGATCCACCCAACAGTACTGAAGGAACTGGTGGAAGTGCTCACCAAGACACTTTCAATCCTTTATCAGCAGTCCTGGCTAACCAGGGCGCTTGCAGTTGACTGGCAGTTAGCAAATGTGACGCCCATCTACATGAAGAGCCGGAACGTGGATCTGGGGAACTACAGGCCTGTCAGTCTGACCTCGGTCTGGGGAAGGTTATAGAGCCGATCATCCTGAGTGCCGTGATGTGGCATGTACAGGACAACCCGGTGATCAGGGCCAGTCAGCATGGGTTTAAGAAAGGCAGGTCCCGCTTGACTAGCCTGATCTCCTTTTATGACAAGGTGACCCACTTAGTGGATGAGAGAAAGGCTGTGGGTGTTGTCTACCTGGACTTTAGTAAAGCCTTTAACACCATTGTCCACGGCATTCTCCTGGAGAAACTGGCTGCTCATGGCTTGGACAGGTGTGCTCTTCATTGGGTAAAAACCTGGCTGGATGGCTGAGCCCAGAGAGTTGTGCTGAATGGAGTTAAATCCAGTTGGTGGCTGGTCACAAGTGGTGTTCCCCAGGGTTCAGTATTGGGGCCAGTTCTTTTTAATATCTCTTTAATATCTTTAATGATCTGGATGAGGGGATTGAGTGCAGCCTCAGTAAGTTTGCAGATGACACCAAGTTGGGCGGGAGTGTTGATCTGCTCAAGGGTAGGAAGGCTCTGCAGAGGGATCTGGACAGGCTGGATTGATGGGCCAAGGACACCAACTGTATGAGGTTCAACAAGGCTAAGTGTCGGGTCCTGCACTTGGGCCACAACAACCTCGTGTAATTCTACAGGCTTGGGGACAAATGGCTGGAGAGCTGCCTGGTGGAAAAGGACCTGGGGGGGTTGGTTAACAGCCGGATGAATATGAGCCAGCAGTGTGGCCAGGTGGCCGAGAAGGCCAACAGCATCCTGGCTTCTATCAGGAATAGTGTGGCCATCAGGAGTAGGGAAGTGATTGTGCCCCTGTACTCGACGCTGATGAGGCCACACCTTGAATACTGTGATCGGTTTTGGGCCCCTCACTACAAGAAAGACACTGAGGTGCTGTAGCGTGTCCAGAGAAGGGCTATGAAGCTGGTGAAGGGTCTGGAGAACGTGTCTTCTGAGGAGTGGTTGAGGGAACTGGGCTTGTTTAATCTGGAGGAGAGGAGGCTGAGGGGAAACCTTATTGCTCTTTACAACTACCTGAAAGGAGGTTGTAGCGAGGTGGATGTTGGTCTCTTCTCCCAAGTAACAAGTGATAGGACAAGAGGAAATGGCCTGAAGTTGCACCAGGGGAGGTTTAGATTGGATATTAGGAAAAACTTCTTCACCAAAATTGTTGTGATACATTGGAACAGGCTGTCCAGGGAAGTGGTGGAGTCACCATTGCTGGAGGTATTTAAAAGATGTGAAGAAGTGCTGCCTAGGGACATGGTTTAGTGGTGAACATGGCAGTACTAGTTTAAGGGTTGGACTTAATGATCTTGAAGGTCTTTGCCAACCTAAGTGATTCTATGATTCTAAACTGGGGGAAAAAAAGAGGAAGAACACTATTAGAATATTATTTTACATCAACTGTGTCCAAGTGTAATTCACTTCACTCCTGAAGATTAAAGTTGACCAGGGAAATGCTTTCAGTGAAAAGTAGGATACTATCAACTTCTTTTCACAGGCAAAAGTCTGCTTTTGACAGCAGAAATCATTTCAAAAGTAATATCCATGGTCTTATTCTTGCCAGATGCTCTAAGATAATGAAAAGAAAAATATTTTTTTTTTTTGTTGAGCTTCACTGACTACCACATTGATTTTAATATCACAGACTCATCTCAGTACAAACCTGTAATTAGTACTAGGCTACCTAGTCTGAACCTGCTTTATACTTGTTAATAAATAATTGTGGCATACAACTATTCAGAGGGAGTCCAACTTCCGTGAATTACAACCAAATCAATCAACTTGCACTCCTTTCCATTTTTGATGCAATGCAAATTTTGGACTTAGGAGTCTTACTTTACGTCAGAGATAAATGGAAAATTTTGCAAAGTGGCCAAATGAAGATATTAGTGACAGAGGACCCACAAATATTCAGAAAAGCAAAAATCACAAACAATTTAGTTCAAGGATGTTCTAAGTGTTAAAAACATTTACTCATCTAATTTGATTCCTTTCAACATTCACAATTAACTGTTTTTTTTATTATTATTTCATACTCACTACTCATTTTTAAACTAAGCTTATGAACTTCATAGCTCAAATGAACTCTTAGCATGGACTTGTAACTGACATGTTAATAAGCACTATTTCACAATCTCTAGTACTATATAAGAAAAGGTAATTCGAAACTAATGAAAAAATTTTTGATAAGTTGAAATAACCAATGTCTCTAACAATGCTGAAATTATCAATGCCTAAATAAAAGTCATGTTTGAAATAGACAAGTTACTGGTGAAAGTCTGGAGTGACTTGTTAAAATTACAGTCATCCTTGAAAAAAATGACAAAAATACAGTTTGAAAACTGACTACAAAAATAGCAGGGTGGGACTCAGAGATTACCAGGTCAAATCTGGACTGACTGTGTGGGTAAATGATGGTTGCAGAATAGAAGCAATCTCAGCCAAACACTCATGTGCTTTGAGATCCTTCCTTCAGGAAGGAATTATTCTTTGTAGTGAGATCTGTGTACATCAGTAACACCACGTTTGGTGACTGGCTCCGCTCTGTACAGCTGGAAGAATGGAACAGCAATTTTACTGAATTTTGCTCTCAGACAAATCTGGGATTGAATCACGCTGGCAACTTGGAGAATCCTTTGGCCACTCTAATTTTCACTCTAAGGAACAAATCCCACTTGTAGATGATAAGGATTTCCAAACTGTATCATACCATGGTGCATCCTCTCTCACCTTTAACAACTTTTGGGGTGAGCTTATGGTTTTCACTCCTTCTGCTACCACTTTGCATGATTTTCCATATCATTAATTCCACTCTGGCTAATCTTCCACCTTTCATTGCAAACACAGGGAGGGGAACTAAAGGAGGAGAGAAGAGCAGAGAAATTTAGTTACAGGTTTTACAAATATATCTTTAATATATGTTCCTTTCATAGCTACCAGAATATAAGCCTTTACCTATGCTAGTGAATATTTGAAAATAATGGCTGGATCTCTTCTGTGCCACAACTGACATCAGATTTTTGCAGATAATATGTAGATGCTGAATAAATAAGTTTGAGTGAAGGTCATAATTCTGATGGAATTAGATTTCATCAATTCTAAAAGGTTCCATAAATAAAACTTCACTATGAAAATATCATCTTGAGTGGATGATTTTAATTTTAATTTTAATTCTCTTTAAAACTGGAAAAAGTATTCACAGAATAAGGGAAGGAAGGAGAATAAAAGTTTCTTCTGGACACTTCATCAGCTGAATGAATCATTTGATTCTATTGTGAACTCTTGCATGCTGATTAGGCACAGATATTTTCAAAACACTCAAAAGTTTCCAGAGTGGTTAGTGGGATGTGGGTTTTTTGCTCCTCTGGGTTAGAACCATGTGATAAAACTAAACAACTCCCAATAATAATGATCTTAAGCTCCTTCATAGTTCCAGACATCTCTTGGGCTCTCCCTCCCTTCTGCTTCCTGTTCTCTACAGTACAACACAGGTACTAAAGTATATAGATTAGAAAGCAGTTTGGAGAGGGTAGAAAAAAATAAATTATGGTAAGAGATGACTCTGGGAAGGTGTACTAACACAGTGCAATCATAGGTTAGAAAGTACATAGCATTCCTGTCTATACTGATTGCCAAATAAAACTGCATCTCTTATGATTCTTTATACATATGCTCTTCTACAGACAACTAAGCCAATGTGTATTTCAGCAGATGTAGAGGTAAGGATATTGTAAATCATGCTAGCTATTGTCTGTGCATATCTGTGCCCTGTTGTGACCAGCCCACAGTTCTTTTAAGGACAAATTGTCAAGATCTGATGAGAACTAAATTGCTTTGTGAAAACTAATATTTTTTTTTTCCTGGACCAGAGCATTTTTGTCAATGTCTACAAACAAATATGTAGTATGTAAAAGGGAGATTGAAATTCCCATTTTACCAGCAATCTTTTCCTAAGTGAAACTAGTCTAAGTGATCAGAAATAAGATAATTTAAAAATTAAAATTGTGGTTAAAAATGGGCATTTATGTGGATTAATATTTTCTATGACTTTTTAAGTAACTTCTCTAGGCTTGTGATATCATGTGCATATATTTTATATAAGAATGGATCAAAATAGCAAGGAGTACAAAAGTTTTGGGACCTTACACAGTTACAACAACAGGACTGTAGTTTCCTAACTCCATTGTGCAAGCCCTGTGCACTGTTTGGCTACTAACATCTTTCAGTGTATCAGGGCACTGGAATTTGAATAATGATTGCGTAGCTATGCTACATCTCTGTCTGGCTACCCCAATTAAAAATGCATTTTTATGAACATGTGTACACAGATGGGTAAAGACAGATCTCTCCTGACTTCTCTAAGCTAACTAGAACCATACCAGCCCTCATCCAGGAAACTGTTTCTCTAATTCAACAACATGCTCAAGGTAATATTCTACATCTTAGTAGGGCCTCTTACATTCAGCACAGCTCCATCCCAGTTCTTTCATTTAGGACTGACCTAATCCACTCAGCTATTTTACTGCATTTTCCAATCCTTTGGAGTAGGTGGTTTGTTTCTTTTTTTTTTCCTTTTGTGACTATACAGAAACCACATCAAAGATAAATAGAATAATTATGGGAAAAGGCAAAATATGAAAACTATTCTCCCAGTGGATTTTGTTTGTTTAATGACACCAAAATGGTCCACCTTCCATCATTTTTCACTCTTTACCTTTCCAGTAATATTGCTTATGCTACAGGTTTGATTCCAAACCCAAAGGCTGCCAGGATTTGAACAGTAACCATGAACAGGAATTACCTTACACATCATGAATAGATACCTCTGTTTGTGTTATTAATACAACAAATGGTCCACTTTAACAAATGTGTCACCACATGCTACTTAAAAAAAAAAATCTAGTCACAAGTTCATCTGAGATAAAGCAATCTCTGTTGATGAGATCACCCTCATATGAATAGTGTTTGACTGCAGCTTAAGAAAGAGAGGATGAGTCTAGAAACACAGGGCACATGTTTAGGAGAATAAATGAGCTATACCTTTATATACATTTTTCTTTCAAAGAAAGCAAAAGAGAACAAAATAAAGCTAAGCATCAGATGAATAAAATGAATATGAAACTAAATACTAGCCCCAAAATGATAAACTAGAAATATTTGCTTCATATATTTATATATCTCAGTGGGTTTCCTTTCAAAATTAAAACCCAAATCAAAAATCAATAGAATAGAAAAGAAAAATTAATACCTTGCAAACAATAAAACCGCTGATCTTACACATCATCTCAAAAGGAAACAATAACTATATATTCATGTGATAAGAATGATTTCCTTATATTTATGAACCGAGAAATATGATTGAAAACAACATCTTACCAGGCTTTCAATAGGCAACAGTCATCTTGCAGAAAAATGATATAATTTGTGACAGCTTCAATACGGACTACACTTTTTATTTAATTTAAAAAAAAAGAAATCTACAGAACAAAGCACAGCTATGATTCGCTGCCTACTTATTCCTAATTATAATACCAAGCTGCGTAACAATTCACTGGGAACAAGAATGAATACTCTAAGGCAGATTTTAGCAGTCCCTGCTTCTTTCACACCTTGATGTGGTGGGATGTTCAAAGAATCACAGAATGGTTGAGGATAGCAGGGACCTCTGGAGATTGTCTAGATCAACTTCCCTGCTCAAGCAGGGTCAACTTGATCAGGTTGGTCAGTACTGTGCCTAGTCAGGTTTTCAACGTCTCCAAGGATGGAGCTTCAACCACCTGTCTGGGCAACCTGTCCCATTGTTTAATCACCTGCACCCAATATAGCATTCAGTATGTCCTAATCCACAGCATGTAAATTAAAGAGTAATCCAACACAAAGGTACTAAAGGTGGCTTATGCTAGTTAAAATTCTTGGGTTATATTACATCCCTTTCAGTCAAACCTAATGTCAATTTATAATCACAAAAACTTCTGTGTAAAATAAAACATAACTCTGTGAAGTGGAAAGATCATATTTTTCTGATAATATTTACCTTCCTTTTTTTCTTACAGCTTTAGTACCTCTTTGTCCCTTTACTTCCCTGCTCTTCCCCAAGGTTTCTTGTTTTTCTGCGTCCTCTTCTCTCCTCACTCTTATTCCTCCTTCTCACTCCTCATTGTACTTTATCAGTCTCCCTCTTTGTCTGTTGAACAGCTCTCTGTCTTTCAATTGTCATTGTCATGACAGGCATTTTGAAAGTATTTTACAAAAAGGATTTGCTTCACAATATTTCCTAAACTGTGTGGATTTGTACATGTCAGAATGATGTCTCTTGCTGTCGTTCCTCTGCCACTGCTGTATCCTATACCTTAAGATTTAGCTTCTGCAAACTGAGCTTTTCCTATTTAATACATTCATAGTCTATTATCACATCTCCTTGATCTTTTTTCCTAACTTTTTTCTGCTTTGTTCATATTTGAATGGAAAATTAATGTAAAATTTCCTTCCCCATGTCATAGTTCTTCAACTGATTGTATTCTCTTCTCACCACTTTCATTGCACATCAAATGTAAAAGCACAGTGAGGAAATCTATTTCTTACAGATACATCAAATGCTTCAAACTAACACTTCCATTTAATACACAGTGCAGAGGGTTTGAACTCTGCAGCTCCCCCAGGGGAACTATGCAGAAAACTATGCAGAAACTCTGCATAATGCTTCAGAAGTGTGGTAGTAGAAGTAATGTAGCTGAGCTCTGCTCCTTAGCAAAGTTTCTAAATATTCTGCTACTCTCCAGGTCTTATTCCAGAAAAAGAGTTGTGTCTTTTTTTTTTTTTTTCTTTCTTTTTGGGTTTCAGAGGGAGGGAAGGAAGGGGAACAATAATTTTTGTTTTGTTTTGTTTTGTTTTTCTGATGTGCACCAATATCTTTGGGCATATTTTTTCATCTTACAGAGATTTTCTCTCTTTGCTTCCTGTTCCGCAATGACCTTTCTTCTACCTACCCTATTCCCTTTCCATCCTTTCTTTCTTTCCTCATTGTAAAAGAGGGGTAAAATTCAGCTGATTCAAACATGTACTTTGAACTTAAATTAAGCTATTGAACCAGGCTCCTTTCCAGTTGTCTGTGCGCAAGGGCAGATCCACATGAAGAAATAAGAGGTCAAATTAGTTTTTCTGTACTTTCTCCTGCAGCAATGGTTTATCCTCACACAAAAATATTAATCAGTTGTCTCAAAGGGTTCATTTCACCCAATTTTGGTTCCCAAAAGCTGTGCACTGAATCTAAGCTAGCTATCCTGGACCCCTCTCTAGTTGATGAAAAGAGGTTGATACATCCTGAGGACAGTTTAGATGAGAAGATAATTCCAGTAGCAGTGTCTCTACTCTTAATTGACTACCTGGGCTTGTTTGGATGTGATGCTAAATTATTACATGTCTAAAGCTAGACAAGATAAATTTTATATTTATTATCTTCAGACACAACATTACTGTTTGTTGTTTGCTGTGTTGTACAATGTGACTCTATGTCATTCTGTAGCAAATTCCAGTGTGTACTACCCACTGAGAGAAATAATAGGAAAAAAAAATTGTATTTTATATATATATCTAAAAACACAAGAGAAACATAATTAGATCTACCTATTTGATTCTATCTGTTCCCTGCAAAACTGGACTTTATACATATTTAAATTAAAAAAAAAAGAAACTTAATGAACTTCTCCTTACAGTCCTAATCCTACAGTCCTTACCGACTTCAAACTACTGTTGGTTTCAAGCTGCTCAGGTACGGCAATAAGAAGGTGAAGGGCATCCCCTCCTTTCCAGGGTCTACTGACTGTCTCCCTTGGACAGTGGGTCTAGTTTCTTGCATGTTGGGGTTTTTTTGTTTGGTTTAGGTTTTGTTGGTTTTTTGTTGGGGTTTTTTTGTGTGTGTGTATTTTTTTTGTTTGTTTGTTTGTTTGGGGTTTTTTTGTTATTGTTGTTGTACACTGTACTGTGATCACTTTGGTATGAGATCCTGGACTGAAATGAAAAATGCAAGCCATTGCAGCCTAAATGGACACAAATCTGAGACATTCTCTTATAAAAATCTCTCTATCCATTAGGGACTTTTATCTGCTCCATTGTTTTTTTTTTCCCAATAAACAGAATCTTTTGGCTTAACTGTTGGAAGCCAAGCAGGTTAAATCTAACAGATAATCTGCGAGGAATATGTTATGTATAAAAATAACCTGTACGAGCCCTTAGTAATTGCTGTCATCTAAAAATCTCTCCACACAAAATTACTGCTTTAGTGAGACATGGAGAAGTGGACAAAAAGAGGAAGAAGCAACTTCTCATGCATGAAATTAAATTTTTATATAAGAAATAAATAATGCTTCCTATGTTTAATATCTCAGTTTAATTATCTAGTCATAATCAAACCAAACAGGAATGGATGCTGTAGCCTTAATTCTTAACAAAGAAGTCAGTTTTATAAAGATACTTTACTTTTACTGGGCCAGCTCTTAACAGTGAAATACCGAGGAGTTTACAATATAATTAAAGCTGAAATCCTGAAAGTAAGTAGGAAATATATAATACCTTGTAAAGCACACAATGGTTCCCAAAATATCCATGACACTTTGCTATGCCTTAGTCATGTTACCTTTATACCATTCTTAAAAGGAAAGTATTGGAGTTTTAGTCAGAATAATACATTTTATTTGTGACATATATCTTCTAATATAATCAACACATTTTCCCCCAGATGCAAACAAAAGACCATTCCTAAGGCATCAATGTTATTTTGTAAGGAAGAGGCAATTCTGAGGACGATTTTTTTCTGAGGCCTGTGAATTCTGAAACTTATGTAGTTTGGGAGAACTGATGTTGGGGATTTTGCATTGTCCATTTAATATTTGAACATTAAAGGCAGTGGAAATCTTTCATTTACTACAGAGATGCATTTTCTTCAGAGCATTTGGGATGTCATCCATGCTTTCCACGTTTGCCCCTATACATAAATTTTTTTGAAGGTTGTCAAAATAATATCAGGAGCCTTAGATGATAGACACTTAAAGAGTCCATAGTCTTAATTTTGTAATGTATTTCTTTTTTTCAGATCAAGGTCTGGAAAGGTGAAAATTTAAACATAGTCTTATTATTTTAAAAGGACTGAAAATTTTTCTAGGTTTATCTAATTAAGAAAAATGACACTGAAAACACGAGTTTATACAACCAAGAGAGACCTCCTGGATGAAAGAAAATCAGTTTAGTGTTTTCAAAGCCATCATTGCACACAAAGTCTTCCACAGATCTATCCAATTCTGTATTAAGCACGACATTTTTTTTGCCTGAATCCTCCCATTGAGAACCTATAAATTTTACTGTAACAGTTGTAACTCCACATGAAGTTAAAAATACAGTGTATTTCTTGTTGTACATGCACAAAATATTGTTCAATTAAAACAATTTTTCTTCAACAATTCATTACTTGTAGTGTTAGTCATCTTATAAATATCATACCAGGAATTCTCCAAAACCACTTTGTTAAATCTGTGAAGGAAAAATAGATATGGGAAAGAAAAGGAAAACCTGCCAGGACAAAATTGGTTAAGAGTAGGTATTTCAGGAGACAGGAAGATCCATGACTTTGCACATGAAGAGATGATTCCTTTGTGACATATACAGTATGCTATCTAGGAGTGACCGCAAACTTGAGAGTCTTAATTATCACAGGACCAGGAGATCTGTAGTAAACCTAAAAACTCCTTTAGTATATTACACAGTAAAAGAATCACACAGAGTATTCATTCTGAGAGAACAGTTTCTGGAAAATATACAGTGGAAACTGACTTGTAAAAAACTCTGTGATGAAGTATTAGTGTGTCAATATCGAGAAGATGGGCGAATTGGAGTAAGAAGGACAATATTCATTAGGGTAAGATTGTGTGAGGATGTATAGAATATAATATGTAACAGTTTACATTTCAGTACATCACTGCAAAACTCTCATCTTTTTAAAAGACTGTAGGAACTGAATTAATGCTGACATTTATCTAAATTCTCTTACTCTGAGAATATCTATACTTACACTGCCTAGGATAAAAATGTCTAGGCGATACAATTTTTAACTTTGGCTCTGGGATATAAGACAGCTGCTTAGGTCTAGGCTTAGCAAGAATTTTACCAAGGGTATTTTATTGCTTAATTGCCAACTATAGGCATTTTCTAACCCACGGTGCAGTATCTGGCTCTAGCCACTGTCAGAAATACCTGTTTGATTCTGGTGCATTCCCTGTTTTCCTACATTCTTATTCAGATTTATTTTTCCACAGTGTGGTACCAGGTGGTAAGTTACAGCACAGTCACATACTAACCCTACTAAATTTTTACGGCTCTTTATGCCTGTCTTCTGCCAACAAATGTTACTCAAATGTCTGGCAATGGTAACCATCACCTTTATCTTTCTAGAACAATGATGACTCCTTCATTGCTATATGAGAAAGATAGTGTGTTAGAATATATGTACCTGCTTCCAGTATGTTAACAGTCTTCACCGCTGACATGTAAACTTTGTCATTAGTTTACTTCAACAAAATATTCATTCCTTGAAGGCAGTGCCTTCAAAATGTAGACAGTGAAGAAGTTGTTAGATATGAAGTAATCAGTCACAGTTATTTGTAATCTCTTTACATTAACCAGCAATGCACCAGGTGCTACACAGGTATAAGAAACTCATCTGATAAGGAGGCGGTAATAGCAAAGATTTTCTCCTGATAATTCTGCTTTTGGGATGTTTTTTTATTTCTGTGTTTTAATCTAGTGACTGCGTACCATAAAGTGCCTGAACAGTCCTAAGGAACATGAACTGAAGTGCAGACCTCTCAGAAGTTTAGGCAACAGCAAGCTACAGGGTCTGGATCCCTTCCATTTATTTACAAGAACTCCACTCTTTTGGCTTCTCTTGATAGAAATAAATATCTATTGCCATTTAGGATGAACAAATCAGGTAGATAAGACACAACACATATTCTCCCAGAAGTGCCCTTGTGAAAAACGAAACTAAAAGCCATGATAGATAACACATAGAGCATTTCAAATGGCAGTAGATATCTATGTGGGAGAAAATGAAGCAAACCCTTAAAGTTCCTGAGACCACTATAAATGCTTAAATACTTTTGTATCTATTATGATTATTAGAATACCTCCAGGCTCTAATCATCATGTTAGACGCCTAAATAGATGCCTAAAATTCTGACTTTCACCATAAAAGGACTCAAGGTTGTTCAGAGCCTGAAGGTATATCCGCCTATACTTTCTCCTTATAATGACATTCCCAGAGGAGAGGAAAAAAAAAGGAAGAAAAAAAAAAAAGGAAGATAAAAGGCTTTTAAGCTCCAGAAAGTGAGGTTTTACTAGACCATAAACTAAGATAATTGACTTTTTGTTGTGGTTTAACCCTAGCCAGCAACTAAACACCATACAGCCACTTGCTCACTCCCTCCTGCCCTGGTGGGATGGAGGAAAAATCAGAAGAGTAAAAGTGAGAAAACTCGTGGGTTGAGATAAGAACAGTTTAATAATTTAAATAAAATAAAGTAAAATAGCAGTAATAATTAAAATAATAATAATAATAATAAACAAAGCAAGTGATGCATGATAGAACTCCTCACACCCACCAGCTGGTGCCCAGCCTGTCCCTGAACAGTGATTGCTGCCCTCCCCAGCCAACTCCCCACAGTTATTACATGAGGGTGATGTCATATGGTGTGGAATATCCCTTTGGTCAGTTTGGATCAGCTCTCTTGGCTGTGCCCCTTCCCCTCCTGGCTTCTTGTGCACCTGGCAGAGCATAGAAGGCTGAAAAAGTCCTTGACTAGTGTAAGCACTACCTAGCAACAACTAAAACATCAGTGTGTTATCAACATTATTCTCATATTAAATCCAAAATACAGCACTATACCAGCTACTAAAAAGAAAATTAACTCTATCCCAGCCAAAACCAGGACAATTTTTTAAAGAGAAAAAACTCCAGGTCTTGTTTCAGTTTCCTAAGCAACAAAGGCAGCTAAGCAACTGAGCATACCCAAGGTGTCTTGTTTAATTTCAGATGTTCTGGGGTATTCTACCTAGCCCCACCTGTTGCTCTAGAAGGGTATGGGTATCCTGCAGGTCTTGTGACATCTCAAATATGGTATCTCAAATGAAACTAAACACTGATGACAACTGAATTAAGCCTGAACTGACTATACCAGGTGAAATACAAATGAATAAGGGTTTGTAAAGAATTTTCTCCTGCCAGCCACATTCTTTTCAAACAGGTCTTTGCTCCAGTACAGGTGTCAGACATCTCAGCTGCTTTCCTATGCACAATAAACTTTGCAGTGCCCTGTCCAGTCCCCAGGAAGGCTCTATGCACCAGCTTGATGTCTGGCTGCCTGACCTCTGCTAAGGCTGCCAGAGGCATCTGCTCCTCTCAGCAGTTTCTCAATCTCTTCATGACCTCTGAATTCCTAGATCTTCTTAGGATGGGTCCACATGTTCTTTACCCACACTTTCCAAGCTCTGCAAGTTTCTCTGTCTGAAGAAGCTGAGTTACATGGGAAGGAACAACCCTCCAGTGGTTTCACTTGACCTACTCTTCTTTGATTAACATAATATTCAAGTTTAAAAGAAAATATGAAACATGCACCCTCTTACTTTTTCCATTTCCTCCTTTGCGGAACATACAACTTCTAGAAAAAGAGCATTATAGATTGCAAGGTACTGAGATGCTGTAGTAGTGAACGGGAAACATAGGGAAGCTTAAGATGGATTACAATATTGTTGAGATATTAGTAAGTCAATGGTGTCTGTATCCAGCAGCAGAGGAAGAGGTGTCCATACTGATCAACATCAGACAGCATTAGAAAAAGAGATGATGAAGCTGGAAGTGATGTAAATACTGAACTAAGAGCAAGGACTTACATTTGAGTAATCTGTTTTGAAAAGAAGATTTTGCCTGACAAAGCAGTCCCAATTATTTTATGTGATACAAAGTGGAAGCTAATTAGATGCCCAAATTATTTATTCAAATTTAGCAAAAGCCAAAACTGTAAAGGGGGTAATTAAATTTATTTGAAATTAGTATTTCATTGAAGAGGCCTGGAGAGATGCCAATGGCAGGATACTTCCCTCAGAAAGCCTGTTCTGAACTATTCAGTGAATCTGATGGATGCTCAAATGGTTCAGAAGCTACACGCTTCTTAAAGCAAAAAATATGAAAACATAAAGGTTTCACTGTTTGGATTTGTATTTCTTATATTTGTTGAACTAGCAACAAATGGTGTTAAGGAATTATAGATAAAAAGAAAAGCATAATTGAGGAAACAAGGAGAAAAAAATTCACCTCTTTCTCAACAGGGGTTTAATTTTAATGTTAAAGATACCATTGCAGTGTTACAGCTATATTGTGGCCTAGATACAGTTTTGATTAAAAGATGTGCCTATTACACAGCTCTGCAGGGATGTGTCTAATAGGCACTGTGGCTCAAGATAGAAGTGCTTACCCTACCTTTTTCCCAGTTGATGCAAACAACTTGTGCTAACATATGTCTGTAGCAATTTATAGCAATTTTTCTCACCCTTAGTCCATCAGGAGTAAAGCCAAGATTTCTTCCTTGTCTCCCTCCCTAAGATCACTCTTCTTTTACTTCCTTCATAACAAAATGTTTACAGCAATGAATCTGATCAGCTTTCACGCTCCTGCAGAAGCATCCAACATGGGTTCTGTACATGTTCTCACCAAGGCAAGCACCAGCTGTGGTTGAGCTACAAGCTCAAGTCTTGTCACTCCAATGATGTGAAGTAATTCTGGAATTTTCTGAAGAAATGTGCACTTAATCATTTTGTGACTTGATAAAATGGTACCTTGTTAAATCAGAAAATATCTGTGCTTTCTGGATGCAAAGAAAATTTTGGGAGACAAGACAACATCCAAATTTTAAATTTGGCATCATAGTTAATTTGGAAGGAGAATACATTTATCACTCTCAGAAGAACATGTAAAAATGCTTTTCAGCATTTTGAGGGGAAAGAAGGAAAAGAGAAAACCTTTTTATGCAAACTTGAGATGGCATAAGAGAAAAGTCAGTAGTTCTGAAAAATCAGAAGGTAGTTTTTTGCATCCTAACAGAAGCTAGAATATCTTCTTTGTCTATTGGATAAAATCAAAACACAAATCCCCCCCAAAGTATTGTTTTTTTACCCAAAACAATACTTAAATGTTGAGACATAATTGAAAATCAGAAGTTTGAATACTGAATTTAAGGTACTCCTAGGTACCCGCTTATCCTTTTCCTTCATATACTGTTTTCTTGATTTGTATCATAGTAACTCCTAGAAATCCCACTGCACCACTTGTTCAAATCCCTTTGCTCAAACTCAGAACAAAAAAGTCGGCTTTTGCTCCAATGTATCTGTTCTTCACCATTTCCCTTTTATGCCATTGTTAAGTATAGTTTCTCTATACTGTGGATCTCTAATAAACTCGTAAAACCTTTGGTGGGATCTTGGACTATGCAATCTGAAGAGATTATTTTTGGATTAAGAGTAAGATTTGCTTAACTTCTGGATATCATCCCCAATCCACTGAACATTATTCCATGTTTATTTAAGGGTGCTGTTTTTCCCCCACAAGGTCAAAAGGAATAACCATGAATAGGATAAGACTACGTCAGTAAATAACTTCATTTTACCCTCGTAAGCATTTTACTCAACATTGAAAACTGTATATATGTGTATGTACATGCACATTTTGTGTGCATATGTGAGCAACATTTTTAGGCCATGGATTCTTTCTTTTGGTACATTTTATTATGCTGCTCTTTGAAGCAGTAAAATTAGTTATGGTACTTTTATTGATGTTGATTATAGGGATGTCTGATTTCATTTAGCATTCATACGGCACAGTAAGTGTCTTTTATAACCACCTTACTTTCACAGATGATTTGTCCCACTGTAAAATCATTAAGGACATTCATTAGAATTTGTCACTCTGTTCCAGCAAACTAATACTTTTCAAAATAAAGGTTCAATTGTTTGTGTTTAATTTCAGTCATGTTTTCTTTTAGGCTTTAAGCCATTTTGTATTTAACATACTGCTAAGTGACTCTGGCACTGCTTAGCATTGTAAGAAGTCTTTCATTATTATTCCTGGCTGTTGATCTGAGTCAGATTTAGAGCTACCTTGTTCCTAGTATCTTCAATGCCAGAACCCTTTCATCCTAGTTTTAAATGATTCAATTGAGATTGCTTTCTAGGTGTAGGGGAGCCCTTAAGCAAGTGTGTTCTTCCTTATTGAGAAGGTGCATTAGAGTTCTCAGGCCCTTCAGATCGTTGTCCCTGTTTTGGCCCTTGTAGATGGGTAGACTACAAAGTGGGTGAAAAACTGCGCAGAAAGTTGAACTCAGAGGATAATGGCCAATGAATTAATGTGGCAATCAGCTAAAATTATTATTTCTTGGGGGTTGATACAAGGCCTCATCAATGGCTTTGATAATGTCACAGAATGGAACCTCAAATAGCTCATGGATGACATCAAACTGGGGAAACAGATGATATGCTAGAAAGATGGATGCCATTCACAGTGACTTTAACAAGCTGGAGGAACAGACTGACAAAATTCATGAAGGTCAAGCAAGACAAATGCGAAGTCCTGCAGCTAAACTGGAATAACTCCATAGGTTAGGGACTGACTGGATAGAGAACAGGTCTTCAGAAATGGGCTGGACAATTCTAGAGGACACCATATTAAACATAAGTCAGCAGTGCACCTTTCTAGTTACAAAAGCTTGCTACATTTCAGTCTGAGTTAGTACAAGCATAGCTGGAAGTTCAAGTCAGGGATTCAAGTGACTATTTGCCTCCATCCAGGACTTTTGAGACCGCATCTGGCATACTGCAGTCAGGTTCTAGAACCCCCATTACAAAGCATCAGGAAGCCAGGGACTAAAGCACATAACATATTAGTAGAAGCTGAGTGAATTGGGTTTAATTAACCTCAAGACGAAAAAACTCAGAGGGAGATTAGTTACAATCTTCAGATAATCAACAATGTATAACAAAAAGATAAGATCACAAGTTTCAGTAAAATAAATTCCAACTATATATAAGCAAAAAAGATTAAAAATGTTAGTGGTCAAGCACTGGAAGGTACATGAGTTTTTGTGCAAGGAAGCACAGGTGCACAAGTAGTTTTGGTTTGGTTTTCTTTGGCAGTGGAACATAGATGTTATGGAATCTCCCAAACTTAACTGAGTAGCCTGATCTAACTTTAATGATAGCCTTGCTTTGAGGAGGGGCTTGGATTAGACAACCTCCAGAGGTAGGTCTTCCAGACCAATCTGTTCTAGGACTCTATGATCCTATTGACTATATTTCCATTAAATCTAATGAGACACCAGCCACCTATGTTACATTGGACACTTACTGCTAGGTGCCTAAAAATTAGAGCGTTTACATATGAGCTAATCACTTTGTGTCCCCTGCCCCCTTTATAGAGAGTGAGGAGAGCACTGCTGGGGAGCAATTTGTCTCACTCTAAACTAGATTTTTAAAATAGATCTCATTTATGCCAATTTCTTATACTACTTCAAAATAGATTTCAGAGCTGCTTATTTTTATATATTCATTATGAAAGACCTAATGTGACTAAATGATGTAGGTGTTAACATTAAAGTTGTGTAAGATTAAATATACCCAGGGCTTTTTCTTAAGTTGCCAACTCTGGAAGTAGCACCTACTGTATTCAGAAAACTCTCTTCCCCCCATCTAAAGGATGCACAACTAAAAGATTATTTTGCTGTTAGAAATAACCTGAAGCAATTAAACAAATTTTACTTCACTGGCAGCCAGAATTAGGATGCCACTCTTTCTAGAAGCAGCTGAAGGGTACACTTACAAATTAACAGGTGAGGATATGGAAACTTCAATTACTCTCCCATTCTTTCACCAGCTCTTTTATTCTGCCCAGAGAACAGTAACTAGCTGTATTTACTATGTGCAAAGAATCAGAAAATGTAAGGCAGAGAGCAGCACTAGAATCCCTAGAGGTGATAAAAGCAGCAAATGGAAGAGGAGAGACTTACATGCACATATGTAAGGCAAATAGACTTTAATCATCAATGGAAAAAAGTCTTGGTCCAGAAATCACTGCATTCAAAGGAAGCTATTGGTTTAAGTAGATTCTGTATAGAAGGCAAAATGCAAAATATTGCCAGTAAAAGCAATTCACATAAGCCACTCAGGGCAACAATAGGGGCAGGTAGTGTGAATACTCTTTAGCAGACAATTAAGCCTATTAAACTTAATGTCTTTCTCTTAATAAATGGTGTAAAACATGATGTCAGAACACACTACAGAGGTGGTTTCTGAGCAAACACTGTATGCTGAGAAAGGAAAGTCAAGACCAAGAACATTTTTCAAAACATTCCATATCTGATTTTCCCTCATACCAATATACTAAATAAAGTACCTTCAGACCCTATAAACTTGTTCCTGCTAGTGCGCAACAGGAGTTTGCCTCACACTGACTCATTCTGCACTGCTGACAAAATATCCATATGCTTGTTTGTACTCAGAATGCTGTGTTAGATTTGGCAGGGAAGTTGTTGCTGATTGTCACTGCAGTAGTGAGTTCTGCCCTGACAGTGTTTCTCAATGTTTTTGCCACCCTACTGTGTCCTATATGTGCAACGTTATTCTTTTCTTCCTCCTTTTCCAGTCTGCTACTGAGTGGAAGCAGCCTTTGATTTTGTGTCAGATATTGCTTTTCACCAGTGTTTGCATTTGATCAGACACAACAAGAATGAATGTACTCATCTGCACTGTGCTGGAAAGCTAAAGCACTAATTAATCATAGGGCAAGTATAACAAGATTTATCAATAGCTAACTGAAGTTTTCAGCTAACTAGGGTGCCCAGGCTCAATAGCTAAAAGGCACCCAGTTGTTGGATATGCCCAAATCCACAAGGATTGCAGCCCAGATTTTATTTCTTCACAGCGTAGGCTGAAGGGTAATAAACTGGTTAGTGATGTCAGCAAAGGTGGATCCATATTACCAATTGACAGGACCTGCTACTTAGCCTTTGTCTTAGAGGATGTCTGCTGCCATCTACAGAAGAAGCGCACCTGAAATAATCTTCCCGTGTGCTGGCTGCAGGAAATGGTAGCCCTAGAGCTCTTGACCCACAAGACTTTTTCAAGGAGCTATGCTTAGTTAAGGCACCTTGAAAAAGCCACCCTGAATTATTACACACAGCTTTCCAAGTGTGAAAATGGCTCAGAGGTACCTAAAAATATTTTTCATAGTAAAATAGCTTCTACAACTTTGTATGTGTTCATATATTGGCTGAAAATGCACCCTTTGTCCTTAGGGTATGAAATAAACATATATGCATATATTAGGGTTATTATGTTAAACTATTATATATATATGTATGTTTTTCTCATTCACCGTGCAGATCCATCCATTACTGTCATCATCTCCTTCCCTTGAGTTATACTGTCTCCTTTCCCTCCATAGCTTCGCTTTCGATATACGTCAAAGGAACTTCATCTATCTTCTGTTTATTTTCATTGGAGTTACTACAAATTATTTTTACCCTTAAAATTTGAATAAAAGGGAGACCTTTCTTCACTGCTGATGCATGAAAACTTGCAGCAAGGATGAGATTATTTTTGTCAATTGGTTTCTGATAAATGGAGCACTTCAGATTTTCTTCATTCATATATTCATCCAGAAAACAAATTCCTTTGTACCTCTGTCTTTCCACAGCTATTTTACAGTAAGAGTGAAGTGAGTGAGTTCAGAAAAGTTCGCTTAACAAAAGTGGTTTGTAATAATTAATAGGATGAAATAGATGGAGCCAGAATATTTATACAGGAATTGCTCAAGCTTATCAATTCACCAAAGGTACAAATACATTCATCTTCTAGTCCATACAATATATTAGGGAACTGTAGTCCCACATAGGAATTCTATAGATTGGTTTTCTATAGGTTTGTCATTCTTAATGTAATTCAATAAGGCTATTTTGTCAATAAGAGAAAAAAATCTGTCACAATCAAATTCTCCCTAACTTCTATCTTTACTTAGCTTTATTTTTTTGGAAATTAGGACATCCTCAAGATGAGTTAATTATGTATAGTTCAAGAGTGGCAAAGTTAACTGATGTTAGGAGCAGCCACCTCCTCTAACCCCAGGGACCTGGGGTCTCTGCCCAGGCTGAGAGACACAGCTGTCTCTTTTCCCTTTGTTGGTTCAACCAGTAACAAAACTGAACACATCTCCCAGAGGCACAGTCATAGGGACACACGCACATACACACACACGCATACAGAGGACACAGACACGGCTGGTCACACAGATGGCCACAGACAAGGTGCTGCCTCCAGCAGCACCCACATTGAAGACTCACACCAGACACAGGCACAGCCAGCCACGTCCCCTCCTCCTCTTGGGCTGGCAGAGGCAGAAGGTCACTGGTGCAGCACACACACCACACTCTCCAGGTTCACAAACACATGCACATTCACTGGTCCCCCGAGCACTGGCACAGCCCCTCTGCCCGCCTGACTCCCCTGCATAGATCCTGCCCCCCCCCTTACCCACCCGACAGGTGCCTGATCTGCTGGCTGGTGCCACTGGGTGCTCACTGCACACACGCAGCACTCACACACTCGTCCCACAGGCACCCCACACTTGCAAGACCTCTTGAATACCTGCACGGACACTTCACTGGCCTGGTAACCCTGCCCAGACCAAGGCCAACCTACTCACTGGCTGGTCAGACTGGGGTGATCAGGTGCAGAGCTCAGCCAGACAAGACTGGCTCTATTTTTCATGTGACTGGCCCCTTTTATACCCCTTTCTGTCTACCCTGTCTTTGTTCCTTCCTGATCCGCTTCGCCTGTATGTTGCACCATCAGCTGGCGTAGTCCCACCAACCTCCTCCAACACCTGGGACCCTCATGTTTGCATCCTTGTCAGTTGTGAAGTCCTGGTTTGCCTGCAGCTTCTCGATAGTCCATCAATTGCTGTGACTAACCAGGTTTGTTTTTTGTCTTTGTCTCCGTTACGTTCACCTGTCAGGTCTGTGTCTCTGTATATTTTGTTTCTGATTTCCCCCTTTTCCTTAGTTTCCCATTTGACAAGGTCTCTGATCAGATAACCTCGCTGGGAGAAACACTCCCACACTCCCACAGATGCTCATTAATTAGTGTGACTGACCAGGTCTGACTCCCTCCCTTATTATTTGTCAGTCAGGTTTGTGTCTCTGTATGTTCTTATTTACAGCTTCCTCCTTTTCTTATTATTCACTTTTGCATTGAAAAGATCCTTGACCAGACACCATTAAAGGAGCTGATGTTTTCTCCTTCCACACAGCCCTACGGGCAATAGCTGAACAAATATATCTTTAGCCTTGTAGCAGTAGGGCTGCTGCTGTGGTCATATAGGTCTAGAGACATGGTGAAGGCAGGTTGGTTGTACCTATTGTTAAAATAATTGATGTACTTGAAAAATCAGAAAATCTCCTGGGCAACTATTCTTCCTGAATGGAAATCATCTATGGCCCAGCAACAAATGCATATTTTCTAACACATTTTCACAACTTCAACAGGGGATTTTCCCTCCAAAACATAATAATAAAAATCCATTTATTTCTGTTTTAGTTTTATGCATCTACACTCTTGAATACACTGACCAACTCCAGGAAAACAATATAGGGGAAAATAAGCACTCCTATAAAACAGAATGAACTCTTATGGGCAAACAAAAAAGAATACATGCATCTGAAATTTTTTTGTCTGAATTAATGTATCAATGCTGTATACATTATACCCTAGCCATCTGCCCAGAGTACCCTTACAACTAATGAGCAGAAATAGGTCTCTTTGGAATAAATTCAGATAGTTCATTTAATCTTCAAATGGTCATAAGAAATAGGTCAGGTGAAACAGTTTGGAGTGCTTACCGTTCTCCAGTGGCTCTAAGTTTTTTTAACTGATCGATTCAAATCTAGACATTTATACTGTAGGCATTTTAACATGTTAGTTGAATTGCACCCCTAAAACTAAGTGAAGAATATTTTTTCAAAAAGCATCCTCTGAACATTTATTTCTCAGGTCTGATTTTCAAAGAAAAAAGAACACCTTTAAAAGGCAAGCATGGTAACTAAAAGTCATGTGACAACAGAAAACTAGAAATAATTCGAGTTTGATATTGTGTAACCCCATAATTTTCCACTCCCTTTTCCTGTGCTCCACGTATGACAATTACCTACCGATTTTTTTGTACAATAGAATTAATGACTTTATCATCTCTCCTTCATTAATACCACCTTCTGCACTCCAGTTAGCAATAACTTTTGCTCTTGCAAGATTAAAATGATTGACACATGCTAAAATCAGAGCAGGAGCTCTCATGTGGTATTGAAAACTACTGCTACTTCACACCATAAGAAAAAACTTGAGTGTCTTACAGCTTGTTTTCTTCTTCTCCGTTACTATATCAGTTAGTCTAGACTCTCTAATCCATGGATATTTGGCAGCTAATATTAATCTTACTTAAAATAAGGCTCTGCTTCCAAATACCATAACGCAGAGATCACACTCCAAGGCCTAATATTTTTCAAAGCAATGGAGTAAATTTATCTGGATTTAAACAAAAACCTGGGAAAAGTTCCCAAAAGAAACTATTATTAAGGTCAAATTTGATCGGTATTAATGCAAGAACCACAAGCTGGTCAGGAAGAAGGATAAATAGGAAATTCTGATGTTTTATACTGAAGGGAGATTTGTCAGGATGAGAAGAAGACACAAGTGGTGATCTTCAAGGATGAATCTTGGGTCAGGCCAGTGTAATAAATTTATTCGTACCTTTGGCGAAAGACTTTGATGTAAGTTTCCAGTGTTTGCAAATTTCAGTTATGAATACTGAAGAAAAAAAAGTGGGGCAAGATGATATTGTAAACCAGAATCACAGGAATAGGATGGAATATTAGCACAAAGTACTGCTGCAAGGAGAAAATCATGTTGTTAGAAACTTCTCAAATTAACTGGATGCCATAACTGAAGGCAATTGAGGCAATAATTAAGGTACACTTGCAAATCCCAAGTATACATACATACTACATTCTCTGTGACAAGGGTATGCTGGATCCTGTTCTTCAAGAGATATTTCACAAGTCCAAGGCCTTCTTAGAGATACAGGAACCAGACAGTCTATGCAAGTCCCTCCTAAAAATAATTCCTAGAACCTCTATATGAATTTATGGCATATGGGAGAGACATTATAATATGAATTTGTTGGTGCGAACTTGTGAAGAAAAGACTTTCTATTTTTTTGTTCTTTTTTATTTCAAAATTTTTAGCAATATTTATGATATGTTCCAGTACAAACTATGTGATAAGGTCTTTTATACTCTTAATCTGAAAAAAAACCAAACAGTTTTCTGTATTAGTATGACTTCGCATTAACTAAATTTGGTGCAGTATTTGCCATGCTGGATGTAATCACCACATGGATTTAACACAAAACGCTTTATCAGAGGCATAAACGCCATGTTTTTATTTGCTTTTAATAGAAGTTCAACATCTATCTGTTTGAGAAATTATTGTATATCTAGTTCTTTATTTGCAATTAGTTATGTCTAAGTCTGTATCTATAGACAAACTTCTTCGATCATGTTCTAAAATAATGTTAAGTACCTATGAGCACAGAAATATGTTTACTGACATTATTTTAGTTTACAACAGAAACTTAAAGGACAGTAGGGGAATGTACTCCAGTTGTCAAGATCTTTACAATGATAAGTCAAATACATAGCATGTCTCTGTAGATGAGTGCACAAAGGGAGGAATGTCTCGGCAGGAATAGGGTGGTGATTAGTGCCATGAAATCTGGTTGGAGGATGGCAACCAGTGCTATACCCTAGGGGTCAGTACTGGATCCAGTCCCGTTCAACATTTCCATTAATGATCTAGATGATGGGGCAGAGTGTACCCTCAGCAAGTTTGCCAGTGACACAGCACTGAGAGGAGTGGCTTAATATGCCAGAGGGTCATGCTGCCATCCAGAGGGACCTGGACAGGCTGGAAAAATGGGCTGACAGGAATCTCATGAAGTTCAATAAGGGGAAGTGCAAAGTCCTGCAGCTGGGGAGGAACAACCTCATGTACCAGTACATGGTTGGGCTGCCCAGCTGGAAAGCAGCTTGGTAGAAAAGGCCCTGGCAGTCCTGGTAGACAAATTGAACATGAGCCAGCAATATGCCCTTGACACAAAGAAGGCCAATGATATCCTGAGCTGCATTAGGAGGAGTGTTGCCAGCCAGTTCAGAGAGATGATCTTTCCCCTCTACTTAGCACTGGTGAGGCCATACCTAGAATATTGTGTCCAGCCCTGGGCTCACCAGTACAGGAGAGACATGGACATACTGGAGACAGTCCAAAGAAGAACCACAGAGATGATGAAAGGTCTGAAGCATCTCTCTTATGGGGAAAGGCTGAGAAGCTGGGACTGTTCAGCTTAAAACAGAGAAGGCTCCGTGGAATTTTATCAGTGTATATAAATACCTGAAAAGCAGGTCTAAATAAGACAGAGCCAGGCTTTTCTCAGTGGTGCCCAATGACAGAACAAGAAGCAATGGGCACAAACTGAAACACAGGAGGTTCCCTCTGAACATCAGGAAAAACTTTTTTACTGTGAGGGTGACCAAGCACTGGTATGAGTTTCCCAGGGAGATTGTGGATTCTCTGTCCTTGGAGATATTCAAAAGCCATCTGGACACAGTCCTGGGCAACTGGTTCTAGGTGGCCATGCTTGAGCAGGGGGTTTAGACCAGATGACCTCCAGATGTCCCTTTCAACTTCAGCCATTGTGTGATTCTGTGATTCTGTGAATGCTCAGTGAATGTTCATTGGGCAAGTGGCACAAGTGACAAAGATAAGAGTCCATATATGCCTTGTTCTGCTTATAATACCTACTTCAACAGTGTTTCTTGTTGAAAAGAACTACTTGAAACCTTAAAGTTTCTTCTGTCCAGCATAAATGCCCCACCCTTGGTGCATAATTCAGCTAAATAATATCTCCAGAAACAACAGTTCTCTTCCTAAGATTGGACCTGTCTGGAGTAGGAACTATAAGGAAGGACATTTCATTGCTGAATTAGTATAAGGGAATTAGGTGTTTCCCTGTAAATTATTTGGAAATACTAGAGTGGGGTCTACGTAACTACAGTTTGGGAAATTAACAAGCTCTGGAATCATCAGAAATATACATGTGTGGTTAGATTTACCTATCCATGTGTTGTGAAGCACATTTATTTGGAATCCTGTTACATTGGGATTCCTCAGTTTGTTCTATAAACAGAAAAACTTGATCAACTATTTACCCATTCTACAAAATTCAGGGTGTCAACTTAAAGACCTGATGTTATTCCCCTGAAGAGTATTCTGTTATAAGATTAGCCCCACTGATTGAGTGTGTGCAGCAGAACCAGGCCCCAAACAGCTTATCCCAAAAGCATATGTTTAATATATGTATGCAATATAATACAAAATATATCAGTATCATTAAAAGGTTATGCAAAAATGAAACATCTTAAAGTGATTAGAGTGTAACTGTAAAACATTCTGGATGAGGTGAAGTACAGTAATTTAATACAATCCCAATTCCAGAGAGAAAAAATATGGAATACACTACAGAAAAGACAGTCTACTAGCTTAATGAAAATATGAATAATAAGGTAAATATAATTAAGTAGCAGCTCAGCAGGACAATTCCCATGTTTGAGAGATCACCAGTACAGTCTAACAAGTTCTACAGCTGAGCATTTACTGATTTAAGTACTGTTGAACTTCTCAGTGTTGCACCTAAAATGATTGTGAAAAACATGATGCCTGAGGTATAATATTCCTGTTATGTAACCTTCAGTATTAAAATGTTTTTTCAGAGCTCCTTGAAAACTGCTATGGTAAAAAATTGCAAAGACCTTTCATACATTGCTAAGCAGAATCTTTATTTGTAGTTTTACCATAAAAGTTACAGCTTTGTTCCAGTTATTGTGCCTCAACACACAGTTTAAAACTACCAGTTAGTCAACAGCATATGAACCTCTTTAGCCAAAGAAGAAAATGTGTTATTGTATAAGATTCAGCAAAAGTCTCAGTGAAACTGAAGCGTATCTTTATATAGTTTGTTGAATCACAGCTTAACTTGCCTACTTTATTAAAAAGGCATTTGCCTTTTTAATTAGAAATATGTAAGGTAAAAAATCTTATTTTTGTTTCATAGTCTCTTCTATTGTATTTCTTTTTGGTCTATGCTTCTTAAACACCATTTGTCCTGTTTTGTTCTTCTTTTCCCCAAGTTTCCTCATTTCCTTTATTTAGAGTAAATTTGTTTGTAAACGCTCATTGCCTTTAAAGGCAAAGGTGGACTAATGGTATGCCTTATCTATGATGGACATGAAGCATCTTTTCGAATGTTACATACTCACCTTAAAGTGGGCTATTGCAATGTACCTTTCTACACACTGGATGGATTCCTTAAACACCTTTTTAGTCAAAGAGGTTCTAAAGCTCTACTCACCTGCCCACACTTAAATGCCAGGTGCCATTTGAGATACCATGCAGTACCCACGTGTACATGGAGATGGCAGACATATATTGCATAAGGCCTGTGGGAAACGTGTACTGCTCTGGAATGGCAGCTGGAAGCCAGTCTGGATACCCTCAAAAAGCACTAGACATGTTTACATGGACAAATGAATCAAGCTACCTTGCTTACTTGCAGACATCTACATCATAAATACCGGAATTTGGTTGCGCTGAATCCACTATTCTAAAGTATAATCAGTAAGGACAATTTTCTCCAAAACTTTGTGAAGACTAGTTTTTAACTCATGAAATACATTGGGCAAATACTTTCAAATGTGTGCTAAATAGCAACTCTCAGATCTCTTTGTCAGGCTTTTTTGACATTTCTGTTTCATTCTAAAAATCCACAGCTCATGCACTGAAGACCCTATCCCAGTTGTCACATAAAATGGCATAGCTTTATTGATTTAATATCTGTGTGTGGATTTTAATCCTATTACCTTCTCTTCCACTCTCCCTCCCTGCATCTCTACATTCCTTCATCTTGTCCTCCCTTCCTTCTTCCTTTCCTCCCTGTTCCCTTCTCTGTAGACTCCATCTGACTGTTTCCAGAAGAGAATTATATAGACCGTTATACCCCTCAAGGGATAAGAATAAGTATCTAAGTAATCTCCCACCAGATTTAGAAAAGAAGCAGAGATAGTCCTCTGGAACTTTAGTCAAGGATAAATCCAATATTAAAATAGTTAAAATTAGAAAGGAAGTGCATAAAATATATATATACACACACATCTGCACAAGCTCTTCACAAACCAGAAGCATGCAAAATATTGACAAGATTTTTCTTTTCCTGCCACAAATTAAGTAGTTGACAGCAAGTGAACAAAACGGCATATCACCAGCCTCATTTCTTAGCTAGATGAAAATTACACTTAAAAGCAAAACTCATCAGACCCTGAGATAGGGTGCCAGTAAAATGTGCCTAGACCATTCAACAGAGTCAATATAAAAGCAAGAGACCTTTGGCCAGTGGAATGAGTGTTCCAGGTTTACGAAAGGAATAAAATGAAAGAAAATATCAAGTGACATTGGGGTACAGCGTAACTGAAAATTTCCTTATAACCTTTTAGTGAACAGATGTCTGTGGCCATAGCTTCAGTTTTGGAAAAATCAGTATGGCTGCATGAGAGACTGGAGCTGTACTGACTGAATCCAATTGAGAAGTCATTCTAGTTATCTTCAGATACAATGAATAATTTGCACATGGTCGATCTGACCTCTGAGAATTCCTGTCATTCTGTTAATGGCGATATCCCCTCCAACTATTGGAGCTGAGTGTCCAGGCGTGCTCACACTGTATCTATGGTCAATATTTCATCTGAGTTCAATTTGGAGCAGGTCTGAGCCCTAGCTGAAGATCTTAACCCAACAGAGAGAAAAATAGAGTGTAGGTCATGATTTACTGCAGTCTGCTAAAATCACTATTAACAGCCTTGGCTGATGCTGACAGGTCTGAAATTTGATAATGTAATTGCTAGATTACTTGAATCTGTCATCTCTAAACAAACTAGCAAATTCAGACATGCAGAGGGTACCCACAAAGGAAGCAGTGGAAAGTTTACAAAGATCTGTTAAAGTGCAAAGACAATTCTAGCTCAGACTGATTCCAGTCTGTCTGGAGTAACACATAATTCTAAATTATTACTGATATTATTATGTATTAGTACTGTGCAATTCAGATTTGAGAGGACTTTAAAACATTCCTTGCAGAGAGCATCTAATCGCAGTCATATTCATTGCATCATGGTCTACATTACAGTAGTATCATTTTTCTTGCTGTCTACAGAATATTTTAAATGCAAAACCTGCCCTAATAAAAAGCTCATTAGCATACTCTACATATGATTTTTTTTTTTTTTTCTGTAGGAAATATATGTTTCTTTAATTCGTATTTTTATAATACAAGGAGTGGCAGAATTTAAATTTTATTGAATTTTATTTTCCTTAAACTTAAATAATCAAAGACACAAAGCATAACTGGTTGTTTTGTAAGATAAAATAAGCAATATGCAGATATATCTGCAAACCATCAACTTGTTTAGGCAAGCATATTTCATTCATCTGACATTTTTCAAGTTTCACATACATAAAATAGATTTGCTTGGGATTTAATATTGAAAGTTTGCCGTGTTTATAAGAAAATTTGACAGAAATGCATCCAAAAGGAGTACACAAGATATTGATTGGCTGGATAGTGGAGCTTTTTTCTTTTTTTTTTTCCCAGATGCAATAAGTGTTATATCAACCACCCCAAACAGAGAAGCTTGTGAATTTTATAATACTCCCAGCTGAAATAATGTGTTGTTCCTGGAAGATATTAGAAGTGGAGATCACTAATTTAACACAGCTATTTATATTTAGAAAAACTGCCAGAATTCCTGAAATAATTATGATAGATTCACCACTCTTGTTATCTAGTTGAGCCAGAAAGCTGGTGTGTGTAAGGGCATGCTTGCCTGCAGACATCCACAGGCCCCTGATACGACAAACATGCCACTTGCTGACTGCAGTGCATCGAAATCCTCCAGCAGCTCCAGTTTTCTTCCAGAATAGCTTCTTAACAGATGGCACCTTGTCATTGTCAATGGCTTGCCATCCTGGAAAGCCATAACGATCCATGCAGAGACTGATGCTTTTCTTTCTCTTCCCGAGACATCTAACAAAACTAGCCAATAACGACCTCTTCCCTTTCACAGACGATTCCGCCTTATGTCAGCTGATTTCTTCCAAGTCACATCACGCCCATTCTGCTGCAAGTGCACCAAAAGGACTTACGCTGTTTGACAGTTAAGCCATACACCAGCTAACTGCCGTCAGTGAAAGTGAAATACAAAAAAGAAAACTCCTCAAGTGGTGCTGCTGCTGGTCATCCCACTCAGCAGTGTGAGCTGTTTTTTAGCATTCCGTCAGGCCTTTGAACATCAGTTTAGAAATTAGAGTAGACACAGCTAGCAAATAGCTTTGAATCACTTTGAGTGTAATTAAGCATGAAGCATAGCTGAAGGCTTTATTTGATCCAGACTGGTCATTTTATTACTAATGCACTCTACAGAAAGTCTCTATATCCTTACCATGGTGGCTTTCTACAACACCGGCTGAAGTACTTATGCTCCATGCCTTTTATTTAAAAATAAATGAGGACAATTAACTTAGATTTGTTGTAACAGTTGCAAAGGATATACATTAAGGTTTACTTTCATGCAGTATTTGCATGTAGCTGTACCAAAACGTCCCACTGAACACAGTGGAACTTTCTGTAATATCTCATCCCTGAAGTGGAACAGGCACATTAACACCATAGTAAATAAGATGAATCACAGGTCAGTCATCCTGTAAGAGTCTAGAGGATGGATATAAAGAATCCAGAGATCTTTCTCCTATTCAGTGGAACCAAAGCAGCCATGCATGAGACCTTCCTAGAGGCAGTGATAAAATATGATTTCTCTTTTAAATGCCTGGATCATGTCCAACCTATTTACAGAGACATGCCTGTGAGTTTAATACTCAATGGATCACATGCTCATTAGTATATACTGTATTGCCAAAATAATTTCATTCTTTCTGTTAAAAGAAAAGGTAATTTTAACTTAAGTTCATTGTATCAGGGTCCAGTTCCTTCTTTCTACAGTATGATTTATCATAGAAAAATTGCCAGTTTGAAATTTAGTGCATTGATATTTACAGAAAATCCCATATCTACTCAAGTACAGTTTTGAAATTTTATGCTGTAAGTCACCTTTGCAGTTAAATGAAGGAATTCATAACATGTAAGTGTTTAAATTAGAGTCAGAGAACATTTTTTTATTATTATTTCTAATTCACCAAACCTCAGACCATGATATAATATTATTATCTTGTCTCACCTTATAAAAATGCTTTCTCAGGTAAATGAGTAATGTAATTTTTGGGACTGTTTCTGCTCACTTAAGCTGGGTCAGAAATAACACTATGCAGGTCACTGTATCAAAACCAGTGCAAGCATTGTGTAGTAAAACAAGTAATCCTGAAGACTTGCCAGATGGCATTAGTGCTTATTCATGAATTGCTATTGCAATTTACTGCCTTAAAACAAAAGTCCTCTCCACCGAGGAAAAAAAATATATAATGTTGGCGCAAAGACAACTGATTTGTTTTATTTTGCTAACTAAGGGAGGGATTTAGGTCACCTAAGCTTTCCCATCTAAGACTAAGTTAGCTGTCCATGTCCCCATACATCCAGAGCAAGAGACAGATGTTTCCAAAGGATGATTAATCCCATTGTAAAATGGGAGGGCTTAGTTACCCTCTGAAGAGTTCCTCTTCTTTCAACTCATTGCTTATTCTGTTGCCCACATGTAAGTAGCTAGTGCCATTTGAAACACCAAAGTATAGCTGAGATATCCATAAATTACCTGCTAATGAGGCACAGAATATACAGAAGACTCCTGACCTTCTCAAGAGGCAGTCGATGGCCCAGCAGGGTAACATAGGAAAACTCAAATGGCTTTAGATGCCAATGTTTAGGTAATTAAATCAAGCTTTAGATCCTCCTTGACTATAAAGGGGGTTTAGACACCAAACTGTGTATTATATAGCCTTGTACACCATGAATACATACCTTTAGATGTCTGAATATGTAGCCAGTTAAGTGAGATTCATCTGATCTAAAAGTCCTAAATTAGACAATAAACTGACTCATATGTAAAATATTAAGCAAGATATTATGCGTTCTGCTAAATCAAGGCCCAAATAAATTTGGAAGGAAGTAAAAATTAGTGCTGTGTAACATGTCCAAATCAAACTACACAAGATTGATTGAGTTTTGGGCTTAATTTGCAAACTGGGATTTTTATTTCTTTTGGTGTTCCTGAAAGAGCAGAAGGCTACCATATATATTATATTTTTCTTCCATGCTCTGATCCTTGCAAGCATTTTTCAGAATTGCGTCTAGATTATTCATTGCAAAGTGAGACTGAAAAGTTGCCAGTATTCTCAAACGGTTGTTCTTCTTTGTAGTAAGACTACCTTACACTACCTCAATACCACTGTTCTTGTTGGGGCGTTAAGGCAATAATTCATTCCTCAGTCAGCCTTGCACCTTTCTACAATATCCTTTACAAGGACACTCTTTCCTGTATAGAGGAATATGGGGGTTTAGCACCAAATTCAGACATCCATGCACATTTTACATATTAACATGTGGGCTGTGTATATAAATTCCAAACATAAGTAATGGAGATCTATGACTTGAGTCTTCTGCTGAAACACAGGCATTTTGAGATATCTGAGATGTTCTAAGGTATCTGACAGATGCACAGAACTGGTGATTATGACACAGGATGCACAGAATACCTGTATATAGGTATGAGACAGTTATATGAAGCTAGCATGGAAATTAGTGAATTTCTGGAGCAGCAGCTGGAGGTCATGAGGGATAGCTAAGGGCCTTTCAAAGGGCAGTAGGTATCTTTGTATTTGGACAACCAAATAAATCTCTGGAGTCTATTATGCCATTCTGACTCATGCACCTCAGTGAGTAAAAAGCATCTGATTCACAAAGTCCAGTTTTGCACACAAAGATTTATAAATAACTATCAAACGACTCTGTATCTGAAAAAGATCAGAGTCGAAACAATCTATGCCATTGGTTTCTGTGGCATTAACCTTGGATTCAAGCATTGTTTAACGTAAGGAGAAATTTTGTGAAGATAAATCAAATGGACAACAACTTTGTTTATATAAAATTACATGCAACACAGCTCTACCTACCCTGTTCTAAGACAGCAGTAATCATTTTATCTATTTTAATATTTACTTTTGATAACTTGGGACTGAAGAAAAAACTGCAATAGATTATACTTTGATTAGCTTTAGCAACCGGGGATTTTATTTTGCAGAGCCAAATGTTAATCATGGATGGTACAGGGCTGAATCCCACTGCAGTGAAATCCATAGGATTAGTTGGTAAAATAAATAGTTCTGGTTTTGGCCACTTACTAAGATGCCTAAATGTATTTACTGTGGGGAATGAGATTTTAAAGGAAGAAATAAATATGCATCGTAAGGCTTAGTGTTAAGTATTTCAGTAAGTTACCTGAATCTTTTGAGAGATTGTTGGCAATTCCCATGTATTCTCTAAGTTCTTCTGGCTACCAATGTGACGGGGATGTAACTGTTCCCCACATGGATTTACTGTAAGCCAGAGGCACACATTGCCTGTTAATGAAAGTGAGACTTATAGAAGCATCCATGTCTAGGCAGCCAGTAATTTCTCATTGTTATTCTAGCACTAAGCATCTTTATAATATAAGAAAAATCCACAGCACAGCTGTTGGAAACTTAGAGGTGTTGATTTTGTTTTCTAATTTACTTTTTTAGTTCAGTTTTGCATTTTGCAGAATTGGCTGCCTATTTCAATAAATAAAAAATTGCTATGACGTCACCTTATATTTCTTAAGCACAATGAATCCATGGCATGTTCTAATGTCTTAGGTTGCATTGTGTCATGTGATATGACTGAGCAGACTCTAACTCACAGTAATGTGAAAGCCATAACAAAACCAGAATAAATGGCTTGTGTCCCTGCAGCTCCCCATCACCCCAGAAAGCAAAGATACAGATAATTATCTAAGAACAGTGGGTGGAAGCAGTTAATGGGCATTTTGCTGCTGGCACTTCTCAGACAAAAATACTGTTAAGCAAAGCCTGACATGCAGAAATCATTATTTACTCAGATGTGATTCTATACAGTTTGACAGATACCATTCAGTTGCTGACCTGTAATGCAAATAAGAAAAATCCATTGTCAAAGCAAGGTTAATTCTTGTTCTGTGATCATTACCAAATCACTGTCAATATAAAATGGATGCTCTCTGTGCAACTGTGGTTATTTGAAAGACATTCTTATCAGACCTTCACATGGTGCATTGGTGGTTTATTCCACAAGATAGAGTGGTGTTTTATTTCCCTCTTTTGAAGAGGATCCTTAGGGAATGAGCTGAGCAGCTGGGCAATGAGAGTGACTTCCTGACTCATGTTTTGTGAAGGAGAAACGCACAAGGAAACAACTTTCTGGTAAGTTTCATGAGACCCTAATAAGTGTGAATAAACATAAATATTAATCTAATTGGCCACACTTTGGAAGCTATTTGTCCATGACAGGTGACAGCTATGATGTTCATAAACAGCCCTATTTTCCAAGCATTATTTCACAGAAGTGAAAAACAGATCAAACTGAATATATAAACAACATCACAGCATAACATCTCCGAGTGACATATTGATTAGAGCTTAAATGAATAGCTTGAATTAAATTTGGGTCATGTGGTGAGTGGCTTTTTTTGACAAGGCTAGAAGCATGAAATCCCTCTGACTGAAATTTAAAAAAAGACCCTTTAAATAAAATGAAGTTCTAGTTCTGCCTTCTCTCTCCTTTTCCTTCCCTGCCATGCTTCTGTACCAGTTTATCTTGAAAGGCTTAAAGAAAAGGCAGATGGTACCTTTCAAAATGTTATCGAGTAATTTTACATTAACATGTACTGTAGTGTCATTGTACTTGATATGGAGATGAAGCATATATTAGCTTGAGGTTGTGCATCATTTTCTGTGATCTCAGCTGGAGGTAGGATTGTTCAGAACTGGCACAGCTTGAATATTGATACAAATACAATTATAACATCCAAATAACAGAACTGAAAAATTAGCAATCAGTTTTATTAATAATTATGTGTGTAATTCTAAGAGTTCTGACCCCTACTGAGCCATTTAGGAAACTTTTCGAAACAAAAAGTGTTATAAGCACATTTCCACATGAACTGCTGAATGAAGAATGGATCCATCAAGTTGTGTCACAGACTGGTTTTTTTTTTAGAAGAATGTTGAAATAAAGTATGGTATTATTCCCATTCATAACACAGACAGGACTGCAGGATGGAAACTCCCACTGGATATTGCAATAGTAGAATAGTGTTTGTCACCACCACTGCCATGGTACAGTGAGGAGAGGAAGGAGGCAAGGAGAGAGGGGAGGAGGGAGGGAGCCAACTGAAAATGTAAGTTCTCTAGAAGGCAGGTAGTGTATGAGCTTGGACCCAGTTTGAAGTGATTCTAAGGAGCTTTTTATCCAGAAAGATTACAAGCAATCTCATAGGAGAATCTTCCTTTAAATATGTTAGCTTGGGTACTCAAATCTTGAAGCATTCAAAAATGCTAGCCTCTTTTAAAAGTCTTTGTCATGACTATAAAGACATACTTCAATACTGAAAGCCTTATAAACTACCAGAGCCCACAGCCCACTAAAATTCAAATTGACATTTTCTGTACAACAAATCTTGAGCCCATCATTAAAAGAAAAAAAAAGTGAAAGACTCGTACTGTTTTCTAAAACGTTGAATCTGGCATTCTACAAAGAAAGAATTACCTCCCACTTGAGTGACAGGATGTTTCTACATGTAGGCTCCAGTCAGCTCTTCTGCTTAAAACTGAAGACATACTTAAGAGGTGGCCTATCTTAGTGATATATACAGCTCTAACACATACTGAGTGTACATTGCAGCATCTGTAAACAGGCAAGGCTATTCACGGTCATTCCAAGGTCTCTTTCAGTATAGACATTAAGTATTTTCCTTTTACTTTCCTATGTATTCTGTAGACATGTTTTAAACTAGTTTCTCTTTAGCCTGTTAGCTGTTTTGTATCCAGCAATAAACTTTGTCTTTTTCCTATCTGATCTCCATGTTTATCACTCTTATTGTTCTAGTATCATTTCTGTGTTTCATCATCTCATAAACCTCCTGTTCACTGCTTCTTCTAGACAATTAGTAAATTTAGTGGAGAAAACAAAAAATAACACTTACAGCACTATATATTGCACTGGTGAGGTTTGTCATTGTTGTGTTGTTATGAGTTTCCTCTACTCGGTCTACACAAGTGCACCTCTCCAAAGCAGGCTCATATAATTTCGGATAAGACTATGAAACTGATTCAAAAGAGAAATATGTGTTTGATTTACTGAAATGAATTCATTCACATAATAATAAAAAAATCATCCTATATTCCTAATATGAAGCAATCAGGTTTATCTGGAATGATCTGGAATTTTTAAATAAACTGACATTTCTTTCTCCGTGTGTGTTGGGGTTTTTTTATGTTTTGTTTTAGTCCAGATCATAATCAATTTATTCTTTTTTAGCATCCTCTAAATAGATTGTTTTACTTAGAAATAACCTCCTCTTTTTCCTCTCCGCAAAATGAGAACTACTGTAATTGGCCTATTCCAGCTAACACAACTGAATTTCATACAGCTTTCCAAGTAGCCATTTTATTTACAGAAAACACAAGATGGTTAGACTGAAATTACAGAGGCTTTCTTCAATCTTAGACAAACTCTACAAGTTCTAAGTCTTCACACAGTAGCCAAAAGAATGTGAAAATTTAAACTTCCTGATATGGGTCCTAAGCAACCTGCTGTAGTTGACCCTGCTTTGAGCAAGGGGGTTGGACTAGATGATTTCTTGAGGTACTTTCCAACCTCAGCAATCCTGTGATTCACTGATTCAGTGGGTTGACCTTTGAAAACTCACCTTCCATCAGTCACAGGGATTTTTCAAGTGACAGACCAAAATACATAATTGGTAAAACCATTGCCATTAAATGAGAGGGAACACACCTTATCAGAAAGCTGAACTTACCAGGAGGCAAAAGGAAGAGTACCACTGTGTTTGCAAGGGGCCATATTTTATATCTGAGTTCAAGAAGATGACATCATATAGTACTTTGGGCTCCTAAAAACCATAGAATCTAGCCATGTTGCTAGGTCTTTGGTTTTTTATACACCCTAACTTGTGATTTTCTATTATCTATAATCTGATTCTAAGCTGCCAGTATATAGGGCTATAACTTCTGTGTATGACAGATAGGAATGAATTATGGAAAATCGGTAGCCTTAGTATATTAGAGAGTCATGGTTTTACTATAACTTCCTTTTTACTCCAAGTAAAAAAAAAAATCAAAAGGCACCAGAACTTAGATATCTGGGACATTTGTTTTTGTTATTTAAGAAAGCCAAACCGGGGGGAGGGGGGAACACTTAAAAATCTATTTAATATAATTTTATTTTTTTAATATCCTCTCAGGTATGTTTATGCATCCTGCCCTTAAGACAGACTTATATTTATAATACATTGTCCAGCAGAGCTAGAAAAATCATGAATTTTTTCAGTTTGACAGGCCAATAAAAAGCAAGAAATACTATATTTCAGTTGAATCAAAGCTTTCATATGTAAGTTTTTTAAATTAATGAATACAAAAATTAAGCCTGAAAGTGTCACTACAGGTTTTTTCTATTTGAAATGAAATGTTTTGGTTTTTTTTTTTAATTTTTGTGCTAACTATTTTTATATTATTTTTATATTATTTTTCTTTTTCTAGATATATGCTAAATTATAAACAAGGGAAAAAAATTCTCATACTTATTTTAAACAGCAAACAGAAATGTTTTAATGTTTCTAAAAGTCTAAATATCAAAATGAAGTTTGATACTTGTCTTTTTTTGATGAGGCCTAACTAACTTCTTGTAACCAAAGAGAAGCAGATTAATTCAGTCTCATTTTGTGAATAGTACTGGTCCCTCTCACTCTATATATTTTGGTGAATTTGCTACTCAACAACATAATATGTCTACTTATTTTCTGCTTCAGCTTTCTGTTAAAACTGTGCAGCCAAACTATGAATAATTTTGAAGTTGTATATTCCTGCAGAAATGGTTAATACAATATAAAATTTTAACAACTTATTACCTAAATAAGTCAGACGTAAATGAAAAACAGTATAACTAGAATTGCTGTTCATTATAATGGATTTACTATTTAGAGATATTTTTATCATAGAAAGAGAAATTCTCTCTGAAGAATCTTTTAATTTTAAGGAATTATGTTTTGAATAACAGAGTCAAAAATTTCATGCTTGCCAAATATATACCAGTTTTCAGTCTCAGTACTTGTCTCTTTTCTTACTTGATAAAATATAAGCAGTATTATTATTTATATAAAACTATGCGAAAATAAGCTCACAGGGCAGCCTGTTGCATTTTTCATGATTCAGCTTTGATTCCATGGGCATCTCTTTTCCTTCCAGCATTATTTATGCAGTCTGTTTAGTTTGCTTTACAGGCATGGCAGCATTCATAGGGTAGACCTATTGAACCAAACCGTAATAGATGTAATACATCAATACATTTGAGCTGAACAGCTTTAATTAGGCCTTCCCGGTCATTTCATCAATTCAATGGAGTACCATTGGGATTTGGATAACACCATGCCTTCTGTAGTGCATGAGAATTACAGCACTCCTGCCCCACTCTGCCAGTCACATCACAAGGTTAGACAATCAACATTAATTCATACAGTAAAATGTCTGCATTCCAGAACATAAATTCACCCCTAAAGTAATATCTTTGAGACCCTAAAATCTTTCTATCCTTAATATCCATTTGAAATTCAAGCTATCATTAAATTTCCTGCCGCTGTGTTGTGTTGTTGCTCAGCAGCAAATTAAAGATGTGCTTTTACTTGAAGATTTATGCTTGTCAGATATAACAAATGCATTTGTTGCATTTGTCTGGCAGATAGGATCTGTTAGAACTTGCAGATGTCACGAACTCCAAAGAATATTGTTCTGCTACTGCAGTAGCTCCCTTCATTTGTACTTTGTTTGAGATCTAGTTGCCAAACACATTCTGTAGGATTTAAACAAACCTAAAACAGATAATATATTAACATGCATTAACTTCTATCAGGATCATATTCCTGATGTTTAAAAACTATTTGACTATCTGCAATAGGCGTTGTTCCTTAGCTTCTTTGTTTGCTTGTTTGTCTACTAAATGGCAGAGAAAAAAAAAAGTCAAAATCCTTCATTGGAATAAAAGCAATTTCATTACAATAATAAACATTTATATAAAATAAGCAGATGACCATGCTTTGGTAACTTGTAAACTTTTTACTTTTTCTTTTTGCTGGACAACACAATAGATTTTTTTTTTTCATGTACTTTCCATGGAACTGAGTCAAATTCTGAGATGGATTTCCAGCACATCAAAGGACAGAGATACAGAGACAATGAGCAGAAAAGAATAAAACTTTGTAAATACAGAAAGCCATTTGCTTAGCTGTATTTGGAAATGATTGTAGATAGTAAGGATGATACAGCCTAGGTCTGTAATTCTCTATGGGCACATCTACATAGCAGTCAGAGACATGAATATGAAACAGGGTGAAACATGCTGCAGCTACTTTTCTTTTAACTAGTTCAGGGACCTACAGCAATGAAATTGTCTTGCCACTGGCTGAAACCCAGGCTTCAAAATACACTATACGTTAAAGTCTATGGTGCAATGGCTGCATGCTACTTGTCCCAAAGGCAAACATAACTCCATTATCTCCTACAGAGACTGAAATTTCTCCTCCAATTGCAATGGAACTATAAAAATATCAAAGTTAATTTATTCTGATATAAAAAACCTGAACTATTGGGCAAACAACAAATTAATAACAGATAATATATTGTTATGTTATTGTATTTCCTTCTCTTGCATAGAAAGCATGTAAGCTGTGCAAGTGCTCTTAATTAAAATAAATAAAATCAAAAGGACAAAGAATCTGAGCTAATTATCTCAACACTATTCATATTAGGCAATCGTAACTGGGGATCATTTCCTTTGTCCAAAAAGATTACAAAATTGACTAATTAGAAAGTGGCTTATACTAGATGAAGCAGACTGTATATCCTGGTCACACAGCCTCCTAACATATTCAGGATACTTGGTCTTGTATATTTGGGCACAAAACATAAATCACAGAATCACAGAATCACAGAATCAAAGAACAGTTGAGGATGGAAGGGACTTCTGGAGGAATGTTTTCTTATGTTCAAGGAGAACATCCTGTGTTTCAGTTTGTTCTCATTGCCTCTTGTCCTGTTACTGGGCACCACTGAAAAGAGCCTGGCTCCATCTTTTCAGTCCTCTCTTCAGGTATTTATATACAATCATAAAATCCCCCTGAGCCTTCTCTGTTCTAGGCTGAACAGTCTCTCAGCCTTTCCATACAGGAGAGATAATCCAGTCCCTTAAAATTTTCATGGTCCTTTGCTGGACTCTCCAGTATGTCCATGTCTCTCCTGCACCGGGAAGACCAGAAATGGACACAGTACTCCAGGTGTGGACTCACCAGTGCTGAGTAGAGGGGAAGGGTCACCTTCCTCCACCTGCTGGCAACACTCCTCCTAATGCAACCCAGGATACCATTGGCCTTCTTTGTGTCAAGGGTGCATTGCTGGCTGATGTTCAATCTGGTGTCCACCAGGACCGCCAGGACCTTTTTTGCAGAGCTGCTTTCCAGCTTGATAACCCCCAGCACATATTCATGCATTGGGGCTCTTCCTCCCCAGCTACAGGACTTTGCACTTCCCCTTGATGAATTTAATGAGGTTCCTGTCAGCCAGTTTCTCCAGCCTGTGGAAGTCCCTCTGGATGGCAGCACAAATTTCCGGTGTACCAGCCACTTCTCCCAGTTTTGTGTGCTACAGCAGAGAAAAATCAGAGAAGTCATGAACAAACTACTGAGGGTACACTCTGCCCCATCATCCAGCTCATTAATGAAGATGTTAAACAGGACAGGAACCAGTATTGACCCCTGGGGTACACTGCTGGTTGCTTGCCTCCAACCAGACTTTACTCCTCTGATCACCACCTCTGGGCCCGACCATTCACCTATTTTTCAATCCACCTCACTGTCCTCTCATCCAGGCCATACTTCTTTGGCTTCTCTATGAGGATCTTATGGGAGACAGTGTTGAAAGCCTTACTGAATTCTATGTAGATAGTAGCCACTGCTCTCCCTTCAGCTATCAAGCCTGTTATTTCCTCATAGGAGGCTGTCAAGTTGATCAAGCATGAATTCCCCTTGGCGAAGCCAATGCTGTCTACAACTGATGATTTTCTTGTCCTTAATGTGCCTGGAAGTTGTTTCCATGGTTAGCTGTTCCATAACCTTCCCAGGGACTGAGGAGAGGTTGACTCACCTGTAGTTCCCTGGGTCTTCCTTTTGGTTCTTTTTGAAGATAGAAGTAACATTTGCTCTCCTCCAGTTCTCAGGCACTTCTCCCAGTTGACATGATCAATCAAAGATTATTGAGAATGGGTGAATCCCATCAGGGCTTATGGAAAATCCTTCCTTGTTCCAGCCTTTTCCCATGGTCTCTTGGGCCTGGGATTCCTGAAGGCTAGTCTTGCTGTAAAAGACTGAGGCAAAGAAGACATTCAACCCAGCCTTTTCCATGTCCTGTATAACCAAGTCCCCCATCTCATTGACCAATGGGCCCACATTTTCCCTAATCTTTTTGTCTCCTATGTACTTGTAAAAGCCTTTCATTGTTATCTTTGACAGCCATGGCCAGATTCAATTCCAGGTGGTCTTTGGCTTTCCTAACTGCATTTCTGCATGGTCAGATAGTATCTCTGTATTCCTCTCAGGCTACCCATCCTTGCTTCCACCTTATTTATACCTCTCTTTTGTATTTGAGTGTGGTAAGGAGTTCCTCCTGCATCCATCTAGGCCTCCTGGCATTTTTGCCTGACTTCCTGCTCTTTGGGATCAACTGCTGTTGGACTTGGAGGAGGTGATCCTTGAATATTAACCAGCTTTCTTGGGCCCCTCTTCCTTCCAGGGTCTTAATGACCATAGTGTCTCACACCGGAACATATAGAAGAGTGTCCTATTTCATCTGCAGCTATCAATAACACTAGTCACTCTTCAAGGCTGTATTGGGTTTACGTGGCAAAGTTTTGGTAGTGGGGGGGCTGCAGGTGTGGATTCTGTGAGAAGATACCAGAAGCTGCCACCATGTCTGATAAAGCCAGTTCCAGCTGGCTCCAAGATGGACCCACCACTGGCCAAGGTCGAGCCCATCAGCAAAGCACCTCTGTAATAACATATTTAAGAAGGGGTAAAAACTGTTGTGCAACAGCAGCTGGGAGAGAGGAGTGAAAATATGTGAGAACAACCCTGCAGACACCAAGGTCAGTGAAGGAGGGGAAGAAGGTGCTACAGGTGCCAGAGCAGAGATTCCCCTGCAGCCTGTGGTGAAGACTGTGGTGATGCAGGTAGTCCCCCTGCAGCCCATGGAGGTCCACGGTAGAGCAGATATCCATTCTGGAGTCCTTGGAGGACCTCACGCCAGAGCAGGTGGGTATGTCCTGAGGAAGCTGTGACCCCGTGGAAAGCCTGCAGTGTAGCAGGCTCCTGGCACGACCTGTGACCCCATGGAGAGGAGTCCACACTGGAGCAGGTTTGCTGGCAGGAATTTTGGGGGACTATGCTGCAGTAGAGAGACCTATGCTGCAGTAGTTTGTTCCTGAAGGCCTGCAGCCTGTGGAAGGACCCATGCTAGAGCAGTTCATGAAGAATTGTAGCCTGTGGAAAGGACCCATGTTGGAGATGTTTGTGAAGGATTGTCTCCTGCAGGTGGGGCCCCACACTGGAGCAGAGGAAGAATGTGAGGAGGAAAGAGTGGCAGAGGCAATGTGTGATGAACTGACCTCAAACCCCATTCCCTGTCCCCCTGTGCCACTTGTGGGGAAGAGGTAGAGAAATCGGGAGCAAATTGAGCCTGGGAAGCAGAGAAGGGTAAGGGGAAGGTGTTTTAAGATTTGTTTTTAGTTCTTGTTACCCTACTCTGATTTAGATTGGCAATAAATTAAATTAATTTCCGCAAGTCGAGACTGTCCTGCCCATGATGGTAATTACTGAGCGATCTCCCCGTCCTTATCTCGACTCACGAGCCTTTCATTAAACTTTCTTTCCTATCATGACAAATATATCAGTGATCATATTCTCTCTTCCCTGTTCAGTTGAGGAGGAGGACTGATAGAGCAGTTTGGTGGGTACCTGGCAGCTAGCCAAGGTCAACCCACCACAAAGGTAAAGATATAGATGCATTGCAGTCTGCTAGAATTATCTCATACTGTATGGTATAACTCTTAGCTACAGACATTGTGGTGTATAATCTGCCATGTGTCTATTGTCATGGTTTTAGCTGGGATAGTTAATTTTCTTCACTGTAGCTTGGATAGTGTTGCGTTTTAGACTTAGTATGAAAATAATGTTGATAACACACTAATGTTTTAGTTGTTGCTGGGTAGTGTTTACACTAGTCAAGGACTTTCTAGCTTCCCATGCTCTGCCAGGTGCACAAGAAGCCGGGAGGGGAGGGGATACAACCAGGAGAGCTGATTCGAATTGGCCAAAGGGTATTCCATATCATGTGACGTCATGCCCAGTATATTAACTGGAGGGAATTGGCCGGGGGAGGCAGCAATCGCGGCTCGGGGACCGGCAGCGTCGGTCAGCGGGTGGTGAGCGGTTGCAGCACTTGTTTAGGTTTTTTTTTCCCTCTTCTTCCAGTGTTTCATCTCTCTCTCGCTCATTATTTTCCTTTTCATTATATTAGTATTATTGCTGTTTTATTCTAATTATTAAACTGTTCTTATCTCAACCCACGAGTTTTCTTACTTTGGCCCTTCCGATTCTCTCCCCCATCCCACAAGGGTGGGGGAGTGAGCGAGCGGCTGTGTGGTGCTTAGTTGCTGACCGGGGCTAAACCACAACACTATGAACTCAGTCTGGATCATATAACAGGGTCATGCTGCCTTCAGTTCCATATAGATTCCGGAGGAATCAGTTTCTTCATCTTCTTGGGAAGTTCATACAGGAAGTTGGCCTGAAATTTCAGGCAGGCTATATTGGTTAAAAAGCCAGTCCATTCTTTTGAACATAAGAGTTTGTACAGATATAACCTATGGTTATATGGTCTCAGAGAACATATTCTTGCTTAGCTTCTTTCCATATGAAATGTTCTAATCTGATATTTCTTTTCTCTACAGAAGTAAAAAGGATTAATCTGTAATTGCCTTGATGGAGACATTTAAAATTTAATAACTACAACCTTAACATGAGTTGAACAATCTACTGTCTTTCAACTATGATATTGACATTCATACGTAGGTTCTCCTAGTCTTTGCTTGCTATTTTTTAGAATTTATAGATACATTATTTTATTCTCAGCATAGGTATCCTATATTTTACCAGTTAATGAAACAGAAAGATACTAATATTTCTTATTGCAGTTCTTGATAGTCAGTAATTTAATGTAAAGGTCAAAAATACAAAACTGTATATGTTATAAGAGTCCATGTCAGACACTCACACACATTCAAGCTCTAAATAAAATTACAGCTAATTTATTACACTGCATATAATTCATCTCTCAGTTAAAACAAATAGGGAAGAAGAATTCAACAAAATTTGGCATTATCTTTACCTTTTATTAGGTGATATTTTAAATTATTTTATTATGTCTTGACAGCTGGTAAGTTGCCTTAAAAAATAATAAAAAAACCACTAAGGTATAACCCTAAGCCAATTGCATCAAACATATAAAACTTTTTTCTTTTCTTTTTGTAATTCATCAGCATAAACTAATATCAAATGTCATCAAAAATATACATACACAACTGACTTCACAATATCTGAGTAGTTCATTCACTTCAGCCTCAGTAATCCATATTTTTTAAAATTTTCTTTTTCACAGCATATCTGTTTAGACTTTGAATACCTCAGAATTGCAGTTCTCCATATCCTTAATACTGTGAGTACATTTGCTTTGATGTCCCTAGAGTCCAAAATGTATTTGTCGACGACTCCAGCAATTTGGCACTGCCAGAATAGTAATTTCAGGAGCTTTTGGCCACTGTGTAGGTTGAACTGGAAGGGCAGAAGAGCGTGTTGTGGAGTATGAAGTGGGGTCTTTCACTGGCTGACAAATCCCCTGACAAGAGACAGTCCCAGGCTCAGTGTCATTGGCAGCTCCTGCAGCTTTTGGACCTGAACAGCTGTCCATTGCAGCTGAGCTGAAAAGGGTCCTCTAATTACCGCAACATTAACAATCAACTGGTTCTGGCCAGAAGGGACCACAACTGAGAACTACCTTTGTAAGCTACTTAAAATTTCTCATAGACCACATGCAATCTGCAGTCTGCCCTTTGTGACATTAGACAGTCTACTAGCAATAAAAATAGTGGTATTACTGCTAGGTAATTAAATTATGCTAGAGAAATACAGTAAAAAAGTTTTTTTAAGGCTGTTCGTTATGAAGCAAAGGGCATTTTTATCTAAGAAAACACTGAAATACTGGAGGCAATTTAGCTTAATTCTTGAAGTGGAATGTTTGCTTAAGTGCTATTTTGAACCAGGATGGTAATGATTGTTTAGAGGTGTTTAACAGATTGCAATCTTTGGAGAGAGAGGAGGAAGGAAAATAAAACCTGACACACACCCCTGTACAATCTGGACGAGTGGCAACCTAGGTCATAATTAGTAAGGCTTGATAAGGATGAAGAAGGTAAGACAAAGATATGCAGAGCTTTACAAGGTTACATGGAATATCTGTCTGACAACTTGAATATTTGCCCTTCTGTCCATTCCAAACTGAGATTTTTCCCTGAAAAAACCCTTACATATAATATTTATGGTAAGGTAAATGTAGAGCTAGCATATGTCACAAAAACTTAAAAATAGTAAATAGAATGTACATAATAAATAAAATAAGCAACCATATTAATTTAAATATTAACAATTATTTATATCCCTGACACTTGTAATAATACTTAGTATCACGAATCAAGATTAAAACATGTCCATTGAGTTTATATAATGTTCCACTGAAAAAATTAACAAAGGTACAAATTCAGATTTTTTTTCCTCTCTCTCTCTCTAATTACAAAACACTTTGCCATAGATCATGAAAAATAGTGTATTTTGTGAAGCATTTTTATTTTTTCAATAAAGAAATTAATTGTCTGAGTTTAATGTGACTTTTCATGAGATATTACCTGAGTAGACTGTGGAATTTCCATCCTCAGAGGTTTTCAAGATTTGGCTGAACAAAACCACAGTTGATATGAGCTATTGCCAGCAACATTCCCATTTAAAGGGAGGTGGGACTGCATGACTTCCAGAGATTCCCATATTCAATGTCATTAATTACTCAACAAGAGTAAGAAAAATATTTGAGAAATACGTGCAACATATAATAAGGCAATAGTGACTGAAGTCTTTACAAAATAGAAAACCAAACATGAACAGTACTTAATTTACCATAAGGAACTCCAGAAACTTTCTTTGTTTATAAGTAGATTTTAGACCTGATATGTTTAGAAGAGAGTACTACTTAAGGCTTGCCCCAACTTTTCAGGAACTTAGAAAATGTTCCAGAAAAAAAGTTCCAGACTGCCAAAAGGCTGTCTTTTTCAAAATAAAGAAACACATAAAAAGGATTAACTGAAGTTAATAGAAATATCTCTTGATTTACATCAACTTAAGATACCAGGCTTGTAAAATACTCTGGTGGCTGGCCAGGGTAAGGGTCTATTTTCGTTTCGTAATTCTCCATCCTGGTTTGTTTGTTTGTTTTTTTTCTTAGACTGTCTCTACCATTTTAGGAAAATGAGTAAATATCCATACATATCAGTTTTCACCTTTACAAAAGAAGTACAGTAATTTTTTTTTCACTCGAGTTGTCGTCAGGATTAATTAGTGTAGCATCCAGGTCTAAAACTACTTTGTTGTTTTAAGTCAGCATTGAGTAAAATACCGTAGCTGTCCCATTAACTTCAGTTGCATTTTTGCCTGAATACATAATGCAATATTAGTTTATTATCATCAGACAAGATGTTCTGCTATATTTTGATTCTCCTGTTAGAGGGAGGCTGCATTTTCTTTTTGGTTTGAATTGATGTAGTTGTGTGGCTTTTTAAAAGCTGAAAAAAATGAATAAATGAAAACTGAGAAACTGTCAAAATCTCTTTACACAATGTTAATGGCATCCAGAGCTGGTACTGTTGAATAATCAGAAGTATGGTAAATATAACATTCCCTATGCATATGCTGCAGAAAATACAATTTTCAAGACCTTGTTCCAGTTTAAGTGGAATAGCATACTTTTGGCTTGATATCAGCTAAACTTCAGGTTAATCACACTTTTAGCTATCATAGAGTAATGGCAGGCAGAAGCTGAAGTAAGACTTTGCATTTAATGGATGAAATTCTATTTGCTACAAACTGATAGCGAGTTTGGCAGCTGAATGATGTATTTCCGGAAATAGGAAGATGTCCTAGAAGTAACTCATGGCTGTTTCCAAAGATTTATTAAAACTAAGTTGACACTTGCATCACTGATAGAGGTAATTTTGGAGCTCTTGAAATTCTACTGACCCTAAGATAATGAAACTACCACCTTCCGCACATTTGTATTCTGTATCATGTAGCATGGGCTCATGGTTTGGAATGTGAAACGCTATCATTATGTGCTGAAGGAATTCACACTAGTAACCGAGGGCAAATGCATAGTCTTGAAGATATTTCAAGAAAAGGTAGATACAATACTCAGAACCAAATGAGGGCTCTGTGCATAAACAACGATAACAGGTTATTTGGATGGTTAATAAAACTTAGGGTTCTGTAGGATGAGTGCAGCCTTGTAACTAAACCATTTTTTTAAGGATATTTTTTTATCCTGTATCACAGCAAGAATTTATATTATGCCCTAAAACAAATTAAATCCAGTGCATATGAAAAGTACCATGAAATGTGCTTAGAAAAGTCTTGCTGAGGCAGAGATATGTGCATATTTATGACACAGACAGCCATGGGCTGTACAAATGAAAGCTTTGCTTATAATCCAAATAATGTTTTTAACAGTATTTCCAGATAAGAAGGATGTGTGTTAAACTCCAATCAAAAGTATCAAATCTTTAGGCTCATTCAAAATGCGGATTGTCCATATGAAATGGGATGATTGCTTTATACTAAAACGCAGCAGAAATATTAATGAAAATCAAGTGGAATGACTGGAACATTTCACTGCTTTCATCAACTTTGTCAGAAAAAAAAAGCAAAAAACCTACTTCCTCCCCATGATGTAATAATCACAGGCACTTGCAAGGTGTTTGAAACTTCACAGAGATTAGAGGAACAAAGCTAATCCAGTAAATGGTCCTGAGGAGACAGATCACCACTGGATAAACAGGAAACTGGTAATCAGAAAAAAAGAAATATTTTTAAAACTTGTTGCTGTGAATTTGGAGTTAACACAGAGGACTGGAACCTTTCATTTACAAACTGTGCCTTTGATTCAGCTGTGGATCACGTCAGGAAGGAGACAAGCAATTCTGTCTTCCTCAAAGATGCTGAGTAGTAGGGGCAAAGTAAGGGAAAGAGTAATATTTTGAGGAAACTAATTTTGAGGCTGTACTTATACAACATTTTAAGTCTGGAAGGTTAGTGTCTTTCTGGGACACAGTTTCAGCTGATTATTCTTTATGCAATTAGTCACATAGGTTTTGGTTTGCCCCAAAACATATTAGATGGCTTTGGTGCTGAAGATTTTTACTGAAACAAATTTCTTTCCAGTTCTGCTACTACGCTTGTCTCAAAGTGCCACTTGGCTGACAAGTTTGTCCTGACTTCATTAAGGACCAAAATGATGAGACCCTGGTGTTTTAAACATCAAGGAGCCTTTATTAGGGTCTGTGCTACACCTGGAAGCTACAGTCAGCTTTCATTCAGAAGAATGGAGGAAGGACAAGACATCCACCTCCAATGATAGCTTTTTGGCTGCAGCTCTTGCATAGGATGGACATTTGGTCTTGGGTCTATGTTCCTCAACAGGGTGTCATAGCATCTCCCATACTTCAGAACAACATTCAATTTATTAAGCAAATGAGGGAAAAGATGGGGCATCCATTCTTCTAGGTCTCTATAGTAAATACTTTTCTTTTTGAAGCCATGCCATGAATCTGAATTCTCTGAATCTAATAATTCATTTCTCAAGTTAAGTACAGAAGCCCACATGTGTATAGTGTTCACATGTTCTCAGTTAACTGTGGTGTCCTAGGATTATTTTGATATTATTATAGCTTCAGAACACTGAAAAGAAAAAAATTATGGTTGGCTTTCTTTACATCACATTTTTAGCATAGACTTTGCACAAACCTGCTCTATTAGAGGTAATCACAAGGAAATTTTTCATTCCCTTTCTACTCCTTTATGATCTATAAAGTACACCATGATGTTTTTCCCAGTTTTATTTTTAATTTTATGAATCATGACAAAGTGAAAAATTTTCACTGAAATCAGGTTCATTTCAGTGTAGCCTAAGCTGTTTACATATCAGTTTAATATATTCCTAAAAATGTCTGTAAGAATGTCTATAATGGGAGATACCTAGTTTAATTTTAAAAAATCATACCATTTAAATCACGCAACTTGAAGTAGTTTAGAAACAGATTCAGCTAAATAGATGTAACCCCTTTTAGGGCACTTTTATGTCAGACCCATCAGTTAATTCACTCCAACCAGAAAACATGCTAATCTTCCACAGTTTGCAAGAGATCTGCCTGCAAATACCAGGCTGAAACACATATGACTTACCACAGTAGAATAACCCTAGATATTGAGTAAAAGCTAGAACAATAGCTGCATCTAACTTACAAAATATATTGCTTTTTTTTCCTACAGGATTTCACACAGTGGTAACTACGCTTGTGTAAAGAACACACCTGTCACTAGTGAAAGCAGAACCCAGTTTAAAGGAGTCCTATTTTCTTTAATGGATATAGCATTGAAGAAATCTATTGTGCCTCCTGCTTCTATTAAAGGAACAATTGTCTTATCTCTTTCCAAGCCTCATTGAGGTACTATAGCTAAATAACTATTAGTTGCACATTAAAAAAAAACCAACCAACCAACCAACCAAAAAACCAAACATACAAACCCCAAAAACTTTTCAAGGTGCCATACTTCAGGGTTGGGTTTTTTTGGTAGAATAATTGAGGTTAGAAGGGAAATGGTCCAAATCCCAGCTCAAAACAGGGCCAGTCTCCAATTTAGATCTAATTTAGATTTAGATGGTAATACATTATTACACTACTTGATGATTTCGAGCTGCCTAACTTCATATGACCATTTAATGAGTATGCATTTATGCTGATTTTCATTGGTGCTTGGTCTGGGAAAATTACAAATTTGTAAATAGCAAATTTTGAAGAGAAGAACTACTGAGATGCTTGGAAGTATTTTCTCCAGTTTTGGGGTTTTTTTTTCCTCCACATTAGTGAAGAAGTGTAATCTGGCCTACTCACAACATCCCCTGCCATTTTCTTTCAGACTACATTATTATCATTTTTTTACAATATATTGTACTCAAGAAAAACAAAGAGAAAAGTGCAAAACCAATTTCTCTTTCTCCTTCTGCTCTGGAAGGCAGAATTATCTGCTAAAATGCATTAATTTTCACATAACCTCAATATGTTTACTAAAATTCATTTTAAATTGATATTAAAGCTATGAATGCTTTAAAATTGCTGCCTAACAAATTATTCATGGTCATATTCCAAATGGCTCACTTCTGCATTTACTCTCAGGGAAGCTTAGCTAGAGCAAAATTCACAGCTTATGACAAATAGGTTTCACCTTACTCACAGCATCCTTTAGAAAGAATTCAGGTCATCCATGACAGGTGATTTGTGAGTGTGGATCTATATGATGCACAACAGTATTATGATAAACATCAACAGATAATGTCAGTCACACACTCTAAGAGTCCATAAAAACAGTCATATAATTGAGTTAATGTGTGTATTTAAATGGAGTTGCTATAATCAAAATATTAACCTCAGAGGGGATAATTTAGCTCTGAGCTTCCAGGCAAGCTGCAAGCTCTTCAGGTCTTCACATTAAAATGCCATACTAAATTTGAGTTTGTTTGTTTGTTTTGGTTTGGTTTGGTTTTTTTTTTTTCCAGGGATAGGTTTTCTCCTCATGAAAGAATGTAGAAGACAGAAAAGTTATTTACAGACTATACCAATAATAGCATATTTTATCAATGGATGAGCGTTCAGCTACTTCTTTACTGGCAAAGTGTTTATTTCTTTTAATAAAGAACCTCAGTTCATTTCTAGTAGTGAATGGGCAAAGCTCTACTAGAATGGAATTGAAGGAAATAGACCAATTTCATCAGTTAAACATCAGATCAGATCACCTTTATAAAAAATACAAAACAGCAAAGATAAAAATCACAAATTAAAAATCTATTTTTGAATAGACTTGGGCCAGAATTTCTGATTCCTTACCATGTCTATGAAAGCAAATGAGAAAGGATTTTTTTTTACACTCACTTTGCACTTGTTTATCTGGTTACCAAAGGAGCAATATATCTCTTGTAAGTTAATCATGAACTGTTATTCCCAAAATAAATTGTTTGAGACAGACACAAATAAATGCACTTTCTCGAAGTCCAAATCAGTATGGAAAGATTGTTAAACCCATCTATATAAAATCCAGTGTTTCATATGTTGCTATACATGCTAAAAAGTCTGAAATACACTGGCAAAGACCTAATTTTGCCATCTTTTGAATGAGCAGAAAATATTGTTGAGAGAACAAAAAAAAGAATAACTTATTCGTGAGGAGTTAGAGGAGAAAAAACATTGATCACACACTTGTTAAAAAATTGGTCCTTTCTGTAATAAAATAACTTTCCTCCTGCTAATATATTTCTTTGTTACAAAGGTCATTGTTTGTTTGAATAAGGGGAAATAAGCTGTGAGAAACAGTTTATATAATGCAAATGAGAGAATTTTGGCAGAGGCATGCATGTTAATAAGCAAAGTACAATTCTGACTACATAGCTGTTTGTTGAAAAGTTTTCTAAATCCATGACCATCATGTGGATAAGGGTAAGGGAGACTGGTTATATACTAGAACACTCCCAAAATGTATCTACTTGATAATGCCTATTTTTACAGATTTTCTTTTTTTTTTAGCTCACTGAAAACTGCTTTCACAGCAACATAGGAGACATTTCCTTTGTTTCACAAAGGGAAAAACTTCTAAAGGGCAACCAACAGACCTAGCTGAGGATAGAACCAAGGTCCAGGGTGACCAGTAGACTTCCCCACTGATTATACATCAGCACAGTTTGCAAACCTAGTTATTAGTATTTCTTCTTTGAGTAGCTTTTCCCCCACCTTAGACATACAGCCCAAAAAGCAAACCTACAGCACTTTAACTAATGAAATGCTTAACTTCACACTAAGTGTATAAGTAAGATTTTCATAGGTCGAGATCAACGTCTTTGCTTTTGCTTAGTGATATCAACAAGCTATACTAGCAGAAAAACTAAGGTGTCTGTGGTGAATAATCCTTTTAGGTTGCAAACCAAACATTCAGTGAGAAATAGTGGTATTAAAAAAAAACCCAGAACAACCCAACAATTTTTTCTTCAGATAGTGAATGACATTTTCATTTCATCTGCTGTTCCACCTGTGTAAATCAGTGGCATAAAAGTGCTGTAACACCATGGCCCTATGGATTTCATACCTCGATTGCTTTATATCTTCTGCAGTCTTAAACAATCTGAAGAAAAATTGGAGGTAAGACATTGTCTTCTGATTTGATACATTTACAGTCACTTTATATTAGCATTTAAGTTTTTATTAGCACTCAAATACATATCTTTCTTAGACATTTATACACCTTCAACTATGCTAGCAGCTATGAATAACCCCTTTTAACACAGTTGTCCTCACAATGCTCCTTTAGGGTTGGAAACTGTTATCACTCACACTTTTGAATGGACCCACAAAGTCTGTGATATGAGATTTGGCTGCATTTCTAAATTCATCATTCCTGGTGAGTACCTAGCCATAACCCAACCACATTTCTGAGTAAGATCTAGGCATTGGTACTATGAATCTGACTTTTTCCTGGCAGGTTTAAGAAAGAATCACAGTCTTTTCCATAACCTTTTAATGAAAGTTCTGTCCTGGGAGATGTGAAGTAGAAAAAAGTCAAGCCAAAGAGAACCTGCAACTTAGGTGACCATCTGTCACCACCATATTTTTGTACAAAAGATTAATGTGAGCAAAAAAAGATGAGAACACAACCACATTGTTTTCAGCAGTAGTGAACCAATCTCTGCTTCTTGAATTGAAAAAGTGCTGTTAAGTCATTAAAATCTTTACATTTGCTTTACAAGCAGTTTTACTTTAAATTGTTTAAGGTTATACAAGTGGATGGCAACACATATGACTAGCCTGTTGAATCAAGAGTCTTGATCAGTACACATTTCCCTTACTAGGCATTAGTTTTGGTAAAGTCAATACACTTAATTATATGCTATACTCTAAGTTTTAATAATTATCTTGCTGAATCAGGAACTTAATGCCTGAAGACACAGTGAGTCTATACAGTGCAAAAACCCTCAGACAGTGTAAACTATGTGCATTATATGAGCATGAGCATATGTTTGGCTTTTAATTTTTAACACGCTTCACAGCAAGGATACCAGCACATTATTTCTTCAAAAGTAGGAAACTTACAGGAAAGAAAAGCTACAGTATGAAAACACATTTTGTTTTTCTCTAGTAGTGGGTTCCCACTGCTCAGTAAATCAAGATACTGATAGGAAGTAGCAGGCAACAGAAATTACATCCAGCAAAGACAATGTGTGCTTGATAAGTGAGGGGAAATTGCACTTTAAGTTTTAATTATAGTAACACAAGCAAATTTTCTTAAGAAAATGATAAGCATGGGTCTTTGGTGAAGATCTCCTTACACTGAAAATTATATATTTATTTTGTAATCTTTGTTGCTGTAGTAGAAATGCACGAGTTAGAGATGGTTGGAGGAATAACAAGAAACGGTAGAAGTAAATATATAGAAATATGCATTATTTCTTGGATGTCTCCATCAACACGGTGAGATGAACTGAGAGGAAGGAATGGATAATTAAGTAATTGGCAAATGACTACAGAGGAAACAAGGGAGTGAAAGAAAAACAGAGAGACCTGAACAGTTAATGCCTGATCTTGTTTGTTAATCATTATCCAGATATTAGTTGCATTCAGTGGAATTTTTCACAAAGTTATATACAGAGGTACTACCATGCTCATAGTTGTCTGAGTAACATATATAGACTCCAAAAGCAGTGTAAGTAATGAAGATGTCAGGGGCAGCCTAAACTCTCTCACTTAAAAAGAGGCATCTAGTGCCACTTCACATTTGCTAGAGTAACTCTTACAGCCTCCAGCTGCTCCTCCAGAAAGGAGCAGATATCTTTGATGGTCTTCTGTCATGTCTGCCATCCTTCTGCCAATGTATTGGGCAGTTTCATGGCCCTCCTCTGGACCCGCTTTAACAGGTCCATGTCTCTCTTGTGCTGGGGACTCAGAGCTGGATGCTGTATTCCAGGTGGGGTCTCACCAGCGCAGAGTACAGGGGGAGAATCACCTCCCTTGACCTGCTGGCCACACTTCTTTTTATGCAACCCAAGATACAGTCCCAGTTTATAGGGGCAGGTCTGTAGAGTGAAACAGTGGGTGGTGAGCACATATTTCAGAGTTTTATAATCCGATCTGATGACAAAATTCACATATGTGGCTAGAAAGCATTAAATACACTTACTGAAGGCATATTCTGATTAAATTTAATCCAAAAGGAAGCAGGTTCATGTACTCTAGGACAGCTTCATAATACAAACCCAAACACAGCAGGTGGGCACAACTAGGAGACACATTCCAAAGGTGCATTAGTGACCCAAGCTAAGACTTTAATGTAGATTCACCCTAAAATGAACAGAAATGGAAAAAAGGACTTATGAGAGATGCCGATAGGCCACTTCCTGAAATGGCAGCTGAAGCACAGCTGGGATAGGCTGGGATATCTCAGAGGGCGTTAGATGCTGTGGCTGGGCATTCTCCAGATTCATGTGCAGATTTTAGACACTTTAGGTGTCTCAATATTGATGTCTATTTGTCAGCTATAGCCTTTAAACTTCTACTATAGACAGTAGAGATCTAATGATTACTGTTAATACAGACTGCTGAGCTACTCAGCCCACCCCAACATAGTCACTTAGATTTAGTCAGATCTTCAGCTCTCCAGACATCACTGGCTATTGAAAGAAGCCTCAGTTCATTTGTCCAGGTAAAGGTCTCTGGTACTATTTTAAATGTGCAGCCTCCAACATCTGATCTAGGAGAACATGGGTCTCCAGTGGATCCTGATAGTTGGTTAGGTGCGTATGTTACGCACACCACATCCCTCCTGACATGGATGAAAGTGTCTGAACAATTACACAGCAGTATAGAGACAGCAACTGTCATTAAACTGATTTCTTTAAGAAATGTTTGTTTAAGTCACTTCAAAATTCCAAGTATCTTCTCAAGTCTGAAAAGGCAGCACTTAAGAGCTAAGCTCCTTAGAAATCACTTCATCCTGACTGCAAAGGTACATTTCATTATGCAGTAGAAAAATGCTGTAATGCTTGGTGTAAGAATAACATACACAAAAGCTTAGTCTCACTATGGAAATGATAAATCATGCTGGTACTTTCATGCCCTCAGTCCAGCTAATTTTGGAAGCATTCCAAGTCACAATATGCATATGTAAGACCATTTTTTTCCAGTGCTCATGGGAGATATACATAACACACTCTGGCTCATATATTAACATAATAATAACACATAGATGACTTCAGAAAGTTAACCTTTGGGTAATAAAGGGTTACTTTCTTACAGAGACTAGGTATTGAATAACAAAGTTGGATGAGCTCAAAAGCATATGAGACATGGTGCCTTCTTGAAACCAAATGACTGGCATCTTGTAATTTCTATAGTAGATTATAAAACAGATTGGTGAAGATATATTGAGTGTTTCAATGTGATATTTCCTATTTTTCTCCTTTTTCAGCAATGACCATATCCTGAGGATTCCCTCCCTCCTCTAAGCTGGCATGCCTTTTTTAACCAAACTTTTTAAGAGTCTGTATCTTACAGCTTCTTTACCTGGTGTTTCCTTCTGGTTTTGAGCAATCCAACTATATATTTGTCTAGAACCAGGTAACAAAATTTGAGTGTTCTTCAGCTTTTCAGGCTTTCCCCTAGCTTTCTTTTCTTTTTGTGGCTTCTGTTTTTCAGGTGTCTCCTCTCCTGCTTGTCAGTCTTTAGTCTTCTGTCATGGTTTCACTGGTTACTTCTCACCAGACTTTGTACCCTTCTCCCTATACAGTTCAATTTTCCTTTCTAAAGAGTTATAATCTCTTTCTGCTCCACATCAAACAACTTCCTAGCTAGCTACTTTAAAATTACAAAATTTCTTTCCCTGCTGCAATCTCTATACCTTACTGTAGGCCTCATTTCCTTCTAATCAGGGACATCTATCCATGTCTTTCTTCCTTTCAAACCCATACCTATTCCTTCAGGCATCAAGCCTTACTCATTGACATAATGGAGTTGTCTTTCTCTGTCAGTCCATTCTCAGATGACAGGCTCAGTTTCCTTTTCTCTTCTCTACCAGGAGCTAATCTTTTTTATTTCCTTTATGCCAGCCTTAACTTCAGAGTTCTACTTACTATTGCCAATATTTTTGTTAGTTGCCAAATATATATGAATTCCCTCAGAAACATGATAACTTGTCCCTTCTCTTTCTCTCTTTCTCTCTATCTGAAGGTCATAACTTTCTAATCTCCCCATTCTATTAGCAATAGCAGGTTTTTTAAATCTGTTTCTTTTGGACTTTTGATCCAAGTGGTTCAAATCACTTCCAGCAGGAGTAAGGAAAATTATTTATTTTTTCTAATCTGTTTTCTCTAGTTCCTTATAAGACTTTATTTATGACATATTCTACCATATGTCTCTTCTATGCCAGCCACTTGCTCGTCTATAGTGTTTTCTATAGGAAATGAGTATCTTAAGAATCAAATTATTGAAAAGCTGCCAATTTCAGTTCAAGTAACTTAATAGTGATGACAGCAATGCAGATAGTTTATATATCTCCTTTCATCTGAAGGAGATCCAAAGTGTGTTGAAACCACGTGTATCATATCACATCTAGCTGCACAAGAAATTGATTATCTTTAGTTTTTTAATAAACTGAGCATATAAGGTATTTCCTTAGCTTTGTGAAGTCACAAGAAAACCACTAAATCAGCTTTAGTGGGCTTTGGGTCTTGTCCATCATGGAAAACGTTTTCCTACATACTCACTTGAATTCTGATATAGACTGTGATACAGACTCCTGTTACCAGTATTTTTGTTAGCTGCCAAATACACGTGCATTGTCTCATAAACTCACCTATGTACCCATCTCTGTTCTTTTTCTCTGACTTCACAATCACCACTTTGCAACCTGGAAAAGGTTATATCAAATGTTGAGCTCACTTTTTAGGAGCAGTAGGGTACAAATAAGCATTCTCAAAAGAGATGTTTTCCTGTCAAACTATAAAAGAGCAAGTTCTACATTTCTTCATTAAGCAAACGCACACCAAAGTATTACTTCCTTCAGTCAGGAAACATAAAGAGTCATCTAATCAATAGTTTCCAAGAAATGTAATTTTGAATATCATGGAAATAAATGGGCAGAAAGTTGCAAAAATAATCTGTGAATAGAGTAGTGTCCAATTTTAACAAGAGAAGTAAAAGGATTGGTTTCATCTAATGAAAAATACATGTCTGTGATATTGATATTTTTCAGTCCTTCTCCTAGCCCAATCAAATTTTTCTGTATTTTTCCCCTCATCTCAATTTAATTATTCTGAAAAAATTGGTTAATATATTTTTCTTTCCTGCTTCTCCCTCTTTTTCTCTGTATTTCTGCAGGGTTGTCTGAAGAATTTGTTACTATAGATTCACAGTTCAGTGTGCCATATTGTTACTTCAGTAATACCTTTTTAAGCATGTCCCTGGCATGCTCTCATTGATGCCTATTGGGTTTTTTGTGTGATTATGAACAGTCATCTCAAAGCTAAAGGTACCTCAACAAAAGTGCTGATGAGTTACCAGAACCTTCTTTCATTCTGATCCTGTTTTCAGTTCTACGTCTGCTGCCAGCAGTTCTCCTGACTTACAGCTTCTTCTTGTCCTCTGTTATCTTCCTATATGAGGCCTTCCAGTGGGGAGCTAGCAAGCTGCTTTTTTCCAATTAGACCTGGCTGGAATATATTGAGAGCATTTCATTTCAGACCAGTCATGATGTTTGCCAAGATGTGTAAGTTTTTATAATACATACAAAATTGTCTTTTTTAAATATATAAAACCCAAATTGTGTTATGTAAAATTAACAGGAGAAGATGAAACTGGTAGAGGAAGCTAAATATTTGTTCCACAAAAAATGGATTAGAAGATTGTAAGCATCCTACTCCTAAAGTTTTTTAGCCTTCCAAACACTTATACTAAACCATTTTGGGAAGAAGTGAAGGCATATAGCTTCTTGCCTCTGTCTTTTGGAAAGGTGACCACCTAAGTAGTTTTATCTCTTACATATGAAAGAGGGTTTTTTTTCCCCCCACTTTTTTTTAACTGGCTTTTAAAACTTTTCAATATTTATTCTTGTCAGTGATTTTTTTCTCACCCTTTATCTGTTTCTGTCTTTCCATTTTACCATTTCAAGACAGAGAATATACAGCATAAAGGACAATATTTTGGAAATAAATGACTTGGGAAATGGGTAATTGGGAAAACTAAATAGCTCATGGTGATGAGCTCTTACTTTAATATGACATCTGGATAAGCAGCTGTGATCCTTGGATGCATAAGCAAAGAAATACTGAACAGAAGTAGAAAACTGTTCTACAGCACTAGAAAAGCTATTACTAGAATATTATATGTGATTCTAGTGTCCACATTAAAAAAAAAAAAGTAGAAAGTGAAAATTAGGGCTTAGAAAAAAATATTTGAGATCAGAAAAATATGTTTTCAATCCTTATTAAAGGAGTTCAATTCAGTTAAATTACCTGAAAAAGGCAGATTTGATTACTGCCAGCAAAATGGTGACATGACTGTAGTATGTGCTGACAACCTACTGGGACACAAAGAGGTTCTGAGGGAGGGGTGTGGGGCAAATGTTGATGTTACAATTCTCTCCATATTAGGATATTTTACAGTATAATGATTTAGGGTCATCTTAAAAGAAGGAGCCTGCAGCAAACCATTTTACAGCATTGGTAACAATATTGGTTAAGGTATGACGGCACAGATGTTAGCATGTGCTAGCAAGCAGAGAAAAACCCCTCAGGGATCTTGGTTGTTATGCGTAGCTACATCAAAGAAGATGTCTTATAGTAAAGACATGATGTAGAAGGCAAGAAGTATAACAAGATCTAGTGACTGAAAGTAGGAGTCACTATGTAACCAATAAAAAGGCAAATAGCTACTAAAATATTTTACATTGGGATTTGATGGACTATTGATTTGCTCGATAACTTGATGACTTGGCTTTAACGTTGTTTTAAAGGGTGTTCTCTAAATCAGCCATGACATATTGATTTAATATAAGCATCATCAATGAAATTTTATGGCCAGGATACATGTTAGTTACACACAGATGTGTGTAAGGGCCTCTTTCATTATCTGAGTCTATGAAAAGGAAAAAGAAAACCTGGTACAGACCAGCAGAACAACAGAAAATTTATTTTTCATAGAAAGAATGTTTTTAAAATTTCCTGAAAATTTACTGACACTTTACTACTAGTAGTAAGGTGGCTTCAGAGAGTGGTCTATTTTACCCTTCATCCAATCTGAGAACCAATGCACTGAGTAATGGGATAACAGAAGTTCCCCTGGCCATGCTGAAGGTAGTATTTACAGAGTCGCTGGAAACCCTTCCATTCCTGCAGCCTGCTAATATTTCTTCCAGCTTCAAGAGGCTCTCGTTGTCTGAGGTTCTTCAGCTCTGAGGCACCGTTGAAATGATTTGCTCAGACTCCCTTCTGACCAGTTCTTGAGCAGTAGTGATCAATCACAATTGAGTTCCTGGTACCATGTCACAAGAAACTGATTAAACTCTCCCTGAAGAAATCACAGCTGTTATTTGGCCTAATGTTATCATCCAGGACTTCAAATTGCCAAGGGGATTATATCTATCTTTCAGAGAAAACATTTTAATTTGAAAGCTCAACAAAAGAAATTGTCCAAATTATGTATAGTGATCTTTGTACATAGCTAAGAATCATACGTTGTTTTTCAGAATTGTAGCGTAAGAAAAAACTCTCCTTCGTTATGATACTGACATGTAAGATGTTTCTGTGCCTTTTAATGTTCTAACTGCTTATAAACAAATAATCCTTGTTTTGCAAGTATCAAGCACAAAGATATCATTGGCTTCTTCAGAGAGTCCAGAGCTACTCACTGAGCAGCTGAAACAACCCACTGCTATGATGACTCAAGTTGATAACAGACATCCTAGCCTGGAGAAATCCCACTGATTGCTAAGGGAGAAACTGTTAAGTAAATTACCATTGTATAATCTATGTTCTAAAAATTCAGACTTTACCTCATCTATAAATTCAAAATACTTTATTACAGGAAGTAATGACCAAATTTAAGCCCAAGAATGTTTTACACAGAAGCATTGAAAATCACACTGATACATACGCATAGAGATTACATGCACTGTAACTACTTCCTTTAAGTGTCTCATGAAATTAACTATGTTGATTTATACTGAGTTCAGATTTCATAATGCTGCTCTGTTGCTCAAAATAAAATTGAATGGATCAAGCAAGGAAAATTCCCGTGATCTCCAACCACAAAAGAAGTAAATGCTACTAGATATCTTTATTTACAAAATACAAAACCAAAACCAAAAACAAGTCCACAAAAAACCAAACCAAACCAAAAAACCCAGAAGAGCACTGACATTGTGAAAAAAAAAAAAAAAAAAAAAAACAAAACCCTGTTTAGCTGACTCAATGCTCAGGGGATTATACTGAGATGAGCTCAGTTTACAGGAACAGATTTTAGATCTGACTGACCTGTGCTCCGATCATATCTCATAAAAAGAGGGAGAACAGGCCTCCAGCAACATCTAATAAATGTGTGTAATTTAGAGCATAATTTAACACATAATTTGAAGCAGCTTTTCCTTATATTCACAAGATGCTCTCATTTTGCTCAGGGCAAAGGAGCAATGGCAGGGAGTACACTGGTGCCATCTTTACATCATACATCATTACTTGCCCAGGAATGGATGCCTTGGCTCCCTTTTCCAGAGAGCTTGCCTTACCATTTTTATTCTCTAAGCAGTGTAACAGGCACAGAGGAAAGTGGGACAAGAGCTAGGCAAAACTTTGAGGCATATTGGAAAAATTCTGACAGGGATCTGCCTGCAAGCTCAGCAAAGCTGCAATTTCCCAAAACATCCACCCAACACACCCCCGATTATATAGAAACAGGTCAGATAAAAATTTGATAGATCAGGCTTGTAAACCTGATATTCAGGCTCATTGAAGCTATTAAAAAAATTAATTCAACAAGCCATGTAGCTACCCACAGGAGGAGAACATTTTCAGTTGAATTTTGTGGAGCTATTGAAACTTAAGTGTATTTTAAGCAGATGCAGAGGGGGTTCGACTTCAGCCTGATTTCTTCAGAGACCATGATTTCAGTTTCTTGACAGGTCAGATCCCAAACATGCCTAAAGATAAGTGAGAATAAGAATACCCTAAGAGCCCAAGCTCTCATTTCCTATCTCCTTTTCTCCCCGCATGCCCATCACACTGACCCTACCCACAGTGTTCAGAGGTGTAGGCCAGTGGCTCCTCATTTAGGCTAACTCTAAGCCAGGACTTTCAGATGTGAATGCAATACAAAATATAGAAACTGTGTGTCCTTTCTGCCAATGCTGAGGTCCAAACCAATTATATTTCTGTTGTTTACACTCAGAGCTTTGAAACAGATGGCTATTCCTTCTTCTATATGGCCACATCTTCAGCTTTGGCTATATTTGCTGATGCCTGCTCTGACACGTTTTAGGTTCACTGACCATCCAGAACAGGCAGAGGGGTACACTTGCACTGTTAATAAAAACAGTCCAGGGAGTGAACCTGAGCCATAGATCCTTACTTATCCACACTGCTGAATTGTTAGATTGCTCATTGTTTTGAATGTCTCTCCAAGACATATCTGCTTACAAAAGGGGGTAGGTTTTAGTAGCGTGGTTACCAAGAAATCTTCAGCCATATGGTGTGGTTTCTAATCCTCTTTTAATCAGCAATATAGACATGGCCACTGTACATCACGTTCCAGCCTAATCCCTGTGCATACTTTTTCTTTATGTTGAAACCATGGCACAGAAAAGTGATTCATATGCATGCACCATGCTGGTGTGGATTCAGTACATGCCCAGCACAGGCACAGAGACCTGGAAACTGGGATGTGCTCGTACGTTCTGCTGTATAGGCATCACTTTACTGAAGTAAGGTCTTTTAAAACGAAAAGTGAGTATTGATTTATTTGTCCAGCATAAAAAAAGGGAAACAATGTTTCTTACTCTAATCATCTTGAAAATTAGGGTGATCTTCATGAATCTCTTATTTAAAATGAGGCCAATCTAGTGTCTGCTGATGAAAGAAAAAGATGCAGAATTATCTTGTTCTCCATTTTCGTTCCAAATATGTTTCATTCTCCTCTACCTGTGCAGGAAAAGGATTTATTTTATTTTAGTGTTTTATGTTTCAAAAATGCATTAATATTAATATATGAAAAGGCATAAAAATGATACAAGGCATCAAGCCTACTTTTTGTTAGAAACAGGTTTTCTTTCTCCTTCTTCATTTTAGGGATAAGGATATAAGAAACAGACAATCCTTAAGTTCCCTTATGGCTGTAAGGATGGTTTTATAGTGTAATGTTTTGAGAGGTGCTGCAGAGAAAAACAGAAAAAAACATGAAACTACATGACTGGCATTCACAGCAATCAGAATATCCTATGATGTAACTTTACCTTTTTTCACAGGTTGTTTAGGGAATAGTGTGTGGGGATATGGGTGTACATTTTTGGTTTTCTTTCTTATCACCTCAGCTCCTGGAATCAAGTGATTATAGCAGATGCTAAATTTTAATTTCTGATTAAGCAAATTTGGAGCCTTCAAAGTTGAGGGAGAACTTAAAGACATGAATTACCAATTCCAATCAGTCAAAAAGCCATTCTAAAAGTTGTGATTTCCTCAGGTTGGAGTCAAAATTTCTGAATGTTTCTGTTGGAATACAGTACAATAAAATGACACTAACTTGGCCACGCTGCCATGTGAGAGTATTATACTGCAAAAGACTACAGATTGAATCACAGATTCTGTACGCTATAGAAATAATCAGAGAAAGGGGTTATGCTCACTGTGGAGTATATGCACATATTCCTAAATCAAACATGACATGTTATTCACAGTGATTTAGAACTCAGACCCTAGTAAGCAGAAGGGAAGAATAGCAACATTTGAGCAAAATTTGAAGTCTAAAAGTGACTGACATATTTATTACCTAGAATACTTTATCTCTGAAAGTTGTTCTCATAAGACATACTGAAGATATGTACTTTCCCCTTTTTTGTGCTATTAACTTATCTGCAAGAAACACAATCTTCTGTGTAACAAAACCAACCAGAAACAGTTTTAATTTTCAGATGAGCACCTGGGCTGGGCAGACGCTTCATCTTCACCACCAGTGGCCTACACATTGGTGTTCTACCTAAAAATCATCTCCACCTCCCCCTCCACTTTTCATATCATTCTACACTGCTGACTTTCCTCAGTTTTCAAATATGTTCTCCTCTTAAAAAAACAAACAAAATTCCCTAGGAACTGCAATAAGCCCTCACCAGTTTTCACTAACTACACACAGACACACAAGTGCACAAATCAAAGTGACTGTATTCATTATCTTGTTCATTCCACTCAGCTTTGAAATGCAAACACTTCTGGTATGGACTATGGCAGCTTTTCAACACCAACGCACCAACAGGAGTGTTACTTCTGTTACATAGTGTTATATCTTTCCTCTCCTGAAGAGGAATATAATTGCCAAGCAGAGGAAAAAAAAAAACAAAAAACAACAAACTTCCAAAGACTAAGGCAGACGGCACTTAGTAGGTAGAATGTACTTTCACTGAAATATGTAAAGGTAGCAAGAATAGCTTTTAAACTATTTGGAAAACTGTCATCAACTCTTTAGAGGATAAAAAGTTTATAAGACTATTTTTAGATCTGATTTAGAATAATTTGTTTCTATCAGAAGGCTTTTTCTACTCTAAACCACCCAATTAATGTGCATAAAATTTATTATTTGATCTGTTTTTCCTTCTAGCTTTCTCATCCAAAGTCTGACCAATCCAGATGGATTGCAGGAACCTTGTAAAGAACTTATTTTCAACAATGACAAAATTCGTTGGAGAGCTATTTTCTACTAATATTTCAGTTTTTGCAAGAATTCATGCTGAAATCCTTTTTAGTGGAATAAAGCTCAGGAAGAATGCAACTTGAAATCTGTAATTATATAAAAGAAGGAAAGAAGGAAAAAAAAATCCCCTTACTGATACTTAATTGCCTTAATGAAAATACACTTACACCTAATTAGCTACCTTTATTTCCATTTGCACCTGGATATGTTATAGAGAGATAGCACAATTCAACATAAAAAATCATTCTCATAACTAAAGATAGTAAGCAAAATTACATTCACACTTGAAACCTACTTTATGATGAATCACAATTAGGATATACAATAAGTGTTATTTCATTCTTTTTTCCCTTTTGAGTAATGTAATTGGTTAAAATGACCTTTAGTGAGAAGCTAAAGAATCTTATACTGCCTATTTCAAAGAAAGTATCTTTATTGTTAAATATCAACAGCAAAAGTATTGGTACTGCTCAACCTGAACATTCAAAGTAAAAGCATACAAAGGGACTTTCTGACAGTGTAGTTAATTATTGCTATTAGGTGCACTGCCAGGGACCGTGAAAGCCAAACCATGCGACTGCTAATGGAGTACTCAGGAACTCTGATCTTCATACAAGGCAAATCATGGTGCTGGTGACCTTCATCAGTGGATTATGACAGTGACACACTTGAATTGTTCCATGGTTACAACACATCTCTGTTAGATGACTGGTGTTTTGGTAGCCATATCTTTTGAGGGAAATGTATGACCTGTCACGACCTCAAGAAAAGAACATATACCAGAGGAAAAGGGCTTGTGGTGTGCTAATAAGAGAAGGTTATAACATTTTCAGAATGAAGGAGAAAGCAAATCAGGCTGAAACTAAGTCAGATAAACCTGTGTTTGCATGAGCATAGGTATATGTGTTATAAATTGTTATATCTACATGTGGACACAAAGGAAATATTCATTATATTTTAGCTGCATAGATCTATAAAGTTGGAATTTTAGTAAAGGTGAATGAAACAGCCAAATCTATTTCTAAATGACAAACAATTAAAATTGAATAAGGATGTAATTCTTGGCTGTGACTGATACCTTAGGCTGATGTTTTCAAAATGAAATTTAATTGGCAGGCATAAGACCCCTGTCAAAAATGTGCAGGTGTGACTGCTTTTTTACAAACCAGAGAAATAATCTTCATTTTATAATCCAAATAGACCACAGAGTTTTTGTTACTGCTCATGTGCTTTGTGCAAGCACAAACATAAGGTCAACAACCTATTATTTTGTTTGAAGAACACTTACAGCAAAGGTACCAGAACACAAATATACTTTTGAAATTGTAGCTAGCATAGATGCATTTGTTAGCTCTATTGCAGAGACAGAAGCATACAGAGTAGGAAAATCTACAAAATGTTTAAGACAGTGGCCTCAAACAGAAGATTTTCATTTAGTTATTACTGTTATAACAGTCTTTGTGAACATGCTTGCTTGGCTAAATGCCAAAAGAAACAGGTGTTATAATATCCTACTTTCAGGTAACAAATTTGGAATCTGAATATGAAACGTAAAAGTTTTGGTGATGAACAGGTAGGCATCAAGTTATACACTCCAGAATGCTCAGGGTTCAGATCTTAATTTCTGGTCTTTGAAGATACATGGTCTCTTATCAGGAGAGATATCTTATCAGGCTGGAGAGATATCTTATCAGGCTGGAGAGAACTGCTTATCCTGCTCAACCTTCTCAGATGTAAACCCTACACTTAAATCAGGTAGCTAAGACACAAAACCACTTTCTCCTGAAAGGCAAGACAGAAAAAGATACCGTTTCCTCCTCCAGTACATCCCATTTTACAGACTAGACAGATGATCTGAAAATTTGAATCTAGAAGACTTAAAAAACATATCTGTAAAATACCTTATGTAGGTATTTTAGTCTCATCAGATAACAATTTATTGGATACTCTTAGATAAGTGGCTCTCAATCTGTTTTATACTAAACTTATTCTGTTTTGCTTAAATAATTACCTACCAAATGGAATCGAGGTTTGAACTGTGTTCTCCAAATGCCAAATAATTTATGTGTCTGTTACTTAGCTCGGAAATGAATACATGTACTTTGTTATATTCCAGCAGTCTTTCATGTAATGCCTTTTCTAGTGGACATGCTCTCAGATTATCTAAGTGTTTCAACACTCCGAAGAGGGTAGACAGAGAGACATGCAACCTAAACACACTGAGTTTACCTCCTAAGCTAGTTAGACACCAAATAACACATAAATGTTGGAATTGGGCTTCTGAAGTACTCAAAGGTACAACTTCACTGAAAAGTACACAGTGCCCCTTTTTATCCAGAGTTCTAGTTCTTTTGTCCTCCACATTGGATATTATTTTCTGGATTTTCAAGTACAAGTGAATCAGCTAGTTCCCTTGGAAAATAAAATTGGAAGATCTCTAACGGCCTGTAGCCAGCAAAATGTTAAGACATGATTCAGTCAATACGTCTCAGCACAGAGATCAAGTTAGCTGTCTGGCATGCATTAGAAAGACATTATGGATGAAGTCAAAGTGAATCAACCTCTGTTCATCATTGCCACACCAAGGGAAAAAAAAAAAAAAAAAAGAAAAGATATTTCTGCCTCACATGGCATTAAAGAGGTTAGTGAGGGTAAGTATATTCCATCAAAATACACATAATTATATGTATTTAGCCTCAAGCAAAATGAGGGGTGCTAGTGGAATGACTGAAAGAAATTTAACTTTAAAATGAAGGATAAGGAAAGCATAGGTAACTGAGTTATATTTGTGGACCAATGCACACATACTCTGTGCACTATAACTGTAAGGGAATTACATATGAAGTTGAAGGAAGTAAACTCACAGTATTTGAAAGAATGAAAAAAATACTCACACATTTAGTAGTTCATAGAAATTGAACTCAAAACATTCATATTTTACAGGAATTTTCAGGAGCAATCACCTTCATCCAAATAGAATGATATTGGCGTCCATGCAGGGATCAAACATGTGCTAGGCATGCTAAATAAATCTGGCATCTAGCAGTGGAACATCCCATGGCTATAAGGGTTTGTAACAACAGGTCCTTCAGAAAGATTGGGGTGGGGGTGTTACAGTCCACTCCTTATGTGAAATCTGCAGCCCAAAGATAATCCTCTAACTTCATTAGGGCCTCCAGGGGAGCACACATGGCAGATGGAAATTTCAGTTTTGAATTCATTACTTAAATTCAACAAAATGCTTAAAGAAGATGTAAGACTCTGCTTAAATTCTTAGCTAAATTAGGACACAATAAGTTCTTCACTGGAGCAACATGAAACCAGATACAGTTGGTGTGTCTGTTACGCTGCACAGTCTAAGTATCTGAGCATTTATTAACATATGGTTAACTTCAAAACTTGAAATGCTGTGATTGTGGGGAACAGGTTCACAGTTAAACAGCTATAAACCTATTTCATTCACTTGTTTGAACAGTGTTTACTTCTGGGCTGTATCACTAGAGCAACCAACATGAATTGATTTATCCAGTCTTCCATTCTTCTTGAGGTCTTCTACTCCTTCAGAGAGCTTTTGAAAATATATCTTTTAGACCTGTCTGCGCTTTTATCCCAGACACATGGTTCTAACAAAATGCTGACAACCTGGGTGGTGTTGTCATGGTGGTAGGGGCATCCTGTGACTTGGAAAACACACTCCCTTAGGTATTGATAATGCAGGATCAATAGCACTCTTTTTCTTACCTCAACTAATTTCTTGTTCAGAGAGTAAAAGCATCAGTCCACTGTTACTGAAAGATTAGTGGAATTGTTAGCTACCATTTGTCAACAAAATAATGTATCAATTTAAACATTTGAAGATTTCATCTACTAAGGAACTATTTTACATGATAAAAAAACTTGTACACAAGAAAACTAAAATCTTCTTTTAAAGTTCTTGTTCCTTTAATCTTTTGAGCTACTGGAACAGATTAAATGCAATCCTCATAGCTTGATGAAGAGACAATATTCTACGACAGACCTGGTAACAGATGTTTACTAATCACTGATAAATTTTGCATATTTAAAATGGGAAATGGCTTTTAGAGGCACTACTGATGTAATTATAAGAGTACATACAAACCATATGTAGAATTGCTGAAACAAAATCTAACCTGGGGATAAATATAAAGCTGCTGCAGCTTTGAATCTGGGACTTGCCCACAGTTCAGCTAACTTCTTTAAAACTCAAATGACATATGAATAAACAAAACTGTAAGTATTAGAAAAAACTTTCTTTGAATTCATTGCACAAACTTGTAGTTCCATTTTGCTTTTTCTATTATACTAAATGGACACTTAATTTTTTTTTTTTTAAATTGACTCAAAAGCAGACATTTCAAAAAATACTTCCTGAAAAAAAATTCAGAACTAATCATGTTATTTATTTTGGAGACAGAGACATCCTGCCAGAGAACAGCTCCATACCATGCAGCCAACCTGTTCACTTTAAACCAGAATTGACAAGTACTCATATTCCTCATAGCCCCAGACAGACATGGAATAAAGAACCCAGTTAGGCTGTCTGTATAACATTTAGGGACTTCTTTTATTACATATGAGCTAAAGAAATCAGATGGTTTTATAGACCTGCTGTACTTACTTACTTTGAAGAAGAAAATGATGTCTAGTACTTTCATCTGAAAAATACTGATACTTTAGTTCTATGGGAAATTTACTGATTAAAGAAAATCTTTTTTTCTGGAAACAAGCAACACTGTAGACTAGCCATACATGCACTTACGTTGAAGACTGAGGACATAATTCTGTTAACTACCTGTTCCTAGAAATACTGCAGCATTTCCTCAGCGTTTGTAAATGGCCAGAACATACAAGAGCTTCTTATCTATCAGACATTCATTCATGGATACAATTATTCAAAAAAACAAAAAAAAAAAAAAAGAAAAAAAAAGGCAGAAATGCAACTCTAGACAACTTAACTTGAAAAGTAATTGATGAAAATTGTTTGAATCCTCCTTGTCAAGCACTTTGTGCCTGTTAGATAACAGAAAGACTGGCAGATAAACAAAATATGGAAACCTGCTAGATGGGTGATGCTCAATCTTTTTAATAAAAAAAGAGCATCCTTTCTCCAAGTATCAGACTGTTAACAGAATAGTCTTTGGCATGTCAGAACATTAATGCACCTATTGAGAAAATGTGCTTTGTAATGAATAATGTCTGGAATGAGGACAAAAAAGAAATTGTAGTAGGTGATACAGCAAAATCTGTAGTAATCTTTACAACAGTCTGCCTGATGAGAGTTGAATCCTGCAACCAGCTGTGAGGAGCTGAATCATACACATATTAAAAATATTTATAATGCCTATAAAAAGATTATTTTTTCTTAACATGTAGCAAAGTCTTGGACATTTTTGAAGGTAGAAACTTCTGCTAGCTTGCAAAGTTCTACTGTCTACTGTTTGTATAAAGAGAAAAATGTCATATACATTTCATGCCATATCAGTAGATAAAATACTGATTTGCATCTCAATAAAGATTGATTCATATTTCTCCTTTTAAGACATTATTCATGTTATTACTGTTATTAAACAAATCTTTCAAACTGACTCATGCAGTAAAGAAGTAATATTGTAAAATGAACAAGAAAAATGCAACATGGTTTCTATGAAAGTATGTAAGGAGCTTGTGTCCCACTATTATTCATGTGGTCAAATTATTTAAAATTTGAATGACTGAAGAGTTCACCCATGGCAGTTTTAAAATACCCCATTATTTTATGACATCTTTATTAAATGGAATCAAAGAGGGGATTCTTTACTTACTGTGGTCACCTTGCCCTAATTTGCCCTAAGCTAGGCATGCACCTATGAGAAAGATGCAACTGTGACCCTTTCCTCCAAATCCTGGCACATTTCCTCCAACTTCCTGGCACATTTTCTTATCACAGGTAATTTATTATATAAGAAGTAGTTACGATCTTACAGCTCATGTGAATTACACACTTCAAATTGATGCTAGAACTAAACCTGATTTTGCAGTAGTTAATTCATAGCCTAACTCAAAATATAGCTTTAATCTCTCTAGAAACATGATGCTCAAAGAAAAGAGATATCCAAACTTTGCAAGGATTCAAAATCCAACAAATTTGACCAAATTAAATATACAGAACTAGACTCAGAGTGGAAGAGCAAGGGGCTGTGTCTACATTGGTGATGTTCAGAATTATCTACATATAATCACTTATAAAAACTGTATTTGTTGGTACAATGCGTAATCTGGTTTTATTTAGAATTTATGGTGAATATGATGGCACAGTATCTTATACAACAAAACCCCATCCCTCATTATCCTTAACTCGTGAACTGTAGCTAGACTGAGTAAGTTGTCTCACTTACTTGACTTGGGATATGCTAATAAATTGCTTCTATCAGCTTCTACGCTGATGGAAATCATATTTTAAATTAACTGACTGTAGCATCCTGTTCCAATGTTGTAAAATGCTGCATTTGGACTATGACTGTGTGGTGGGTTGCCCTTGGCTGGATGCCAGGTGCCCACCAAGCCTCACTTCCCTCCTCAGCAGGAGAGGGGGAGGAGAGAAAATAAGATGGAAGAAACTTGTGGGTCAAGATAAAGGCAGTTTAATAAACAAAAGCAAAGGCTGTGCATAGAAGCAAAGGAAAGCATAAGATTTATTCTCTACTTCCCATCAGCACACGACATCCAGCCACTTCCCGGGAAGTAGGGCTTCAGTACGCGTAGCAGTTCCCCCGGAAGACATATGTTGTAATAACAAATGCCCCCCCCCCCCCCCCCCGCCCCCTTCTACTTAGCTTTTATTGCTGAGCAGACATCCTATGTCATAGAATATCCCTTTGGTCAGTTTGGGTCAGCTGTCCTGGCTATGTCCCCTCCCAAGAACTTGCCCACCCCTGGCCTACTGGTGAGGGGGGAATGTTGGGGAGACAACCTTGATGTTCTGTAAGCACTGCTCAGCAGTAACCAAACCACTGGTGTGTTATCAACACCTTTCTAGCTACTAATACAAAGCACAGCATTATGAGGGCTGCTATGGGGAAAATTAATGCCATCTCAGCCAAACCCAATACAGGCTGACACATGCAATTACACAGAGACCATAAGTATGGCTAATGTCTTGCAGGTAGGTCTTCCTTTCATCTTGTACTAAGTAATGGACTTCTTGTGTTCTTAGTGGTATCTTCTGAAGGAGCAGGGTTCACCTCAACTAACATTTGGCCATCCAAGCTCCCTCTTTTGCTGATGGAGAGAATTAATTATTTCCATGAAACAGCTCAGCCTATTCTAAAATATTTGCCTTTTCAGGGTGCTTATTTCTCTTCATCTATTTTAGAGGAAGTCTGAAGAGTAGCGGAGATTCCTTGTTTTTAAAAAGTTGCTGGAAGGCAAATACCCGAAGAGTACATCACACCCTACACTCTGACTGTAACATTTTAAAGTTATGTTTTGAATGAAGGATTAATATCCAGCCAGATTTTTCTTTTCTTCCAATCTGAAAAATAAACAAAAGCGCAGGGAATAACATGTGGGGCTTTGCCAGAAAGAAAGGGCAAAGGTCAGAAACTCTGGAGTACTTGGCTCTGCACTTATTCATTTCCGCGAGAAGTTGATACCACTGTTTCTAGCATTTTCCTCTTAGTTAATGAACTTGTGATGGAAAGGTGTGTGTAATTAGAGCTGTCAATATTGAATTCTAAATGTGCACTCCACTATGAATTTAATCTAAGTTTCCCTATCCCCAGTCCTCCTTCCCCATTGCCACTGGGAGAGGCTGAAGCACTTGACTGCTGCTGTGGCAAATTGGGTCCTAATAAGTATGATGCTTTACTGCTTCTTGTTTTTTCTAACGTACAACTGCAGCATTTCAGAATAACTCACCTGGGCATTAATTCAACAAGAAATGTTGGTAGGAGTATTATATTTTCCACGTTTTGATATCTCACTGAATGACTTGCATATAAAGAGGCCTGGCAGCTGTTTTTTGTCAGTGACTGATGTGCTTGTCATTTCAGCCTCAGATTTGGCTGATTCACCTCTGCCAGACTTAAGAATCTTATTCTTCTTGCTGTTTCCTACTATTTTGCAATTTTAACTAGTATGAAAATAAACAAATTAAAAAAAAAAAAAAAAAACACAAAATGAGGCTGTGACAAAAGCATTTATATGTTATATAGCAGGTTTCATTTAATGTGGAGAAAGAGTTAATCTCAATGCATATCACCTCTACCAGTAATAGCAGGTTTATTCAGAGATAGAAAGGGTGTATAAAAAAGGAATATTCATTTTTAGTGCATTAAATTAGTTCAAGTTATATGTTTACATCCTTAGGGAGCTCAGTCATAACTGATAAAACCTTACAACAAGTAGATAAGAGATATGAGGTGTTTCCATAAAAAGCTTATTTAAGATGGATGTTTTTATGCTATGTAGAATCCCATCAGGGATCAGGATGAATTTGTATGTTAAGGAGAAATAAGAAATGTCACAAATATTTCATCAGGAACCATGGTTGCACAGGGCCATCTTCCAGTTCACAGGTTGTTTTGTTATTTATTACATCAGTTGCTACACTCAGGAAAGAAAAAGAGAATGACAGAAAGACAGAAAGTGAGAAAGAGAGAGAAAGAAAAAAGGCAGAAAGAGCCTACATCATTCTCATAATTAATGCAAAAAGAAGTATTTTTAATTTTGTTTTAGAAAAGACAGCTCCTCCATAGTTGAAATGCCACCAGATGCTCCCTGTTGCTCTGAAATAATGGTATCATTATGCTATATAAAATGACCAAAACCAAGGCTTCTTCAGTCAGATTACATCCCTGGTACCAGATTTTGAAACTGTGCTTTTTGTTCAGAACAGAAATAAAAATATTTTAGAACCATTTACATCAATGTCTCTGATTTTGTTTCACAAAAGATTTCATTACACAGTTTCATAGGAAGGTTTTCAGCACATGCAAAATTGTGAAGGTTTTGCACTTGGAATTTTGATCCTTGCACTAACCAGAATCAGCTGCAAATTCCCCATCAGTCTCCTCAGCAACATCACACTGGGGAGACTGAAACAGGTGAAAATTAACCCTGTTTCATGTTGCTGCACACCCAAGTTCGTCTGCCTGAAACAATGCCTGACTTCCTCTTGCTACCCTGTAATATATGTCACATGTAATATGTATGCCTTGTAATATGGTATTGTCATTGCTAGTAACAGGCCCTATGTTCTGCATTGAGTTTGCATGGTTTGCAAACTCAGGAGTGAGGCTTGCCAGTCCTGCTCTGCTTGAGCTTTTCTTGACCTGCCTGCAGCATTGTTTCTCTTGGTTAACTGTGACCACAATTTCTCTAACTGGCCAGGTATCTATGGATAATTTGATTTACTCTTCTTTATCTTTGTGTGGTACATCTTTAGGTGTACATGGATAGCAGTAATGAGAGGTTACTCTGTGCAGGAGAGGTTTTTGACTTTGCCATCATACCAGAACCATATTTCACTACATCATTATGTTAAAGGTCTTGGAGTACCATTGCAGAGGCGCACTGGCGTGGGATAAGGGATGGGACAAAGGTTAGCACTGACGACCCCACAGCTATAAACATCTCATGGCTATTAACAGCTCACCCACAGTCAGTTACAGCAATACAGATCTGGATCTGGGAAAAACTGGTTTAGGGGTAACAAAGAGAATAGAAATAATACCTAATACGTAAAAGTCACCATATACAGTAAATTTGGATGTAGCAGGGAGCTGCTGACCAGTGAAGACAGAGTAAATGTGTTTAAAAATGATAGTAAACATATAAAAATGACCCAAGTGGATCCTGGAATGAGGAAGAATCCACCAACATCAACATCATATACCTGACAGACCAAGAGGACAAGCTGACAATTTGTGGTGTTACCCTCTCTAGCAGTCCAAAGATATTTTAAATAGCTACTTTAAATAGTCAGTAGTTTAAGATCTAGAAAAGCAGTGGAAGTGTAGGCATAACACCAGAAAACGGGATACAAATTAAGAAGTGTGTGTTACAATTTTAACTGTGTTATTAATATTATTGAGAATTTTTTCTCTATACAGATATAGCTACATTATTATTCCTTCTTTCTTTTTCTGTAAAATTAGACTGACTAAAAATGATTCTTGAATTACACTGTTAAAATATCAGTTATACTAACAATAAATTCTTTACTTGATATATATACTTATACAGTATGCTTGATCTTTGTCCATAAACAAGAGTTTGAGCATAACATATATTATAAAGAGCTAGTGTGAGCAATCAGTTGCATTTGCAAACCAATTTAAACCAGCTTGAAGACTTTCTGGACAGCGTGAAACAATCATCGGAAAAAAGGGGATATAAGGGTGGCATTTTACAACTATGGAAGGGGTGCTGAGTAAAATAATGATATTTCTTGTGAAAAAGTAACAAATACAAGTTTCTCAATATTTAGAGGTACATTAATGGGAAACTGCTGATATAAGCCCTTCTTCCAATTGGTTTTAAAAATGAATACTCAGTGCATACATTTAGATTTCTGAACATTTTTTTTTTCCCTTTAATGTTTTGGGAAAGGAGAAACCCTCATAAAATAGTAAATCATGACCTGAAAATGAAAAATTGTCCCCTTTAAACAGCCATGAGTGATTACACTAGTCCCACAATCTATAGAAATGCCTTTTTTTGTGCTCTCATCTTGCCTTTCCTCAAGTTCTCAGCCACTCGACAGGTAGATGTTGACTGGTGACAGCAGAGGAGCCACAGGAACTCTGAAAACATTTGTGTTTAATGTGGCTGGAACAATCACATAGTCTTTCTAACACTCTGACATCCTTCACTGGCTGACATTCTGCTTTAAAAAAAATTCTTGTCAACTGGAGCAACTGACACATGGACTGTAAATCATGAAATTCAGATCATCATATGATCCACCAAATGCCCAAGTGCATTGTAAATGACAATATGCACCTGAATGTCAACACAATGGAGCACTGAAAGAACATAATGGCCAAGTGTGATGCTTTGAACATTTATTTAGACTTTCATACACTTCCATTTTTCTTAAATCATTCTGAACAGAAAAGGGAAAACTGAAAACAGAAGATGAGAGAGAGAGAGATATGGAGAAAGAAAGAAAGAAAGAAAGAAAGAAAGAAAGAAAGAAAGAAAGAAACAAAGAAAGAAAGAAAGAAAGAAAGAAAGAAAGAAAGAAAGAAAGAAAGAAAGAAAGAAAGAAAGACAAGGAGAGAGGGAAGGAGAAAAAATTTAGTTTGTCCTGTGTTTCAGGAGGGTCATTTAGCAGTTGTACAATGTCCAGTACTGATAAATCTCTCAAGTACTGTAGCTGGGTAAAATAAATCTCCTATCTCTTTGGGGAAATTACAATAGCTGGAAATGTTGGTAGTGTGGGAGAATTTGATGTGGTGCCACAAATGGATTCACAGACATTGATGATCAGGCAGCAATTGCTGAATACGATCAAATACCCACTTAACATAGGCACAGCTCTGCAGTGTATAGATGGAATTAATCTAGCAGTACTATCTTTCTGGACAGTGAAATGCACCAAATTTATGCTATTAACTCTATTTGTACCCATAAAAGTGTGTAGGGAGATCAGATTTCTCTTTTTTCTGCTTGATTCCAGTTACTCAAGAAAGTTCAAGTCTTTGCAGCTACTTAAGAAGGTTCAAGTCTTTTGAGTCAGGGAACAAAGCTTGAGTAAGTCATTTCACTTTGATTTAGTAGTAAAGATGGAGTCTTTGGGACTGTTTGGAAATGATGTAATGGGCAGAAAGGGCTGAAATGGAGAGCAAATGATAGACTCTTACACTGTATCACTAGTAAGAGTAGGAAGTAAATGAGAATTCAAAATGACAGCTACCACAGTCAAAGCCATTTTCTGTCTTTTAGAATTAAGACAAAACTAGGAATAAATGAGTTATCCTTCCTACCCTGCCCTGCCCTATCCTATCCTATCCTATCCTATCCTATCCTATCCTATCCTATCCTATCCTATCCTATCCTTCATGTTGCCAATTCTCTATGATTTTAGCTTGAGCTCTGAATGAAAGTATCACATCATTGAGAAACACCAGAACTATGGAAAGACCCTAGAGCCCTCAATGAGATGCTTTGGCTGTTGCATAAGTTAATAGGGAGAAAAAGCATCTTAGTATTCCACCCACAAAAATAATGTGCTAAACTGAAAGCCACCGCACTTTGGCATACTGAGGTGCTACCTAAGCTAATCAACAGGGAAAAAAAACCTATCCTGCTTTCCTTTTAATCATTCACTTTGTGGCTGAAGGCCTTCTTTCACTTGTGACTTGAATAATCATCTTCCTCTGCTACCTATGGAAGTGCAAGGCAGTTAAGCTCCTAGTTTGGGCAGCTCACAAGTGGGGTGGAATGAACCTCAGCCTTTGAATGACTGTTGGTTGAAATCTCTGTTTAGTCAAGACACTTAATATTCCCTAGTATCTATCATGGACGGTACATTCCTACGTCTCTCCTGAAACATGGAATGGAGAAAAAAATTTCCCGCTAAATGTAGTAGATTAATTAATCTCCTAGCTGAATGGAAATATAAATAATTTTTGTGTGAATTCTGGGGCAATGAATAAGTAATTACTGAAACGTATAGTGGAAGTTGAATGGGGAAGAAGGAGAACTGCGATACCTAAGCCACCTTCACTGTGTGACTCAGTTTATCCATTTATAAAATGAGAGCAATTTTATGTTCCACATAAGGGTAGAGAGCCTAAGTTCATGAATGTTTGCAAAGACTCCCAAGATCTTTAGTTGAAATGCTGCACAGAAGTGAAAGGCTTATTTTATATGCAGAATTTTATTTTTAAAATGGTTTGAAAATGTTTCTGATTAACAAAATGAATTTTATAAAAAAAAACTAATAGAGGGATTTTTCTCCTTCCCAATGCCCTAGGTTTGGCACTTAGTTACAGCTAAACTATTTTAAAGTTTAAATTTTGAAAATAAAATATTTTGAAAGGTTTTTAAAAAAGTGTTAGTATTCTAACAGCTCTCACTAGCAATACAGGTAAGAGCCTATAAGGCTTTCTGTTATAAACCTGGATTTTCAGGATTATTTTATCAGCTTTTTAAAATCCCATTGGTTTAAAACTTGTCATACAAGCTGTCAACCCATATCTCATATTTCTTCCTAAATGAAAATGGTTTAAATACTTCAGAAAATTTTTAGATGTGATCCAATTCCCAGAACAGAACTTTTGTTGGCTCATATGCTTTTTTTTTATCAGATGAAGCTAGAAATGCTGTCAGACATGTTTGCAACAATGCACACCAAGCTATTACTATGATGTGTTCTAGAAATTTAAGGGGTAAAATCTGCATAAAATGGCCCACAGATGCCTAGTACCCCTCTTGTCTGTTGGGTGAATGGTAGATTAATGAAGAGATTAATGAAGTAGGCTTGCAGCCTCTTAATGTGAATTTTACAGGATGCTAGTTAAAAGGATTGTGTTTAGTTACTGGAAAGACTGATTGCAACCTGCAGTACTGAAGCCACATGAATCATTGCATTAGCATATAGAATTGAGACAACGAGCGATTTTAAAGGTACTTAAAATCATTTCTTGATTGATTAAGTTCTTCTGCCAAGCAAGAACATTTTGCTTAATGTCAGAGAGTATGAAAAGCACAGTCTCATTCCTCAACAGCTACTTAGTCCTCTCCTTTTCCTGCTCCAGCACACAGCTACACATCAACTGTTAGGCTGTGTTTTCCGAGTACCAGAAACCACTCCAGCACCACTAGCTTTTGCTGTGACATCACTAAGACAGAAGATCTTCAAAACAGTACTCTGCTATTCAAAGTAAATGGAATACCACTCTATTAACAAGGCTGTAGAAACACACCGCAATACAGGAAAAGGCTGTTTGCATTTTGGCAATAGATCCAGAACAAATCTTTCACAATAGTCAGCATAGGAAATTAGTCTACAGACAGCTGTCCTCTTCTGAAAAGATCTAGCAAAGAGTGGTGACATAAATCCCTTCCCCACTCCCAGTATGAGCACAGCTATATTCTGACCCAGTGTGTCTCAGAGGAACAGAGCCTGTGAACCACTTCTCTGATTCCTATCCCATCACGAGTCTAATTCACAGGTTAGAATGAAGCTTTGCAAAACTCCAGACACAAGAGAAGCTTTGGCGCTACTCAACACACATCTGTTTACAAATGTAAATATTTGCGTGCGTACGTGTGCATACATTAATCCAACCAAAGGTAGTGAGGAGGTAACCTGCCTTCCTTTCTGTCAGACTGCTCAACTGCAAGAGCTCCTCTCTTGCCCTTGCATGTAGGTTTTGCTTTTGTTTCTTTGGGTTTGTTTTTGTCAGTGAATACCCACAGACTGCAAGGTTCAGAAGGCAGGTGGAGGCGGGGGAAAGAAAAAGCCCAGGCAGACAAGAGCAGCACATAAATGTTGATTTCACAAGGGTAGTTGGGTATTCATTAGAAACATATTTATAACCACTCCCAATGCACATGCTGATTAAATTGGTCACACATTTTTTGCTGCTGTTTGCTAAACATGCTGTAGAGTTTTACTGAATAACTATCAGTTAAATCCCAAATGGTGTTCTGCTTGAATTGAACCTAAGTTCTTAACCATATGTTTCATGCTAAAATGTTAATTGGAAGTATTTATGGTACAGAATTGTGGATAACTATTTATTTTCCATACATTCCAATTATTTAACTTATTTCTTATTTAAATTATATTTTGTAACATGAGAAAATAGGGAGGCTACCTTTTTAAGCACTTTTCAGATGCTAAGGTCTTTATTACACATTTGTCCCTAGATTTCCAGAACCAAGGGAGATTTAGGGGCAGAATTGATTCAGTGAGACCTGGGAAGACACGATAAGAAGGATCTCTTTCTCCTTCCATCCAAGGGTGGAATGATTGTACTTCTATCCAATGTAGCCTCCTACGGCCTATGGCCTTGGGCAATGGTGTTGGTTGCTTTTCCTCCTACCCCCTACTCTCCCAAATGCAGCTGTATTTGAAGTTTCATAAAACCCTTACAACTCTGAAACAGCATGAAAGAAAAATATTTCAGAACTTCACTGAAATTGGGATGGCAATTACACTGTAAATAGCTAGAGAGAGGCAGTTTGGTGCTGAAATGGCAATATCAGATTTGTTCTGATACTTTACTTAAAAGAAATTGTTTTTTTACAGATAGAGCTGTCTCATCTCATGCAGTTATTTAAATAATTTCTCTGTAACCCATTGTGGAAAGACCATTTTGTTAGTTTGCTGTCTAGAATTCATACAGATTTAAATGGATTTTAATGGTGGATTCCAGATTTTTCCATTCAGTTTACCACACAAATAAAATGTATTTCAAATAGGAAAAGATAATTTTTTCAAAAAAAAAAAAAAAAAAAAAATTAAAGGACTTTATTTTATTACCCTAAAACCTACATTATACTTAAAATACATGTAATGGCCTTTGTACTAACAAGGCATTGCAAATAGATTATAGTGAGAGAATCTCAGAGTTCAGTTTCACCTGGATCTGTGGGTAGTGATTCACACTCAGCATAGTTTTCTGCTGTCTTATATCTGATATAGTTACTTGGAACTGTGTAACATGGATGCTACTAAAGCAGAGTTGTCCTTGCAGTTACACAAAGTTACACTGAGGACACAAAACAGTGAAGGATTAGTGCCTCTCTGTCTAATGCATAGAACATTTGTTAGATTAATCTAAGTCTTTGGTGTACTTCTTTCTTCTTACTCTCTGAAAACCCTGCCAAAATCTCTCATTGCATAATTTAAACTCTCTAAGCCAAATTAAAACATCATCCATTATAAACTCTGAAAACTTTCTAGCTCTCTTAGACCTACCCAATTAATCTCAGAAATATCTTGGGAGTAGAACCTCCACTAAAGTGTATTCACTGAAATGAATAACATCCAACCTTGATTTACCCAGCACTCCTTTCCAAACTATTTCTGACATTTTTCTTTCATAAACTCAGCTGAGACTTCTTCATAAGCTTCAGCTGGACAGCATGCATATTATCTGGCTTTGCTTAAACATTGTTCTTTGTCCTTATGCTTTCAGAGCATGGCATTAACACATTCTCTTTACTTATTCAGACATCTCTCTTTTTCATGATGTCTCAAACTTTATTATTATTTTCTCTATTATTTCATCTGAATAAGTGTAATTTTATTGGTGGATGACTAGCATGTACTGATTTATCTGTCCTGAAGTGCTATTTTTTTGTCTGTACTCTCTCAGCTTTGAACGATAGTTAAGGATTGATTCTCTTTCCTGTTGCTGATAAAAATATCTTTTCAAACAACTATTTTCAGTATTCTCTAGTGTATATTAATTCCTCCTGTATACTGACATCCTCTGAGCTTTGTTGTTTCACTGTCCTTGCCTTTTTCAGTTTTCTCAATGTCCCCTTGTGCAGGGATGAAAGCAATAGCCCCATGTAGCATGCTTTCCTCACATACCCTATTCCACTGAGAGAGGCAACCTGCTTATGTGATTATGCATGAGAATTTGGGTAAATTTTTAACTCACAACACAGTTGTGTCATTCACATGTGCATAAATATTTGGACATCACAGAAAAACAAAAAGAAGCCTTTTTTTTATCAGCAAGAGTATTTGCTGAATTACAAAGTTCATGTATTTGTCTGTTTTCTGTGCTGCTACCTCTTTTTCTTCCTCCTTGACTAGAGTTAATGATCCTGAGTCCAATACCTGAAGGGCATCTTGTTGTGCATTTTCTAAGTTGGAAATAGTATATAAAATACTGAAAATCTACCTGAATATTTTTCTGGGAGGTTTCTTTAAATATCCTGTTGATTTACAGGGTGAAATAACTCTGTGAATAAACATGGCTTCCAAGTATCACACAATGCTGTGTGTGATCATGCTGCACTATTGCAGCATAAAGGATAGCACTGGAAAATGCCCCTTTTTATTATTGTCACAGACTGATGTTTTTGCTATTATTAAAGGACTCAGAGTCATGTGGTCACAGACAAATCCTTTTTCTCCCTCCCCCTGCCCCATTTCCAGAAGTTTCTAACCCTCCTTCACAGAAGGAAAAAAAGTATACAAAATGTAAGGTGTGTGCTACCTTCACTAAAGACACACACACACCCCCCTCCTGCACATTTATTTATTTAGCCTTAAATGTCGTTAGGCTAAAGCTGATGACCTCATGTCAAATCCATGATTTGTGAGATCAAATTGGATCTCCTCAATGTATGGAGCAGATGCCCAGATAAGCACTCACTGTAGTCTAATTCTCTTCAACTCCAAAAACATCCAGGTACATATGTCACATACTTAGAGGCTGAGCATAAATATTATCCTCGGCATAGAAATGTATTTGTTTCAGAAAAGTAATTTTGTTCCCTTGCTAAAGAAACAACATAATATTTACTTTTTTTATCCAAAATCAACACTTTATAATAAATTTTTGAACTTTTGAGGTATGCTCTAAAATTGTTCAAATCAACCAGTTCAACTGAATGAGGAAAGATCCATTTTAAGGCATGTACTGTAGTTAAGCATGGGATGTGAGATGTTTTGCTTTGTGTGGTCATTATTGAGATAAAACAGATTGTTTCTCAAGGTACCAGAGAACAAAAAAACCCATCCCAAATACATATAATTATTATTCTAACTGCCACAAAAATGTTTTCTAAACTTTAGGTTTGTAGCCTTATTGCAAACAAATTGCTTTTTTAGTCCAACATATTCTTGATCTACAGTCATGCTATGTTATTAAAGGCCAAATCCTAGTGTCTTTACTGAAGACATACTCAGGCAAACAGTGCTCATAAACAACAGATAGACTTAATTATTGTTAGCTTTGAACCAAGGCTGAGAGAGTCACTTCACTGCTATTCCTGTGCCATTGAGATCAGAGAATAGACTTCCTTTTATAAAAGTTTCCCAAGCAATGATTAACATCTACTGTGGTCATCAGAGTCATTTTAGTTTGATTTAAGAAAAGGAAAAAAAACAAAACAAACAAAACAAAACAAAAAGCAAAACCGAAACAAACACTTCCCCAAAAATAAAACAGAACAAAAAACTCCAAACCTCTAAAGCTAAGTTCATCTGACAAAAATAGTGAAGGCTACATAACAAAAATCTAGAAGAACTTAAATATATCTAAACCAAATAACCTTAAGTACATCCTTATCCAAAATGTACAGAACTTAATGGGGTTCTTTGGAAAACAATGCAACTTGCACTAGTCCCAGTATTGCTATTTGCACTAGGAAATAATGAGACGATATTTCTGGAGACAGAAATGGAATTGCAGGAGATAGTAAAGGAAGGACTTAATTCAGTGAGAGGTACTAAAGGAGGTATTAGAGGGGGAAAAAAAAGAAAAAAGAAATCACAGAAGGACAAGAGCATTCCCAATTTTCAGACGTTATAACAGGATATGAATACCCATTTATTCATAAAGGAAACCACAGATGAGTCTAGAAGTAAACCATGCCATGTTTTGAGGGGAAAGAGGGAAGGAGGGAAAAAGCAATTCCTGCAGTCTAATTTGGGAAAAATATTCACTTGACACCACATCTGGCAACTGGTTTTTCCATGCTTATGTGTGTGTAGAAGTGCTGCCACCGGTGATATCATTCTCAGATGTGACCAATCTGTAGGGTTTCAGCAAAAAATTAAAAAGGAAACAAACAAAAAACCTCAGATAGACAAACCCCCCAAATTATCGAAGGTGAGAATTTCCCCCCACCCCCCGAGGCTACCACAGAATTTCTGAATCTCAAGATAAGTGCAATACAAAGAGTGATCCAATCTCCTTTCAAACCTTCTTTGATACACCAAGCCCTTTTGTGGCAATGCAAAAGATATATTTGACATATAAAGGGATCTATTGAGCAAAGCCTGTCCTCATTATCAGCCCAGTACAAAGTATCTTTCAGAAGAATGCATCTGGTGGAAGGTAAAGCTCTTGTGGACTTGACAGCAGCGAAGCTGAGACTTAGAAGTGGAAAGAAATCTGTTTTCCCAATGAAAAAAAGAAGTTCCGGGGGAAAAGGAGAAATGGGATCTCTGCAGAAAGAAACAGATCAAGACAGAGAGATACAGAGGCACACACTGACTGAAAGGAATGGTGTTGTGTTTCTCTTTACAGAAGACATATTTCAGATGGGAATCCCAGCCCACAGGGAGGAAGGGGGCATAAAGTGCACAAGCTACATCTCCCATGAAACTCCAAGGGAGCTCAGCCAGCACAAATGAATGTCAAGGTGGCACAAAATATTTAATTTCAATTTCCCCAATGGAAAAAACAAATAATTTTAGCAAAATCAATATTTTCAGGTGAAAAATTGGAGTAGAGCAGAGGAGAAGAGGACACAGAAGCCAATGTTTCTCTGGACTTTGTTTATTTACCCTGGCAGGTGTGTTTATTTCTCTAATTTAATCAAAGAGGTATAAAAAAACTCTGCTGTTGGAGAAAAGGCAGAGTACTGATTAGCAGGGAAACTGAGGAGTAACCACTCCTTGGAAGCAGTAGGAAAGAAGCAATGTTGCTTGAATGCCTGCCAGCCAGGATAGAAGACATGCAGTCTCAGTCTGAGTTAGTCCCAATGCTTATCCCAAACTCCTCTGCCTGACCACAAGCTCTCTCTGAAGTGAATAGCTCAGGTGAAACTCAAATGTGTTTCTGGGGATTCTTCACTCCCTACAGGCAGTATGAACAACCCCACACCATGTTTGACTCTCTGTGTCCTAGATAGCTGTCCATGCAGGTTGTAGGAGCATGGCTTTGAATGCATGCACACACCTCCATGAGCATACAACACTATCCTTGGGGTCATGCTTGAAAAGTACCAGTCTCATGACTGCAGCACAGCCTTCACATTATTTTGGACACCTTGGAACTGAAAAAAAAAACCACCTCCCCTAAATTGATAATCATGTCCTACAGTCATCTGACACCATTTGGGACCCATATGAGATGTCAGATCCTCTCCTCAAACCCTACAAGCAGTGTAGGCAAGAACCCTGTAAGCAGTGAGGGAAGGGAAGGGAAGGGAAGGAAGGGAAGGGAAGGGAAGGGAAAGGGAAGGGAAGGGAAGGGAAGGGAAGGAAGGAAGGGAAGGGAAGGGGAAGGGAAGGGAAGGGAAGGGAAGGGAAGGGAAGCCATTAACAATGACAGAAATAGTGTTAGATAAGAAAAACCTTAAGATGACTGAAAATGTTGTCAGTATGGTTTGGAGTGACATCATCATCAAAGGTATTTTGCTGGCCTGATGATTTTTTGAAAGTAGAACAGTACTCAAAGCCTTAGGCAAGTAGCTTAATTTTGTGTTTGAAGACAGAAGTCCCTCTGTAAAATACAGTTCTATCTTTTCAAGGTAAATGCATTAGTATCAATAGTTAGAGAGTCTTGGGAGATTTAGATGCTTAGTCAAATTTTCTGGTCTGCAAATCTTCCAAGAATTCAAATCTTACAATCTTCAAATCTTACAAGAATTCACAACATTAATTACATTTGCCTTGGATACTGAAATTACCCTGTGGACTGCAAATTTTCCAGGGGGCCACATGCAAGAAAAGGGATACCAGCTGACTCCAGGCTTTAAGAAGATGTATACAGGAAATTGCCATGATGTGTTAGTTTCAGTCTTAACTGATGAAGAGAAGAGAAGAGAAGAGAAGAAAGAGAAAGAAGAGAAGAGAAGAGAAGAGAAGAGAAGAGAAGAGAAGAGAAGAGAAGAGAAGAGAAGAGAAGAGAAGAGAAGAGAAGAGAAGAGAAGAGAAGAGAAGAGAAGAGAGAGAAGAGAAGAGAAGAGAAGAGAAGAGAAGAGAAGAGAAGAGTTGAGTTCAGTTGGAAGGGACCTACGAGTCCAATTTCCATCCAGTAGCTTCGAAGGGATCATCTAGGTCCAACTGCCTGACCGCTTCAGTGCTGACCAAGTTAAAGCATGTTGTTTAGGGGCATTGCCCAAGTGCCTCTTAAACATTGACTGGCTTGGGGCATCAACCACCTCTCTAGGAAGCCTGTTCCGGTGTTTGACCACCCTCTCAGTAAAGAAATGCTTCCTAGTGTCCAGTCTAAACCTCCACTGGTGCAGCTTTGAACCATTCCCAAGCATCCTGTCACTGAATACCAGGGAGAACAGATCAACACCTCCCTCTCCACTTCCCCTCCTCAGGAAGCTGTAGAGAGCAATGAGGTCTTCCCTCAGCTCCTTTTGTCCAAACTAGACCAACCCGAGTCCTTAGCTGCTCCTCATAGGACATTCCTTACACCCCTTTCACCAGCTTTGTTGCCCTCCTCTGGACACATTCAAGTATCTTAACATCCTTCTTAAGTTGGGCAGCCAGAACTGCACACAGTACTCAAGGTGAGGGTCACACTAATGCTGAATACAGCTGGATAATGACCTCTTTTGACCAGCTGGTTATGCTGTGCTTGATGCACCCCAGGATGCAGTTTGCCCTCTTGGCTGCCAGGGCACACTGATGACTCATATTGACGCCTTCTGTCAACCAGCACCCCCAGATCCCTTTCTGCAGGGCTGCTCTCCAGCCACCTCTCCCAAATAGTAGTCCTAAGCTTGAGGAAGAGGAACCACAGCTGGGTCTACAGTCCAGATTCAGAGCTAACCTTAGCTTTATTCAGAAATGACTGATAATCTGGGGAAATACATTA